>CM045767.1:47625762-48825762 GCA_025200525.1 Camellia lanceoleosa
CACTTGTGGTGGTGGAGGAGGTGGAAGTGGAATCGCGATATCGCCATTCATCTGCCGCCCGAGTAGATGTAATGCCGGTATTCTATCGCTCATGGTTTCAACTCATTCGGGCCAAACCCTTACCATCCTTTCTAACTGGCTCTACCCCGCTCCTGCGATTGATCTTCGACCAGCCGGAGAGGTTTACCCGCTTCTCATGATGCTAAAGGTATGCAAAATGTGACTTTTTCGTCACAATGAGTAAATAAACGATGTACTGGCATGTATTAAATGATCATCTTGAGATGGCACACCTTGTCAGAAGTAAGCAAGCAACATGATGCAAATCCTAACATCTTCCTGGAAGGAAATCTATGCTTCTTAGGACTCAAGTGTGTGAATAATCGTACTATAAAGGCAGCGTGTAACTCACGATACCATTACTGTCATGACCACATTCCACCCCTAGTAGAATGGTGTCGTGGATAGCCGCATGAATAATCCCAGAGATAGGTCAGAGCGTCAACTTTCAAAATTCATATACAATCGAGTATAATATATGGGGCTTACATGTGCGAGGAAGCAATATATGTAAATCTAACTAGTCCATAACAATTGTGTGCATAAGTCAAATGAAATGGCATACATCTTTACATAACTTTACAACTTGGATATATAACAAAATAAAATACATATTACATCTTGATAAAAAGGCTTTCTCGTCGAGCATGTTCAAAATACAAGTCCTCAAGATTGCCGATATAAGTATTGCAAACATAACATGCATCAAACATCATCTTGCAAATAACACATCTGGGTGTCATAGCCTTCATGTTGTTACCTACATATATATATATATATATATAGGGTGAGCTTGGATACTCAGTGAATGGTATAAGTAATAAATGGGTCAAATGAATGATTCCCTGAAATCTTGTCAAAACAATACATATCATAGCTTATTCTAAAAACATGTACTTGGCATAACTTGTATTAAAACATTGGGATGAAGCAAGTTCATCAATCAAAACTTTCAAAGCATTCTTAGATGTTAAAACATCAACATATACTTGGGGTGATGACATTCCGGACGAACAATCCACCCGTTCATAGACCGTCGGTGGCCGAGACTTTTCAAACATGGATGCTACATGGGCTTAACGTCCCCTAGCACGAAAGGTAGATGCTACTTGGGCTTAGAGTCCCCTAGCAGGAGGACTTGTGCTACAAATGCTTATAGTCCCCTTGCGTCTGGACTAGTGCCACAAATGCTTAAAGTCTGGCACGCGTCGGACTTCACATGTGTGCTACAAATGCTTATAGTCCCCTAACGCGTCACGGACTTCAGAATGTCATCAAAACAAAGCTTATACTTGATGCATAAAACTTATACTTGATACACAAAATGAGGTAATCATTCATGCTTAACAAATACTTTTCAAAGCAAAGCAAAGCGTATCAAAATATTGTAACATAGCTTTATTAAGAATACCACTCACTTAGTTCTTGGGGCGTGGGGATCAAGGCAAAGGTCCAAGTCCTACAAACACATGGCAAACCCTATTGAATGCACTCTTAAAACAAGCGCATGAATGCAAATGATCTGGAAAACATTTAAGGAAAACATGCTAGAAAACATCTAGGAAAGCATCTTTGGGTACCAACTAGGTCTTGGAATCGATGCACATAAATGATATAGGCAAAATGACCTAGGCCAGGTGAACTCAGGAGGTCTTGGCAGAGGTCCCACACCTCTTGGCAGGTATGGTTACCTAGGCTTGGCTGGCCCACTGTCACGAGGTGCAAGCAAGACAACTAAAGGTGCAAGTGATCATGCAAGGTAGGCCAAGGTGAGATACGATGCTTGGCCTAGGTGTGTGATCTAGGCAAGAGTGGTCTCGGTGACCACACCTAGGCAAATGAGGTCGGGAAATCTGGGTTTCCCTCTCTTGAAGAACATGACGAACATGAATGCTAAAATCATAACTTCTTTATTACAAAATCTGGGATTTCATGGCATGAGTTCGAAAACGTGGACCTAGGTATCCATACTTAAAGATCATATGAAAACAAACACGAAAACATGCATCTTGATACAAACTTTCGGATCAAAACATGGTTTTCTTCAAGAACACATGAATGTCACTTTCTCTTTCTAAAACCGAACATCAAAACAATGCATGGCTTTCAAAACATGCTAGATCATGCAATGCAGCTGGATGAATAATAAGAACAGCAAGAGCAAATCAAGAATCTAACCTCAAAACACGGATCTAACGGCTCAAGGTGTGAAGATCAAGCTTAGAATCTACTCTCACTCAAGAACTTTTCTTCCTTTATTCTTAGAGCTTCTCTCTCCCCAAGAACAAAGACATATAGCAAAATGATGCATTTCTAGGTCTGTTGGCTGACTTAACACTCAGCTCGGACACGTGGCACTACCGGGTTGGTTCTCCTAAAAAAGGTGACTGAGTGAAAAGACAAGGCTATGACAAAGTGTATCCAACAAGCTTGGTGACATGGGCACTCCAGCAAGTAATGATCTCGGCTAAGGACAAGGCATCGGCAAGTAAGGGAACAATGATCTCGGCTAGGAAGGACAACACTTGGCCTAGCTGTGCCACACCTCGGCCTAGATGTGCCACACCTCGGTCTAGGTCATTCCAATCCCGGAACAAGATCACTACATGCAAGGATCAAAGATCTAGGATGCCTAGATGATAACATCTCGGCCTAGGTGATGAACACCTCGGCCTAGATGATGACATCTCGGCCAATATGCCTAGGTGATGGTGGAGGTCAACCAAAGTGGTTCTAAGATGGTCCTAGGTGTAAGAGGTTCAAAGGCACGACCTAGGCTTGACATGGCCTAGGCTTGAGACAGCAAGGAAGGAACAAAGCATGCATACAACACTTAGACAAATCACATAAGCACAAAACAAGACAGGGACCTTTACTTAGGAAAAACAAGTCAAAGTCTACAAATGCAAGCTTAACAAGACGAAACCATGCAAGTGCACATGAACATAACTAAGATATGAATGTGGGTTATTACAGTAGGCGGCCAACGACCGGCCTGATTTTTTTGGCGAGGCCGTAAAAGAAATTTGGACTAAAATTACACCGTAACCTACCCCAAACTCTTGGTACACATATTTATATTTATATAATTGTACCTAACCTATATATTGAAGTAGGGAGTGCGTGCGTCTACATGTTTTTTACGCTAGGACTTGATCATGGTTGTTAAGTTTTTATTATTGACAATTTCGTTTGACAAATTCTTTTTGATTGTAATTTTATTCAATCTTTTATTTTAATAAGGTTATGAATATTTAGATCTAATCCAACTCGAATTGTGCCTTGTTGTGGAGTTTGTGATCTTAATTATTTTATGTTTGCCACTTTGAAGATTATGTCGAGTTCAAACCTACTACTCGTGGGGGTTCAAAGGGTAGCGCCCCATAGTAGGTTCAAGAACTGACTCCACGGTGGAGTCGAGGCGGCGCCTCGGAAGCAAAAAGCAAAAATCTTTCGAAATTATTTGACTACTTGAGCAAACAAAAGATCAACCATTATTTTTGCAAAGCAATTGTATACGGGAAGAAAGTTTACCACTCGGCGGAAAGTTACGCTCTAATAGTCGGCCTATATGTTTCAGAGCATTTAGTCACACCAATCGAGCAGTGAAATGTGGGCTCGAGCGGTCTACGTGATCCTGTTTTCTATAAAGTGCGTTGTTTGCTGTTTTTAGGGTTTGAGCCGTCCAGATTCTCAAAGAGGAACAAGATAAAGTATTTAATATTGAAGAGTACTTTTTGAGTGTTTCCTTGATGATTTAAGAGTGATCAATAGATCTGTGAACTTCATATCAATATTATCAAAGGTTTGTTTGTTTTCATTTATTTACAAAAGAGAGAATTGTTCTTCGGTAGATACCGTGAAACTTGAGCCTGAAGTTTTGGTAGATTTCAGAATGGCTCATCGTCGTAGATTCAATATCAACATTGTAGATTTAACGTTGGATAAGACAATTCCGAGGTGAAGACGGTGGTGGAAGAAGCACATAGAGATCGATTCAATTCGGGCGTGGATTCGTTAGGTAATTGAGGTTACACTTTTATAATTCATTTTTTTATTCTTAATGGATTATTTTGTATATTTTGTTCGTGGTTTTTTAATCACAATTGAAGGCGTTTCAATTGTAATTTTTTCACGTTAAATCATTGTATTAATTTGTTTTGATTATTTGATTAGAATTATTATTTATTGTTTAAAATTGATACATAATAATAAATTAACATTTCAAAATTTTTTAAAATTTTCAATGGTGATAAGGTTTTCAAAGTGTGCATCCATTTAGTATGTTTCGATAATGGAGTCGTGCTATTAATGTTGCCCTAGTTTTAAGGATTTTCCATTTGACAAAAAGGATAATGCTATAATACACATGTATTTAGAAGGCTCCTTTATTTATTTATTTATTTATTAAGATAGCATTAGTATAAAATTTAAAATAACACGACATGAATAGGAGCAAAATATATTTCTCTAGATGGAACTTACCCCAGAACTCTTGGTACACATTTATATAATATAATTGTGCCTATACCTATATATTGGAGTAGGAGTGTGCATCTACATGTTTTTTGTGGTACGACTTGATGATGGTGATAAGGTTTTCAAAGGATTGGTTTGGCATGTCCTTTCGGTTAAAACAGTCATATAAGATAAAATAAATTATTTTAATTAAATATAATAAAATATTATGTTTAATTTATAATTATTTTATTTTTTTTACAAAAATCAAAAAAGAAAAAAAAATTCTTTCACAAATGTGACATTTTAAGTTTCAACTAAAATAAATAAAATATTAAAAAATTAAAATATCAACTCACATCCCAAACGAGGTCAGAGTGTGCATCATTTAGTATGTATAGATAATGGAGTCGTGCTTTAATGTTGCCGTAGTTTTAAGAAAGTTCCATTTGACAAAAAGGATATGGGGCAGTGCTGGGTCCCCCGAAATGGGGCCCCCGAATCTCCCGAAATGCCCAATCAAGTAAAAAAAGAAAAAAAAAGAAAACAGTTTTCAAAAATAGAAATTAGGGGAATTAAGGAGATTATTTTTAGGTGGACAAATCATTTTTGAAAGGATATGCTATAATACACATGTATTTGGAGCCAGCGCACAACCTAGCAAAATCTGTTAAAACTTTTATCTTATGGCTAATATACACCACAATATTTTCTTAATTTAATGACATTTGAAAGTGTCATAAAATTATTCTTCTAATGACATTTTTTGGTCTTGTGGTATTTTGATCAAATGTCACTTCTATCCGTGCCACGGTAGATACGAGTGCTACGGTAGATACTTGCAAGTGCCACTGCACCATCATGGCTAAAAATTTTCAATGACATTTTAATGTCATGGTAGATATTATTTGTGGCACTATCAAGCGCCATTAAAAAAAGAGTTAGTGACATTTATAAGTGTCATTACACCATCAAGACTAAAACCTTTCAGTGACACTTTAATGTCATGGTAGTCACTATTCGTGACGCTATCAAGTGCCATTCGTGACGATAATTCGTTGTAGAACAATTTGATCCGCTCTTGCGGAGACTCGAACCGCCAACCTCCTGCACCACAAACCTTATACACCACACTCTTCCCACAACACCTCTATAGCACCACATGATTATATATGCAACATATATTATTTATATAGTACATACATCCATATTAATATAAAAGTATATGTATAAACATAATTATTTTATTGAACATAATTTATGTAAAATAAACTATTTACAACTAAAATAAAAAAAAAGACCACTTTT
The DNA here is from genome assembly GCA_025200525.1 of Camellia lanceoleosa. Classification (NCBI taxonomy): domain Eukaryota; kingdom Viridiplantae; phylum Streptophyta; class Magnoliopsida; order Ericales; family Theaceae; genus Camellia; species Camellia lanceoleosa. Next base: position 47,631,589 of record CM045767.1, read on the forward strand.
GGCGTCTAAAAATATTTTTTAGTCGCCAATTCTAAACTTTTATCTACTAATTATTTTTTAGTTGCTAAAAAACTTAACTTTTGTCGACCAAAATCGGATTTGGTCGCCGAAGATGCACTTTCAACTACCAAAATTTTGGTCACCAAAAAATTTTATTCCCGCCTTAGGATTTTAGTTCTCCTGCGCTAAAAATTACCACTTTTGGCAACTAAACTTATTTTTTAGTCGCCAATTATAGACTTTTGGCTACTAAAATTTTTTTTGGCACCAAAAAGCTTTATTTTTGGCTACTAAAATTTTTTTAGTCGATAAAACCCATATATTCAGTGACCAAACTTATTTTTAATCCCCAATTGTAGACTTTTGGCTATTAAATTTTTTTAGTCGCCAAAAAGCTTTACTTTAGGCTACTAAAAATTTTTTAGTCACTAAAACCCATATAATCGTGATCAAACTTAGTTTTAGTGCTAATTGTAGACTTTGGCTACTAAAATTGTTTAGTCGCCAAAAAGTTTTACTTTTGGCAACTAATCTTTGTTTTTGGTCATTGAACTACTTTCAGCGACCAAATTTTTTTAGTCGAAATTTAATTACTTGAATATGCTTTTTTCTGTAGTGTATATTGAGTTTAACTCATTTATTTTTAATCATTTACTGCATTTTAAAAATTTAGAAAATATATTGGCATTTTTTATTTTTTCAAAAATGTCATTATAAGCTTGGAAAGTTTTTGGCTTAGTGGCATTTCTCAAAATGCTATAAAATATTTGTTTATGACACTTTTCACCTAAGTGCCATAAAAAGTAATTTGCACCTACCTAGTGTCCTAACATTTTTTAAAAAATGCCATTGCAACTAAAGTTTAGTGGCATCTGTTACTAATTGTCACGAACATAATTTTTTGTGTCATTATTTTATAAAATGCCATAAAATTGATGTGACATTTCTTTATTGAAATGCCACTAGAGTCTTATATGTTTTGTGGTTCTGTGGCATTTTTCTAAAACATTTAATGCCAATTTTTATTTTTGTGGCATTTTCTAAAAACATGTTACTAGTGTAGTGTTACTAAAGTGTAAATTTGTTGTAGTGACATTTTTATTGTAGTGAAGTGACACTTTTTTAAATTGAAATGCCACTAGAGCCTTGTATGTTTGTGGTTCTATAGCATTTTTCTAAAAAATGCCACAAAATATTCTTTTTGTGACATTTTTTAAGAACATGTCACTAGTATGGTGTTACTAAAATATATTTTTGTTGTAGTGTTGTGACACTTATTCATTGAAATGTCACTAGAGCCTTTTATGTTTGTCGTTTTGTGGCATTTTTCAAAAACGTGCCACTAAATATCATTTTTGTGGCATTTTCTAAAAATATACTACTAGTGTAGTGCCACTAAAGTATGTTTTTGTTGTAGTTTTGTGACACTTGTTCATTGAAATGTCACTAGAGCCTTTTCTGTTTGTCGTTTTGTGGCATCTTTCAAAACCGTGCCCCTAATTATCATTTTTTGTGGCATTTTCTAAAAATATGCCACTAGTGTAGTGCCACTAAAGTTTTTTTTTATTGTAGTGATATTTTGATGTTTTGTCTGGTTCTCCCAAAAAAAAAAAAAAGTAATACTTTTATTATTATTATTATTATTATTATTATTATTATTGTTATTAATAAGAAGGTTATGTTTTATGTGTAAATTAAGATATTTTGTGTATTAATATCAGAAACTGTCAAAATCAAATAATTTTCTGGCATAAGGTAATGAATCAAAATCAAGCATCTTTTAGACATATAGTCAAAGATTTCTTTGCTTTTAACTTAAATTACCACCACAATACCACATAACTAACGAGTGTTTTGAAAAGTTGGTTAAAAATTGACTTTTTTATTTTTTTGGCTTTCTGTGACTTTTTTTGACTAAAAAAGTTAGTTTTTTTTATAACTTTTTTTGGCTAACAAAGCTAAAAAATTAGCTTTTTATGAAGTTTCCAAAACACTCTTAAGTTATAATTGATATTATGATGTGTCATAATCAAGGATCACAACTAAACATTACTTGAAATATAATAAAAAAACTCATTGATCATAAAAATAAAATAAAATAAAATAATTTAACCACAAGAGGTCATAAATAAATCACAAACAACTAGATCATAACCAAATATCACAAATATTATAACTGGAACACATGGTATACACATTTTTTAAAGTGTGTATTATATAATTTCTTTGAAAAACATGTTTACAATATAAAAACTAACAGACAATCTGATACAAGTCTCTCATATGAGATAAATTTCACCTTTCGTAAATCATGCCTCCGTGTGAAAGTGTGGTATCCAACTCTGTGATTACTTTGTAATTCAAGCAGTATATATGTTATATAAAACAGGCATTCTACAGATTTGTTTTGGGAAATTAGTAAAAAAGTTAGTTTTTTTATTTTTTTAATTTATTTTGTCTTTTTATAAGTGAAAAAATGTGAGAGGTGATATAATTCAAAATGGATAAAAAGTTAAAAGTTGGCTTTTATTTTCTTCCCAAAAGACATAATATTAGTTTTCAAGAGACAAATTTTTAAAGGAGTTCATTGTTTACAATTTATTACATTATAAATTTGATATAATACACTCACTACAACATATAAGAATTTTAGAAATCAACTGTTTTGGTCTCTAAAAGTGAAAATTTTGTTGCAAAAGACATTCAGAGCTGAATTTTTATCGTCATGAAGATAGTTGCTAAAAGGTTGTTCCGAAAAGTATAAAATAAGGTTTTTAACAACAAAATTTTGAAAATATCACTAATAAATAGACTTTTAGGAACAAAATAATTTGGTCTTAAAATGATTTATTTTTTAAGTCAAAAAATTTGGTCACAAAAGGATAATAATTCGTCACTAATGTCCAATTTTATTACTAAAAATATAATAATGACACTTTTCAGAATAAAATATTTAATCCTTAAAAAATAATTTTATTTTCAAATTTTAATTTCTAAAATTTTAATTTTTTGTAGTGAGTAGTTTTATATTTACAACTTGTACTTTATTTTCTAAATAAAATTATGGTTAAGTTTTCAAGATTTGGATCCTCATCCCATGGTTGTAATGTAGATTTTTATTACATCATCAATAAGGCTCAGTTTGGGAAGATTAAATAAATATATTTTTTGACTTTTTTTGTATTATGTGTAGAAAAGTAGAAAAGAGATGTTGATTGATGTGACCCAAATGTGAAAAATAAATTACTTTTATTTCAAATTAAAAAAGAATCCAATAAGTGTAGATTTTAAAATTCTCAATAACATAATAATTATAGATTGTTGATTTTTAGTTTACATTTTTTATGAATAATGTTGGCAATTAAACAATTTTAGAGCAACTTAGGTATCGTTTGGTAGAGTTTTAGAAATATAATTTGAGAACATAATTGCATTTTGAGTTTATGAGTTTGGAATTATGATTTGACTGTAAAAAATTTGTTTGATTATGAGTTTTGAAAAGAGTTTTGAATTGAGTTTTGAATTGAATGTTAAATTGAGTTTTGAATGTTTGATGTGACATGTGAAATAAAAAAATTTGTTTGGTTATGAGTTTTGAAAAGAGTTTTCAAAACTTAATTCAAAAAATTATAACTCATAACCAAATACACAACTCAAAACTCTATTTAAAATTCTGTTCAAAACTCATAACCAAACTCTTTTTAAAATTTAATTCAAAAAAATAATTATTAAAAAAATAACATAAATTTTTTAATTGAAAATATTACAAACAAAATAATTTTTTATCAAAATAAATATTCAATTACTGCTTTAAAATAACTTTTGATTGTATATTTGGTTAGAATTAATTTTTTAAAATATTATTTATTTAAAATATAAAAAATATGTTATTTTTGTTAAAACAAAATCAAAAACAAATTCCCTTTTTTTTCTAAAAAAAAAAAGCCATTATTTTGGTCAACTGGTCGGTCGACTGACCGGACGTTCGAGAGGATCATCAGGTAATCTCAAGTCGCGCTTTTCAAAATTTAAAATTGAAAAAAAAAAAACTCTTTCAACCAAACAGAAATTAAAATGGGTTTTAAAATGTTATATTGAAATTTAGTTTTCAAAACTTTAACCAAATAAAGCATTAAATATAGCTCTGAATTCATGTTTCTAGAGTTACTTCAAACACAACATTATATATATTTTTTATTTTGTGTGTGTACCCGGCCTACCTGAAATTCTCCTCGTGCCATGCAGTTATCACATCTAATATTCAAAACCCTGGGAAACTCAGAACTAAGAAATCAACGCTTAGGTCATGGAACTGTATGAGCAATAATTTGACTTTCCAGAGATCACAGAGTTACAATTCCTTCAACGGAAAAGAGTGAGACTCCCACTGGTGACCCCACCACCCACAGTGAATTTTCATTGGTTCAATATATATATATATATTTTTGTCTTCCTCTTGTTATCCCCGTGTATATGTGGGGGTGCTGGAGTCTGGACCATGGCTCTTTTTTCAATTTGATTCTCCTCGATGATATGAATTAGTATAGCTTTGTCTGGTAAAAAACAAATTAATAAATTAAAAAATAATAATAGGACTATCAAATTTTCTATTGATTTGTGAAGAGATTTGAAAAAAGAAAAGAATAAAAAAAGGTAAATGAAATGTCAATAAAATATACTTATATTTCACTTAATTTCGCCCACTTTTTTCCTTTACCTTTCTAAATCTCTTCCAAAATCTCTCAACAAACATAGCATAAATATTTTATCAAATGTCTCGCATGGAGTGGGTCCCGCATAAGTGTGGTGTCTACATCCGTATGTGACATTTCTTAAAATATTTGATAGAAATTTTGAAACATCTAACATATTCCTAAATTAAAAGTCACAAAAAAAAAAAAAAAAGGAGATAAAATACCAATAGGTTCTCATATCTACACTTAATTTTTATCAAATTCTATTGAATATAACTCTTAATAAAATTATCGTTAAAATAATTTTTTATGATGACTTTTTTTATATGTCGTTAAAAATTTATAATTAATAACATTTTTTTTATCAATGATTTTTATAAATTGTCGCTAAAACTTACAATTGGTGACCTTTTTTTTTGACAAAATTTTCAAATTGTGGTTGAAAGTTTAAAATTAGTATTTTTTTTTTTTTTGTGATGATTTTTTAAATAGTCATGAAAACTTATAATTAGTGATATTTTTTTGTGACAAATTTTAAATTATCGTTAAAAATTAATAATTATTGATATTTTTTACTTTGTTTCCATTTTTCAAAAAACTGTTTTTAGAAAATTTTACTTTCTTATTTTTTGTATTTTTTTGTTTTTACTAATTTTTTTTAATATTTTAAGCAATTTTTTTTACTTTTTAGACACACCTAACATAAATACACCTAAAAAGTAAAAAAATTGTAAAAAAATCCTTTAAAAATTCACTAAATATCAAAAATACAAAAAAAATACAAGAATTCAGTACATTTTTTGTATTTTTATGTATTTATTAATTTTTTAAAATATTTTTTCACAAATTTTTTACTTTTTAGATACATCTAAGTAAGGTGCATCTAAAAAAGTATAAAAAAATGTTTAAAATTTTAAAAATATTCACTAAAAACAAAAAAATACGAAAACAAAAAAAGTCAATTTTCAAAAAACTTAATCTAAAAAATTCAAACCAAACATACTGAATAATTCTCACAAAACGTATTTAACAATAAATTCATTTATTAAAACATTTACATAAGTCTCAAAAATAAAAAATTAAAATAAAATAGAGGAGAATCCGAGAAATTGATGCGGAGAACGTGCAAGTAAGGGTGGCCTTCTCCTCGTAGCACGACTTAAAAAAAAAATATATATATATATATGTATTAGTTATGATGAGAAAATATAGTTTCGAAAATAGATTATAAATTACGAACCATAAATAAAACAAGCCAATCCGCGGTTACTAAGGGAATCGGTGCAAATCAAATAGCATTTTGTATGATCATATCCTTACCTACTAACTTATTATTTTATATGTGTGAATCAAATTTAAATTTGGAATTCCTACCAAATCTATTCTGGCCAAAAAAACATTTTCTATCACGAAAGAGCCTATTTGTCTAAAAGCTTATCTATCTATCTATCTATCTATCTATCTATTTGTCCAAATGTTACCTATTTATGTACGTGTCACTTATCTGTCTAAATGTTATTTATCTGTACATCTGTTACCTATCTGTCTATCTCACCGCCACAAGGTGCCGCTGCTAACCACCTATAATGGCTTGGGTTAGACCCGACCATTTCATGTTCTTGGATATGAGATCCGATACTATTTATCGTTGTCTATACTCCTTCTTATCTTGTTATTATTTGGGTTTGGTTGTTTGGAGTGGTTAGTTGTGTCTTGAACAGGTTAAGAGTTAGTTTTTCAAAAGAATTGTTGTATGTTTCTTTTCTAGTTCATTCGGTCGGTTTAGTCGCTCGAGTGGACTTCGGTTCCTTTCAGTATATTTGTAGGTTTGCGAAACTACTAGGAGTAGGGTTTAAGTGGTCTTTGGTTCCTTTCAGTCCTTTCTTCGCTCGAACGTTCTTCCGCAGTCTTCAAAACTTATGGTAGAGAGTTATTATGCGCTCAAGCCATGTGTTGGCAGCTCGAGTGGTGTTACTTTGTTGTGTCTGACGCTCGAGCGATCTGTGCGTATATCAACACGGGAAAAAGATCTTTTTAGTCACTTTTTAATCTCTCTCTCTCTCTCTCTCTCTCTCTCTCTCTCTCTAGTTCTTGTCTAAAAACCACCAATATACCCAAATCCATTGATCTTGCCGCCCTAGTTCTTTGGAGAAAAAGTGTAGAACTCGTAAAGGTGTAAATTCCAATCAGTAAAGTTTTCATTTTTGATTCCATCTAAAGTTGGGTCTTGTTTTTTTCTTCTTTTACTCTTGAGGTAGGTACTTCTTCCATCTCTAGTATGATTCTTAGGTTCGTTATGTATTTATTGTAAAGTATTGTGATTTGGGAGTTGAGAGTTTGATTTATGGTTCAGTTTTTGACATGCAAAAGATAGGTTTTCAAATGGGTTATTGAGAATTGTTGTGGTGATGAGCATATTATTGAGTTGTATTGAAATATGGGAAATTTCTCCTTTAAATGTGTTTTTGAAAAGTAAAGGATGTTTTATTAGAAATTATTAGCGTTTGACCTATGGATGAAAGGGAAAGAAATTGAGTTTTGAAAAGATAAAATGAATGTACTTGTCGAGAGTGGACTTGGATAAGTATTATCACTCCCATTTTAAAATTTATGAAATTATAGTTGTTGGAAATTTATCCTTTGTACAAAGATATCTATTTTGGGCTATTGGTGGAGGATAACTGTAATTGTTATAGAAATTGCATAAGAAATATGTTAAACAAAAACCATTACTCATACATTTTGCATTGAACATTATTTCATATCCTTGCATTGAAAATGTATTATTTTTAAGAAAAATGGGTGAATACCTTGGCGAATCTGGTTAAGGGGTGTGATTATAGTATTACTATGTTGGCTTATGTGTCCTTAGTGAAAATCTAAAAACTCGTGCGATTAGGCGCTGATCTGTAGCATTCTGAAGATTTTCTTTATTGCTCGAGCAATGGATTTGTTGCTCGAGTGGTCTAGCGTATCATCCAGTACTTTTGTAGGTCTGTGACCCTAGTTGATGCTTCTGTTCACTGAAGCGCAGGTCTGGTCGCTCGATTGCTCTGTCTTGTCTGGTCTGAACTTTTGGGAGTTGACATTTACCGCTTGAGTAGTCTGTTCGAATTCAGCATCTTTAAAAAGGCATTTTGGTCCACTTTTCTCCATTATTTTCTCTCTTCTCTTGTTCTCTTCCACCATTTTTGTGGGTTTCAAGCTGTCTAGCTTGGTTTTCATCTACTTTTACTCATTTTCTACCTATAGTTCTTTAGATCAAAACCTAGAGGGTCGCAAGGGCTTCATTTTAATCTAAGCGAATTGTGTTTTTGTCGCCGTAGATTTTTCAATTTTCTCCTCGTCATTTCAAGAGGTAGGAATTTCTTTGTTCCTTTTCAATAGTTTGTTTATAGATAGACATGTGGTAGATTTTATTGTATAAAAATCATATCTACTATGAATTTCTTTGAAAATCATGAAAGGGGAGCTAGGGTTTGAATGTTTGGAGTTGAAACTGTTAAATTGATTGTCATTTGGGTTAATTGGGAAGTAGTTTAACTTGTTTATGTTGATAGAGAGAAAAAGCTATAATTTAATATTTTGACTTAGTGAATTAGAAAGAGGTAAAATTGAATAATGTTTCTATTTTATTAATATGGATTGTATGATTGTGTTAACAGCAAAAAAGGAGAATTAACCCTGGCATTAGAATTATTTTGGATTAATCATGTTAATTTGAGTTGGATTATGGCTTTGTTATCCATGGGTTTAATTTTTGGAAAATAAGAAAATTGATTTTTGAAAAGAGAAAGAAATCATAATGTTTTGTAAAATTCAGAAATGAACTTGATGTTGGATTATGAATATTTTATTTTACTATTGTGGTTGTTGGACTTAAAGTCTCATGTGAATTGAATTATTTTATCATAGGTATTAAGTACATGTGTTTAAAGTTTTTATCTTTGGTCATCGGTGGAGGATGACATTTGTGTTTTCATAGATTATGTGTATGTATTAAACTTTGTGTTATTTGGCTCCTAATATGTTGTGATGGTTGGCAATGTATACTGCACTAAGAATCATAGGTACATTACCTTCCAGCTAGTAGCTGGAGAGTTGGTTGCGCTGAGAATGAGATGTACTAATATCTTCCAGCTAGCAGTTGGAGAATTGGCTGCGTTGAGAATTAGAGTTACCGTTACCTTCCAGCTAACGCCTGGAGAATTGGCTACCCTTAGAATCAGAGGTGCTAGTACTTTCCAGCTAGCGCCTGGAGAATTGGGCAGAGGTACCATTACCTTCCAGCCGGTGTTTGGTAAATTGGGTGTTTGTTGTTTTCATCTTCCTATTAGATGTTTATGTGTGCATGTGAGCGTATCAAATTAATTATTGACAGTATCTCTTTAACTTGGGCATTAGGCCAGAAAATGTGATGAGCATGTTGGAGACGGACGTAGGTTACGTATTGAGTTTGTAAGTAATATGAGGAAATTAGATTTTTGTGAATATATTTCAAAAGCAAATGGTTGTTACATGATATATATATATATATTTATATTTATGGAAAACGATAAGGAAATGTGAACTTTCTATATTGTTGAACAAATTAGATGATTTTGGAAAAAGTACTTATGTAATTATACTTTGGTGCATACCGCCACATTATTTATATAGTATGAGTTGGAGCATTCATGATCATATCTATTTGTGAGTTGTAATTGTTTAGGATCATGCTAGGATCCCTACTGGACTTTATGTTCATTCCACATTGCTAATCCTTTTCAAGTGAATGTCGAGAAGTGGTTCAAGCTCAAGGATCTTATATATTTGTTGGCCATGGGGCCTTTTATTTGTTGGCGGAATGTCGTTGTTGTTAAAGGGTTGACCCCTTCCTTTTTATGTAATAATGTATGCCTACGGGCAACTTATTTAATCATACCTCTTGTTGTATTCATTGTGTGTTCGAAGGAAAGAATCTTCATTTATTTACCATTATTAATGTATAGAACTTTCGTTTGTTATCTCTAAAATTGTATGATAATAATGGATTTGTAATGACATCCATGAAATAAAAAAATAGAGCGCTACAACTTGGTATCAAAGTGAGCAGAGTTTGAATACCTTGGGCTCGTGGTGAGTGGTTTTTACCACAACGGGTTTGCTATGCCTGGTGAGGACTTTTCAATATAGTTAGGATAAGCATCAGGACCTTATGTATTGCATTTATGTCAGTATAGGGTCAAGTTTCTGGATTGTGCTTATAACCAGTGAACTGACTTTGAGGTCTTATTGGAAACAGCTTGGTGAACGTGGTTTCTGATATGAATTCCATGAGAGTTTCGAGGTAACTAGTTATCTTGTGGACTTGATTCGATTACGTGATTAAGTGTTTAATTGTTTATATGTAATAGAAATTGTGTGCATGGGGGCTAAGTGTGTCTTGTAGCCTTGTGGTGGTGAGTGTGTGCCTTGAGGAAGGCTGTTGTGTAATGCACTAAGTTTGGATTTGTGTTTGGGTTTTATAGGATGTCTACATGAGGGAATAGAGGATGACTTGGGAGTAGGAGTGTCGATAGGGGTACAACAGTTCCTTTAGCATCTACGCGAGATTGTAAGAACAATGCATGAGACTCTAACTCATAATGAAGGGGACAATGGGCATACCCTTAGACTCAATAAGGAATTTCTTCACTCCAACCACCGAAGTTTTTGGGAGAGGCTAAGCCACTGGAGGCGGAAGATTGGACAGAATAGATTACCAAAACTCTTGATGTGCTCAGAGTTGAAGACGGGGGGATGAGAATCTCTTTGGCGACTACTCAATTGAAGAGAGATGTAGATTATTGGTGGAAGTATGCTAGGGGCCCTGTAGGTACCACGTGGGTTGCTTTTACTAAGGTCTTCTTGGCCAAGTATTTCCCTCATTCTGCTCGGGAAAGGTTGAAGAAACAATTTGTTGAGTTGCACCATGATGCTACTCCTTTAGCACAATTTGAGATGAGATTTACTAGTTTGTCAAGGTTTGCTCCAGAGTTTGTGGCAACAGAGGAGCGTCGTTATTATGAGTTTGAGAGACGGTTGTGCGATGATATCCAGGAAAAAGTAGTGGGATCTAAGTGGAAGAATTACTATGCTCTAGTTGAGGTGGCGGCCCATGTGGAGGCCATGGTTATGCATTTTGGTCAAGATATAGAGAAGGCCACTTCGGCAACTTCTACGGTTCATAAGAACTCTGGGCTCTGTAAGAGGTGGAAGTAAACGCATACTCACTCTCAGGCTCCTTGTCTTCGTTGGGAATTTTGGACTGATCTGTTGGGAGGCCAAGTGAGGTTCAAGCTTCAAGCCAGTCTCAGAGTAAGGGATCTACTGTTTGTTTTATTTGTGGTCATCTAGGCTATGTGAGACGTTTGTGCCCTTTGTGTGTAAATTCTTTTGGTGTTTTAGAACCTAGTCAAACTCAGTCTCTTCAATCCAGTCGAGGGCAGTATTGATATCAGATCCGAGTAGGCCAGGCTTTGAGAGCTCCATAAGGGTCGACCTTTCAGCTAGCATAGTAGTATTACCTTTGAGATGGGCTTTTGTATTAGAGGCCAGTGACATAATATTTGAATTTTTGTTGTTGATTGGTATACTATTGGATGTGGAGACATCATGATTATATGTTTTTATATATATATATATATACATATATATATATATATATATTGTTGTTTGTTTATCATCCTGTATTGGGGGCACGCAGTGAATCTCGAAACTCCCTTTTATATATATGTAATGAAAAGTCGTTAATGGGATTGATGATCCTAGTGTTGTTGTATACCTAATTTTAATTTATGAGATGGTTATGTGATGGTCTGTGAGCCTTGTTCTGTTTAGAAGTTGTTTGTTGAGAATGAGAAATCCATGGGATATTGTGATTGGTGTGGTGGTATGGTAAGGGCCGAGTTATAAGGCTATGAATGTGTTGAGTCTAAGGGAATGTGAGACTTTGGAGTTTTGTGAAAGTGGTGCAGGTTATGTGAGAATGTCTAGGGGAGTGTGAGATTTGTACCTCGGGGTAGTGAGAATGATAGTAGTGTGTGCTGTTTAGTATTTTGGGGCTTTTTTAGTTAGTGAGTTCATTGTGGTCTTATCGATCATAGATAAGGATGGTGTTCGTGTCATGGTTGGTTATAGGTTAGTACTTATGTATGGGTGTAACAGTTCATGGTGTTATCAGATATTGGGTAAAGTTTATGAGTGAAAGGAGAAATTTCGTGGGTAGATGTTAGAAGTATTTCTTAGAATGAAGAATAGTTTGTGTTCTCGAGTAATGAGTGTAGCATTGGTGAGGCTTGTATTGTATGATCGGGATCATGGGATCGTCATTGATCCTATCGATCTTGTGTTTTGAGATATAAGAATGTGTTTTCCTTATAAGCCTATGAGTGGTGATTTCTTTGGGAACAATGGTGGTGTGATTTATTTTGAGGAATCCGACGAGATCCTACAAGTGTGAGGAACGGTGTATGGAGCCCATCTCGGAGTAAATGAGGCACGACAAAAATGTTGATGTTTGAGTACCGGGGCCGGAGCTCTTGAGTAGTTAGTCGATTGGTTGATATCTGAGTTGGGTGACAAATAGTCACTTTAGAATGGCTTGGTTGTGAGTTGTGAGGTTTTGGTTTTAGGAAGTCTAGCTCAAACTAAGGTGTGATGTTGGTGTGTATTGAACCCTGCCTAGGGGTGATTGGTTTCTGTTAGTATGTCGACGTTTGAATTGTGAGAGTAGAGAATTGGTGAATGGAATTGAGTTGTGTAAAGAAGACGGATCCTTGTAGCCAACCCCTCTTGATGGGACTTAAGGCATGGTTTGGTTTAGTTTAGTTCGAAACTGGTGGTATGAATGAGTGATATTCGAAGTTAAGTAGCACATAATTATCTCAAGAATTGCTTCGCTTCGAGTAATTTAGGTGGTACTTGAGGACGTTGAACCTTGCTTGTGGGTGTAAGTTGTTGGTGTAAAATTGTGGAATCCCTCAAGTTGGGATGGCGTGTTAGAATCTAGATTGTTGCAAGTGCACCTGTGCCAAGGTGTATTAATGATTATTTGTGTTGATGTACGTAATGGTTCGAAACTTTCAACTGTTGAAAAGTCGTATGTGTTGTACTATCACTTGTAGCACTGTGATTTTTTTTTATTCATTGTATTATAGAAATTTAGTAAATGTGTTGTGATATCACCAGTTGTGTGATGGAAGTCGTTGGGTGATGGTTGGGATTCACTGGAAGTTCGTTGAGAAAATGAATTTGGAAAGTGATTATTGGTTTTTGTAACCTCTCATGACATTTTATTTTAACTTTCACCTTGGGGTTTAAATTTTATGATTTGTTTTGGGAAAATGTTTGCAAAAAAATTTGTTTTACTCAGAGTTTATGATGCGAATCTTTTGATTGGAAGACAGTATGATTTTGACAATTTTTGAGAAAACGTATAAGCGGGAAAAGAGTTTTTATTAAGACAATAAGAAAACTCACGTTTTAACAAGTTTGTGTGACTATTTCCTTGCCTCATGTAGATGATGATTTATGTTAATAATGATAACGATTATGACAAAATGAAATTGCAATATTGTCAATTTCCTTGTGCCTTATTGTGTTGATATCACAGTTGTTGTTTCTATCAATTGTTAATATAGAAATGTTACATTTGATGTTGGTTGTGGCATCACTATATTAGTGATGGGCATTGTTGGGTGACAGTAGAAACTCACCGGTGGTTATAGTGGAATGGAACTGGAAAATTTATTTTTTCCTCATGTTATGGCCTCAGAATGGCTTGTTAAACAGAAATGTAATGGTTGTAATTTAGATGGTAATCAGAAATTTCAATGAGTAGTTCCTGATAACTAATTATGGATGATTACGTGTTATGAGTAACACCTTGTTTTCGAGAAATGTTTGCAAAACTTTTGAGTTTGATAAGGAAGGCCATTTTGAAAATGGACGGTACAAATTTGAGCATCTTTTGAGAAATATTTTATGTACAAGAGAATGATTTTTAAAGAGTTAAGGAATTTTTTTTATAAAGTTATGTTATTATTTGTTTTACTTGGGTTGATGGTTGTTGTGTAGCAACTTAGCCTTAGCTTGAATTGCTAATAGTGGGTTAACCATTGGATAAGATTATGTTGCTAGTGTTGAGCACTCGACGGTGTTTGGGTGTGTTGTGGTGGTTGTCACGTGAGTGATGCCTTTGGTATGCGTGTGTTTGTCGTCTTTGTTGTTGTCTCATTGGCCCAATGAGTTGTGTGGGTCGAGGAGACATCCGTGATCTTTTCTTGAGCTTTGTTGTATGGGTGTCTTTGGGGCTCGGAAATGTTGAATTGGGATCTGGAAATTTATCCTAAGTATGGATCCAACTTTAAGTTGGTGGTTGTGCTTCCGGTTGTGATTGAGTTGCCCTTGTTTCGGCGTTATCTTTAATTTCGGGGATGAACTTTCCTAAGATGGGGAGGTTGTAGCATTCTAAAAATTTTCTTTATCACTCGAGCGATGGATTGGTCGCTCGAGCGGTCTGGCATATCATCCAGCACTTTTGCAGGTTTGTGATTCTTTGTTGCTGATGTTCGCTCAAGCACAAGTCTAGTCACTCGAGCGGTCTGTCTTGTCTGGTCTAAACTTCTGGGAGTTTGCATTCACTGCTCAAGGGATGGTTTTTGAATTTAGCATCTCTAAAAAGACATTTTGGTCGATTTTTCTCCATTCTTCTCTCTTTTCTTTTCCTATCTTCGACCATTTTTGTGGGTTTTAAGCTTTGGTTGAATTTAGTAGTGTAGACACCACATTTTTGACTGTCCTCAAGACTTCGATGTTCTTGTAGTTACATCCAGGGGCAAGTTTGATTGCTCGTCGAGTACTCGAATTTCACGATGGAACGTCACAGGTTTGAGCTTTCCAAACCCTGTGTCCTTTCTGTTTCATTTTTGGACCATGTGTTGGTTCTTTCAGCATGCTTCTTGTGAGGCACTATCGGCCACCTTTTGGCACTACTGGCCTTGAGTTTCGTCCTGCCTGCCCTTGATGAAGCCTGCTGGCCATCAATGAGGCATTGTCGGCCACCACTGATGGCCGAGAAGACACTTTGTCTCAGCAAATTTCGTGCTAGATCTTTTGAGCCAGCTATTTTTCACTGAGCCATCCTCCATACACGTGTATGGAGAGATGGAGGCCAATTCAAGCTTGTTAAACAAGCTTTGCATTGCATTTCTCTATATAAGGAGAGGCTCCTCTCCCCTTTCAGAGGTTTAGCATTTTTAGGGCAAAACATATCCCTCTCTTTATATTTCTCTATATATATATTTGTACTAGTTTGTGCCTTAAAGTGCATTTTCTCTTCACTTTTGCACTACAACACCTAGTAAAGCACCATCACTTTGTTGCTAAGGCATCTGAGGGTCTTGTTTGGACTCAAAAAGCTGGTTTTGGCTTAGAAAAAGACATGTCTTGCTGTGGTACTTCAAGGGTGAGCATGTTCCACTTTTAGGCATATCTTTGTATACCATGTTAGCCCTCCTTGCATGCTGTTTTAGGCTTGCTTGTTAACTACAAAAAGCTTTATTTTCAAGTGTTTCAAATGGTTGTTTAAGGTCTCTTTGGTGTTGGGGCTGTTTCACCCCCTTGTGTGCCTTATTTTGCCTTGCTTTGTACCATCTCTTAAGGCCTTTGAGATCATCTTCATTTGGCCTTTTAGCCATCAGTGGTAGAAATGTGTTTTTGAGGTCCAAAATGAGAGGGGGTGGTCCCCTCTCCCCTTGTCTTGGTTGCATGCCTTGTTGGCCTAATGATTGAGCATGTTTTTCTAGCATATATTGGCTTATTCTCAGCTTATTTTGGCCTTATTTTAGCATGGCATAACACTTTTTTGGCCTGGTTGAGTCACCTCTTACATGTTTTTTACACTTGTAGTGTAAACCTTGCTTACTAGCCTAGTATACTTGGTGTTTTGGCCCATTATTCTAGCATGTTTTGGCGCCACTCCAGCAAGTTTTTACTCATGTCTTAACATGCTTTAGCTCTGTTTTGTGGCTTTTTGGTCGTATGATACTTGTTATGCATGCTTGTAGTGCAATAGCCTTGAATAGCTTTGAGTTTTGAGGTATCTTGCGTGCTTGGCTTGAGGTATTTGCATGTTTTGACATCATTTGGCATGTTATTTCAAAGCATATAGTGTTGTCACACTTCCATGTTTTCCATTCTTTAAGTGCTCTCGAGAGTTGTACCTTTATGCCTTGTTTGTGAGTCATTGCATGAGCATCATTTTCTCGCCTTTCAAGCCATCATCTTAGTTCATTTTAGCCATTGTTTTGGCATGCATAAGGTCTGTTTGGGGCTGGTTTGGCCATTTGAGCATTCACTAGCTTTGATGCTTAGGTCTTTCAACATGCATTACATGGGTTGTTTGCATGATTTTAAGTCATTTAGCATGGCATTTCAGTGCTGGAACATATGCCATTGCACTCCATGTATCACTCTTTCAATGACTTCGAGAGTTGAGTATTGTGCCTTGTTTGTGGCTTAACATGTATGCATGTTTGTCTAGTCCTTTGAGCTTCCATTTCAGCATGTTTTGCCACTGTTTTGGGTATGATGTAACTCTGTTTTGAGCTGGTTGGGTTGTTTGAGCATTGTGATGCATGCTTATAGTGCTATTTCCTTCACTAGCCTTGGTGCTCTTGGTCCCTTGACAATGCCATGCATGCATTGCTCGCATGATAGAGTCTCTTGCATGCCATCTTAACATGTCAAGATTAACATGTTGTTTGCATGAGCATGTTGCTTGCTTTGCATTGTGTTCAATCAGATGTCGTATTGAGCACGAGGAAGATTGGTTCATTTCATACTTGAAGTGATGAAATGAGCCAATCTCCCTTGGTCTCCATTACCTTTGATCTCTCATGATAAGGAGATGGTCTAAGTGCCTTGTTTGTCATGCATTTATTGAGTTTGTACAAATTGGATCTTTGGCCATCACGCATTGCGATGATTGACTGATAGTCTTGGATCCAATTATGCCTCTCCCTTGATGTTTTGAGATGATTTGGAGGGGCATAGTACATACATGTTCTAGGGAGAGCCTCCATTTTCTCTATTTTGTTCTCTATTGTAGCTTGGTGTCACAGCACACCAGTGGCCGGCATCCTATCACTGATGGCCAGCGCCCTTCCATTCATATTAAGGCCTACTATTGGCCAACATGGGGCCAAGATCGCACATCCTTGGTCGGCCACTAGTGCACTCTCCAGCATTGTTTTGGTAAGTTTTAGCAACAAGAACTGGAAGACACCCTATAAATAGAGCCTCTAAAGAGCATTTGGAGAGCTTTTCAAGACGGGAATCGAGCATGCATCTTCAACTTTTTCAAGGTAGAGCTGAGGCAGCCTAGTTCACATACTTTAATGCTTAGCACGAATTTGTAATTTAATTAGTTAATTTCTTAATTAGTTAAGTGATGTAATAATTAGTAAGTAGATTGCTTATTATTCATTTCTGTTGTATAATAATTAGTCTAATTAGATTATTAGATTAGTTAGCTAGCTTAGCTTACATGTAGCTTAGCTTATTCATTCGAACTGTCCGTCGAGAGGGCAAATGTTGTAATAAGTGTGCGCGTGTGTGTGTGAATGTCTTTCAATCCCACGTCTTTCTCCCTTTTATTTATCAGCTTTTGATGGTTAGTTTTAGGGCATGTTTTAATTAGCATACTTATGTTTGCCTGCGTGCATCATTCATTTTGTCTTGCATGCACCGGGCTCGGCGCATTATTCAAACTGCATTGTATTTCAATACACTTTCTTCAATACGTGTTTCAAAACATGTTATCAAGTGTTGCATTCATATGCCATTCTAGATAGCCGAGCCTGTTTTAGTTGCATTTTTGCATGTGTTACATTAGGCATTTTAACATAGCTAGGATCATGCATGATTTCTAACTAGCTTTTGTTTTGGCTCGGAGTACACTATGATTTTCTATGCTTTAGCATCCTTGCATGTGTGTAAGTGACTGTCGTGATAGTATGCTTGCTATGAGGCTAATTGCTTAAGTGTTTAATTGCATGAATGCCTGTGGGTGGAGGCTTCATTGCTTGAATTGGAACAATTCTTCAAAGTGTGTGTTTTAAGCCCACTTTGCAGAGTGCCAAATCATTATATTTTAAGCCCACTTGAGAGTGGCAAATCCGCGTCTTAGCCTACTTGCGAGTAGCACTATCAAACCATTTTCGAAAAACAAACATGAGATATTTTGTTCCAATTTTTGCGATTCAGTCTATACTTTTATGCTATGCGCATCACGTAGTAAGTTAGATTAATAACCAGAATAAGAACACTTGTTTTCAAAAACAACATATCATGTTAGTATAGGCCAATCTTTGATCGGGTGAGCGAGGGTGCTCATTTCAGGACCTTCCCCTCTCGTACCCAAGTTCCCGAGCCGAGGCAACTTTGGTGATGACGGATACGTGGCTTTAGGCATGAGTCAGGGTTTCCTAAATTTCCTAAAACAAAATATTTAAGTGGCGACTCTGAAATCTGGCAAAGCAGTCCATGTTTGGCACTTCTTGATTAAAATCGATTTTCTAAAACGATTTGCCAGATTTGGACTCTTTGGTGATTTATCAGTCTTACATTGCACTTTGTGAGATTAGATTTAAAACCATGACATGAGTCCGAACTGTAGTAGCTAGAACCCAAATCCGCGCCCTCTCCGAAAGGTTAGCACTCGGAGCAAGTTTTGGGCGGTCTACAGTTTCTGGCGACTCTACTGGGGATTTAGAGAACTTGACTCGAACTCATGATATGTTGTTTTGTCTGCACATATGTGTTTCTTTGCATAGCTGCGCCTAAGTCACAGTGTTTGCCATCTGCTATTCCTGAACGGTTTGTCGGAGGCTTGCTTGGAAAAGCGTGCCATAAGGCCAACCGGTTACGGGCTTTGCCACGATGGGAACATAAACCTCACTTTTTGTCGAGGCACCCTATTTCACCATTTGAGCTAGTTGCATATCGGAACCCGTAGAGACCACTCCAAACTAGGACAGGTTGCTTACCCAATTGTAGGTTGTTTGAAACCGCTGTGTGCGTAGTGAAACCCTAGTTCCTAATGAAATTAGGATAGGGAAATCCTACCCCTCCATAGGGGTGTTTTGGCTCTCATTTGCTTGCTATGTGCTTTTAGAGTGTGTCTCTACAGGAATGTATGTATCAGTTTGCAAGTCTGAGTATCAGTCTGAGGACATCAGTATTTGGGGGTATCAGATTTGAGACAATGATTTGGGGGCAGTGATCAGTGTTGAGTGCAGTTTTTCTAGCTTACGGTTTATCAACTGTGTGTTGTCATCATCTAAGCTGAAATGCTGTCCGTTTTCTAGTTGTTGTTTCTTTCTTTTTTGCTTTATTTATCTTTTTGCAAGGTAATATTGCATCATTGCTTCTTAAAAGGCAGATACCCCCCGAACACTCTAGACTAGAGGATGGTTACACTTATTCGACGGTAACATTGCCTGATAGATTCAAGATGCCCCATGTAGACCGTTTCGATGGCTCGAGCAACCCAATGGTTCATTTGAGGCTATTCTCGGATATTTTGCGCCCGATGGGCTTAACAAGACTCCAGAAACTATCACTCTTCGGCCGGACCCTATCAGGTATTGCGGCCATTTGGTACGCCAAGCTGGAGGACTCAGTGAAAAACAGTTAGGAGGAAATAGCTGAGGCCTTCGTCACACAATATTCATACAATACCCAGATTGAGGTCACGACCTGTGATCTTGAAGTGACTAGGCAAGAGCCGAAGGAAGGCTTTCCTGACTTTGTCACTCGATGGAGGGCTAAGGCCTTCATGATGACAACTCGGCCATTGGAGAAGGATCAGATACGGATGGTTGTGCGCAACCTTCAACCCAAGCTAATGGAAAAAATGATCGTCATACCTGTTCCAACCTTTGCGGATTTACATGAGATTGGGGTACAGATTGAGGACGCCATGAAGTAAGGTCTGATTGACCACGAGAGAGAGCAACCCAAGAGGGAATTTACACGCAGTTCGAATGCAGGCACGAGTAATGCTGCAGTTGCCAGAACTTCTGATGTTGGCATGGTCACCACCACCACTCCAAAAACACCTACAGCTACACCCTTCACCGGTGCGTCCGGAACCAGCTCACAAACAGCCAGATATCCACCCCAAGGCCAAAGAACCTTTACTCCACAGTGCATGCCTCTGTCCAAAGCTCTGGGGGTTCTAATTAGGAAAGGGCATTTGAAGCCCCTAGAGCTGTGGCCACTACCAGATAAATTTCCTGCTTCCCATAACCCGGCCAAATACCGTGCCTTTCACCAACAGCATGGTCACGACACCGACCAGTGCTACAGACCGCGTCATGAGATCTAGGATCTCATTGATAATAAGGTGATTGCGCCTCCAGAGAAGCCGAATGTCACCACCAACCCACTCCCACCACATAACCAAGCTCTACCACCCAAACACATCAACTTGATCCAAACCACAGCCATTCCATATGACCTAAGCATATATATCACACCCTCCCACCTACCCAAGCCTGAGGTGTTCATCCTAGATAGCACGGACTTGTGTATGTTGAGCACCTTCCACACCCGACCTGAACCGGTGGTGGTGACCATCGAAGACAGAACTGGGATGACTTTGGAGGCAGATAGGAATGTTGATTCAGAGCTTAAGGGATCTGAGAGCTTTATAGAGGGAGCATACAACCCGAGTGGTTATATCGTATCGTCGGATCAGGTCAAGCCGAGGGTAGAGTTGCCAGCTGGGGCAGAGATCAGTGTGGTTCGGGAAGATGGACCAAGTTAGGGGTTAGATAACCTAGCAGAGCTGGAAGAGGATATTGCTAATCTGCAGTTCTTCAATGAGCAGGACTCATGGGATGTGAACATGAACTGGTTCGACTTGGATGGATTGCCAGAGAATACGGGATGGCTCAGTGACCAGCCAGATGTTGTTAAAGAATCTCAGCCAGAACAGGGACCATCAGGAACGAGAACATCAGCAGTGGCCAGAATGGCCGAGAATTAGGAAGAATTGCCGGAGAGCACCTGTGCGAAGAATTTTGCTCGGGACTTGGGTAAATTGTGTATGACTGACACCGAACAAGAGGTTGTATTGAAGCGACTTGAGCAAGAAAAGATCGAGGATCTTAAGAGGGCTAGGAAGGCCAAGGCCCCTGCGAGGACAGAATGTGCTGTGAGCATAGAAACAGTTGCAATGGAACTGGACAGCTGTCTGTCGGTTGCCAACGGGATGTGGTGGGAAGACGACGACTTACGTCTAGTCCACAGCAACAAAGATTGGGGGCAGAACCAACCGGATGATACCTGGCATGTTGAGGAGATTGACCATATGACTAGAAGTGGGCGGTACTTCAAGCCCCCACACTTAGACTAGCCGGAGGCATCCGGGAAGGACAAAGAAGCAGAGAGGTAAAAAGAAAAACTATTGGAGGAGGAGGCTGTACTGAAGCAGCTTAAGAAAATCCAAGAAGACATCTCCATCTGGGGACTAGTAATGGCCTCAAGAGTTCACAGACAAGCTGTCCTTTTTACCATGGACAAGGCGAAACTTTCAATCGATACAACTCCTGAGCAGTTGGTAGGGCTAGTTTTCCCGGGACGAGCTTCCCCGACCTTGACCTTCACTGACAAGGAACTGCCACCTGAGGGTTCAGATCATAACAAACAGCTTTATATCTCTATCGAGTGTAGAGAGAAATGGATACCGGTGGTTCTTGTTGACACAGGATCTGCTATCAATGTGTGTCCGTCGAGAATGGCATATGCTATCGGGTTGAAGCCTGTGGATTTTGTGCCTACAGCCCAGGTGATACGGGCTTATGATAATACCAGCTGAGAGGTGATAGGGACCGTACGGATTAAGACTCAGGTTGGTCCGGGGCAACAGGACATTGAGTTTCATGTCTTGGATGTTCCTGCAACCTTCAATCTACTCCTTGGGCGGCCGTGGCTGCACCAAGTGAAAGCCATCTCTTCTACCTTACATCAAATGCTGAAGTATTCCCACAGAAAAGGGGTGGCAATCGTTTTTCAGAATTCTTTAATACATCCGCCACCAGAGGTTTCTACACTAGTTCTAGAGATTGAGCATGGCGCGGAGGATGTGTTTTTGTCAGGATTCACCCTAGTTGAGGCCCGGGTTATACAGAATATTCTAGTTGTTGATGAGGGGCTATACGTCAGTGCACAGTTTGTCTGCCTTATAAACAAGCTTCAACACATGCCCGGGATGGGATTAGGGGGAACTGGCCAAAAGAACGTTGTAGCATCGGCCGAAGTGCCGTATAACCCATATACCTTTGGATTAGGTTATCTGCCTACCGAAGAGGATTGGGCGAGGAGAGGAAGAGAGATGGTCGGAAGAGCCAGAGCCAAGCAAGCCGGGAAGCATTACAAGTTGATGCATAGACCTATCTGGGGAACCCTGAGTGGACGCTTTGTCTGAGAGGGGGAAGATTTCCCATTCTGTGGCTTTCCGGAGCCATGACTAAATGTAGAGAGGCGGTGCTTGTCGGGATTTGAGATTTTCTTTGACTTGCAATTATCCGGGGATGAAGTTACTAAAGAGCAGACAGACCCACCAGCTGAGGCTGAGCAGTGCAAGGAGGAGGATTCCGAGGGCATAGAAATTGAGATGGGGGTAGTGCTGGCTTGTCTCATCTCAGATCCTCAGATCGTACCGGAGTACTTGGGAGATAACTTCTCAGTTTCCATGACCGAGGATGAAGCGGCTGTGGGCCCATCTTCAGGCATTCTTGATGCATCCATCGCACCCTCCCTCGTTTGGAAATATGAGGAGGGCTTTTTATCGAGCAGTTCTGGGTTAGGTAGTGAGCCGAAATTTGATTCCACTAAGTCTGTGGCGTCAGAATCAGGTTCCAGCTCGTCTAAGTCTGAGTCCGGTATTCTTGGGGGTGATAACTCGGATGCCACTATCCTGTCTAGGTCGTCTTTTTCTTTTTCATTTGAGTCTGTTGTAACAGATGAATCAGGCGGACTGAATGTTATTAATGAGAATGGTATGACTGTGGCTTCCGAGTACTTTTCTGTGCCTTTAATTTATTGCATTAATCAAGACTTTCAAATTTTTGATGAAAACGACGAGGAAGAAATTCCTCCGGTTTTACAACGTTTGATTGATCAAGAGCAGGAGAGGTTTGTAAAACCTTTGGTGGATGAAATCACCACAGTTAATGTTGGTACTAAGAAGGACCTGCGGCTAGTCCAGATCAGGTCCACGTTGTCTTCGGAGGAACGCGAGCGCTTAGTCGCTTTATTAAAAGATTTCAAAGATGTTTTCGCATGGTCCTACGAAGACATGCCTGGAATCGATCCTGAGATTGTACAGCACCGGATCCCTCTTGACCTAGAGGCCCGACCTGTTAAGTAGAAGCTTCGAAGGATCCGCCCAGACTGGGCTCTGAAGATCAAAGAGGAGGTCACCAGGCAGATTGACGTAGGGTTCTTGTTGGTATCTGAATACCCTACTTGGTTGGCTAATATAGTTCCGGTACCGAAGAAGGATGGCAGAATTCCGGTATGTGTGGACTTCAGGGATTTGAACAAAGCTAGTTCGAAGGACGACTTTTCTCTGCCGCATATTGACGAATTAGTGGACTTCACTGCTGGGCATGTGTTGCTCACGTTCATGGATGGGTTTTCCGGCTACAATTAGATTTTGATAGCACCCGAAGACAGAGAGAAGACTGTTTTCACCACCCCGTGGGGAACCTATTGTTATAGGGTGATGCTGTTCGGCTTAAAGAATGCTGGGGCTATGTATCAACGGGCTACAACCACGATTTTGCACGATATGATCCATAAAGAGGTTGAGGTGTACATGGACGACATGATTGTCAAGTCCAAGGAAAGAAAGGGCCCCTACACCGCCTTGCAGAAATTCTTCCAACGGATCAAAGAGTATCGGTTGCAGCTGAATCCTCAGAAATGTACATTTGGTGTTACAGCAGGTCGATCTTTCCAAAATCAAGGCCATCTTAGAAATGCCACCACCGAAGACTGAAAAGGAGGTGCGAGGCTTTTTGGGTAAAGTGCAATTCATAATACGGTTTATTACAAAATTAACCTTGACTTGTGAACCACTGTTTGGCCTCCTGAAGAAAGGAAAGAAGTTCTAATGGGACGACTGGTGCCAAGTTGCTTTTGAGCAGATCAAGCAATATCTATAGAACCCACATGTGTTGTCACCGCCTGAGCCGGGGAAACCGTTGATTTTGTACCTATCAGTGACCGAAATGACAATGGGCAGCATGCTTGCACAGGAGTCTGAGGACAAAGTGGAGAAGGCTATCTACTACTTGAGCAAGAAAATGCTGGATTACGAGACTCGCTACACCCCGCTGGAAAATGCATGGTATGGGCTACGAGGAAGTTGAGATACTACCTGTTAGCTCACTCTGTAATACTGGTTTTGAGATTAGATCCCATCAAATATCTCTTCGAGAAACTGACACTTACGGGTAGGCTAGCCCGTTGGTTGCTTCTGCTTTCTGAATTTGATCTGAAGTACATGACGTGCAAGTTAGTGAAAGGGGGAGCGCTAGCGGAGTTCCTAGCTGACCACCTAGTTGAAGGGGATGAAGCAGTAGAATATCTGTTCCCAAACGAGGCCATTCTACATGTCGAAGAAGAAAATTGGACGATGTACTTTGATGGAGCGTCAAACCAATACGGGGTATGGGATAGGGGTGTTGCTGATAGCACCCGACAATTCCCGTATCCCATTAGCATTCAAACTCCGGTTCAAAGTATCGAACAATGAGGCAGAGTATGAGGCATGTATTGCTGGACTAGAAGCCGCTCTGGAACTAGGGGCAAAATGGTTGGATGTCATCGGGGACTCGAACCTTGTTGTATCTCAAGCTAAAGGAGATTGGAAAGTTAAAGAAGAAAAGATAAGAATCTATCACCAAACCTTGGACGTTCTGATTCCTCGGTTTGAAAAACTGAACTTCGCTCATCTGTTAAGAGAGACCAACAGGTTTGCTAATTCATTAGCAACTGTATCTTCTATGATAGACATCTCTTTTGGAGTCCGGATGCGTCCGATCATCATTCAACAGAAATTCGTGCCGGCCTACGAGCTGATTACTGCCATAAATGAGGTACAAGATGAGAATCCCCAGTATTATGACGTCTGGAACTTCTTGGAAAAGGAAGCTTATCCACCAGGGGCAAATGCCAAAGATAAGAAGGCAATTTGAAGAATGGGTACTCAGTTCATCGTCCGCGGGGGTGAACTGTACAAGAGCGGTCATCTCGGGATGTATAAGCTATGCGTTGATGCTGAAGAATCCAAGCGCTTGATGAAGGCCATCTATGGAGGAGAGTGCGGAGCACACATGAGTGGGGTGATGCTAGCTCGAAAGATCCTTAGACAGGGTTATTATTGGTCAACCATGGAGGAGGATTGTATTGGCTTTGTCCGGCGATGCCACAAATGTCAGATCCATGCAAACCGCATGAATATTCCGCCGTCGAAGCTGTACAACATGACTTCGCCATGGCCATTTTCAGTCTGGGGGATTGATCTAATTGGGGCTGTCACTCCGAAAGGGTCCAATGGGCATGAGTATATTTTGGTAGCGATAGACTACTTCACGAAGTGGGTTAAGGCCCAATCTTACGCGGTGTTGAAGGCATCGCATGTCGCTAAGTTCATCATGAACAACATCATCTGTCACTACGGGGTCCCGAATGAGATTATTTCGGATAATGGTTCCCACTTCAAGAAGGAGGTGATCGACTTGTTGGAAAGTACAACGTGGCTTTTCATAAGTCATCTACATATCGGCCGCAAACCAATGGAGCAGTTGAGGCCGCCAATAAGAACATCAAGCACATTCTGCAGAAGATGGTGGAAACCTACAGGGACTAGCAAGATAAGCTGCCATTTGCTCTTTGGGGCTACCGGACTTCAATTCGAACTTCTACTGGGGCAACTCCGTATTCCTTGGTTTATGGGATGGAGGTTGTTCTGCCTATCGAAGTTGAGGTTTCGTCATTACGGGTATTGGCTGAGTGTCAGATAGCTGAGGCAGATTACAAAGAAAGCAGTTCAAGAACTCATGCTCTTTGATGAAAAGAATTTGAAAAGCATCAGATCACGTCCAGGGTTATCAACGAAGAATTTCCAAGGCTTTCAACAAGAAACTTAAGTTCAGGAATTTGAAAGATGGGGATCTAGTGCTCAAAGACAATCGAGCTCCCATCCACGACCCTTGGGGCAAGTTCAGACCCAATTAGACTAGTCCCTACATCATCAAGTCTATCTGGTTGGGTGGAGCTGTCGTTCTGATGGATTTAGATGGCCTTGAGTTCTCCTAGCCGATCAACTTGGACAAGTTGAAGAAATACTATATCCCTGAGTGGCTCGCTAGGCCGAAAACCCAAAAGGGTGACCTAGGCAAAAGTTAGAGCATGAAAAAAATTTAAAACAATAAAAATTGAGCTCGCAAGGTTGAAAACCCAGAAAGGGTGGCCTTGGCAAAAGTTAGAGCGCAAAAGAAGATGGTTAATACATGAGTGAACCTGAACCGAACTACGTAAGGCTTGATTCCCATCTTTGGGATACGTTGGCAACTTCATCCCGAAGTCCAGCCATAAACACTTCCAAATCAACTTTGTCTGTGTGATCATGTTGGTCATCTTTGTGTATTCTGCATTCAATAGCTTGGTTGTGATCTCCAGTGCAGTGTTATTCATACTAGGGGCAACTTTCCAGTTGCCGGATCCGGGGTTGTACATCTCAGTGATAGATCTCGGGTGTGTCTAGTTGTGATCCATATCAGAAATGGTTTTGAAAAGTTTTAATAAAAGTTGATTTTGTTCAAATTAATCTTTTTACGACTTAAACCATTTTTGGACCAAACGGAAAATTTTCAGTACCCACAACCTTTAATTACATGGATTTCAGTACAACGTTCTCCTACTCTTGAATACAAATTGAAGTTGCTTTTTATTACATTCATAAAGAAAACTTGAAAGTACTGGTTAAAGCAAATAAACTCGGGGCATAGTCAGGTGTTCCTGCGCCCCCTCCCAGAGTTTGTGGAAGCCTCTGACTCCAAAGTAGGCCCAACCTGCGTCTCTTCATTGAGCCAAGCTATGCACTCATCAGAGAGGGCACAACTGAAAGTGGGAGCGGGGGCCAGAAGCTCCCTCGTCCTCCATGCTGTGGCATACCGAGCTAGCTGTACGCCTCGGATTCGAAATGCAGCAGGGTACTCTATCCCTTCTTCCGGACAAGTCTGATCATGTCCAAATTGGTGCCGGAATCGAAATGGGAAGCAAAAGACACAGTGTGTTAGGCCAATCAGCTGAATGCCCGGTTGTTGGGACATGCTGTAACCTATCGTCAGCAGGTTAAGCCAGGGGCAGCGCCAAGCAATATTGACAGCGGACGAACCACACATCCATTCAAACCACCATCCCTCATCTGGGGCATCAAATAGTCGCTGCTGGAATAAATAGCCGGGAGCTGAATATGCGGGGCACGAGTCTACCACTCTTAACTTATCCATCAACCATATCTGGAGAGGGATGAAAAATGAGAGATTAAAGAACAGAGAGGTGTACATGGAGAGAAAAGTGAGAAAATGGTTTCGAAAGAAAAACAGAGCCTAAGGGCCGAGTGATGTGAGGAATACACATGTGAGTAAGAAGGGAAACATTACCTTTAGCAGTAGTGGACTCCCCGCGAATCTAGTCGTCTCCCAGCGATGGAAGGCATCCAAACCCATCAGTGTCTTAGCTAGTGTCATGGCAATGCAGCTCTTGCCCTCTTTTAAGCCCTGGGCAACCTCAATCAAACGGACGCTGGACCCACTGGAGCCTGGGGCAAGCAAGAAATGAGACAACATGCACAAGCAGAGGGCATGTTGTCGAAAACCCTGCCAGTGATGGTCGCTGCGGTCACCGGCGTAAGAAAACCGATGAATCAAGCTGGGGATGTCCAGCTCTCTGTCGTGGATCAAAGATCAAGCATCGTGCAAAGTAAGTCCACACATCCGTCCCAAAGCTTGGATATGGCCGAAACGGAATTGGGGCAAGATCTCTTCCTCGCGTCAAGACTCCATCAAAGCTTGAAAATCTTCAAATGTGGGACATATCTCTTGTCCGCCAAAGCTAAAAACATGAGTTACCGGATTCCAACACCTAGCCGCAGCGTGGAGGAATGGAAAACGCAGCGGGGTGCAGCTCAGCGTGAATAGTGCATTCATTCCGAAACCCTGAAAATTTAATTTTTTCGAGCCATCAAACTTGCAATCCAATTTGTGAGGTTTTGGGCAAGAAATGGTTCCATTTGGGGCAAAAATGGAGTTGAAATGAAGAAATCACAAGGTTGGAACCTTTATAGAAGATAAGGCAATGAATGGAGGACAGATGTCGACATTTCGGAGGTTCTGCCATCGACGGCCGGCAGCAGCACATTGATGGCCGGCAGGGTATCATTACTGGCCCGCATGGGGTCATCAATGGCCAGCAGGCCATTCCTTATGGTTGGCAGCCTCCCTTCATGCTCAGTGACCTCCTGTGTGAAGATCCAGTTGTTTGCTGCAGTGGAGTCCTGTTATTTGAGCCTTTTAAGGTCTTGTTTTTGTCCCTGTTGGACTCCGTTGTGTTTCGTTTAAGACATATTAGTCTTCATTTTGTTTATCAAGTTGTAATCATCTTCCTCTCATTTATTGAGTTGTTGTAATTTGCTCATCGAGTTGTAAACTTGTTAAGGTCTTGTTGTTGCTTATTGAGTTGTTTTGTTTATTTTAGTTGTTAGTCGATTCACTACCTGATTCAGACAAATGCTTGCACAATTTTCAAACAAAGATCAATTTCATTTTCATGCTGTGCGATGTTATGCGATGTTCAAAATACAAAATGCAACACTTTTTCAACAAAAAAGCTGCTTTCATTCCATCCTGGATTCTTTTTACAAAAGAGCACAAGTTTTAAAGAAAACAAAACTGCCTGAGGCCGTACAATATGCAAAAACTATAGGCAAAAAGAGAAATAAAGCAAAAACAGAACATCTGAATTAGTGCAGGTCACTTGAAGAATGAGAAACCCTCCTCGTCCTCTTCCTTGATGAAGGCCCAGAACTACTGCCGTCAGCTCCGCTACCTGACTCTGAACCCAAACGATCTCCAGCCTTATCTCCATCTTGAGACGACTTTGACTGTGGACTTACAACCTCCTCACTCATCTTGTCATCATCATCACTTGACACGGGCTCTGAAGGGCCACTCTCGCTGTGGGTAACTTTGCCTCTACCTCGGCCGTGTGTCTGAGCCTGTCTCCCTCTCCTCTCTACTGATGGAGGAGGTGCTGAAGGACCCGCCTCTGCTCCTGCCGGGGCATCTGATGGGCCTGGCATCAGGAAAGGAATCTGAAAAGGGCAATTCGCCAAAATGCATTAGTAATGAAATATGTCAGATGCAAAGAATAATGTGCTGTGAACAGTGAATGATTTGCATTGTATGTATACCATGAGCAGTGTAGGGGAGCAATGTATCAGATCAGTGTAGTGTGGAACTATGCAAATGCTACTGTGTCAAGAGAAGACTTTGTGGCATGAAGTGCAGCTTGAAAGAACTCACCGGGATCCTGTAGAGGCTGAGTAGATCCAGACTCGTCTCAATCATCTTTGTCAAGGAGGCCACTAGATCAATGGCCTGTCCTGTGTACTTTATGGGTGCCTGCGAGTACGTCGAAAAGATCAGTAACCGATGAAACACAATTGAAATCAAGTAAATATACAAAATGTGGGGTATAGTACATACCGGAGTCGGGCCTCGAATCCCGGTGAGTGCATGCCCAGCTGATGCAGGTGCAATGGGGATTTGATAAGCCTCCTCAAAACGTCTCTGATGAGTCAATGAAGTAGGCAGCTCTGGCCATCATGTCCCCTGCCTGTCCTCAAGATCTCTCATTCTACGAGAACTGGTCGTTCTGCCTCTCCCTCTAGCAGCTGGAGCTCTCGCTCCCTCTCCTCCTCGAACACCAGACAAAGGTGGCATCAGATGCGTCTAAATGAAGGTTGCGTGGTCGCCCTCTATGCGGAAGTAATCCGTCTCCAGTCCTACCATGAACTGAATCACCTGGTCGGTAGACAACCTGCGTGTCTCCCTCATCAATGGTGGAGGTGCTGTCGGTACAAATGGAGTAGGCAATCCCAAGGTCTGGCGTACGAAACGCTCACTCAAAAACTAGGCACGACAGATTAGGCCCTCGAAGAGGATATGGTGGAGGGAGACAATCTGGGCAGCGTTGTACTGATCTCGGAGTCCTGACGGTATCACATCCCACGGCTACCACGTGATCTGAGGAAAAGAGAATGAATAAGATGATCAGTTGTCAAATAACTAATGTGGGTGCATCAAGTTAATTGAAATAATTTTGTTGTGGAATTACCTCGAGCACCGTGACCGAATCAAAGTATAGAAGAACACAAAGCTTTCTCAGGTCCTACGACGGAGCTGGCCGTTGTATACATCAGCGAATGGGACTGTGGCTGGGGTCTGCTCCACAGGCTCCAGAACAAGTGTCAGGAAGTATGCATACACCCACAGCTGCAAGGAAGATGTGATCAATACAGAGTATGAACAGAGTATAGAACATGCAGAAAGTAGAACGCAGTACAATGCATAAGAAGTGCAGGTCTAGAGCAGAGATTAGACTTCGTGTGTGCAATATATGGTATGCAGTGTGCAGTATGTATGGTGTATAGAAAATGCAAACCAGAAAGCATACAGTGCAAGAGTAGATACAGAGAATGCAGAAAGTACGAGTGTTGAACAAAGTGAAAGTAGAAAATGCTAAGCAAATAATGAAAAAGGGAAACTAAGCTATGTACCTCCCAAGCTCGCCAATAGCTGTTGATCGACCTCCCGCAAATCTGAGAGGTCGAGCTCATGTATCCGTAGAGAGTGGTGAGACCGACCGTGCCCCAATCATAGAAATGGACCCGCTGGAGCACCACCAGGGCACTCAGGAAGTATAAACCTACGGTATTCCACCTGTTCGAAAACAAGGTGGTACAGAAAAGGAATAGAAGGAAGCCCCTGGCGTACTGCTCCACCTCTTCATCAGTCTCGGGATCCTCCCTTTTGTAATGCTCCTCGAACCAAGTATATCAAAGCATACATGCTCGAAGTGTCGGTGGACACGCTCCAAGTAGTGTATCCCATGCGGCCACCCACTCTCCCATGTCAGGATCGAGAGGAATCGGGTCACCTCCTACGCCCAGGCCAGTGATCATGGAGAAGTCGAAGGGAGTCATTGTCATCTCTCCCGTCAAGGAGAAATGGAAAGAGTTAGTGGTGTCCCACCACCTCTCCACAAGAGCCCCTAGGAGAGGGTGACTCGCTACGACCTGTGTCAAGCTAGAGCAGAATAGGCCGAAGCCGGTCCTGTCTATGATCTAGTGGACCCTCGTGGGATGCTCATCATACCAATCCCGAGCTGTTGTCACACCATAACCTCTGAAAGAGCGGGATCCGTCCTGTGGCAGTGCATGTCATATAATCAGATCAAGTGACAAAAGTATAGTTGAAAATACAGTTGAATTCAGAGCAGTGATGTATTGAAGATACAATTGAATTCAGAGCAGTGATGCATGAGGTATAGTCACATACAGTACATGCAGAGCAGTGATGTGTGAAGTACAGTTGAATGCAGAGCAGCAATGTATGAAATATAGTCAGATCAAGGCATGTGATGCAATCAGATCAAAACAGTGCAAGAAATGCAAACAATTGAAAGTAATATTGTAGAAAAGTAGAGTTGGTACCTCCATAGCAATGGCTGACAAATGAGACATGGGCTCTCTCAGCAAGAGGTCGTCTGGCTCGTCCTCATTGAAACCAGTAAAGGCGTGGACGCCTCCCGCCACTGGTATAGTATGAGTCTCTGGGTGATACCTCGTAGGGTCAAAGGGGCGTACGCTCAGCGGTAAAGGCTGAGGCTTAACCCCGGCTCAACCCTCGGCTCTACCTGAGGGAGTGCGGAGAAGCCCCCATCGTACAGGATATCGTCAGCCATCTGAGATAGATGCAAAAATGAGCGAAGATGAGCAAAGATGAGCAGAATGGCAAAACTTTGAACAAATCAAACCCTAAGAGAAAGAAAAGTCAAAGAAAATCAAAAAACCGGGAAAAGTGAACTAAGCTCGAGAGAAATTCACAGGAAATGATCCTTGAATCATGGAAATGACAAAAGACACCTCTAGACACCCCATTTTTGACCACCCTCAAGACTTGGACGTCATCGTTTGAACACTCGATGATCATCCATGTTCGTGTTCGTTTTGAGCTCTCGGAGGTCTTGGCCGCGCGCCTTGCCTCAGGATCTTTTAACTTGCCTGTTCTGTGGTTGGTTATGGACCAAGAACTTGTTTGTTTTTGCTTCTGAGGGCAGAGAATGGCTTGTTGGTCATCCCCATACCTCACTGGCCTTGGCTTGAGGCCGCCGGCCCTGTTTTGTTGCTACCGGCCATTAGTGATGGCCGGTCGGCATTGTTTTTGGTCGGCTGGCCATTTGTTTGGTCAGTCGGCCATATTTTCTGGCCGGGACTTCTTTTTTGCTTTTTTTAGGCATTATGCATGCCAGTTGTGCCAACTGGAGCACACAGACCTGTCCTCCATACACGTGTATGGAGGATTTGCACCCTTTGCACCCTTTTGCTTTAGCTTCTTAAGGAAGCTTGAACCCTTTGCTCTAGCTTCCTCAAGAAGCTTGAACCTTTGTCTTAGCTTCCCCAAGAAGCTTGAACCTTTGTTCTAGCTTCTTGAGGAAGCTTGACCCCTTTGTCTTAGCTTCTCCAAGAAGCTTAGGCTCTTGTTTTGTTCTATAAAAGAGGGCCTCCCTTCTCCTTTAGAGGGGTTGAGCAAATCAGAGATATATATCACATATATCACTCCCTCTCTATATCTTCCTCTGTCTCTCTACATTTGTATGTGGAATAGTGTTCAAAAGTGTGTTTTGTTCTTATTTTTGCACTAAAGCACCTAGTGTTACACTATACCTTGGTTATTGAGGTGTTGAGAGTTTGTTCTTGGAGTTTTGAGTTGGTTTTGATCAGAAGGAGGGGGCTGGAGTTGCTGTTCTTGAAGTGTTCTTCAAGGGTGAGCACTATTGCTTTATATTCCCCATTTTTGCACTAGCTTTTAGCCTATCTTGCATGCTATTTTGAGCTTAGTGTATAACTGATAAAAGTTCTGTATTTTCATGCTTAAGATGTTTGTTTAAGGTCATTTTGGTGTTGGGGGTCATCCTTCTCCTCTTAGGCCTTGTTTGGTCTCTTTTTGTGCCTTCTTTGTTGAGCTTTGGAACTTTCGTGTATTGACCTTCTCACCACTGAAATCCAGAGGATTTTCAGTGGTGGTGAAGTGGTTTTGAGGTCTTGTATAGGGGAGGGACACCCCTCTCCCTTTGTGTCTCACATACTTGTGTTTTTAGCTCATAAGGGTAGCATGCATGCTAAGTCAATTTTGGCTCCATCTCAGTGGGTATTTAGTGATATTTGGTCATGGTTTACCTCTATTTTAGGTTGGTTTGTTGACCCCTTGCATGCACCATACACTTGCCTTGCATTCCTCTATTTTGCTTAGAAATGCATCATGCATTTAGACCACCACGCTTGTATGTTTTGCCTTAGCTTTGTGAAGTTTTTAGTCATGTTTTAACGTGTTTAAGTTCTATTTGGTGTCAATTTGGTCATGCTTGCCTTGCTTCATATAGTCTCTTTGTATTCTAGCTTGTTGGCTTCGGGTGTGTGAGTCATTAGCATGCTTCATTTGAGCTATTTCAGTGATTTGGCATCACTTATCATCATATTTCAGTCCATGTTTCGTGGCCACACACTTGTATTTATGACCTATTCTATACTTTGGAGAGTTGTTGTTTCATGCTCCTTATTTGGACCATTGTATGTGCTTCCATGATTTGGTCTTTGGAAGACCTTCTCATTGGGTTTTGGAGTTTGTTTTGGTGTATTATAACTCTAATTTTATTTGCCTAAGTCATGCCATGTTCGGTTGTAAGAGGTGTAGTGCATTTGCCCTTTTGGGCCTTGTATGTGTTTTGTTTTGTGCCCTTCTTTACGGCATGTTTTGGGCTTTGTTCCATATGAGTTTTAGCTTCATTTTGGTTTGCCTCGGGACTGTTTTGAGTTTCTTTGACCATTTGGGGCTTGGTTGACATAGTCATGGTTCAAGTCTCGTAGCTAGCTTTGAGCTTTAACTCCATTAACATGCCATGTTTGCATTGTGTAGTCGATTTGGCATCATTCTTCATGTGATTTCAGAGTTTATTGTAATTCCATATCCTCATATTTATCACATATCGCTCATGTTTGAAGGTCGTGCATTGTGGCCTAATTGATGGACCAACATGTGTGCATGTTTATCTCGCATTTTGGTGCCTTATTTTTGGTATTTTGGCCACTGTTTTGGGATTTGCTGAGGTCCACCCATTTCGGTTTAAGTCCATCCTTGTACATAGTTGCATATTTGCTATGTTGCATCATGTTGCATCTCGTTATATGCTTGCATTATATCATGTTTGCATGTTCTTGTTACATTAGCTTAGCTTACATGTTAGATCGCATTGCATTGCATCTCGCATGCTTAGCACATTGTACATTTGCATGTGTAGGTTGCATTGCATTAGGCATACTTTGCTAACTTAGCCTCATATTGCATACTTGAGCCATTTTGCATATTTGAGGCATATTGCATATTTGAGCCATATCGCATACATGCATTGCATTATGTTTGGTTTAGGGTGTCAAACCAAACATGAAGAATGAGGTGTGTTCGTACTTAAAATGACGAAACACGTCTCAATCCTTGGTCGCCGACACTCTTGATCTCAACATGACAGAGTGTGTAGCATTCATTTGTTTTGTTGCATTCATTTATATTGATTTGCAAACTTGGTACCTTTGGCCATCATGCATCGAAATGCGTGATTGATGGCCCGAGGACCAAGGGCCATACTCCCTTGGGTTCATTACATGATAGGGAGAGTGGCTATACACACATTGTCTTGAAAATGCTTTGCCATGCACTATCTGTCCTCTGCTGTAGCAAAACTAGTGCTCTGCAGGAAGAAATGGCTGGTCGGCCACTTTTAGTGTCGGCCGGCTTCCAAAGTCTAGCTGGTGGTCCCACTTTTGGTCGATAACTGTATTCTAGTGGCCGGTGGACTTGCATTATGGCCGGTGATATCCCACAGTGCTATGGGAGTGTTCCAGAAGCATCACAAGTATTTTCACAGTTCTCAGAGGTGCGTAAGGCTGAACAGAGCAAACGATGGCATGGCGACGGGTTTCCAAGCGAGGCGAATCGAGCATACATCATCCAAGCATTCCGAGGCGGGCTGCAGCGGCCTCCCTTTGTAGCTAATTTGTCAATTAATTTAGGGTTTTGTAATATTTAATTAGCTAGAGTAGTTAATTATTTATTCGGTCTGTAATTATTTATTCGGATCCTCAGAGAGAGGGCAATGTCGTAAATAAATGTGTGTGCGTGTGTGAATGTCTTCCAACCCCACGTCTTTCCCCCTTTTATTTACCAGCTTATGATGGTTAGTTTTAGGACATGTTTCAATTAGCATATTTATGCTCGCATGTTTGCATTCATTCATCTGTATTGCATGCACCGGGCTCGGCACATCATACTAAGTGCATTGTATTTCAATTCCGAGTTGAATACATGTTATCTGTAGAATCCATATGCCATCTTAGAATAGCCGAGCCTATTGTAGTTGCATTTTTGCATGTGTTGCATTAGGCACTTTAGCATAGTTAGGATTCATGCATGTTTTTTAATTAGTTTCTTTCTTTGGCTTGGAGTACGCGATAAGTGTTTATACTTTAGCATCCTTGCATGTGTGTGAGTGACTGCCATGATAACGTGCTTACCATGAGGCTATGTGCTTATATGATATAATTGCCTGAATGCCTGTGGGTGAAGTTTAGATTACTAGAATTGGAACAATTCATTGAAATGCG
The DNA here is from genome assembly GCA_025200525.1 of Camellia lanceoleosa. Taxonomy (NCBI): domain Eukaryota; kingdom Viridiplantae; phylum Streptophyta; class Magnoliopsida; order Ericales; family Theaceae; genus Camellia; species Camellia lanceoleosa. Next base: position 47,667,388 of record CM045767.1, read on the forward strand.
AGTTTTAAGCCCACTTGATTGTGGCAAAATCATGTTTTCTACACCCACTCGAGGGTGGCAAATCCACATCTTAGCCTACTTGCGAGTAGCATCATCAAACCATTTTCAAATAAACAAACATGAAATGTTTTGTTCCAACTTAGGCGATCTAGTCTATACTTGTATGCTGTGTGTATCACATAGTAATTCTAGGCTAATAAACCGGAATAAGAGCACATAATGTATTCAAAACTCGATATCATGGTTAGTAGAGGCCGATCTTCGGATCGGGCAAGCGGGGGTGCTCATGAGATGACCTTCCCCAATCGTACCCAAGTTCTCGAGCCAAGGCAACTTTGGTGATGACGGACATGTGGCCTTAGGCACGAGTCAGGGTTTTCTAAATTCTCCCAAAATAAAATATTTAGGTGGCGACTCTGTATCTGGCAAAGCAGTCCATGTTTGGCACTTCTTTCTAAAAATCTGTTTTTCAAAACGATTTGCCGGATTTGGACTCTTAGGTGATTTATCGGTCTCGCATTGCACTTTGCGGGATTAGATTCAGAATTGTGACATTTGAGTCCGAACTGTAGTGACCCCAAATGAACAAAACAGGATTTCTCCTGGGACGTTCAGGGACGTCTACAACACCTCAGAATCAAATTCTGATCGGTTCAAATCGAAGAGAACAAAGGGGTTTTAACGATTCAAGGTTGTTTAGGGTGTTGGGAAACACGTAGAACACGTGAATCTAGAGAGAAGGCACACCTAGAGAGCAAGGGAAATGGTTTTTGTGTAAGGGATGTGGAGGAAATGAAGTGATTTTGGGTGTATTTAAAGACCCATGGCCGAAAAGACCAGAAAGCCCGAATCTGCCATCGATGGCCGGTAGTGTGCAATTGTTGGCCGGCGGCTGTGACCGATGGCCGGCATGGGGCTGGCGGCATTCCCCCATGGCCGGTAGGCCTCTACTAGCTTCCTAGGCCTCTGTTTCCTTGATATGTGTCCTTGGGTTCCAAATTATGCAAGACATGTACAAAATTTGATTCAAAGTGTTCCCGTGGAAGTTCGGAATAGCGTTCATGATGCACAATGGCCATCACTCATCAAATGAATGTGAGGTGTATCCTTTTTAACATGTTGTAACTCTCCAATAGGTAAATCGTAAGCTACCATTGAGTGGTCTTTATCATACGTGCTTCAGCTCCTACGTAGGGCGTACATTGTTTTGTTGTTACATTGAATGTGTGTTTTGACTACTTGCATTGTTATGCACACCCACTCTAGTTGCATTGTTATGCACACTTCAGTTGCATTGTTATGCACACCCATTCCACCTGCATTGTTATGCACCCTTTTCACTTGCATTTTTATGCACGTTCCATTCGCATTGTTATGCACCGTTCTACTTGCATTGTTATGCATCTTTTCACTTGCATTGCTTTGCACGTTCCACTCGCATTATTATGCACACCTATTTTACCTGCATTGTTATGCACCCTTTTCACTTGCATTGTTATGCACGTTCCACTCGCATTGTTATGCACACCTATTTTACCTGCATTGTTATGCACCCTTTTCACTTGCATTGTTATGCACGTTCCACTCGCATTGTTATGAACCGTTCTACTTGCATTGTTATTCACCTTTTCACTTGCATTGTTATGCACGTTCCACTCGCATTGTTATGCACCTTTTCACTTGCATTGTTATGCATGTTCCACTCGCATTGTTATGCACCGTTCTACTTGCATTATTATGCACCTTTTCACTTGCATTGTTATGCACGTTCCACTCGCATTGTTATGCACCATTCTACTTGCATTGTTATGCATCGTTTCACCTGCATTGTTATACACGTCTCCCAAGCATTGTTATGCACCTTTTCATTTGCATTGTATATGCACGCGTTTATCTCGCATTGAAATTATATCTTGATGTAACGTCAACCATGTGTTTCTACTATATTATACCTGTCAAAGTTTCTTTTTATGCAGGCACGTTATTGTATGTAAGGTTTATTTGAAGCTAACACAACCAGACGATGTTGTATGTGTTTCAGTCAGAGGAACTCCGGGTGAGATCATTCTTGTTCCCTCGAACTCTCTTGGTCACCCTTCTCCTCTCATATTTGACACGCGTTTGGACGTATCTTTCTCCTCTCGCATTTGGCATGCGTTTGGACGCACCTTTCTCCTCTCACGTTTGACACACGTTTGGATGTCCTTTTCCTTTCACATTTGGTTCACGTTTGGGTTGTTTCGTTTGAGACTTTGGGTGTTCCCGATAGTCGCTTCTAGTCTTTTCTGCATGATCGCAGTTAAAATTGCATAATTTTCTTACATCCTTTCTGCATGAAATGTAGTTCAAGCTGTAATTCCCACGCATGGCGTGTTTACTTATTTGCTCGTGTACGAGTTTGCTGTAGCATTTCTTTGCATACCATTTGCATCTAGATGTTTCATTACAACCCTCTTTGCATAATCATAAGTTATGCTCTTGCATCATGCATGTCATTTGCATTTTGCCCTAGCCTACGGACACATCTCTCTATGATTATATTGAATGTTTGTTTGAGTCTTCGGCCTTGTCAAAAATGGGTCGTCTCTGGGCTTTGACATCCACTCCCGTCATTTCATGACTTTCGAGTTCTGTCAAAGAGGGGCAACTGTAGACACCCCATTTTTGACAGTCCTCAAGACTTGGATGTTCTTGCAGGTACATCCGGTGGCAAGTTTGATTGCTCGTCGAGGACTCGAATTTCACGACGGAAAGTCACAGGTTTGAGCTTTCCAAACCCTGTGTCCTTTCTCCTTCATTTTTGGACCATGTGTTAGTCCTTTTAGCATGCTTCTTGTGAGGCACTGCCAGCCTTGAGTTTAGTCCTGTCGGCCATCAATGAGGCATTGCCGGCCACCACTGATGGCCGGCAGAACACTTTGTTTCAGCAGATTTCGTGCTAGATCTTTTGAGCCAGCTATTTTTCACTGAGGCCAATTCAAGCTTGTTAAACAAGCTTTGCATTGCATTGCTCTATATAAGGGGAGGCTCCTCTCCCCTTTCAGAGGTTTAGCATTTTTAGGGAAAAACATATCCCTCTTTCTCTATATTTCTCTCTCTCTCTCTCTCTCTCCCTCTTTCTCTCTCTCTATATTTGTACTAGTTTGTGCCTTAAAGTGCATTTTCTCTTCACTTTTGCACTACAACACCTAGTAAAACACCATCATTTTGTTGCTGAGGCATCTGAGGGTCTTGTTTGGACTCAAAAGGCTGGTTTTGGCTCAGAAAAAGACCTGTCTTGCTGTGGTACTTCAAGGATGAGCATGTTCCTCTTTTGGGCATATTTTTGTATACCATGTTAGCCCTCCTTGCATATTGTTTTAGGCTTGGTTGTTAACTACAAAAAGCTTTATTTTCAAGTGTTTCAAATGGTTGTTTAAGGTCTCTTTGGTGTTGGGGGAGTTTCACCCCCTTGTGTGCCTTATTTTTCCTTGCTTTGTACCATCTCTTAAGGCCTTTGAGATCATCTTCATTTGGCCTTTTAGCCAATGAAATCCAGTGGATTTTTAGTGGTAGAAATGTGTTTTTGAGGTCCAAAATGAGAGGGGGTGGTCCCCTCTTCCCTTGTCATGGTTGCATGCCTTGTTGGCCTAATGATTGAGCATGTTTTTCTAGCATATATTGGCTTATTCTCAGCTTATTTTTGGCCTTATTTTAGCATGGCATAACACTATTTTGGCCTGGTTGAGTCACCTCTTCCATGCTTTTTACACTTGTAGTGTAAACCTTGCTCACTAGCCTAGTATACTTGGTGTTTTGGCCCATTATTCTAGCATGTTTTGGCTCCACTCCAGCAAGTTTTTACTCATGCATTAACATGCTTTAGCTCTGTTTTGAGGCTCCTTGGTTGTATGCTGCTTGTTATGCATGCTTGTAGTGCAATAGCCTTGAATAGCTTTGAGTTTTGAGGTATCTTGCGTGCTTGGCTTGAGGTATTTGCATGTTTTGGCATCATTTGGCATGTTATTTCAGAGCATATAGTGTTGTCACACTTCCATGTTTTCCACTCTTTAAGTGCTCTTGAGAGTTGTACTTTTATGCCTTGTTTGTGAGTCATTGCATGAGCATCATTTTCTCGCCTTTCAAGCCATCATCTTAGTTTATTTTGGCCACTGTTTTGGCATGCATAAGGTCTATTTGGGGCTAGTTTGGCCATTTGAGCATTGTCTTGCATGCCTCTAATGTAATACACTTCACTAGCTTTGTTGCTTAGGTCTTTCAACATGCATTACATGGGTTGTTTGCATGATTTTAAGTCATTTAGCATGGCATTTCAGTGCTAGAACATATTCCATTGCACTCCATGTATCACTCTTTCAATGACTTTGAGAGTTGAGCATTGTGCCTTGTTTGTGGCTCAACATGTATGCATGTTTGTCTAGTCCTTTGAGCTTCCATTTCAGCATGTTTTGCCACTATTTTGGGCATGATGTAACTCTATTTTGAGCTGGTTGGGTTGTTTGAGCATTGTGATGCATGCTTATAGTGCTATTTCCTTCACTAGCCTTGGTGCTCTTGGTCCCTTGACAATGCCATGCATGCATTGCTCGCATGATAGAGTCTCTTGCATGCCATCTTAACATGTCAAGATTAACATGTTGTTTGCATGAGCATGTTGCTTGCTTTGCATTGTGTTCAATCAGATGTCGTATTGAGCACGAGGAAGATTGGTTCATTTCATACTTGAAGTGATGAAATGAGCCAATCTCCCTTGGTCTCCATTACCTTTGATCTCTCAAGATAAGGAGATGATCTAAGTGCCTTGTTTGTCATGCATTTATTGAGTTTGTACAAATTGGATCTTTGGCCATCACGCATTGCGATGCTTGATTGATGGTTTTAGATCCAATTATGCCTCTCCCTTGATGTTTTGAGCTGATTTGGAGGGGCATAGTGCATACATGTTCTAGGGAGAGCCTCTCTTTTCTCTATTTTGTGCTCTATTGTAGCTTGGTGTCATAGCACACCAGTGGCCGGCACCCTATCACTGTTGGCCAGCACCCTCCCATTCATGGCCAGTAGTGCCTACTATTGGCCGGCAGGGGGGTCGGCACTGCACATCCTTGGCCGGCAAGCCACTGGTGCACTCCCTAGCATTGTTTGGTAAGTTTCAGCAACAAGAACTGGAAGACACCCTGCAAACAGATCCTCTAAAGAGCATTTGGAGAGCTTTTCGAGACGGGAATCGAGCATGCATCTTCAACTTTTTCAAGGCAGAGCTGAGGCAGCCTAGTTCACATACTTTAATGCTTAGCACGAATTTGTAATTTAATTAGTTAATTTCTTAATTAGTTAAGTGATGTAATAATTAGTAAGTAGATTGCTTATTATTTATTTCGGTTGTGTAATAATTAGTCTAATTAGATTATTAGATTAGTTAGCTAGCTTAGCTTAGATGTAGCTTAGCTTATTCATTCGAACCCTCCGTCGAGAGGGAAAATGTTGTAATATGTGTGCATGTGTGGGTGAATGTCTTCCAACCCCACGTCTTTCTCCCTTTTATTTACCAGCTTTTGATGGTTAGTTTTGGGGCATGTTTCAATTAGCATACTTATGTTTGCATGCATGCATCATTCATTTTGTCTTGCATGCATCGGGCTTGGTGCATCATTCAAACTGAATTGTATTTCAATACACTTTCTTCAATACGTGTTTCAAAACATGCTATCAAGTGTTGCATTCATATGCCATTCTAGATAGCCGAGCCTATTTTAGTTGCATTTTTGCATGTGTTGCATTAGGCATCTTAACATAGCTATGATCATGCATGATTTCTAACTAGCTTTTGTTTTGGCTTGAAGTACATTGTGAGTGTCTATGCTTTAGCATCCTTGCATGTGTGTAAGTGACTGCCATGATAGCATGCTTGCCATGAGACTAATTGCTTAAGTGTTTAATTGCATGAATGCATGTGGATGAATGCTTCGTTGCTTGAATTGGAACAATTCGTCAAAATGTGCATTTTAAGCCCACTTTACGGAGTGGCAAATCATCATATTTTAAGTCCACTTGAGAGTGGCAAATCCGCGTCTTAGCCTACTTGTGAGTAGCACTTTCAAATCATTTTCGAAAAACAGACATGAGATGTTTTGTTTCAATTTTTGCGATTGAGTCTATACTTGTATGCTATGCGCATCACGTAGTAAGTTAGATTAATAACTAGAATAAGAACACATGTGTTTTCAAAAACAACATATCATGTTAGTAGAGGCTGATCCTTGATTGGGCGAGCAGGGGTGCTCATTTCAGGACCTTCCCCTCTCGTACCTAAGTTCTCGAGCCGAGGCAACTTTGGTGATGACGGATACGTGGCCTTAGGCACGAGTTAGGGTTTCCTAAATTTCGCAAAACAAAATATTTAGGTGGCAACTCTGAAATTTGGCAAAGGATTCCATGTTTGGCACTTCTTGATTAAAATCAATTTTCCAAAACGATTTGCCGGATTTGGACTCTTTGGTGGTTTATCAGTCTTACATTGCACTTTGTGAGATTAAATTCAGAACCATGACAAGAGTCCGAACTGTAGTAGCTAGAACCCAAATTCGTGCTCTCTCTGAAAGGGGGGCGCGCAAAGCGAGTTTCAGGTGGTCTACAAGTAGCTTTCTTCACTTTTCACCCATAGTTCTTTAGATCAAAATGTAGAGGCTCGCGAGGGCTTCATTTTAATCTGAGCGGATCATGTTTTCGGCCCCATAGATTTTTCGGCTTTCTTCTTGTCGCTTTAAGAGGTAGGGATTTCTTTGTTCCTTTTCAATAGTTCATCTATTGATAAACATTTTGTAGATTTTATTGTATAAAAATCATGTCCACTATTGATTTCTTTGAAAATCATGAAAGGGGAGCTAGGGTTTGAATGTTTGGAGTTAAAATTGTTAAATTGATTGTTGTTTGGGTTAATTGGGAAGTAGTTTAACATATTTATATTGAGAGAGAGAGAGAGAGAGAGAGAGAGAGAGAGAGAGGGAAAGAAACCCTAATTTAATATTTTGACTTAGTGAATTAAAAAGAGGTAAATTTGAATAATTTATGTATTTTGTTAATATGGATTGTACGATTGTGTTAACAACAAAAAGAGAGAATCAACTATGGTATTGGAATTATTTGGATTAATCATGTTAAGCTGAGTTGGATTATGACTTTGATTTCCATAGGTTTAATTTTTGGAAAATAAGAGAATTGATTTTTGAAAAGAGAAAGAAATCATAACGTTTTGTAAAATTTAGAAATGAACTTGAGATTGGCTTATGAATACTTTATTTTACTATTGTGGTTGTTGGACTTAAAGTCTCATGTGAATTGAATTATTTAATCATGAGTATTAAGTACATGTGTTTAGATGTTTTGTCCTTGATCATTGGTGGAGGATAATACTTTTGTTGAATAGATTATGTGTATGTATTACATTGGCGTTATTTTTGCTCCTGACTTGTTGTGATGGTTAGCAATGTGTATTGTGCTGAGAATCAGAAGTACCATTACCTTCTAACTAGCACGTAGAGAATTGGCCACGTTGAGAATCAGAGGTACCATTACCTTCCAACTAGTGCTTGGAGAATTGGCTGTGCTGAGAATCAGATGTAGCATAACCTTTTAGCTAGCGCCTAGAGAATTGTATGTGCTGAGAATCAGAGGTACCAGTACCTTCCACCCAGCGCTTGGAGAACTGAGCAGAGGTACCATTACCTTCCAGCCACTATCTGGTGAATTGGCATTTTTTTTTTAAATGGAAACTCGTATGCTTGGCTGATCATGCTTAAGACAGGTAGAGCAGAGTTCTATTTATCATATTTGTTTTCGCTTATCTATGTATATCATGCGTTACGATGGTTATCGTTCATGTAGGCCTGGTTGTCTTATATGTTGAGTAGATAGTTGTTGGGTGTTTGTTGTTTATGTGTACATATGAGTGTATCAAATTAATTGTTGAAAGTATCTCTTTAATTTGGGCTTTAAGTCTAGAAAATGTAATGAACGTGTTGGAGACGGACGTAGATTACGTATTGAGTTTGTAAGTAGTATGAGGAAATTGGATTTTTGTAAATATATTTCGAAAGTAAACGGTTGTTAGAATGATATATACATATATATTTTTTATGGAAAATGAGAAGGAAATGTGAACCGCTTGTATTGTTGAACGAATTGGATGATTTTGGGAAAAGTACTTATGTAATAATACTTTGGTACAAACCGTCACATTATTTATATAGTACGAGTCAGAGTATTCATAATCATAGCTATCTGTAAGTTGTTATTGTTTAGGATAATGTTGTGATCCCTAGTGGACTTTATCTTCATCCCACGTTGCTAATCCTTTTCAGGTGAATGTCGAGAAGTGGTTCACGATCGAGGATCTTCCATATCTGTTGGCTATGGGGCCTTTTATTTGTTGGCGGAATGTCGTTAATGTTAAAAGGTTAAACCCTTCTTTTTTATGTAATAATGTAAGTTTGCAGGCAACTTATTTAATCGTACCTCTTGTTGCATTCATTATGTATTCGAATGAGATAATCTTCATTTATTTACCCTTATTAATGTATAGAACTTTCGTTCGTTATCTCTGAAATTATATGATAATAATGGATTGGTAATGACATCCGTGAAACAAAAAAATGGGGCGTTACACGATCCTTCTAGTTAGTACCGGTAAAATGACTTTGGTAGTACTTGTATAGTCTACTTATAGACACATACCTAGAGATTTCTAGTGTTATGTATCCACTGTCCTATTTTCTAATGTAAAAAGTATTATTTTATGAATTGATATCTAACCATGGCATTGCATTGTTTTGAAAGAGGAAGTGTAACACTTTCTTAAATGGCATACATACGCATACACCATACAACTTTGTTAAGCTTCATACATTGTGTTCAAGTATCTCTTCTGGGCATTAGCTCACCCTATGTGAAAAACAACTTTCAAGTGGTGATGATATGCCTCCACCAAGGAAGTAGCTTTGGAGGACCTCGGAGTCGAGATCTTCTTTTTGTTCATTTGTGTAGATATTTATTGTACAAGTCTTGGGTTTTATATTTATTGAGTTTAACTCATTTTGTTATACCTAAGTATCGACTTGGAAAGATGTAGCCACTAAGACCTAAACTTATTCATACTTTCTTTTGTTTCATGTGATTACCACATGCCATATGCCATAGATTGAAGATTTAGGATTTATGAATGTATACATGCATATGTCATATTTTGTATGGTAAAGAGGAAAATGAAAGGTTAATATTGTATAAACTTCTGCTTTTTCCATTGAATGTTATGAAGTGGTTTGTAGTTATTATTTTGGGGCATTACACCACCTCTGGTTGTTGATGACATTTTGAACAATTTTTAACAACTTCTCTGAAGCTGATGAAATGAGTTTTCAAAACCACATGCATTGAAAAGTTGTCAATTTCAGAAAAGTTTTCGAAAACCCGACTCTGCTAAAAGTTGTCAGCTGTTAGTTTAAGAAAAGTATTCACGCATTGAAAAGTCGACTTTGTTGACGACTTTTCAATGCAGACAACTTTTCAATGCATGTGGTTAGAGAAAACTCTTGTTTCTAGTATTGAGTTTTCAATCAAAGGATTCTAAGATTGTTACTGTCTCATGTTTTTACTACATCAAGGAGTCTGAAACATCCCTTCCATTAGAATTAGAAAATTATTACAAGAAAAATAAAAATTAAACATGAGATGTAAATTTAAAAAAGTTAAGTGGTGAAAAGTCCATACTTATAAGGCCCTTCGTTATTTGGTATAAGATTTAAACTGTAGCTTGCTTTTCGTGCTCCTCGGAGGAGTTTAGTCTCCTCGGATACGATAGCCCTACAGTTTGGACTCTCGTGGTTCTGAATCTGATTTCACAAGTGCAATATGAAATAAATAAACACAAATAAGTCCAAATCCAGTAAATCTTTTAGGAAATCGATTTTGAATCAAAAATGTCAAAATGGACCACTTTGCCAGATTTTAGAGTCGCCACCTAAATATTTTTTGAAAATTTAGGAAACTCGTGACTCGTGCCAAAGGCCGCTTGTCCGTCATCACCAAAGTGTCTCGGCTCAGGAACTTAGGTATGAGAGGAGAAAGTCATAAATTGAGTACCCCACTCTACTAATCATGATATGATTTTTATTTACCTTATATGCTCTTGTAGACGTGCCCGTGGGCTTCACTCTACAGTTCAGACTCCCTTTGTGTCACGGTTCTAAATCTGAACCAAAGAGTCCAAATCCGGCAAATCGTTTTGAAGAAAAACAGATTTTTTGAAAAGTAGTGCCAAACATGGACTGCTTTGCCAGATTACAGAGTCGCCACCTAAATATTTTAAAATGGGAAATTTAGGAAACCCTGGCTCGGTGCCGAAGGCCACGTGTCCGTCATCACCAAAGTGGTCTTGGCTCGGGAGCTTGGATACGATCGGAGAAGGTCAGCTAGGAGCACCCCCTTTCGCCCGGTCCGAAGACTGGCCTCTACTAACCGTGATATCTGATTTTGAAAACGTTATGCATTCTTATTCCAATTATTAACCTAGAATTACTATGTTATGCGCACAGCAAACAAGTATAGACTAGATCGCCTAATTTGGAAACAAGCATTGCATATTCGTGGGTTTTGAAAACGCTTTGGAATTTGCTACTCACAAGTAGGCTAAAACACAGATTTCAACGAGTTTTTCCAACTCAAGTAATCCAACCTCCACCCACAGGCATTCAAGCAGTTATATCACATAAGCAGCTAACCTCATGGTAATCATGCTATTATGGCAACACTCACACGCATGCGACATGCTAAAGCATAAAAGCTCACCTAGTACTCCAAGCCAAAACAGAAGCTTATTAGAAATCCATGCATGGACCTAAGCATACTGAAATGTCTAATGCAACACATACAAAGATGTAATCTAGGCAGGCTCGGCTATCCTAAACATGGTATATGGAATGCTACAAATAACACGTATTCAATTTAGAAATTGGAATACAATGTAGTTAGCGTGATGTACTGAGCCCGATGCATGTAAACAAATGCATGGATGCACGCATGCATTGCATAAGGTATGCTAAGATAAACGTGCCCTAATCTACCATCATAAGCAGGTAAATAAAAGGGAAGAAAGAAGTGGGGGTTGGAAGACATGCACACACCCACACACACTTATTACAAATACGCCCTCACACGGAGGGACCAAAATAATAATACAGTCCAAGAAAAATAAACGAATAAATTATTACAAGACCTCTAATCTAATTAAATTAAATGCAAAGAAGAGATGGCCACAGCCTCCGCCTTGGGATGCGCGAATGATGTATGCTTCAGTCCGACTTGCCCAGAAATCCGCACCATGCCATTTGTTTCTATTTCACGTCTCCGCTTCTGGAAAATTGCAAAAGTCCTGGAACAGGCCCCCTGAATCCTAAGGATCATCACCGGCTGGATAGAATGTCCACCGGCCGTGTATAAAGTCCACCGGATGGAAATGAAGCTATCGGCAATAAATACATTGCCGGTCGGCACTCTATACTGCCGGTCGGCACAAAATTCCTGCAGAAGACAGTTTTGACAGCAACAGCAGACCAGCAGTGCAGGGCATAGAATTTCTAGGCAAATGTATGCATGGACACACCCCCTATCATGCAATGGACTCAAGGGAGCATAGCCCTTGACCCCCGGGCCATCAATGGCGCATTTTGACGCATGATGGCCTAAGAGGCCAAGTTTGCATTTCAATGTCAAATGCAATGCACACAAAACATGCAAGGGACCCAACCTCAATCATGGTTGATCAAGAGGTGAGGCAATGCACAACAATGCACATGCAACCTAAGCATGCAAGCTAAGCATACAACATGAGCATGGAGGCAAGTATGCAAACATGCAATACGTACTAGGCACACAACCTAAGCTAACAAACATGCAAGGCATGGAATAAGGCAACAACCTTTGAGCAACATGTTAAACATGGATTCAAACTAATTTGGGCAGCTCTATACTAGGCCCAAAACAGTGACCAAATGTCATGGAAATGAGGGCCAAAACACATACGAACATGCATGCACACAAGGTCCAACACTTAGGCACCAAAGAGCAACTTTTAAGCACACTTAAAAGAGGATAATCATGGATACATGGCATGCTTAGAAAGCTTTGAAATCATGTTATAGAAGGTGCAAAACCAAATAAACAAGACAAGCCAAGCATGCAACGATGTCCAAAATTCAAAGCAAGCCAAGGGGCTTAAACCATGGCTATACAAATTAAGCCTCAACAGGCCAAGAACAACCAAATCAGTCCTAAAGCATGTTAAAACAAACCCCCAAAACCACTTAGATGTCATCTAAAAGGTCTAAGCATGGAAGCATGCACAAAGGGCCAAATATAGAGCACATGACAACAACCTTATAAAGCATTAATGGAGCATCAAATATGAGCATTCAAGCATACTATGAGGACTGAAATGACATTATAAGTGACTCCAAATCACCGAAATAGTGCAAGTAAAGCATGCTAGAGGGGTCAACACCCAAGGCTCATAAGGTATACAAGAGAGGTTGCATGGTAGCTATACAAAGAAAAGCATGGATGACTCAAATGACCCAAAAAAGTCCTTAAGCATGTCAAAACAAGCATAAAATCTTCACAAAGATAAGCCTAAACAAGCAAGCATAGTGGTCTAAATGCTAGATACATGTTAGGGCAAAATGGAGGATTACAAAGCGAGTGTAAGATGCAAAGCCCAAACTGAAAAAGACCCTTCGACAACACTGAAGAGGGACCAAAAATATGACTACTCACAGTAGATAACAACCCCCAAATCAATATACAAACATGCTTAAAATGCAATGCAAGATTAAGGCCACAAGAGGGCTACAACATGAAGTATACAAAGCATGCATCAAACAGCAAAAGACCCTTCATGGGACATGGAGAGGGGGTCAAAATAAGACCCTTTTCAGGCCTGTCAAAGACCCAAAAACAGAAGCATGGTAGGCTAAAAAGACATGCAAAAAGGGGACCAAAGAGGGGTAATGAAGCAAGTCATACATAGGGGTCCCAAACAAGGTTGAGCCCTTCTTCAATGTTGAAGAAGGGCTCAAAATAAGCCTCTTTGTAGTTTACATCGAAGCTCAAAAATACATGAAACTATGGCTTAGATATGAACCAAGAACATGCTAGTTTTGGGGAAAAGTGTGCTTACCCTTGTAGACTAACAAACCAGCATCTCTTGGACCAAGTTTTGGTGCTCCTAAGCTCTAAAAATGACCTCCCAAATTCTGGAAATGGAAGTGGTGGTGTTGTGCTATGGGTTGGTGAAGGAATGGCCCAAGAACAAGGGTGTTTAGAGGTTGAATGAGAGAGATATAGTGAGAGATGGAGGGATATATGTGTCTATATCAGATATGTATCTATATCTCTAGTTTTTTGCTTAAGAATCTCTAACCCTAAACAATGGAGGAGGAGGGTTGCTTATATAGGCCAAGACCAAGTCTAAGACTTAGTGGCTAAGCAAAGGAAAAGGGTCAAGGGGTGCAAAGAGTTTGTGGCTTCTAGAGGAAGCTAATACAGCTGGCCAAGCTTCAACCTCTTAGAGGAAAAAAAGGGGTCAAAAGGGTGGAATGGTTGCAAAATAGCAATATATATGCACGTGGAGCTGGTTCTGTGCATCCCAGCTGGCACAGCTGGCATGCTCTAGGCTTGGGAGGGTCAAAGGGGTCAGGTCGGCCAGAAAATTTGATCATCGGCCAAAATAAAGTGCCAGTCGGCACTATTTTCTGCCGGTCGGTTAAATAGAGTTCCGATAGGTGATTCCTAGGTCAAAAAAAGGCCAGTGGTATGCAAATTGAAGCCCCGGAAGTTAGCTTTCCAATGGCGCAAACCTTGCATCAAAATTCCTCCTGTGCAGAAAGTTATGCCCTTTTTGGTGAAGCCGCGCAGACTCGATCCAAACGGGATGATGCCCAGCTTCACCCAATCATATCTCCTCCACCCGGACTTGGCTTTGGGAGATTCTTGAGTGGAAAATGAAGCCCCGGAAGTCTTCTTTCCAATGGTTATGGCCTCATAGCTTAACTCCAAGTATGCAATTGAATAAGCCTGATTCAGCGAGGGCCGCTCGACTTTCTTCTACCCCGGATTCATGGCGAACTTCTTCTCCAACCTATTTTCTCCCCTCATCTCCTCTTTTCTTCAACTCCAAACCCCTAAACAAAGTGTTTTGAAGGGTTTGCCTCTCTCCTTGCCGAAGGAATTGAATCTTTGGCCTGCACATCTCTCAACACCGAGCAAACCATCAGTAATGCCCAAGTCTTGAGGGCGGTCAAAAATGGGGTGTCTACAGCTCTTGTTTTGATTATTATGCTATTTTTGCTATGTGATGCACACAAGTATAGACTAGTTCACAAAAGTTGGAACGCTTCAATTTCTTGTTTGTTTTGAAAAGTGTTTGAATATTTACCACTTTAGAAAGTGATCTTATATGTACATTTATCAAGTTATCCCAACTTAAGTGAAAAGTCTTCATCCACATGCATTCAAGAGATATATCAACTAAGAACTTAGCCTTATGGTAATCATACTAGACATGGCAATAATGACATGCCTGCAATATGCTAAAACAAAGAAATGCTTACCTTAATATTCGAGACAAGCCAAAAAAAGGCATGATCCTAACAATGCGAATGACTAATGCAACACATTCAAAATGCAATAGGCTCAGCCACTAGCATGGCATGTGGATCAATTTGATAGTATGTAGTTAAACACATATTCAAATAAAGAATGTGAATAACCATAAAGTTAGAATGATGCGCCGAACCCCTGTGCATGCAAGACAAATGGATGCAAGTCATGAAAAATGTTAAAGAAAACATGATGTTATATGCTATCCATCATAAGCGAGTAAATAAAAGGCAAGAAAGAAATGGGGGTAGGAAGACATACACAATATTACAATTTTGCCCTCGCGCAGGAGGGTCCAAATAAATGTCCTAAGTAACTAACTATTGCAATGCCAAACTAATTGCCAAAATAACTAGCTACACTAACTTAATTATTTACAAATTGAATGAATCTAATTAATTAATTACAACACAAAATTTAATTAACTGAGCTATTACAATTTCAAAGGAGTTAATTAATCTAGGTACAATTAATGGGCCACGAGGAACGAAGAATCGTTCATTCATGAATGCGAATTTCTACCCAAAAATGTCCTCTGTTTGGTTGCCAGAATGGTTCTGTTTTGTAGTCAGAAAATTGAACTATTTTCACCCCCAGCCTTTGCTCTATTCTACCATGAAAATGGCACTGCTAATGTAAAATGAAATGGCTGGCCGACCTTGAAAAGTGGTCACCAAATGCTGAGGTGGCGGCCACTAGTTTTACCATCGCCTGCTGTAAATGCAGACATGAAACAGAGTACAAACAAAGTATTTTCAAGGGATGTTTGTCCACTCTGCCTCTCCTTATCATCAAACAGATCAAAAGAGGTGTAGACTCGATTCGAAAATCATCAATCAATGCAAACTTATTGTGTGATTATCTATGACTTGAGGGACAAAGTCTTAATAAATGGTAATGAAAGACCAACAAAACCTTTTCCTTATCATGGAATTACCTCAAGGGAAGTGGTGGACATTGATTCTTGAGCCATTATCATCACTTAAGAATATGAAATGTCTCAGGACTCAATAGGTTCAATTGACGTCCGATTGAACCCAACTTGATTTTATTATCTTGTTACCTCTTTTAATCCAATTTTATTGCCTCTTTTAATTACCTTTCCATTCTTTAGTCATTTTAGTCCAAGAATGAGAATTAAGTCCACTAAATGGAGAGAAGTGTAAAACAAGAAGTTGTTTTTGACATGAGAGAGATGTAATGCCTTGGTAGCGAACCTCTGAAGAGATTAAATCATTAAGCATGGAAGGGTCTCTTTCTCATACTTTAAACAACACTCGTTTGAAACGACTCTCAAATAAATAAAAAGCCAAGAAAGGAAGGAGAGTGCAGAGATGATTATGCGAGTGTGAACATAGGTATGAAAAGCATAAAATAAATGCTATTAACTCAAATAGGTTGTTGTCTAAGGCCTAAACCACCAAACCTATGAAGACCACTACACTTCAAGCCTACTATATAAAGCATAAATGAAATAAATACCTTAAAATAGTCCTAAACACACGTAAAATAGTGCTGGAATTATCAAGGAAAAGCTAGAAAAAGTGAGCTACAATAATGAAGAAATGAAGCTAGTAAGCAAGCCTAAGGAGAGGTGGCTAACCCCTCCACTTTTTGAACCTCCAAACCACTTTTTTAGCCTCTGAAAAAACACAGAAAAAAGCAGTAGGAAAAAGTTTGAAAATAGATGGGAAACACAAGGAAAAAGCTTGGAAAATAAGGTTCAATGAAGGGTGGTTTACCCCTCTACCTTTGATAGCTTTAAACCACAAGTTTCAGCCTATAAAAACAGTGCAAAAACAACAAGTAAAGATAGGGAAGAAGTGGTGTAAAGAAGCTAAAAGTTATACCTCTTAAATAGGAGTAACACTTTGATTCACAAACCAACAAATTCTCACCGTCAAGTGCTGAAATTTAAGCTCAATAATCTCAGCAAGGAGCCCTAAAAAATTGGTTTAGGGAGTATAGGTATGGTTAATATAGGTTGCACGATAAAGAGAGATATTTTCAAGAATTTGAGCTATTTTTCTAACCTAAAAACATAAGGTATGGCTCTCTATGTATAGAACAACTGGTTGATATCCTAGAAATATCTGTATTGAGCCAGCTAGTGCAGTGCATGCACATGGGGGAGACAGCTGGCAACATATATCTATTTTACCGAAACACCTGGCCTAATGGCTAGGTGGGGGACGGCCGGCCACTAATTGCTGGCCAGCTGGCCATCTTTTGGCCTGTAGGCCTTTGGGTGGTCAGGCTTAAAAAAAATTTGTTTTCGTCTAAAAGTGGTGCAAGATTTGTAGGCTTCTGAGACTCAAAACTGAGGCTTACCGCTGAGGAAATCGATCGTTTGTACATCATAATTTTCATCATTGGGTGATCAATTTGAGGCGCTCGAGTCTTACGAGCGGCCAAAAATGAGGCGTCTATAGTTGCCCTCTTTGACAGAGCTCGAAGTCATGAAATGACGTGAGTGAATTCCAAAGCCCAGAGACGACCCATTTTGACAAGTCTGTAAGACTTGGGCAAACAATCAAGAAATAAATGCAATTGATTGAACCCAAGGGTTGCTTACACATCCCTTTGCAAAGAATCAAACCAGTGTAGTTTAGGGAAAGAATGTGACATGAGAAATAATGCGATGCAACAGTTGAGAATACGAATAGCATACCGTCCAAAATTATGAAGATGAGATTCAATGCAATGCAACAATGAAATCAATAAATGAGAAACAATCTTAACTATGCTTTCGCATACAAGAAAGAATCCAAACTACATTTTAGTGCAAAAAAGTTAACAAGAGACAAGCCAGACTACACTTCCGTGTAGAAATGTGAGAAACAATCCTAATTTCGCTTTCGCGTAGAGAGGAATAAAAGCAACCCAAACTACACTACCGCATAGAGAGGAACAAAAACAACCCAAACTACACTATCACGTAGAGAGGACACAAGAACAACCAAACTACACTATCGCATAGAGAGGTGATCCTAACTACACTTCCGTATAGAGAGGACACAAGAAGAACCAAACAACACTACCATGTAGAGAGGTGATCCTAACTACACTTCTGCGTAGAGAGGACACAAGAACAACCAAACCACACTGCCATATAGAGAGGTGATCCTAACTACACTTCTGCGTAGAGAGAATAACAAGAAACAAACCTAACTACAATTTCGCGTAAAGAGGTTAACAAGAAACCATCCTAACTAAACTTCCGTGTATAGAGGAATAAAGAAACCCAAACTACACTACCGCGTAGAGGGGTACAAGAACAAACCAAGCTACGAACCAAGCTACACTTCTGCGTAGCGAGGAACAAGAACAACCAAGATACATTTCCGCGTAATGAGGTACAAGAACAACCAAGCTACACTTCTACGTAGTGAGGTAACAAAAACAACCAAGCTACACTTCCACGTAGCGAGGTACAAAACAGACCAAACCACACTTCTGCATAGCAAGGTTAAAAGGAAAAAACCCAAATCACACTCACGAGACAATGGTGGATACAAGAATTGAAAAGCGCGACACACACAAATATGACACAATGCGATATAATTGATGTGAGTAGAATCACGATGCATGCTCCATGCAACCAAGATAGGTATGCGAGTTACGATGCAATGCATGTTCTATGCAACATAATAGGCATGCGAAATTGAAAAGATAAGCAGAAAGTGGTGTTCGAAGACACCCTACAATGATCTCTGACTAACCGCTCGGGGATTGCTCAAAATTCTCAAAAAGGACACAACTCGCTTTGACTTGAGATCAGGACACATTCATGCACCAGAGAAACAATGGGAATTGGAATGGTGCAAGTGAAACACAATTTCGAGATCTTCAGAATCCGAACCAACTTCAAATACCTCAATTCTTCTTTGCAAGATGAAAAAAAAGATCTTTTATACACAGATTGGACAAGAGGGTAGCAAAAACCAACTCTGGACCACAAAAGGGGCCGATCGACCACAAAAAGGGGCCGGCCGGCCAAAAGGCAGACGACCCGTCACCGGTGGCATTCTCAGGGGTAATTTTGGGTTTTCAAATCAAGTCTTATTTAATGCACAACCAAACTTCATTTACATACACACACATGTCCGAATCTCTCTAGATTTGCGTTTTATAAACGTTACCTAATGCCCCATGCAAACTTTATTTGCAAAACACCTTTGGCCCTCTTCACTTTGAATCGATTGGAATTTGTTTTCATTGATTTTTTTGGGGTTTTCATCACTTTGGGCTTATTTCCCTTAGGTTTTCCTTGGGTTTTGCACTTTTTCCCAGGTTTTGACTTTTTCTCTCATTTTTTCTTTCCTAGGGTTGACGTTTTGGATTTTCCGTATTTTTTTGCCCTTATTTTCGCAATTTTCACCACCTTTTCAACCACTTTCCACATGGTGGAAGATATCCCACACGACAGCACCCCTCCTGAGGTACCCGTACTTCTACCTGTCGTAGAGGTGGAGGAGCTAGTAGTTGATGAGGCTGACAGAGTGGCGGAGGACATCGTTGTAGACTTTAAGGCAGAGGAGGTCTTTCCTTCAAGACCTAAGCCTGAGCTACTACCACTGAGGTTGAGGCCATTCGACCTGGCCACTTACCACCCATGGAGCCATGCGATGGACCCCGGAGGCATGCAACGATTTGAGGACTTTGCTGCCGACATGTCTAAGGATGTTTTGTTGAGAGTGCAGGCCTCCCACCTTTCTGACGACGTTGTTGAGGTATAAACTCTACTTTCATGCACTTTGCTTGTTTTTCCATTTCATTACTGCCTTTCATTACTATATTTCATGCTGTTACACAACTGATGCCTGTTACACAACCGATACTTTCCTATTTTACCAATATAGGGTAATGCTCACTCTTGGAGAGGATATGGGGCGGTGACAGCGAGGGATTGGTATCATGAGCTCCTCGCTCGGGTTAGGGATCTTGTTGACAAGGTAGGTTTCGGCCTCTTCTACTCCAGACTTCCATGACTGTTGGCCAGCTGGGCCTTACTTGGAGCCTTGGTGGAGAGGTAGTGGGGCATCACCAACTCCTTCCACTTCTCCTCCACCAGGGAGATGACGATGACCGCCTATGATTTTTTGATGATCTCCAGTTGGAGAGTAGGGGGTGATTTGATCCCTTTTGATATGGACATGGGCCAATGAGAGGCAGCATGGATACATCTACTAGGGACACGCTCTCCACTAGACAGACCGGCTATGGTGTGCTACAGCTAGTTTTACGACTGCTTCCACAAGAGCCAGCCGAAGACACAAGAGGAGGTGGAGCAATATACAAGGGGGTTCTCGATCTATCTCCTCAGTACCACCTTGTTTGCAAAAAGGTAGAATACCATAGGGCTGTACCTGCTGAGCGCCCTCGTGACATGGCATCGGGTTCGATTCTATAACTGGGGTGGCATTGGCCATGCCACCCTATACGGCTATATGAACTCCGATTCCCGTGAGAAGAGGAACAAGGTTGGATGCTACTGGAGAGCCTGGGTGGTACACACTATACTTTTTTTAATTTCTTCTTGCTTATTATGCTTTCTTCTTTGCATTTTCTACCTTTATTTTTGTTTATACTTGTGCTTTGTGCTTTGCACTTTCTGTCTTTTCTCACTGTTTATACCTATCGACTTACGCAATTGATCTCTTCTTGTAGCTATGGGTTTACACCTATTTCCCTGCCCTGGCCCTAGTGCCTATAGACGAGATAGCACCAGCCATACCCTACTCCAAATGGTACGATGGTAGATGTCGTCGCACACATTGCAATGACATGACTTTCTCCTACTACTGCCGATATTTTGACACGGTGGTGGCTCGTGAAGTAATCCAAAACCTATATTCACTTATGCTTTGTTTCCATTACTACTTTGATCCATACTCTAACAACTGATAGCAACTAACAACTTGTGAATTCTCCAATTGGAGATCACATGGCAGCCTTGGACGATTATGCCGGTTGGGATACGGGACCAGTATGCCGAATCCTAGGCTACTTCTCGATATCGAATCTTGCTGGAGGGTCCATTCTGCCGGACCTGGTATCTGGACGAGAGGTTTGTATGTCAGACCCTGGGCCTGCCTACTCCAATCGTTCCTGCTCCTCCTTTGGCATCTATGAGGACAATTGATAGCCTCCGAATTGAGGCTATCATTCAGTACACGGCGACGATGGACGCCGATTTCTTGAGAGGGGATGGAGATTATGCGACCTTCATTCAGACTCATCTCATGCCACCCCTGACCGTAGTTCGCGTGTGTAGACGTGCCTGTGGGCCTCAATGCTACAGTTCGGCCTCAAATAATCACGGTTCTGAATCTAGTCTGGCAAAGTGCAATGCAAGACCGATAAATCACCAAAGAGTCCAAATCCGGCAAATTGTTTTGGAAAACAAATTTTTTGAAAGAAGTGCCAAACATGGACTGCTTTGCCAAATACAGAGTCGCCACCTAAATATTTTTTATGGGGGAATTTAGGAAACCCTGACTCGTTTGCCTAAGGCCACGTGTCCGTCATCACCAAAGTTGCCTCGGCTCGGGAACTTGGGTATGGTTGGGGAAGGTCAGCTATGAGCACCCCTGCTCGCTCGATCAAAGATCGGCCTCTACTAACCATGATATCTAGTTTTGAAAACATTATGCATTCTTATTCCGGTTAATTAGCTAATCTTACTATGTGATGCGCACAACACAAAAGTTATAGACTAGATCGCCTAATTTGGAACAAAGCATCGCATATCCGTTTATTTGGAAAATGGTTTGAAATTTGCTACTCGCGAGTAGGCTAAAACACGGATTTCAATGAGTCGTTCCATCTCAAACAATCCGACCTTCATCCACAGGCATTCTGGCAGTTTATATCACATAAGCATATAGCCACATGGTAAGCATGCTGTCATGTTAACATTCACACTCATGCTAGATGCTAAAGCATAAAAAGCTTACCGAGTACTCCGAGCCAAAACAAAGAACTTGTTAGTAATCAATGTATGATCCAAGTTCATGTCAAGTGGCTAATGCATCACATACAAAATGCAACTAGAATAGGCTCGGCTAATCCTAGGAGGCATGTGGAATGCAGCAAATAACACGTATTCAAGTTAGATTTGAAATACTATGCAGTCAGCATGATGCGCTGAGCCCGGTGCATGCAATACAAATGAATGGATGCACACATGCATAGCATAAGGATGCTAAATTAAATATGCCCTTATACTAAACATCAAAAGCAGGTAAGTAAAAGGGAGAAAGAAGTGGGGGATGGAAGACATGCATCGTACACACGCACACTTATTACAAATTCGCCCATGCTCGGAGGGGTCGAAAGAATAATACAATTTAATCAACTAACAAGCTAATTAAATAGTTATAAACCAATTAACTAGTTAAGCATATTAACTAAGCTCATAAAGTGATAAAACAGCCTCAGAAAGAGGGTCCAATGCATGCGTGCTCGACTTCGCTTGGAAATCCACCACCATGCACAAGCTGCCTCTGTTTGCACTGTTTTATGCCTCTGAAAATTGCATAAGTCCCAAGGAACAATCTCTGAACACTGTGGGGTGCCACCGGCCATGAGGAATGGTCACCGGCCATGGGAAAGTGGTCATCGACCATCTATTGAGCCCTCTGCCACCAATTCATGGCCGGCCGGCACTGAATGTAGTCGGTCGGCCATCTATGCCTGTAGAATCCTGTTTTGACAGCAACAAAGGACAAGCAAGGTATGGCAATACATTTCAAAGCAATGTGGGCACCACCACACCCCTTGTCATGTTTATGACTCAAAGGGAGATGGTACTCGATTCTCGGACCACCAATCACGCATTTCGATGCATGATGGCCCAAGAAACCAAGTGTGCCATTTCAATGTGGTGGAATGAGATGCACACAAAACAAACAAGGGGCCCAACCTCTATCATAATCAATTCAAGAGGCGAGGCATGTATGCCAAATGCAATCCTAGCATGCGGGCTAAGTATGCAACATGAACAGGTGAACAAATATGCAAGCTAACAAACGTACAAAGTGTAACTTAACCATGCAAGAATGCAAGATGCAACATGGACAACATGTTAAGTACAATGTACGCAAAATGCATTATAACCTAAGTATACAACAACATGTCATATAGCTCAAGCAATGCAACTAAATGCAATATGGTTAAGCATGTGTCAACGATGCAAGCAATGAGCATGCAAAACACTATGCAACCAAGGCATGCAAACATGAAGCAATGTGACAACATTTGAGCAACATGCAAGGGGTGGACTTAGACTAATATGGACAAGTCTCAACCATGTCCAAATCAGTAGCCAACTGCTATGGAAATGAAGTCAAATTTACATACAAACATGCATGCAAACATGGTCCAACACTTAAGCATAAAGTGGGGACTTTTAAGCACACTTAAAAGAAGATGAACATGGACAAATAGCATGCACATCAAGCTCTGAAAATCATGTTAAGGATGGTGCCAAACCAACTAAACAAGGCAATCAAAACATGCAAGCAAGGCCCAAGTCTCTTAAACTATGGCCATGTGACACATGAAGCAAATGACTAAAGGGCCATGGGGACCCAAAACCACCCCAAGGCAGACCAAAACGAGGTCAAAGGCACACCTAGATGGCATCTAAATGGCCTAAGTCTAATGGCATGCAAAAGGGTCCAAACATGGAGCATAAGACACCAACCTCTTAAAACATTAAAGGGGCATCAAATGCAAGCATACAAGCATACCATAAGGACTGAAATGACATGGTAAGTGGTGCCAAACCACTGAAATAGCTCAAGCAAAGCATGCTCAACACTCACACACCCAAGGCTAACAAGCCAAAATGCAAGGTGGCTATACAAAGAATGTCTTGGATGGCCGAAACAACTCCAAATAGACCTTGAGCATACTAAATTATGCACAAAAGCTTCACAAAGCTAAAGCCAAAACAAGTAAGCATAGTAGTCTAAATGCTAAGCACATGTTAAGGTAAATTCATGGCATTACATGACAAGTATGCAAAGCAAGCATGGTGTGTCTAAACCAATTAAAAGCAGTGCTATATCATGACAAAATAAGCACAAATACTAGCTAAGATATGGCTAACATGATCTCAACAATGGTGCTCACACATGAGGCTAAAATGGCACATATTGAAGGCAACAAGGAGGGGGGATGGCCCTTTCCTTCTTAGGACCTTAAAGCACCATCCCACCACTGAAATCCCTCTGGATTTCAGTGGTGAGGAGGCCAAGACAAGGTGGTCCCAGAGCTCACCAAAATAGCACAAAAATGGGGCCAAACAAGGCCTAAGACGGGTCAAACAACCCCAAACACCAAAGAAACCTTAAACAACTATTTTAAGCACTTAAAATCAAAACTTTTATATGTTATAAACTAAGCTTAAAAACAAGTGCAAGGATGGCTAAGAGCGTATGCAAAAAGGGGGTATTTAAAGGGAAAGTTCTTACCCTTGTAGACTTCTTCAAGGACAATGCTCCAGCAGCCTTCCTTAGGTCTAAAGTAGCTCAAAACCTTCAAGAATAACCCTTTGGCTCCTCAGCAACCAAGGTATGGTGTAATGGTAGGTGCCTTAGTGCAAAACTAAGAACAAACACACACAAAGGCAAAAAGAGGGGGAGATATAGAGATAGATAGATACACTATGCAAACCCTAATCTCAGAGCTCTCTGAAACATTTTTGTAACCCTTGAGGAGGGAGGAGAAGGCCTCCCTTTATAGAGATTCACTCTTGCAAAGCTTACAAAACAAGCTAAGCAAGAGTGAAATCCCTCCATACACGTGTATGGAGGGGGTGCAAAGTGGGTGCCAGCTATCACAACTGGCACAAAATATCTGCCAAAAGTAGATGCACAGTGGTCGGCTAGCCAAAAATGAGAAATTGGCCAAAACAAAGGTCGGCCGACCACAAAGATTGCCGGCCAGCCAAACATTTGGCCGATGGCAACAAAACAATGGTCAGTGGCCTCAAGCCATGGCCGGTGAAGTGTGGGGATGGCCAACAAGCCATTCCCTGCCTCTCAAAAGCAAAACACAAGTGTTTGGTGCAAACAAACACAAAATAGTCGAGTCGAGAGGTCTTGAGGCAAGGCGCGTGGCCGAGACCTCTGGGAACTCAAGACAAACACAAACAAGGATGATCACCGAGTGTTCAAATAGTGATGTCCAAGTCTTAAGGACAGTCAAAAATGGGGTGTCTACAGTTGCCCCTCTTTGACACAACTTGAAAGTCATAACAATAACTGGAGTGAGTGTCAAAGCCCAGAGACGACCCATTTTTGACAAGGCCGAAGACTTAGACAAAGCATACAAGCTACAGATAAGATATGCACCCAAAGGCAGGGGCAAAATGCAAGACAATGCACAGAGCCGAGCATAACTTATGATCATGCAAAGAAAGCTATAACGAAGCATAACATGCGACAGTTTTAAGCAATAAAACACAAATCCAACTACATTACAATGCAGAAAGGATGTAAGAGAATTATGTAATTCTCGCTACATTTCACGCAGAGAATAGAATACCTGTGCGGTTCGTCTGGTCGTGCCAGCTTCAAATGAACCGTACATACAATATCGTGCCTATAAAAGAGAGAAACTTAACATGTACAATATTGTTAGCAACATGCATGATATGCAAGTTAATACTGCGTAACAACGCAAGTGAAGGAATGCATGACAACACATAACAATGCGAAATGGATGCAAAATGATAATGCAATATTTACAAAACTATGTATAAACAATGCAAATGATATGCAATGCATTTAAAACATGATCAAAACATAAGCAGTTCAAAACCACACAAATATCATAAAGAGATGGAGATGCAAAGTCTGTCTACCATAGAAAAGGTGCCGACACCCACAAACTACAATACCAGCAGTGGAATAGGCGCATACACATGCAGAACTATGAGTGTGTAGACGGAACACAAGATACAAGTAATTGGGTGGGATGATATAAGTGGGGAAATGACCCGCTGAGGAAAGATCGTGATCCTAAATGCTGGATGCAACAAATTACACTACAATGTAATATATGCAATGGATAAGGCATGCAGCCAAACCGTGTCTTGCCCAGGAAAGGCATGGACACATACAAACCATGTTTAACACGGAAATGGTGCCATCACCCACAACACTAGGTGCGTACACATAATATCATAACCGTGCTTCAACGTGAAAAGTACAGGCACATACTAGACCAAGCTCAACATGGAAAGGTGCAAGCTGTAAATGGAGGTGATGCAATGAATGCATGCAAGCTACAATGCAATATATACAATATGCAATGGAATGTAAATGTAATATTTACAGTGGATGAGGCACACGGCCAAGCCAAATCTTGCCTAGGAAAGGCATGGACACATACAAACCGCGTTTAACACAGAAACGGTGCCGTCACCCACAACACTAGGTGCGTACACATAATATCATTACTATGCTTCAACGTGAAAAGTACGGGCACATACCAGACCAAACTCAACAAGGAAAGGCGCAAGCCGTAAATGGAGGTGATGCAATAAATGCATGCAAGCTACAATGCAATATATACAATATGCAATGGAATGTAAATGTAATATTTACAGTGGATGAGGCACGCGGCCAAGCCAAATCTTGCCTAGGAAAGGCATGGGCACATACAAACTGCATTTAACACAGAAATGGTGCCGTCACCCACAACACTAGGTTCATACACATAATACCATTATTGTGCTTCAACGTGAAAAGTACGGGCACATACTAGACCAAGCTTAACAAGGAAACGTGCAAGCCGTAAATGGAGGTGATCTAATGAATGCATGCAAGCTACAATGCAATATATACAATGAATGCATGACAATGAATGCGTGACAATGAATGAATGCATGACATACGCACTATTTACAGTGTATGCATGACACATGCGCTATTTACAGTGAAATGCATGACAATGCATGAATGCATGACATATGCATGTTTATTTTTTTTTTGTTTTTTGTTTTGAAATGCAAATGACAATGCAAATGGACTCGAAATGCGCGACAACGTGTGTCTTTTGAGATGCATGTCAATGCATGTAACTTTGAATGTGCGGCAACGCACGTCTTTTGAAATGCATGAAAAGTGCATGATGATGCTATTGAAACGAATGCGTGACAACGCACGTCTTTTGATATGCATGACAATGCACATGATCTTGAATGCACGACAACGCGTGTCTTTTGAGATGCATGAAAATGCACATGAGGTATGCATGACGATGCGACCTAAAGAAGATGCAAAACAATGCAAGTGTGGTGTGCGTGACAACGCATAACATATGTGCATGACAATGCGAGTATGATGCGCGCTGCAACGCATAGAATGATATGCATAACAATGCAACATATTTAAAGCAGTTCTCGGACTTCGCAAGACACAAAAGGATATGAAAAAAGATACACCTTGCACGTATTCGAGTGTTATGCACAGAAGACACGGCATAGAGACTGGTTAAGCTTCGGAAATGCACTTTCTTGCACTGTCTTGAGCAATGAAGGCCCCAAACCACATCAGAGACCCAAACAAAGGTGTAGGAGGTTTACCGGCCATCCACTAGCCATCAAAAAAGTCCATCGGCCAAATATTTGGCCGACCGACCAACAATGTGGCCGACCGGCCAAATGTGCCTGAATCAGGGCAGTTTTGTCTTTTCGGTTGTGGGTCTTTAAATATAGGGTTTGAAGCCCTATTTTTCAACTTCCCTCTTGCTCGAAAACTCCTGGCCTCTCCCTCTAGGTGATTTTTCTCCTTCCGATCCCCGTATTTCCTTGGTTTTCGGGCCCATTTCGTCGTTCGATTCGCAAACTCCTTCACGTTTCGAACATTCTGAACCGAACAAATCCTTGTTTCGGTGTCTTTTTCTCGATTTCCCCCACTCGGGGTTTGTTTCCCTTGAGTATACCTCGATCTCCGTGCCTTTTCCGCACCCCGACCTTTCCGGCCATTTTCCGCCCTCTCGGGGTTGACGTTTCAGTTGACTTTTCATATTCTCGCCCGGTTTTCACATTCCCGACCATTTTCGCACCATTCTCGAGATGGTGGACGACATTCCAGTTGGTGGGGCTCCCCTGGAGATAGATATGGACCCAGAGGCCGAGCTCTTGCCACTTCACATCCGGCCGTTCGACCCGGCGACCTACAGGCCGGCGATTCACATATTACCTCCCGACGGCATTCGCCACTTCAGCAGCTTCGCGAGGGGTGTGGCACCGGAGCTCCTACTACGCGAGCCAGAGTCACATCTGTCATTTGGCGCCTCCGAGGTACACTCTTCTTCATTTCATTTTCTGCAAAGTAGAATGTATAACTGCAATAGTCGATTCTGCCTTTTACCTGTTTAACTCGGATACACCGATATACCGCATGCTGTAGTTGAGTATGAACATGCTTGCACCTGATATCTGTTTGAATCTAAACATGTGCACTGATGCTGTATTTTCACTGAACCATCCAAACACACTGACACATCGTATGCTGTAGTTCACTGTGAGCACACCGGCACCCGATATCTGTTTGAATCTGAACACGTGCACACACGCTATATCTATACTGAACCACTCGAAAACACTGACACATCATATGTCATAGTTCACTGCGAGCACACCGGCACCCGATATCTGTTTGAATCTGAACACGTGCACACACGCTGCACCTTTTCACTGAACCACTCAATCATACTGATACATCATATGTCATAGTTCACTGCGAGCACACCGGCACCCGATGTTTGTTTGAATCTGAACAAGTGCGCACACGTTGCACCTTTTCACTGCACTACTCAATCATACTGATACATCAAATGCTGTAATTTACTGCGGGCACACCTGCACCCGATGTCTGTTTGAATCTGAACACATGTTCATGCGATACATTTCACCGACTTTGAGCATTTTCAACACTGTATTTGTAACACCGCTTCGCGACTGTTTGTTTTGGCCACAAGGAGATTCTCATGCCCTCCGGGGGTATAGGAACGTCGCCGCATGAGGTTGGTACATGGAGTTACCTGATGCGGTTCATCGCATCATCGACCGAGCTGGTTTCAGGACCTTCTGCATAGGGCTCTCGCGCCTTACTACGAGCAGGCCACTCCTTGCTGCATTGGCGGAGATGTAGTGGGACACCACCGACTGCTTCCACCTTTCCGCCGCTGGGGAGATGACGATGACTCCCTTCAACTTCTCGATGCTCACCGGCATCGGGGTAGGGGGTGATCTGATCCCCTCCGACACAGACATGGATGAGTGGGAGGTTGTCCAGATATACTTGCTTGGCGCCCTACCACCTCTTGCTCATCCGGGATTCGTACGATATTCTTGGTTCGAGGCTTATTTCAGGATTCAGGCGCCGACCACTCAGGAGGAGGAGGAGCAGTATGCTTGCGGCTTCCTTATGTTCTTGCTGGGGATGACCTTTTTCGTTGACTAGGCGAACACCGTGCCCCTTTACCTGTTGAGTGCACTGGTTGACGTGACCAGGATCCATGGCTACAACTAGGGTGGCGCAGGCTTGGCCACACTCTATGGCTACATGAGCTCATCCTCTCGCCTCAGCAGATAGCTGCTTAGAGGCTACTGGTGGGCTTGGGAGGTATGTCTTCTTCTTCTGTTTTGCATTTCTGCTTTACATTCTCCGTATTCTGTACACTGCACACACTGCACAATACACTGCACATACCACTTTTTACTTTATCTAATAAGTATACTGATATCTGTTCTGTTATACTGTAGTTGTGGGTATACGCCTACTTTCCGAGGCTTGCCCCAGTGCCAGAGGAGGAGATGCCTCCCACGATCCCATTCTCTCACCGCTTCGACGTGCAGTGCGAGCGGAGGCCTCGGGAGTCTTTCATATTCTTCCCCTGCTATTTTGATACCATCACCGCCGCAGAGGTATTTCAAACATTACAATTCATTTCAGCTTCGCTTTGCATTGCATTTTCAATAGCAGTAGATAATGAATTGTATATATTTTTTGCCGATCACCTGGCAGCCATGGGCCTCATTGTCCATCGCAGTATGGGATCAGTATACTGGTACCTGAGAGACGGCCCGATTTAGAGTTTTACTAGAGGGCCCCGTCTACCGCGCCTGGTACTTGGGGGAGCGCTTCTTGCGGCAGACCTTAGGTGTGCCAGAGCAGACAGTTTTGCGGCCACCTCCTACTCATATGAGGCATACCGAGAGGTACACTCTCGAGGAGATGGCAGACTACACGATCGGTTGGGACTCCGAGGGCTTCAGGGGCGAGGGCAACTACGCAGAGTACGTCCGGACCTACATCATGCGGCCTTTAAGCAGTGGCCGTCGAGTTGAGCGAGAGAGACTCGCGGCACCGGCAGCTAGGGTAGGAACGGGAGCAGGAGCATTGAGGACGGCTCGGGTCCGTGGCCGGAGTGGGACCCGGAGAGGATGGGGGGATAGTTGGCTAGTACTGCCCACGACGATGACATGCCGAGGGCAGGGTGGGGAGACTTACCAGATCCCTATTGCTCCCCCTTCGGCTGATCACGAGCTAGTCGAGTTCTACGACTTGCCTCCGGTATGTATTATTGCATTTTGTATTTTGCACTGTCATTTCATTTCATTTCATTTGATATTCCGCAGAATACTGATGTTTCTAACACTTTTTTGCAGGCTTCTTCTGAGTACACTCACCAGTCCCTGGAGTTGACCGCCTTTGTGATGGAGATGCTCCAGCGGAGCCTCGACCTTTTGGCCATCTACAGTATTCCGGTATGTTATTCTGACCACGGTCTCACACCATACATAAACTGTTTCACATAATCTGATGTATCGTACTGTCAACACAACACTCGATACACTGCCCTCACGGCATCTGATACACTGCATCCCACAGACTGTTCACAGCATTACTCACAGCGTTCATACACTGCACTCAGTCACTGCATTCTGTACCGACATACTGCTCACAGTATTCATACTCTGTACTCATACACTGCATTCTGTATTCATACACTGCTCACAGCATTCATACTCTGTTTTGCGTAGCATACTGATGCGTTTGCCATTTGTGCTTTTCAGCCTCCATTCTAGATTCCTGTGGCAAGAGGTGCTCCAATTGGGCCTTCTGTTCCTGCTCGAGGAGAAGGGCGAGGAGGCACTGTATATCCCCGCACCAAAGCGGGGCGTACTCGTGTTGGGAGTAGCTCTCGGGCACCAGTTCCCGATAATGGTGAGTCCGAGGCGGAGACAGAGGCAGAGTCAGAGGTAGAGTCATCCGAGGGAGAGACCGGAGATGACTCGGGCTCGGGCTCAGATGATGTTGCTGATGATGATGCTCCTGGACCTTCGTCCAGGAAGAGGACGAGGACAGACCCGTAGGCCTGAGATGATCGATGCTGATCCAGACTTTTACTGCTTTTCTTCTTTTGTTTTGCTTTACGTTTTGTTGATAGCTTGAGTACCTTGTACTGCTGCAGGTAGGTTTATGTTTTCTCCAAAGCTATGTACTTGAAAAATGACGAAATGAAACAAACTTCTTGTCTGAAAAAGTGTTGCATATTTACATTTCATACTTCACATTACATTGCATCATATTATACCTCAATGTAAATGAGATTGATCTCCTGTCTGAAAATCAAACACTTGCATCGTAATAACTAGATAATGAACCAGCCAACAGCAAAACAACTCAAACAACCCACTACTCATTTTGAACTCACGGCCCATAACACAGCGCTTGTTTTACCCGACACATAGCTCATTCTGAACTCAAAGCCCGTAACACAGTATTTAGTTCATTTGCACACAGCCTATTATGAACAAACAATTCAATCTTGAAAAGACGGGATACAAAGGTGGAATCTGCTGAAGCTGAAACACACTCAGACGCAATCCAGAACCCATACATTCACTGTTTCCAAGTGACCCGGGGTTGAACCCCTGTGGTTTTACAAAAGAACCAAATCATGTTTTGCACAAATGTGGAGAATGGCACAGCACTCTGAGCACAAAACGATTTTAGAAAAGGGTTTTCAACCCGGTATTGAGCCTACGACTGAACAAAGCAAAAATGACTCAACAACGGAAAAACAAAAGGTAAACAACCTAAACACAACGAGACATGCTCGGATACGACCTAAAACAAGAGTTAAGGTAAACAAAACAAAAGACATGACACACAGACGTGTTACAAAGACAAGAGACCTCTCAAATCACGAGGAGCCAGTTTTTTCGGGTATTTTCCCACCCTTTCTGATTTGTGACTCTCACATCACTCGGCCCTCAGGCTCGGTTTTTTTTTTTTTCTCAAAACCCTTTTGCTCACTTTTCTTTCAACTTGCGCCTCTCTATTCTTTAATCTCTCATTTTTCATCCCTCTTCAGATATAGTCGGTGGATAAACAAGAGGTAGTGGGTTCATACCCAACACTGTTAGCTCACAGCTATTTTTTCTGGTGGCGTTTAGTCGATGCCTCGGCTAAGGGAATGGAGTATCTTGATCCATTCTGATTCGTGCTTCGCACTTGGTTTGATACCTCGTTGCTCGGAGGATGTTGAGAGCTTTCAGCCTTTTGTTGTTAACCTCAGTTGTGCCCTTTGTTGGCAGGTAGAGTGCCCTTCTGGCAAGTATGTTGACGACGGGGGAAAGACAGAACACCTGACTCAACTGCGCCCCTAGTTCATCATTTTGACCATTTTTTCATTTTCGTTTTCCACTAAAATAAGTTTTGACCAATACAAAAGTTAGATTAACATACTTGTTCCGTTTTTGATTTGAAATCATGCAAGTCAGGCTATGAGCACTGAAAATTTTCCTTTTTTGGGTCCAAGAAATGGTCCAATTTTTGAAAAAGATGGAATAATTTTCAAGAAATTAGTCAACCTCAATAAAAATTCTCAAAAACCGTTTTGGAAAACAGCCAATGCCCAATGAGCACGGAACCTACTTTCGAGATGCACAACCTCGGATCCGAAGGAAAATTGCCCCTTGCTTGGAGAGAGCTGCATGGCAACGGAAAGTTGCCCCCTGTCTGGATAACGCCGCAGCATACTGTGAACAATTCTCATTAGTGATGATCGTAACCGAACTCTCGGATACAGAGAAGAAGAAGATGGTCAAAACCAATAAATGGACACAGTCACTTTGAAAGTGTTGGCGGCTGGACTTCGAGATGAAGTTGCCTATGTATCCCAAACATGGGAATCAAACCTTACGTAGTTCCGGTCAAGGTACACTCGTGTATTAACCCTCACCACACTCTAACTTTTGCCAAGGTCACCCTTCCGGGTTTTCAACCTTGCGAGCTATGTTTTTCTTTTCTTTTCAAATCTTTTCATTTCTTTTCTTCTTTTTTCTTTTTCATCTTTTCTTTTCATTTTCTTCATTTTTTTTTTTTTTTTTTTTTTTTTTTTTTTTTTTGCATTTTTCTCTTTTTTTCTTTTTCTTTTTTGTATTTTTTTTTGCTCTAACTTTTGCCTGGGTCGCCTTTCTAGGTTTTCGGCCCAACGAGCCTCTCAAAGGGTAAAAGTGTAACAAGCCCATGCCAAATGGATTTAGGGTTTTGAAGCCATCCGTAACCAGGAGAGTGGCTGTTGTATTGATTTACAGAAGGATCCATCTTCGGCTCTTCGAGCACATCGGACATTTTTTACCCTAGTTCGAGGGGTGCTTTTGATTTAGCTTTGCAAGTTTCTTCTGATGAGGTCTGATCTTCTTGATCTGACTTTCGTGCCTCTTATTCGAGGGCTGCTTCAAATCTGGCCACACAGGCCTCACATTGCGGTTGACTGTTGATCATTTTGAATTCAAGGTCAAGGTTTTGAGAGCCAAGGGATTGAATCTTGAGGCTGAGAGCGATCCTAAGCTGCACAATCTCAAGAGCGATTCCACACAGGTCTCCGCAAGGCTGCGCAAAACATTTTGTTTTTGAAAGTTTTTAAGAAAGCGATAAATCGTTCGTGTTGAAGATAGTATGGAACCAATCTGGATCAAGCCAGGGTCTTTCTCAGTACTCATGCTAACAGGCATGATTTTATTCATTAAGGGCTTAGCATGCCTTTCTTTCTCTCAGTTTGATCAAAGTTTTGCAAAAAGCCAAGGAATTCCTTCCTCTTCATTTTCATTACCACAGTTTTTAAATTTTTTTTGAAAAACTTAGGTCAATACAATGACTTCGAGGTATAGAAGAGTAAGTGAGATGATCCGCCGTTTCGTTCAAATCCTCTGGCACAACTAGCTCAAAGTAGCAGTAAGCATGGAAACATGATAGCTGCAGTTGTTTCATTCAGATTTCCTAGGTTGCAATTGGCTCCACAGCAGAGACAGACTCAAAAGAAAGCAAAAAGATAATTACAAAAACATGATATCTGAGGAAACAAACCTGGAATCACCTGATTTCTATACAATGAGACTGACTCGATACAATAATACAGACCCTTAAGCAAAAAGACTAACTCAAGACAATGAGACAGACTCAAAACAAAACCAAAGAACTGACTCAACACCCAAGCCAAAAATTACAAAAAAAAAAAAAAATAGCGTTCGCAAATGCTCAAAACAGTGCATGCCAGACGCCACATCTAAAATACACCGAGCGCCACTCGCAGGTGGTCCAATTTCTGATCACATACTTGTGGTATCCTCAAAGTCCAACAACTCAGCGGTGACAGACTTTGCTGAGGTGGGTGGGAGGATGACCTCATTGTCGATTAAATCCTGTACTTCATGACGAAGACGGAAACAGTTGCCGGTGCAATGACCGGTTTGCTGGTGGTACGTGCAGTACAAGGTAGCATCATGTGAGGAAAGGAGATTCTTCGGGAGAGGTCGAGGCTCAAGGGGTTTAAGGTGCCCCCTTTCGGCAAGGATCTGGAGCGCCCTAGACAAAGGCATGTAGAGTGCGTGGAAGACTCTGCACCCTCGGAGAAGATACTTCGAAGTTTGCTGACTTTTGCAGGATGCACTGGCAAAAGGATCGGTAGGTGCCGACTTGACTTTCTGATCCTTTCCTGGTGCAGGGTTGGGATTGAAGGGAACTGTTCTGGCATAACGGGGCCTATCCCGATTTTTTGCTTGGCGGGAACTCCCCTCGGTTGGAGTGGGAAAATATCATCCACAGTTTTAGCCACCACTGCGAATATTTGCTGTTTACTCAATCCCCTGTCTTTCAAAGCCTCGACTGCCCACAACAGTTGTTCAACGGGATCAGTATCTGTTCCCACTTTGTTCTTACCTCTGGCCTCAGCTTGATCGAGGGTTTGGGTTGCTATATCAGAGCGGAACCCGGTTGTTGTTGCCATGTCATGGCCATAGCTTGAGACAGCCTCAGGTTGGCTGAGCTCGATCACAATTCGCCCTACTAGCGGGGGCTCCTACGGTACAAAATTCCCAGCGTAGGATGTGGTTGGTGGCGAAGCCGACATTTAGTAGGCGAGATCAGCCACAGATTGCTGAAGATCACCAATCATTCCCATCAATACAAACGTGGTGGGCTCATGAGCTTGAAACAACTGGGGTTCCCAGATCGGGCGCGCGGCAGGCGACCTGGGCGGATGCAGTACATCAACATTGGTTTCATTCTGTAAGATGATTCCTTGGTCTAATGCGACTGCCATGACCATAGTTTCCTCTGAACTTTGGGTCATCATAAGTCCTCTTGAACTGAACGGAGATGATGGATCAGATGTTTGTCTTGCCTCAGCAAAGAAGAACATTGGCTATTCTGTACTAGATCTCTGAACTGAAAGAGAAAACAAGCAGCATTTCGGCCCAATCAAAACAGACACAAGTATGGCTGAATAACTGTACTCTACTACTGATCACTGTTCCCCAAAAATCACTACCCCGAAAACTGAATCTGATACCCGCATATATAACTGATTCTCAAATTCCGATACTGATGCCCTCAGGCTTGATACTCAGACTTACGAACTGATATATGCATTCCCTATAGAGGTCAACTCAAAAAAGCACATAACGAGCAAGCAAGAGCCAAGACACCCCTATGTTGGGGTAGGGTTTTCCTGTCCTATTTTGTCAGGAACTAGGGTTTCACTATGCACGCAGCGGTTCCAAACAACCTATAATTGGGTAGCAACTTGTCCTAGCTTGGAATGGTCACCTTGGATTCCGAACATGTACTAGGTCGAATGGTCAAAAAGGGTACCCCGGTGAAAACCGGGGTTTGTGTTCCCATCGTGGCAGAGCCCGTAACCGGTCAGCCTTATGGCACGATTCTTGAAGCAAGCCTCCGGCAAACTGTTCAGGAATAGTAGACAATAAACACTGTGACTTAGGCGCACCAATGCACATGCAATGCAAAGAAACACATAAGTGAAATAAAAACAAGATATCACGAGTTCGAGTCAAGTTCTCTAAGCTCCCCAGTAGAGTCGCCCGGAACTGTAGACGTGCCCGTGGGCCTCAATGCTACAGTTCGGACTTAAATAGTGACGGTTCTGAATCTAGTTTGGCAAAGTGCAATGCAAGACCGATAAATCACCAAAAAGTCCAAATCCGACAAATTGTTTTGGAAAACAGATTTTTTGAAAGAAGTGCCAAACATGGACTGCTTTGCCAGATACAGAGTTGCCACCTAAATATTTTTTATGGGGGAATTTAGGAAACCCTGACTCGTTTGCCTAAGGCCACGTGTCCATCATCACCAAAGTTGACTCGGCTCAGGAACTTGGGTACGATTGGGGAAGGTTAGCTATGAGCACCCCCGCTCGCCCGATCAAAGATCGGCCTCTCCTAACCATGCTATCTACTTTTGAAAACATTACGCATTCTTATTCCAATTAATTAGCTAATCTTACTATGTGATGCGCATAACACAAAAGTTATAGACTAGATCGCCGAATTTGGAACAAAGCATTGCATATCCGTTTATTTGGAAAATGGTTTGAAATTTGCTACTCGCGAGTAGGGTAAAACACAGATTTCAATGAGTCGTTCCAACTCAAACAATCCAACCTTCACCCACAAGCATTCAGGCAGTTTATATCACATAAGCATATAGCCACATGATAAGCATGCTGTCATGTTAACATTCACACTCATGCAAGATGCTAAAGCATAAAAAGCTTACCGAGTACTCCGAGCCAAAACAAAGAACTTGTTAGCAATCAATGTACGATCCAAGTTCATGTCAAGTGGCTAATGCATCACATACAAAATGCAACTAGAATAGGTTCGGCTAATCCTAGGAGGCGTGTGGAATGCAACAAAGAACACGTATTCAAGTTAGATTTGAAATACTATTCAGTTAGCATGATGCGCCGAGCCCGGTGCATGCAATACAAATGAATAGATGCACGCATGCATAGCATAAGGATGCTAAATTAAATATGCCCTAATACTAACCATCAAAAGCAAGTTAGTAAAAGGGAGAAAGAAGTGCGGGTTGGAAGACATGCATCGCACACACACACACTTATTACAAATTTGGCCTCGCTCGAAGGGGCCGAAAGAATAATACAATTTAATCAACTAACAAGCTAATTAAATAGTTACAAACCAATTAACTAGTTAAGCAAATTAACTAAGCTAATAAAGCGATAAAATAGCCTCAGAAAGAGGGTCCAATGCATGCGTGCTCGACTCCGCTCGGAAATCCACCACCATGCACAAGCTATCTCTGTTTGCACTGTTTTATGCCTCTGAAAATTGCACAAGTCCCAAGGAACACTCTCTGAACATTGTCGGGTGCCACTGGCCATGAGGAATGGTCACCGGCCATGGGAAAGTGGTCAACGACCATCTATTGAGCTCTCGGCCACCAATTCATGGGGCACTGAATGTAGTCGGTCGGCCTTCTATGCCTGCAGAATCTTGTTTTGACAGCAACAAATGACAAGCAAGGTATGGCAATACATTTCAAAGCAATGTGGGCACCACCACACCCTTTGTCATGTTTATGACTCAAAGGGGGATGGTACTCGATTCTCGGACCACCAATCGCACATTTCGATGCGTGATGGCCCAAGAAACTAAGTGTGCCATTTCAATGTGGAATGAGATGCACACAAAACAAACAAGGGGCCCAACCTCTATCATAATCAATTCAAGTGGCGAGGCATGTATGCCAAATGCAATCCTAGCATGCGGGTTAAGTATGCAACATGAACAGGTGAACAAATATGCAAGCTAACAAACGTGCAAAGTGTAACTTAACCATGCAAGCATGCAACATGGACAACATGTTAAGTACAATGTATGCAAAATGCATTATAACCTAAGTATACAACAACATGTCATATAGCTCAAGCAATGCAACTAAATGCAATATGGTTAAACACGTGTCAACGATGCAAGTAATGAGCATGCAAAACACTATGCAACCAAGGCATGCAAACATGAAGCAATGTGACAACATTTGAGCAACATGCAAAGGGTGGACTTTGACTAATATGGACAAGTCTCAACCATGTCCAAATCAGTAGCCAAATGCTATGGAAATGAGGTCAGATTTACATACAAACATGCATGCAAACATGGTCCAACACTTAAGCATAAAGTGGGGACTTTTAAGAACACTTAAAAGAAGATGAACATGGACAAATGGCATGCATATCAAGCTCTGAAAATCATGTTAAGGATGGTTCCAAACCAACTAAACAAGGCAACCAAAACATGCAAGCAAGGCCCAAGGCTCTTAAACTATGGCCATGTGACACATGAAGCAAATGACCAAAGTGCCGTGGGGACCCAAAACCACCCCAAGGCAAACCAAAACGAGGTCAAAGGCACACCTAGATGGCATCTAAATGGCCTAAGTCTAAAGGCGTGCAAAAGGGTCCAAACATGGAGCACAAGACACCAACCTCTTAAAACATTAAAGGGGCATCAAATGCAAGCATACAAGCATACCATAAGGACTGAAATGACATGGTAAGTGGTGCCAAACCACTGAAATAGCTCAAGCAAAGCATGATCAACACTCACACACCCAAGGCTAACAAGCCAAAACGCAAGGTGGCTATACAAAGGATGTCATGGATGGCCGAAACAACTCCAAATAGACCTTAAGGATACTAAATTGTGCACAAAAGCTTCACAAAGCTAAGCCAAAACAAGTAAGCATAGTAGTCTAAATGCTAAGCACATGTTAAGGTAAATTCATGGCATTACATGACAAGTATGCAAAGCAAGCATGGTGTGTCTAAACCAATTAAAAGCAGTGCTATATCATGACAAAATAAGCACAAATACTAGCTAAGATATGGCTAACATGATCTCAACAATGGTGCTCACACATGAGGCTAAAATGGCACATATTGAAGGCAACAAGGAGGGGGGATGGCCCTTTCCTTCTTAGGACCTTAAAGCACCATCCCACCACTGAAATCCCTCTGGATTTCAGTGGTGAGGAGGCCAAGACAAGGTGGTCCCGGAGCTCACCAAAATAACACAAAAATGGGGCCAAACAAGGCCTAAGAGGGGTCAAACAACCCCAAACACCAAAGAAACCTGAAACAACTATTTTAAGCACTTAAAATCAGAAATTTTATATGTTATAGACTAAGCTTAAAAACAGGTGCAAGGATGGCTAAGTGCCTATGCAAAAAGGGGGTATTTAAAGGGAAAGTTCTTACCCTTGTAGACCACATCAAGGACAATGCTCCAGCAACCTTCCTTAGGTATAAACCAGCTCAAAACCTTCAAGAATAACCCTTCGGCTCCTCAGCAACCAAGGTATGGTGTAATGGTAGGTGCCTTAGTGCAAAACTAAGAACAAAGACACACAAAGGCAAAAAGAGAGGGAGATATACAGATAGAT
The DNA here is from genome assembly GCA_025200525.1 of Camellia lanceoleosa. NCBI lineage: Eukaryota > Viridiplantae > Streptophyta > Magnoliopsida > Ericales > Theaceae > Camellia > Camellia lanceoleosa. The sequence continues at coordinate 47,706,897 of CM045767.1, forward strand.
AGATACACTATGCAAACCCTAATCTTAGAGCTCTCTGGAACTTTTTTGTAACCCTTAAGGAGGGAGGAGAAGGCCTCCCTTTATAGAGATTCACTCTTGCAAAGCTTACAAAACAAGCTAAGAAAGAGTGAAATCCCTCTATACACGTGTATGGAGGGAGTGAAAAGTGGGTGCCAGCTATCACAGCTGGCAAAAAATATCTGCCAAAAGCAGATACACAGTGGTCGGCCAGCCAAAAATGGCAAATTGGCCAAAACAAAGGTCGGCCTACCACAAAGATTGTTGGCCGGCCAAACATTTGGCCGATGGCAACAAAACAATGGTCGGTGGCCTCAAGCCATGGCCGGTGAAGTGTGGGGATGGCCAACAAGCCGTTTCCTGCCCCTCAAAAGAAAAACACAAGTGTTTGGTGCAAAACCAAACACAAAACAATCGAGTCGAGAGGTCTTGAGGCAAGGCGCGTAGCCGAGACCTCCGGGAACTCAAGACGAACACAAACAAGTATGATCACCAAGTGTTCAAATAGTGACGTCCAAGTCTTAAGGATGGTTAAAAATGGGGTGTTTACAGCGTGGACGATGCTGTAGGTGCCCCTTTGGATGGAGTGGCTGCTCATGAGGCCGAGGCTGATATTGGAGATGCCCTTCATACTGTGCATGCAGTGGGTTGGCCAGTGATTCTTACTATGATTTCCTACTGACGGCCAAGCGGGACGGCCTATCAGATCCCGATAGAGCCGCCGAAGGCGAAGCATGGCCATGTCAATGTTCTGGGTACACTACAGGTATGGACCGCACTCTACAACTTACATCCTGTATTTTTTCTTTTTGGATACTGATTGTTCAAATTCACTTGCAGGCACCTACGGAGTACACAGACAGTCTCCTCCACCTGATTGCCTCTCTGGTTCACATGGTGCAGAGGAGAGAGACATTGCTGGCTCTCCATAGTATCCAAGTATTCTCCCTTCGTCTCATGCATTTCATTGCTTACCCGTACTGTTCTACACCACACCGCACCGACATGCTATGCTCACACTAATATATGATACTTACACTGTATACTAACAAGCATTCTGATATTTCCTTACACTACACTGACACACTATACTTATGCCGAATCTACCTTCTGCATCATACTTGTACTGTATACTACACTCTACAACATACTTATACTGTACCTGATGCTCTAATGCTTGTTTTTTAGATTCCACCTGTACCGATGGCACCAACGGCACCGACGGCACCGGTGGCACCTCCTCTAGCGGCGGGAAGGAGAGACAGACAAGCCCCAACACGCAACCAAGATGAGCGTCGAGGTCAGGGTAGAGATAGGGGTGCTTGGGGTTGAAGTAGCGAGTCGTAGATAGAAGAGACCTCCTCCTCCGATTTCGAGTGGAGATGACGCTAAAACCAGCGACACTGAGGAGGCTGTAAGTAGGCACTCTAAGTTTGAGAGCGAGGAAAATGATGCTGACTCAAGGTCAGGGAGCGAGGAGGATGCCGAGATCGGCTCTGAGTTAGGGAGTGGAGATGACGATGCCAGATTTGGTTCGGAGTTCCATTCTTTTAATGATAGTGGCACTGACAGAGACAATGCCCCTGAGTCCCCTCCGAGGAAAAGGACGAAGAGGGCCTCTCAGGCTTGATGCAACCGGCGTAGATTTTTGTACTATTTTACTTATTTTCTCTATTTTTGGTAGCTTAGCACCTGTATAGCTTCAAATAGGTCTTTACTTTTTTTTTTGAAAAACTTGTGTTTCCTCTTTTGTAAAAACTATGATTGGGGTAAAACCCTGCAGTTTTATGAAAGGAGTTTTGTTTTACATCATGAGCATGGCACCACATTGTATAAAACAAAAATGGAACTGAATTTGAAACTGAAAGCGCTTGCATTGGAATAGTGTTCGTAACCGGATATTGAGTCGACGACCAACTAAAATACCAAATACAACTCGATAAATGGAAAACAAAGTAAAAATAACCTAAACATTGCTATTTACACTTGCTAAAAATAAAAGACTCAAAACAAGACCTCAAAGCACAAAGACCGGAACAAAACCACACTACCCAATTGCCAGGCCAACAAAAGTGGTCGGCTGGCCACTAAAGGGAACAGTCGGCCAAGAGAGGTGGCCGGCTGGCCAGGTGTTGTGGCTAGACAGTTGGCTGACAGCTGGCATCCACTTACTCAGCCTTATCCTCTATGAAAGGTCTTCCTTTGCTGTTTCTTCAACAAAACCTCATTTTTGCTGCTATTTCTTCTGAAATAGAGATATTCCTTACCAAGAAGCTCAAGGATTGGATAGCTACTTTGGACGGAGTTGAGAAGGTAGATTTTGAGGTTTCGGCATAAACGCACTTTTTCTGTTAAGTCGTACTTCACTTTGTTTTCCATTCCTCCATGTTGTGGTCCAATGTTGGGACCAGGTTACACATGTATTTCACTTCGGAGCACAAGAAATGTGTCTGACTTTTGAAGAGTTTGAAGCATTGATGGAATCCCGGCGTGATGAGGAGATCATGCCCTAGCCCCGTTTTGGCCATGCACGGGCTTTGGAACAGATATATGGGCTTACTTTGCATGAGGCTCGATCCTTGGCTTATGGGAGCTAGATATACCTGGCTTGATTCATCGGTGACCTTCTCTGGCGAGGTTATTGGCAACATGCCCTCTGTTTATGTATGCTTGCGCACTTTCTTCTTGCCCTAGTTGCGGCGGAGCTAGCATTAGGTTGATCGAAGTGGCCCAATGCCTGAAAGAGGGTAAGTGCAGAACATGTTTGGCACTAGTTGGAACTTTGATGGGTTTAGATGCTCTCCATCGATGAGAGACTACTCAGTTTGTAGGGAGTCCATTGCTTCTCCAAGTATTGTTTCCCATCTTTTTCTTATTTATGATTCTCATATCACTCAGGCACTCATTCTTTATTTTTCTCTTAAGGCCCTTTCTTTACTTTTCTCTCAACGTATATCTCTCTATTCTTTAATCTCTTTTATTTTTCATCCCTTCCCATGTGTAGCTAATGGATAAGCTGAAAGTGGTGGACCCTTGCCCCAAGTATTCAGCCCGAGCCTACTCCTTCCACCAGTGGCTAGTGGACTTTCCCTTAAAGGGATGGTGGTGCGACTAGATGTGCAGCAGATCTGCGGCTGACATTGCCTGGCGTTGCCCTTGGCTTAACTTGGCTGAGATGAGCTATAGTATGTCCCAACAACTAGGTATATAGTTGATTGGCCTCACGCATGGCATGTTCCCTTTCACTTTCCAGTTCAGACACCAATTTGGACATGATCAGACCCGGCCGGAGGAGGGAGTGGAATACCTGGCTCCATTCCCAATTCATGCTTCAAACCTAACTTGGTACCTCACTACTTGGAGGATGAGAGAGCTTCTGGCCCTTGTTGTTAGCTTCAGTTATGCCCTTTTTGGCGAGTGCTTGGCTTGAAGACGAAACACAGTTTGGGCCAACTTTAGCTGCAGAGACTTCCGCAAGCACGAGCAGAGAACGCTGGACCACCAGACTTATCTATGCCCCTAGTTTATTGCTTTAACTTTTCTTTTCAAGTTTTATGATGTAAAAGCAACTTTGACTTAAATCAAAGAGTCGGAGAATGTACTTGTGTTGAAATCAATGGAATTAAAGTTGTGAGCACTAAAATTTTTCCTTTTTGCTCTCAAAATGGTCTAAGTTGTAAAAGGTAAAATTTTGAAAAAATTAATTCATTAAAACTTTTTAAAATAATTTTCAGAAATGATCACTACCTGACATGCATGGAATCAGTCCTCAAGTTGTACAACCCCGAATTGGAAGATCATAACTGCCCGCAACTGCATTCACCATCATTCTTCTCCATTACAACTAGCCCTTCTGCCAAAATGAAGATAACACAACCTAGCTGACAGACGGTGGACAAAGATAGCTTGATCAAACAAAATGGATAGGACAGTGGAGTTGGAGATGGTTATAGCTGAACTTCAAGATGAAGTTGTCTACATATCCCAAAGATGGGAACCAAGCCTTACATAGTTCGGTTCGGATTCACTCAAGTATTAACACTCTTCTTTTACGCTCTAACTTTTTCCAAAGTCACCCTTTCAGGTTTTCAACATTGCGAGCTCTGTTTTTCTTTATTTTTAATTTTTCCATGCTCTAACTTTTGCTTAGGTCGCCCTTCCAGGTTTTCAGCCTAACTAGCATCTCAAGGATAGTATTTCTTCAACTTGTCCATATTCATCAGCTGTGAAAACTCTAGGCCATCTAGGTCCATAAGGATAATCGCCCCTCCTGACCCGATAGATTTGATGATATATGGACCAATCCAATTAGGTGGAACTTGCCCCTAGTGTCATGGATGGAAGCTCGATTTTCTTTGAGCACCATATCTCCTTCTTTGAGATTTCGAGATTTGACTTTTTGTTAAAAGCCGTAACAATTCTGCGCTGGTATCCCTGGATGTGATATAATGCCTTCAGCCTTCTCACGTCAAATAACATCAATTCTTCAAATTTGCTCTGCTGCCAATTTGCCTCCGCTATCTGACACTCGACTATAATTCTCAGCGACAGTACTTCGATCTCAAACCGCAAAATAGTTTCCATCCCATACACTAGAGAATAGGGGGTTGCCCCTGTGGATGTTCGAATTGACGTTCGATAAACCCAGAGTGCAAAAGGTAGTTTATCCGGCCAGTCCTTGTAGGTCTCCACCATCTTTCACAAGATATTCTTAACATTCTTGTTAGTGGCCTCAACAGCTCTATTGGTCTGTGGTCTATATGTTGATGAATTGTGAAAATCCAAGTTATATTTCTCAAGAAAATCAACCACCTCTTTTTGGAAGTACGAGCCATTGTCTGAAATGATGTCGTTCGAAACCCCATACCGGCATATAATGTTATTTCTGATAAACTTGGCCATATGTGACGCCTTCAACAAAGAGTGAGACTGAGCTTCAACACACTTAGTAAAATAATCAATCGCTACCAAGATGAACTCATGTCCATTTGAACCCTTTGGCGAGATTGCGCCGATAACGTCAATTCCCTAGATTGAGAAAGGCCACGGCGAAGTCATGTTTTAGAGCATCGATGGCAAGATATTCATGTGATTAGCATGGATTTGACACTTGTGGCACTGCCAAACGAAACTAACACAATCCTCCTCCATAGTTGACCACTAATAGCCTTGTCTAAGGATCTTTTGGGCTAGTATCACACCATTCATGTGTGCTCCACATTCCCCTCTATGGATGGCCTCTATAAGACATTTCGACTTTTCTTCCTCAACACAGAGCTTGTGCATTCCTAGATAGCCTATCTTGTACATCTTATCCCCGCTAATGATGAATTGCATGCCCAGACGCCGTATTCCCTATTTCTCTTTGGCATTTGCCCCTGGTGGATACGTATCTGTGATACCCCTATTCCGTAGTATGCTAATTGGTCCTTAATTTGAGTATGATTATGTGTTTAGCATGATTTTATGTGTCATTATGTGAATATATGTGATATTGAAATTCTATCTGTTCACCGTAGGAATATCTGTTTGAATAATCCGCTTCGGAAATTAAATTGAGGGCCATATCGGCCACAGAACCCGAAATTGATTACGCCGTCGTGATTGGCATAATTTTTAGAGCCTACGGTGAAATTTAATTACAAATTGATTCAGGTCGGATTAAATTGATTAAATTAGTGAACTAGTGCTTTATTATTTGATATTATAATAATATTGTGAGAAAGGGGCTTTTAATATGAGCACTACTCAATCAAACTCCCTCTTTAATTCTCACTTGGCTGATATACACTCTAAAGAGAGGAAAGGGCCGGCCATTAGAGGAAGAGAAGAGAGAAAAATCTGTGTTTGATCTTGAGGGCTTGGAATTTTGAAGTCCAACTCTAATTGGACCATAGATTGAAGAATTGGACTTCTAGGTAAGCCATTGACTCTTGAATTCATGAATTGAACTAGTAATCTTGTGGCCTCAAACTATTTTTGTGATCAAGAGCATGATTTAAATTGGTTTTGATGAGACATGATCATGCATGCATAAGGTTGCTTTTGAATTGCCATAAGTTGAATAATCTACCATGTCTCATGTCAATTAAGCAAGATTTGAAGTTTGATCATGCATGCAAGCTTGGTTTTGTTGAACTTTATGGGAATAGGCACCACTTGCATCTTTTCAAATAGAAATGAAGTCAAGATGGGCATGCATGTTTGAATAATTGAAGATGGGAGCTTGAAATGCATGAATATGTATGATGGAATTGAATTTGGTGTCAATTTGAGATATGCAAGTGTGTAATCCTTGAAATTGAGCTTCCTAATGTTGTAATCTTGTATTAGTAGCATGTTAACATTTGTAAATGTGTAATTTGAGCCATTGCATGCAAATAGTGTGGTTGAAATGTCAAAGTTGAGCTCAAGAACACATTCTGGGTTTTCCCGAATTTTGAGGTCCGCTCGAGTGGGATAACCTCCGCTCGATCGTAAATTTCGTGCTCCCAGCACTTTTTGCAGAGTTGGGTATTCGCTCGAGCGGTATGTTTAACGTTCGAGCGGGGAGCTTTTGTAGACAGGCCTTCCACTCGAGCGCCCTAACTCACTCTCAAGCGTAATTTTGAGGTAACCAGTACTTTTGCAGGCCTCTTGGGTTCGCTCGAGCGGGTAAGTCTACGCTCGAGTGGGGACCCTGTTTTCTGAAATTTTGTTCATACGTTCTGTGTTTCGTTTTTCGTTCTCTTTCACTTGTAATCACTCTTAGGCATATGTTAAGCATTGTAAATGAGTTAATGAGATAAGAATAAAGCCTAAAGAGGAATATGTGAATTAAGGAACGGATTGAATTGTTAATGACCCTTTTGTGTTCATGGAATGTGTAGGGTCAAGCTCCAGGGCGAATCCACAAGCTAATCACTATGAGTAATATCGATATTTGAAAGCTTGTCAATGTCCAATTGTTATTTCCCTTATAAGCCTTATGAGTTGCTAGTTGGGATTGTCGACAAAAGTTGACATGATAGAAATGAATGGACCAAAGGTCGTTTTGATAGAAATGAATGGACCGAAGGTCGTTTTGATAGAAATGAATGGACCAAAGGTCATTTTGATAGAAATGAATGGACCGAAGGTCGTTTTGATACAAATAAATGGACCGAAGGTCATTTTGACATGAATGAGTGGAACGAAGGCCGTTCTGACATAAACGACTGGGCCGAAGGCCGTTTTGACATGAATGGAAATCTGATTGGGCCAAAGGCCAGTATGTTTGGAACTATAGTCATTTGATCTGAATTTTGTATAAGTGTATACATGTTAAGCAGAAATATGCATTGGGCCTAAGGCCGTTCGGAGCATGTTGCTCTTCATATTGCTTATGTAACTTATGTATTCGATATTATTCACTGGGCTATCGCTCACGCTCATTCATGTGTTTGTAGGTGAGCCGAGGGAAGTCCAAACCCAGCTCCAGTGAAGTCTGCCATGAACAACGCGAGTTTTGGAGAGTCAGCCTTGTATCTCACGCACGAGACCCATCCTTGCCATTTTGTTGTGCATTTACATTTTGTCCTGTTGGCAAGGACTTTGTGTATATTTGCATATAGTCTGTTTTGGGTTGGCTCAGTTTAGATGATCCTGTCTGTAAAAGATTTTTGGTACTGTACTTTGTCGTGGGTTATTAACGTATATGTGCATGGTTTGTTTTGGAGTGCATACAAGCACGACTCTATGGACAAAGTTTTTAATTATTGCTTCCGTTTGGCCCCTTTACTCTGTTGAGTTACGTCTGTTTTGGTTTGAGGCCGTAGGTAATCTTAGATTACTGGCCGGTTATGTCCTTAACCCATAGGGGCGGGTTCGGGCCATGACAGTATCTTTCTTCAAAAAATTCCAAATGTCCTAATACTCGGGATTTTTGTCTTAAACCTCATCTATTGCAGCAATGGTCTCATAAGTAAGTGTATATTTCTGTTCAATGATGATCGGACACATCTTGACTCCAAGTGGGATGTCTACCATGGAAGATAGAGTTGTCAGCGCATTAGCGAACTGATTATTCTCTCTTAGTAGATGTGTGAACGTCGGCTTTTCAAACCTCGGAATTAGAACGTCCAGGGTCTGATGATAAACCTTCATTTTCTCTTCTTTGACTTGCCATTCTCCGTTTTCTTTAGAAATAACCAAGTTTGAGTCCCCGATGACATCCAACCTTATTGCCCCTAGTTCTAGGACAGCTTCCAAACCAACAATACACGCCTTGTATTCTGCTTCGTTATTGGACACTTTGAATCGGAGTTTGAAAACTAGGGGTATATGGGACTCATCTGGTGCTATGAGCAACACACCTATCCCATAACCATATTGATTAGATTCTCTGTCAAAGTACGTTGTCCGTGTTTCATCTTCTACCTGCAGAATGTCTTCATCTGAGAACAAGTACTCCACTGCTTCATCTGCTTCCACTAAGTGGTCCACTAGGAATTTCGGTACCACTCTCTTCCTTTGACTAATTTGCGCTTGACATACTTAAGGTCAAACTCCTAGAGAATAAACAACCAACGAGCTAGCCTATCTGTAAGTGCCAATTTCTCAAAGAGATATTTGATGGGATCTAATCTCAAAACCAAAATTACGGAGTGCGTTAACAGGTAGTGTCTCAACTTCCTTGTTGCCCGTACTAAAGCTAAACAAGCTTTCTCCAAGGGAGTATAGCAGGTCTCCTAATCCAGCATCTTCTTGCTCAGATAGTAAATGGCCTTCTCCACTTTATCTTCAAATTCTTGTGATAGCATGCACCCCATGGTCAAATCTGTTACTGAAAAATACAGAATCAGAGGCTTTCTCGACTCTGGCAGCGACAACACAGGTGGATTCTGCAGGTACTGCTTGACCTGTTCGAAAGAAAACTGACATCGATCATCCCATCGGCAATTCTTTTCTTTCTTCAATAGTCTAAACAGTGGTTCACAAGTCAAGGTTAATTTTGAGGCAAACTGTCTTACGAATTGCACTTTTCCTAAAATGTCGCGCACCTCCTTTTCAGTCCTCGGTGGTGGTATTTCTAAGATGGCCTTGATTTTGGAAGGATCTACTTTAATTCCCCTCTGTGTGATAAAAAATCCCATCATTTTCCCTGCAGTCACCCCAAAGGTACATTTCTGTGGGTTCAACTTCAATTTGTACTCCCTGATCTATTAGAAGAATTTTTCTAGTGCGGTGTAGTGGCCTTCTCATTCTTTGGACTTGACAATCATGTCGTCCATGTACACCTCTACTTCTTTGTGGATCATGTCATGCAAAATGGTAGTCACGACGCTCTGATATGTAGCCCCAGCATTCTTCAACCCAAAAGGCATGACTTTGTAGTAGTAAGTACCCCACGGTTTGGTGAATGCATTCTTTTCTCTGTCCTTTGGTGCCATCAAAATCTGATTATACCCGGAAAACCAATCCATGAACGATAGCAATGCATGGCCAGCAATGAGATCTACCAACTCATCGATGTGTGGCAATGCAAAGTTGTACCCATATTAATTGCAATGATTTCATCAATACAGTACCCATATTAATTGCAATGATTTCATCAATACAGGGATTAGCATGCCTCTCCTCCTCTCGATCAATCAAGTTTTTCAAAACTAGAGGAATTTCTTCCTCTTTATTTTCATTAAAATTCTAAAAATCTTGGTTAATGCAATAAATCAGTGGCACAGAAAGTACATAGAATCTGTAGTGTTTTCATTCATAAGTTCCGGCTCTTTGGTAACAATAGACTCAAAAGAGAAAGAGAAAGACGACCTCAACAGGACCTTGGCATCCAGGTTACCACTCTTGGAAATGCCAAACTCAAACTCCCCTGACTGATTTGAATTTGATCCGAACTCTACAGACTTAGTGGAATCAGATCCCATCTTATCATCCGATTCAAAATTGGAAATAAAGCCCTTCTCCAGCTGCCAAGTGAGGCATGGTGCCCTCGATGCCTCCAGAATACCACTGGTTGGGTCCACACCCAGTTCTTCCTCGATTATGGAGACAATAAAGTTATCCTCCAAGTTCTCTGTGTCGGTCACGGGATCTGTTAGGAGATTGGCTAGTGCTGCCCCTACTTTAGCCTCACAGTTGTCTAAGTCATCTTCTTTGCTCCGGCTAGCGTTGATGTTTGGTTTAGCCCTTTCTTTATCACTATCTTGCAGCTGATGATCGAAGAGGATCTCGAACTCGGGGACAAGCTTCTTTGAGGAATCCACCCAAGGCTTGGGAAAGCCACAAAAGGGGAAATCCTCTCCCTCTCTAACAGAATGCCCATTCAGAGTTTCCCGGATTAGCCTATGGATGAGCTCATAGTGCTTCCTAGCTCTCTTGGCCTTGGCTTTATCCCTCATTTATTCCCCATTTCTTATCTAGTCCTATTTAGTGGGCATGTAGCCTAACACAAAGGCATGCGGGTTGTGTGGCACCTTGGCTAGTGCTGAAACACCTTTTCGCCCGCTCCTTCCGAGCCCCATTCTTGGAATATGCCGCAACTTGTTCATAAAGTAGAAGGACTGGGCACTAACGTACATGCCTTCGTCCATGGCTAATATTGGCTGCACTACTCAAGCTTTCATCAGAGTGAATCCCGAGAGGAACACATCCTCATCACCATGATTGATCTCTAGCAATAGTGTAGTCACCTCTGGCAGTGAATGAATGGATGAGTTCCCAAAAATGGTTGCTACTCCCCCTTATGGAAGGTACCTCAGCATTTGACAGAAGGTGAAGGATACAACCTTTATGTGATGTAACCAAGGCCTCCCTAACAACAGATTAAAGGTAGCTGGCACATCCAATACATAGAACTCGATCTCTTCGTCGAACGGACCCACCTAGACTCGCACTTTCACTGTCCACATGACTTCTTTGCTTGTGTTGGCGTATGCGCCTACACCTAGGCCATGGGGATGAAGTTTGCTAGTTTGAGGCCTATCACATAGGTAGTGTGGGAAATACAGACATTAATGGTAGAACCAGTGTCCACCAACACTACTGGCACCTACTTCTCTCTATACTCCACGGATATGTATAATGGCTTGTTGTGAGCTAACCCTTCCAGCAATAACACTTTGTCAGAGAAAGTGAGCATTGGCTTGGCACTACTTGGGAAAACCAGGCCCACAAGTTGCTTGGGCATAATATCAATGGACAATTTAGCTTTGTCCATTGCCAACAATACTACCTGTCGGTGCACCAGTGAAGCCATAAGGAGTCCCCAGATAGAGATATTGGCTTAGATCTTCTTGTGCTGCTTTAGAACTACCTCCTCTTCCAACCACTTCTTCTTCTCTTTCTCGACGTCCTGGTCCTTTCCTGATGGCTCTGCGTGATCTAGATGTGGAGGTTTAAAATATTGTCCACTTCTAGTGAGATAGTCTATCTCCTTAGAATACTATGTATTATCCAAGATGCAGTCTCCCCAGTCTTCATCAGAATGGGCTAGATGCAGATCACTATCGTCCCACCACTCACCATCAGCTGCTGACAAATAGTTGTCTGGCTTCACTTGAATCATCTTTACCGTACAAGTGTCTCCCTCAAGGCAACACACTGTTGCGGTTTTCTGGCTGTCTTTAATTCTTTCTTTCTCAAACTATCTCAGCACAGCTTCCTGTTCAGTATCTATAGTTTCCGTAACACCTACTTCTTAGGTGGGTTTTCCCGCACATGTGCCCTCTGGCAGTTTTCCTTTCTCCTCAGTTTTCTCGGCTACCACAGCTACGTCTGCTTTCTTTCCCTCTAGTTTAATCCCAGTTTCTTCTTCCTTGTCTGACTCATCACTCAGCCATCCGGCATTATCAGTCGACCCATTCAGATCAAACCACCCGATCTGTACATTACCTTGATCCTGTTCGTCGAAGAATTTTAGGTCATCTAAATCTTCTTCCAGATCTGCAAGGTTGTCCAACCCTTGGCTTGGGCCATCCTCCATAACCACATTAATGCTCACCGACGTTGGTAGCACCACTTCAGGCCTAGCACAATATAGTGACTCATGTCATATACCCTTTCAAATAGGTCCTTGAGACACTCTGGCAACAGATTAGTACCTTCCTCCGAGGTCAACATCTCTTCTACTATAGGTGTTGTCACCACTGATCTGGGAGGCTCAGTTTGTAGATTAGATGCGTCCATCACGCACAAGTCTGTGCCCTCAGGATTGAATAACATCGGTTTTCGTAGGTGAAATGGGGTAATATAGATGCTGGGGTCATAGGGACGTGGACAATGTATGGATAAGGTGAAGATTTTGAGGTGGGGGGACTTGATTATGGGCAGGGAGCGGGTTAGTGGTTACATTTAGTTTTTGGAGTGGAGGGATGACCTTATTGTCAATGAGATCTTGAATCTCATGACACAAACGGAAGCATCGGTCAGTTTCATGACTATGCTATTGGTGGAAAGCACAATATTTTGTGGGGTCATTCTTGGGCGGAAGAGAGTTGGGAAGTGGGCGAGGTTCTAAGGGTTTTTGGTGCCCTTTCTTGATTAGTACCTGCATGGCTATGGATAGGGTCATGTATAGTTGACTAAAAGTTCTACCCGAAGATCTGGTAGGGTTGGATGATGTTTATGGTCCCATGTTGGTGAAGGGGTCAGCAATTTTGGTTGTGGTGGCAACACTTACTTCTGATGGCCTCGCAGTTGTGCTACTGCTGGTAGCATTGGAACTACAAACAAGCGGCCTCTTAGCCGGCTCCTTATCACCAGGAATAATCCCCTGTTTTATGGCATCCTCAATTTGAACCCCCATTTCATGAAGTTCTTTGAATGTAAAATTTTTTTACAACAGCTTGCCATGCAGGTTCTGAACAGCCATTCTAATTTGGTCTTTCTTTGAAGGTCGAGTGGTCATCATGGATGTTTTAGCTCTCCATTTCATCACAAACTCAGAGAAACCTTCCTTTGGCTCTTGGTGCATCACCTCGAGATGATGAGTTGTGACCTCAATTTATGTGTTGTAAGAACACTGAGCAATGAAGGACTCAACTAATTCCTCCCAGTTCTACTTTGTAGAATCTTCCAACTTAGCGTACCAGATGGCCGCTATACCCAACACAGTGCAGCCGAAGAGATATAGCTTTTACAATCTAGCCAAACCAAAATATTTGAAAACAACCGTAAATGTACCATTGGGTCGCTGAAACCATCAAAGTGGTCAATGTGCAGCATCTTAAACTGCTCTGGTAAGGTAACTGCAAATTCGGTGTATTCATCTTCTATGTCAGGAATGGAGTTAACCCCTTATGCTTTTTTCAACAGCTTCTTTAGTTTGTTGATTTTGAGCGCGGTTGGATCAACCTCGAATTCAAATGGTGCCTCGGTTTGATAAACTGAGGCTCTAGAAGCTTGTGCTGGGATGGGTTTTGCTTGAACAAGGAAAACCAGAACACCCTCAGTTTGTGGATCTTGAGCAATGACAGTATTAGTAGTGGCACCAGACAGAAGAATAGTCGCGGTGGGTACATGTGATGCAGAGGCCGCAGCTGGCTGTTGTTGTCGTTGTTGTTGTTGTTGTAGCCTAGTTATAACCTCGGCCTGACGGGCCACATCATGCTGTAGTCTGTCAACTATGTGTTGTAGATGGACTATTAATTCCTCCATATTTGCCAGGAGATACTGCGCCATTGGAATAGGTGACTGTTCTTGAATTGGACTGAATACAAGTGAGCTGAGAGGTGATTGTTGTAAGAACGACAATGGTGAACTTTGTCTGATCCTCTTTCACCTTGTAACTGGTGATAGTGAGGCAAACATGGGTTGTCCCCGAACAAGATCTCTGACCTTGCAAAGTCTTCCGACGTGGGTCTAGAGTACTTGGGGGATATCAGAACCATCCGAAGCTATGGTTTTAAGCTACCTAGAAAAAAAAATAAAGAAAGAGAATAGTAATCAGAAATCGAACAGCAACTCAGCTAAGATGCTATCAACACAAACATGATCAAAGCTGTAGGATTAACTCCACACTGAATTCTATCCCAAAATGGATACCAACTCTGCCACTAATATGAACATTCCTGTACAGTTTCACTGTAAAGCACATACCAGTTAGAAGAGAGCCAAAACACCCCTATAAGGCGGGGTAGGGTTACCTGTCCTAGTTTTGTCACGAACTAGGATTTCACTACTTCAATCAAGCAGTTTCACGCAATCTTGCATACGGATGAGCATCCAGTCCTAGTTTGGACCAATCACTATTGCTTTATTACATGTAGCCAGGTCGAATGGTCAAAAGGGGTACCTCAGCAAGACTACCTAATATAACTCTCACACCTAACACCGAGAAGTGAAAGGAGGATCAAGCGATACAACGGTGGTCTAGATCCAAGGGTTGTGTTTCCAATATGGCAAAGCCCACGACCAGCCAACCTTTTGGCAAGCATTTAGGCAAGCCTTCGGCAAGCCATCCAGGAATAGCAGATGGAAAACACAGTGACTTAAAGCATCAATGCAAATGCAAAGCAAGGAATATATATATATGCAGATAACACTTCACATCATAAAGTTCAAGTCAAGTTCTCTAATTCCTAAGCAGAGTTACCAGAAACTGTACCTTGCTTTTCGTGCTCATCGGAGGGGTTTTGTGATAACCCTGTCCCTTATTATGCTAATTGGTCCTTAATACAAATGTGATTATGTGTTTTGATATGATTTTGTGTGCCATTATGTGAAAATATGTGGTTTTGAATTTCTATCTGTTCACCGTAGGAATATCTGTTTGATTATCTGCTTTGGAATTTAAATTGAAGGCCCTATGGGCCACCGAAACCTAAATTGATTATGCCACTGTGATTGGCATAATTTTTAGAACCTATGGTGAAATTTAATTAGAAATTGATTCGGATCAGATTAAATTAATTTAATTAGTGAATTAGTGCCCCATTATTTGATAATAAAATAATGTGACCAAAGGGGCTTTTAATAAAGGCACTATACACTCAATTTCTCCCTTTTATCTTCATTTTGGCTGATTATAAACTCTAAGAAAATGAGAGGGATGGCTAGAGAAGGAGCAAGGGGGAAAATTATGTGTTTGGCTCAAGTTTGAAAAATTGGAAGGTTGAACTCAAGAATCAAGCACACATTGGGGAGATTGAGCTTCTAGGTGAGTAATCAACCCTTTGACTCATGAGTTTGATTTGTAAATTTTGGGGATTGAAGATTAATTAGTGAGTTAGACTATGGATTGAGTTGTGTTTGTTGAATTTAAAGTGCATAGATGCATGCATGTAGGAAATCACTATGAATTTCCATAATTGAGCACAAAGTGTGTAATCCATGATGAATCTTGTTTGAAATCCATGTATTTGATCATTTCTTCACCAATTTAGTTGAGAATAATGAATATCTCTCACATGCAACTGAAGATCATGGAGGTGTAAGCTTTGCATGTTTGAATTTGATGTGTTGGTGATGAGTTTGGGTTAATTTGAGACATGCATGTGATTAAATTGTGAAATTGAGCTTCAAAATGATGTAATTTGGTATTTATACCATGTTAGTATATGTATATGTGAAGATTGAGCCAAAAACATGCATTTTGAACCTTTGAATATCAAGTTGAAGCTCAAGAACACATTCTGGAAAACCCAAAAAATTTGACGTCCCGCTCGAGCGGGAGAACCGCCGCTCGAGCATGAATTTCGAGCTCCTAGTATTTTCTGCAGACATGGTGTCCGCTCGAGCGGGGAAGTGCACGCTCGAGCGGGGAGCCATGTAGAGAGGCCTTCCACTCGAGCGCCAGAGTGTACGATCGAGCGTAAATTCGACATAACTAGTACTTTTGCAGGCCTCAAGGGTCCGCTCGAGGGGGGAAGTCCACGCTCGAGTGGGGACCCTGTTTTCTGAAATTTTGAAAAGGCATTCTGAGTTTCGTTTTCCATTCTCTTTCACTTCTAAGTACTGTTAGGCATGCATTGAGCATTGTAATTGAGTTAAAGAGATAAGAATGAGGCCTAAAGAGGAAAAATGTGAATTTAGAACGGATTGAATTGTTAGTGACCCTTTTGTGTTCATGGTATGTGTAGGGTCGAGCTCCAGGGCAGATCATTCAGCCGATCACTGTGAGTAATATCTTAATAAAGATATTTGAAATATGCTATTTGTCCAATTGCTTAGCTTCCTATAAGTCTGTTAATTTGAATTGTGGACAAACGCTTACTATGCCTAAAGAGCGAATGGGCCAAAGGCCAATCTGATATGAATGATAGTTCTGACATGAATGACAATCTGATATGAATGATAGTTTGATACGAAGGTGTAAATGATTGGGCTGAAGGTCGATTGACATAAACGAGTGGGACAAAGGCCGTTTTGACATGAATGAATGGGCCGAAGGCCAATTTGATACGAAAGTATAAATGAATGGGCCAAAGGCCGATTGATATAAATGATTGGGCTGAAGGCTGATTGACATGAATGAAAAGAAATCATGATCATGAATGCGAATTGCGCATAGTTCTGGATAAATGGGCCAGAGGCCAGTTTGAATGAAAAGGGATCATGATCACGAATATGAAATGCGCATAGATATGAACGAAAGTTCGAATGGGCCAAAGGTTAGTTTGATATGAAAGTATGAATGGGCCAAAGGCCAGTTTAACAGAAATGGAATGGGCCCGAGGCCGTCCGATGTGTTTGGAACCGCAGTCCCTTGATCTGTATCTCTTCATATACTAGATAGAAATATGAATTGTGCCTAAGGCCGTCTGATGTATATTGTTCCAATGTATATTCTTTATTTGATATTATTTACTGGGCTATCGCTCACGCTCATTCATGTGTTTGTAGGTGAGCCAAGGGAAGTCCAAACCCAGCCCCAGTGAAGTCTGTGTGGAGCAACAAAGGTTTTGAAGAGTCAGCCTTTGCGTCTCACGCACGAGACACGTCTTCGCCTTTTTGTCATTTTGTTTTATGTTGTCATGTTGGCGAATTCTTTAAATATATCTGTATATAGTTTTGTTTGGCTGACTTAGATTTGAGTGATCATGTCTATATAGAACTACATGTTACTGTATTTTCTGTTGTGAGTTATTAACATGAATAATGTATGGTTTATTTTGATGTGCATGTAAGCACAGCTCTACGGACAAAGTTTTAAATTCTGCTTCTGTTTGGCCCCTTCACTCTGATGAGTTAAGTCTGATTTGGTTTGAGGTCATACGTAATCTTAGGATTACTGGCCGGTTATGTCCTTCACCCATGGGGACGAGTTCGGGTTATGACAGAGTGGTATCAGAGCACGAGTTAATAACTCACACACTTGTCCAAAAGAGCAATAAGCGTCTAGATACGATCTAGGATGCATTCATGTGATAAGTATGAATTTGAAAGCATCAAGAATACGCTTAAATGTTTAACATGAACAAATATATATTATAAGTTTGTGATTCGCTTACATTGCAAATTGTTTGAATAGTATGCTTTTTAGTATATGCATACCTATGAATCTTTTGTACAAAGTATAATGCAAGTTTAATCAAATATTGAGAACATGTGATAATATGAGATATGAATTGCTGCACTAATGTGTACAACAAGTTTGTTTTGTTATAAGGCACATATATGAACATATGAATCATGAAAAGTTGCTTATGTGCATTCGATTATGCCCAAGGATGTCTAGGTGAAATATGAACGTGATTTGAGTATATAATTACTTAGTAAATGTTCAGCATGCGATATCTGATAAGTATGCAATCATCTATTACGTATGTGATTAATTATGTCTTGTCGATACATAAAATGAGAACATAACAATGTGCCTATGTGCGAATGTACGCATGTGTATCTGTGTTTATCTTTGTATTGGGCATCCCCGTATTTGGCAAGGCTTAATAAGAATTTGTGTAGAACACGGATAAAGTAAGGGCATACGAGTTGGCAGACTCTTCCATAGCCTGACTTGATAGACTCGAAATAATAGTACAAGAAATGGCAGAGATTTTGAGACAACAACGTCAGTTGCCACTATGGTGAGAACCTTTGCCACCATCATTGTAAGAAACGCCGAGGGGTTTGTTGTCGGACTTCTGGGCTCATTATAGATGTGGTAAAATGGACCATATGGTAAGGAACTGTCCCTGAACTGGACAAAATGTGAATAAATCTTCCGCCTTAGCTAGATTTGTACCAATGGTAGGAATTGCTGATCAGGATAGAGAAATTGCACTCATCCCAAAAAGCACTCAGAATACTGCGACCGTTATCCCAGGTATCTATACTGTTTATAAACGAATACTTATGTGATGATTGATTCTGAATTAGTACATGTGCACATCTTTGCTTGGGATATTAATTGATTCGGATCAACATCTTTTTTCGTATCTGCTGCATGTGTATCTAGATTGGTTAGACCCACAAGATCGAGACTGTATTCATTGAATGTATTGGGATATTGATTAACTTTGTACATGCACATGTACATCTGGACCTATGCTCGGGGTAATTTATTATATTACTGTCTTTAAAGACTGAACCACTGGAATTTTGACTATGTGATTGTGTGACCGGGTCGAGCACCCCAAATAATGAACTCTATAAATTGCGAGATCATGTATTTTGATTGGTAGAAAATTGACTGGACTATGTGACTATATTAAGCTTGACTCATTAACCTATGTTTTGTGACTGATTTGGAACCTCTGCGTGACAAATCCTATATTATGTGTAATCGAAGAACTTTGTTTAATGTGTTACTGTGTACCATGTGCTTGCAGCTAAGACTTATTTGAGAACTGTTATATTGATTATGATACATACCTCCTGATATGAACAACTGCATGCATATGCAACTACACCTGAACTTATGTGGACAATGCTATATTTTACATGACTTGAAATACTTTGATATGAACGGATGTGATGAATGACTCCAATATGACTTTGAGGACTGATGAACTTAGAACAGTTGTGAAACTATGAACCATGTACCTAAGCAAATGAAGTATGCCTTACAAAACCAAATGTACTCTATTTGAGAAAATTTTTATCTAATTTGATCCGATTGAACCTTTGTCTGATTTGGCCCGGTAGAACCCTCATTGGATATAATTTAATAGGGCCTTTGTTTGACTTAATTTGGCAAGACCTTTCCTTGGATTGATCGATAAGACCCTCTATCTAACCTGATTTTGTAAAAAGGGGATTAAGAATCGTGTATAAATAAATGGCCAGATTATTCTTGGCAGAAAAATTGACAAACCCAAAACCTGAATCCGTTTGGAGTACTTGACTTATTTGAAAGACCTTTTGTGGGCTATCAACAGACCGATCTAACCATGAACACTATGAAGAACCGATCTATAGTTATTGGAGACATACGTGTTACAAGTGAATGGGATTGAGCAAATCCAGTGATTGGGAGTTTTATGGAACAATGCTTGTGTATTGTCACATTCTTGTTTGTTTGACGCTATGGGAATCGATGGCGTGATCGATCTCGACTATAAGCAAGATCTTGAACATTTATTCATGATCGATCGTAATATATTTTGTATGGGAGAGTAGTTGCTTCAGTGTTATCGGATTTTGGGAAATCAAGTTATGGTGAGTGGTATTATGTTTGTTTTGATGACATTCTTGGGGCGTCCTTTCGTGCTAGGGGACGTTAAGCCTATGTAACACCTTTGTTGAGATATCTCTTTTGCCACCAACGGTTTTGTACAGGTGGGTTTGTTTAATCGATCTCGAGTCGGCCACCGACGGTCGTGAGCGGGTGTGCTTTGATTCCGCGACGATTATTCCTTTATTTTGTCCGGAATGTCATCATTTGGTATTATGTGGATGTTATTAGCATCAAAGGAGCTTTGAAAAACCCTAATTATCCAAAAGTGTGTGAATTCAGTACGCTCTGTGTAAATAACTACTCAGTGCCATTATATTATGTAACTGGGGCTCTGGGGATTTGTAAATTGTGCTTAATATGTGATTGACTCCTTTGATATTGTCTTTGACATCATGGGGATTTTTATATGCATTGCCTTATGCTTTTGACGATTACCAAATAATATGGAAAGACTCGATAGAATAGGGGATTGAATGTGGACTGAATTGTAAACCGTAAATTGTTGAATGAATTAAGGACACATGTATTGTGTTAGAAATTGATTGCTTCGATGCTACCTTTGTTGATTCGGGAATCAGTATCTAGATCCACTTCATATTCCTGAAGACTTTTGGTTAACCTTGGATAACTGTGATGAGTCACTAAACTAAGTACTGAATTGGGTTGTGAATTGCGGAATTATTAAGGAATAAATTGAACTTCTGTGACAAGGAAATGGATCAAACTTCTATGGTAAGGTTAGTTGGCATTTGAAACAAATATGTTGGCGACCTATTGTGAAGAATGAAATTGTTGAATTTGTGTCTGAATGTTTTCGGTGCCAACGAGTCAAAGTTGAATAACAGATATTGGCGAAGCTACTGCAACCTCTCTCTATTTTGGAATGGAAATGGAAATATGTGACTACGAATTTCATTGTGGGACTACCTCGGACGCCCAAGGTATGAGTCCCGTTTGGGTTATTGTATATGGAATTACTAAGTTTGCTCGTTTCTCCCTGTAAAATTTTCATATGATGCTTGTAGACTAGCCACTTCTTACATCGATAAGATTGCTTGTTTGCATGAGGTCCCAGTATCTATTCTTTTAGATAGGAATCCTAAAATATGTTTGAATTCTGATGAGCCTTCAAGAGGCGATGGGAACTAAATTGGGATTCAGCGCTGCTTTCCATGCGCAGATTAATGTATGATTAGAAAGAACCTTTTAGACTCTGGGAGAAATGTTCCAAATGTGTGCTTTAGATTTTCAGGGAATTGGAAAAATATATCCATCGTTGGCAGGCTTCGCTTATAACAATAGCTCACACTCTAGTTTTGGTATGGCATTATACAAGCCTTGTACGACGGGAAAGGTAAGTCTCTGACTGATTGAGAACAGATTGTTGCTTGATTTTGAAACTAAGCAGATAATGATCAGCAGGATTGGAACCGTTGAATATGAAAGTACTCCGAATCGTATTCAGCTAAAGGAAAAATAAGTTTGGAGGACCAAACTTCCTAAAGGGGGAAAGATTGTGATAAGCCTGTCCCTTATTATGCTAATTGGTCCTTAATACAAATGTGATTATGTGTTTTGATATGATTTTGTGTGCCACTATGTGAAAATATGTGGTTTTGAATTTCTATCTGTTCACCGTAGGAATATCTGTTTGATTATCTGCTTTCGAATTTAAATTGAAGGCCCTATCGGCCACCGAAACCTAAATTGATTACACCATTGTGATTGGCATAATTTTTAGAGCCTATGGTGAAATTTAATTAGAAATTGATTCGGATCAGATTAAATTGATTTAATTAGTGAATTAGTGCCCCATTATTTGATATTAAAATAATGTGACCAAAGGGGCTTTTAATAAAGGCACTATACACTCAATTTCTCCCTTTTATCTTCATTTTGGCTGATTATAAACTCGAAGAAAGGGAGAGGGTCGGCTCGAGAAGGAGCAAGGGGGAAAATTATGTGTTTGGCTCAAGTTTGAAAAATTGGAGGGTTCAACTCAAGAATTAAGCATACATTGGGGAGATTGAGCTTCTAGGTGAGTAATCAACCATTTGACTCATGAGTTTGATTTGTAAATTTTGGGGATCGAAGATTAATTAGTGAGTTAGACTATGGATTGAGTTGTGTTTGTTGAATTTAAAGTCCATAGATGCATGCATGTAGGAAATCACTATAAATTTCCATAATTGAGCACAAAGTGTGTAATCCATGATGAATCTTGTTTGAAATCCATGTATCTGATCATTTCTTCACCAATTTAGTTGAGAATAATGAATATCTCTCACATGCAAGTGAAGATCATGGAGGTGTAAGCTTTGCATGTTTGAATTTGATGTGTTGGTGATGAGTTTGGGTTAATTTGGGACATGGATGTGATTAAATTGTGCAATTGAGCTTCAAAATGATGTAATTTGGTATTTATACCATGTTAGTATATGTATATGTGAAGATTGAGCCAAAAACATGCATTTTGAACCTTTGAATATCAAGTTGAAGCTCAAGAACACATTCTGGAAAACCCAGAAAATTTGACGTCCACTCGAGCGGGAGAACCACCGCTCGAGCATGAATTTCGAGCTCCTAGTATTTTCTGCAGACATGGTGTCCGCTCGAGCGGGGAAGTGCATGCTCGAGCTGGGAGCCATGTAGAGAGGCCTTCCACTCGAGTGCCAGAGTGTACGATCGAGCGTAAATTTGACATAACCAGTACTTTTGCAGGCCTCAAGGGTTCGCTCGAGCATGGACCCTGTTTTCTGAAATTTTGAAAAGGCAGTCTGAGTTCCGTTTTCCGTTCTCTTTCACTTCTAAGTACTGTTAGGCATGCATTGAGCATTGTAATCGAGTTAAAGAGATAAGAATGAGGCCTAAAGAGGAAAAATATGTGAATTTAGAACGGATTGAATTGTTAGTGACCCTTTTGTGTTCATGGTATGTGTAGGATCGAGCTCCAGGGCAGATCATTCAGCCGATCACTGTGAGTAATATCTTAATAAAGATATTTGAAATATGCTATTTGTCCAATTGCTTAGCTTCCTATAAGTCTGTTAATTTGAATTGTGGACAAACGCTTACTATGCCTAAAGAGCGAATGAGCCAAAGGCCAGTCTGATATGAATGATAGTTCTTATATGAATGACAATCTGATATGAATGATAGTTTGATACGAAAGTGTAAATGACTGGGCCGAAGGCCGATTGACATAAATGAATGGGCCAGAGGCCGATTTGACGTGAATGAATGAGCCGAAGGCCAGTTTGATATGAAAATATAAATGATTAGGCCGAATGCCAATTGATATAAATGATTGGGCCGAAGGCCGGTTGACATGAATGAAAAGAAATCATGATCATGAATGCAAATTGCGCATGGTTCCGGATAAATGGGCCAGAGGCCAGTTTGAATGAAAAGGGATCATGATCATGAATATGAAATGCGCATAGATAGGAACGAAAGTTCGAATGTGCCAGAGGCCAGTTTGATATGAAAGTATGAATGGGCCAAAGGCCAGTTTGATATGAATGGAATGAGCTCGAGGCCGTCCGATGTGTTTGGAACCGCAGTCACTTGATCTGTATCTATTCTATACTAAATAGAAATATGAATTGGACCTAAGGCCATCTGATGTATATTGTTCCAATGTATATTATTTATTTGATATTATTCACTGGGCTATCGCTCACGCTCATTCATGTGTTTGTAGGTGAGCCAAGAGAGGTCCAAACCCAGCCCCAGTGAAGTCTGTGTGGAATAACAAAGGTTTTGTACAGTCAGCCCTTGCGTGTCACGCATGAGACACGTCTTCGTCTTTTTGTCATTTTGTTTTATGTTGTCATGTTGGCGAAGTCTTTAAATATGCCTGTATATAGTTTTGTTTGACTGACTTAGATTTGACTGATTATGTCTGTATAGAACTGCAAGTTACTATATTTTCTGTTGTGAGTTATTAACATGAATAATGTATGGTTTGTTTTGATGTCCATGTAAGCACAGCTCTACGGACAAAGTTTTAAATTCTGCTTCCGTTTGGCCCCTTCACTCTGATGAGTTTAGTCTGATTTGGTTTGAGGTCATAGGTAATCTTAGGATTACTGGCCGGTTATGTCCTTAACCCATGGGGGCGGGTTCGGGTCATGACAGGTTTAGTCTCCTCGGATATGATAGCCCTACAGTTCAAACTCCCGTGGTTCTGAATCTGATTTCACAAGTGTAATGTGAAATAGATAAACACAAATAAGTCCAAATATGGAAAATCTTTTGGAAAATCAATTTTGAATAAGAAATGCCAAAAATGAACTGCTTTGCCAGATTTCAGATTCACCACATAAATATTTTTGAAAAATTTAGGAAACCCGTGACTCATGCCAAAGGCCACGTGTCCGTCATCACCAAAGTGCCTCGACTCGGTAACTTAGGTGTGAGAGGGGAAGGTCATGAATTGAGCACCCCACTCACCCGATCAAAGATTGGCCTCTACTACTCATGATATGATTTTTACTTACCTTATACACTCTTGTTCCGATTATTATGCTATCTTTACTATGTGATGCACACAAGTATAGACTAGTTCACAAAAGTTGGAACGCTTCGAGTTCATGTTTGTTTTGAAAAGTGTTTGAAAATGTACTACTTTAGAAAGTGATCTCATATGTACATTTATCAAGTTATCCCAACTTAAGTGAAAAGCCTCCATCTACAGGCATTCAAAAGATATATTAACTAAGCACTTAGCCTTATGGTGATCATGCTAGACATGGCAACAATCGCATGCATGCAATATGCTAAAGCGAAGAAATGCTTACCCCAATATTAGAGGCGAGCCAAAAGAAAAAAAATAGTTAGAAAAAAAAAATGCATGATCCTAACTAGGCGAATGACTAATGCAACACATACAAAATGCAATAGGCTTGGCTACTAGCATGGCATGTGGATCAATTTGATAGCATGCGGTTAAGCACATATTCAAATGAAGAATGTGAAATAACCACAAAGTTAGAATGATGCGCCAAACCCCTGTGTATGCAAGACAAATGGATGCAAGTCATGGAAAACGCTAAAGAAAACATGATGCTATATGCTATCCATCATAGGAGAGTAAATAAAAGGGAAGAAAGAAATGGGGGTTGGAAGACATCCACAATATTACAATTTTGCCCTCCCGTAGGAGGGTCCGAATAAATGTCTTAAGTAACTAACTATTACAACACCAAAATAATTGTCAAAATAACTAGCTACACTAACTTAATTATTTACAAATTGAATGAATCTAATTAATTAATTAATTAATCACAACATGAAATTTAATTAATTGAGCTATTACAAGTTCAAAGGAGTTAATTAATCTAAGTACAATTAACGGGCCATGGGAAACGAAGAATCGTTCATGCATGAATGCAAACTTTCACCTGAAACTGTTGTCTGTTTGGCTTCTATAATGGTTCTATTTTGCAGTCAAAAAATTGAACTATTTTCACTCCAGCCTCTGCTCTGTTCTGCCATAAAAATGGCATTACTGATCTCAAATGAGGTGGTCAGCCAGCCTTGTAAAGTGGTCGGCCGTAGAGTGAGGTGGCCGTCTAGCCACTAGTTTTTGCCACTGCCCTGCTGCAACAGACAAGAAACAGAGCACAAATAGAGTATTTTTAGGGGATGTTTGTCCACTCTACCTCTCCTTATCATCAAATAGATCAAGGGAGTGGTAGGCTCGATTTGCAAATCATCAATCAATGCAAACTTATTGCGTGATGATCTGTGACTCGAGTGACAAAGTCTCAACAAATGATAATGAAAGACCAACAAAACCTATTCCCTATCATGGAATTACCTCAAGGGAAGTGGTTGACATTGATTCTTGAGCCATTATTATCACCTAAGAGTATGAAATGTCTCAAGACTCAATTGGTTCAATTAACGTCCGATTGAACCCAACTTGATTTTATTGTCTTGTTACCTCTTTTAATCCAATTTTATTGCCTCTTTTAATTACCTTTCCATTCTTTAGTCATTTTACTCCAAGAATAATACTTAAGTCCACTAAATGGAGAGAAGTGTCAAACAAGAAGTTGTTTTTGATATGAGAGAGATGTAATGCTTTGGTAATGAATCTCCGAAGAGATTAAACCATTAAGCATAGAAGGGTCTCTTTCTCATACTTTAAACAACACTAGTTTGAAACGACTCTCAAATAAATAAAAATCCAAGAAAGGAGGGAGAGTGCATAGATGATTATACAAGTGTGAACATAGGTATGAAAAGCATAAAATAAATGCTATCAACTCAAATAGGTTGGTGTCTGAGGCCTAAACCACCAAACCTATGAGGACCACTACATTACAAGCCTACTATATAAAGAATAAATGAAAGAAATAGCTAAAATGGTCCTAAAAATAGCTAAAATAGTGTTGAAATTATCGTGGAAAAGCTAGAAAAAGTGAGCTACAATAATGAAGAAATGAAGCTAGTAAGCAAGCCTAAGGAGGGGTGGCTAACCCATCCACTTTTTAAACCTCCAAACCACTTTTTTGGCCTCTAAGAAAACTCTGGAAAAAAAAAAAAAAAAGGAAAAAGTTGAAAAATAGATAGGAAACACAAGGGCAAAAGCTTGGAAAATAAGGTTCAAAGAATGGTGGTTTACCCTTTACCTTTGATAGCTTTAAGACACAAGTTTCAACCCATTAAAATAGTGGAAAAAGAGTGTAAAAGTAGTAAGTAAAGATAGGGAAGAAGTGGTGTAAAGAAGCTAGAAGCTATATCTCTTGAAGAAGAGTAACACTTTGATTCACAAACCAACAAATTCTCACCATCAAGTGCTAAAATTTAAGCTCAATAACCTCAGCAAGGAGCCCTAAAAATTTGGTTTAGAGAGTATAGGTAGGGTGTATATAGGTTGCAAGAGAGAGAGAGATATTTTCAAGAATTTGAGCTTTGGGAATTTTTTTCTAACCTAAAAACGTAAGGTATGGCTCTCTATATATAGAACAACGGGTTAATATCTCAGAAATATTTGTATTGAGCCAGCTGGTGCAGTGCATGCACATGGAGGGATAGTTGGCAACAAATATCTGTTCTACCGAAACACCTGGCCAGCCGACCACCTTTTGGCATGCAGGCCTCTAGGTGGTCAGTCTTGAAAAAAAATCTATTTTGGTCCAAAAGTGGTGCAAGGTTTGTAGGCTTCTAAGACTCAAAGCCGAGGCTTCCCACTAAGGAAATCGAACGTTTGTACAACATAATTTTCATCATTGGGTGATCAATCTGAGGCACTTGAGTCTTATGGGCGATCAAAACTGAGGTGTCTACAGTGGGGATCGAGGCTTTATGACCAGTTAAGGAAGGGATTAGGGGATGTGGTGCTTGATTTCATGATGGGATCGACTTTGATTGTGATTGTTGCTACAGTGGTTATTGTTTTTCACTATACTCCATGAGACTGTTAATTCTGGTTATTGATCATGCGAGCTTCATGTGACCCCATCGGGATCTTTCATAGGGTATATCTTTTCATCCATAATGGCTTTTGTGAGTGGCTATGGATGTCACTGCTATGAGGTGTGTGTTGCTTATTAGATCATATCCTATCTATGGTAGAGATTGGGAGCATGTGGGGGAGGTTGGCATGGTTGATTGGTCTTGGTAGTCATGTTAGCTTGTTCATTTATTTTGTGTATGCATGTGTATTAGTTGTATTTTTGGATTTTACATGGTTTCTTTATGTTTATTTGCCCATATATCTTCCCCAAGTTTCCATCTATTATCTCTGATGGTAGGCGTAACTTGAGGAAAACAAAAGATATATGGGCAATAGAGGGCTATAGTTGTGGTTTCTTTTGTGTGTTTCCCCACATTTTGTGGGGTTTGTTATAGCCAGTTTTGTTTGCTATAGTTAGACATATTGTATTACCTGAGGTATGCCCCCTATAAATGTGTAAATTCTTTGTATTTATTTTATGACTTACCAACCACCCCCCCTTCCCAAAAAAAAAATTGATAGTTTTGCAAAGAGCAATACAAAAATAAGGAAATATAACAAATATTATCAAAAATAAAATTATTACAATAAAACAAAGAAATCACTAATATACGCTTCTACAATAATGACAAATTCAACATAATCAGATTCTGAGGCCTACGAAAGGAGTAATGCTTCAAATCTTTCCAAAAATAGAAAATTCACGAAATTGACAACCCAAATAATGGAATTTGCCCAAAATCCAATGGGGTCTATTATTTTGATGAATGATGCTTAAAATCATGTTTTCCATCAACCTATAAAATTTCATGTAATTTCAAGTCCGGTCTGCTTTTTATATTTGTCTTGATTATCTCTTTGATCCAAGAATTATATGGCCATGCATTCTACATCACTCCTTGTTGAGTATAGTGTTTGAACCAAACACACTTTTATGTGGGGTTATTACACTTTTTCTATATGGGTCTGGATTGCCTCCAATTAAGTTCTGAACTAGAGGGTGTTTGTCTACGTCGATGAGGCTCATTACAAGCCCCGTTTTGATAACCTAAATCATTAATTTTGTAAGATACTTTGTGTATATCATGCAATAAAAAAGGGAAAAGAAAAAAAAAAAAAGAAGAAGAAAGAAAGTCGTGGCATGTTCAATTTATTGCGTTTGTCATAAAAAACGTGGATGGTTTATTTTTAGAAAGGGCAAAATTCACTTTACTCCTTCATGATATAAGGGTGGATCACTTTAGCGCACCCACCCCCCCCCCCCCTCTGCGGGAAAAAAAAAGGGTTCAAATATAAGCAAAATATCTCTACGTGATTTTGGACTAAAATGCTACTGTTAATTTTTTCATCAAAATTAACAGAAAATGTATCACACACCATTTTTTAGAATAGGTTTGGTATTCTGAAAAAATTAAGTGAAATTAACATAATAAAAAGATAATTTTATTCCTATTTCTGTAAACCTTAAAATTAGATGAAGATTTTAATTTAAAAATTATCACTGATTGATCTAAAATATAAAATATAATTAAGAATTTATTTAAAATATAATTAAATAAAAATATAAAAATAATTAATAATTAAGGATTGATCTAAACTATAATTAAATTAAAATTAGATTAAGATGATAGGAATATTAATATATAATTAAAGATTTAGGATTGATTATGATATGAAAATAATTAAATTAAAATTAGATTAAACAGTTAAAAATTACAATAAATAATTAAGGATTTAGGATTAATTTTAATCTGAAATATAATTAAATTAAAATTAAAATAAAAATCTAAGAATTACAATGGGTA
Source organism: Camellia lanceoleosa (assembly GCA_025200525.1). Lineage (NCBI taxonomy): Eukaryota > Viridiplantae > Streptophyta > Magnoliopsida > Ericales > Theaceae > Camellia > Camellia lanceoleosa. The sequence continues at coordinate 47,735,779 of CM045767.1, forward strand.
TAGAGTTTCAGGGTATTACACTCATTTAATTAATGATTAAATTAAATTAATTTCTAGTATTAATTGCATTAATATTAGAAATTATATATTGTGTATAAGTGGTGAGAGAGAGAAAATAACAAAATTGGCATATATAATTAATGAAGTTAATTGAAGGTATTACACTCATTTCACATATATAATTAATGAAGTTAATGGTTGCACTTTGGTCCAGAAGCACATAGGAGCTTTCTGGCTATATTTAAACCACAGGAAGGTAAAATTGTCTAACCTAAAACCACAATGGGGTAAAATAAAATTTGCTTTTTCAAAAATATATTTATTGTCTTTTTTTGTTATTTATGTAAATGTGATAAAGTGAATAAATTGTAATTATCATATCGATTTTTTTTTTTTTTTTTTTTTGGTGTGAAAATATACACAAAAGCTCTTACAAAATTAACGGTTCAGATCATTGAAACGAGATTTGTGGGGGCTTAGATTTCACCTTCCAGTCCAGGAGAGAAGCCCAACCCTTCTTATATAGAGTCTATTATTTTGGACCAATCAAAATTCGGGAATTATCCCCACACTCCAAAAGTTTATGTGGAAAAAATGATTTTCCTCCTTGACAATTTAAAATAAACGTTCGAGATCATTGAAATGGTACGCATGATAAGTCTCACGGGCTTGGACAACATCCTCCAGTCCAGGTGATTTTATTTGCACCCAAATAACAACTCAGTAAATTTTAAAATTTTAGTTCCTATTATATTCTAATGTAAATTTACTAATAAGGACAATACATATTAAATTGTAATATAAAATATTATTTTTTCTCATGGTATACCCAAACCATTTATACTTATTCTTCATATTCAAATCTTTTCATCTTCTTGTCCAAGTTTCAATTATTTTCTCTTCATCTTTTTCCTTGATCCAAAACTCCAATCCACTCCACCAAAACTCACAATTATCATCAATATCATTGTTTCTTATTCATTACTTGCAAATAGAAGAAAGTTTGAATAAAATCAAACATAAATACAGATGTTATGTTTATAAATACTATCAGTGTTGAGATTTATTTTTTCTTCCATTGGTTGCGTGGTGACAGCTTATTGGGAGAAACTACAATGGTGTATATTTGAACAATATTGTAAATGTAACGCCCCAAAAAATATATATATATAAAGATAACCGATATGCAACATAACTCTCTAACATACATGCAAAAGCTTACCAATCTCACTCATCTAATAACGTAAAATTTTTTAGAATTATCTTTCATTCATTGATCTTCCTTTAAATATTGCAAAGGTGTCACATGCGTTAATACATTCAACAATCCTAGATTATGAATCTATATCATGTGACCGATATATAAAACAACAGTAAATAAATACAAGTTCATGCCTTAAAGGCTACATGTTTCCAAGACAATACTTTGTTACAAAAAAAAAGTGGATCGAAACCCAATACAGGAGAAGTCCTAAGCTTGTACAAAATACATTTACAAAATAAAAAATAAAAAATAAAAATGAAATGAGCCTTCTGCTCCATAGTCCTCCCAAGCTAACCCCTTATCAGAGACAATCCATCAACACTCAAAAATTGGTTTTCCACATAGAGTGAGCTAAAGCCCAGTAAAGATGAGTTTAATGATCTATATGATACTTAACAAGGCCATATAGTGAATGCACATGAATGCCATTTATCAAAATAATATGTTTTCCCTTTTCAAACGATGCAATGCCAAGTTCAAATACCAATAAATAAACTTTTGCTTCAAAACAAAAAATAGTGCAGTAAATACACACGCTGGGAATCTCTAGGTACATGTCTGCAAGTAGGCTATACAAGCATTACAAAAAGTCATTTCACCAGTACTAATCCAAGAGATCGGCACGTATCTGCGTGGGTTTCTAGAATTTCACCAAGGACACAAAGGCTAACATAATAACCACAACCACACCTCCTAACTAGATTCACTAAGATATTCACCAATTTTTCTCAAAACGATACTTTTGATAGGCCGTTGTTTGTCGTAAAAAAGGATGCTTGGCTCGAAACCTTAGGTATGAAGGTAAAGGTCATTAATTAAGCACCCCCACTCACCAATCAAAAGATCAGCCTCTACTAAGCCATGATATGAATTTCATTTACTTTATGGGTTCATATTCTAATTTATTTAGTAAATCCTATAATTTACTATACGATGCAAAATAAATATAGACTGTATCGTTCAATTTGGAATAGCTTGATTTTATTATTTTGAAAATGTTTTGAATAGCATACAAAACACAAAAACTGGAGTTTTACACACATGAAAATCAATTTTTATTCCAAATTAAACAACACAACCTTCGCCCGCCGACATGCATAGAGATATATCAAATAACCAAATAGCCGCATGGTAGAACGCTAGACATAGTAGAAAACACACATAAGAAGGATGCTAAAGTACAAAAAAATACATATTTACCGACATCCCGCAAAAAATTACAAAACAAAGTTAGTAAAAACATGCATGATCCGATATACAAATCCTAATGCAATTCACCTATGAAATGCAATAAAAGATTTGGCTTCTATTATATGACAAGTGAATCATCTCAAGACATAAGGTAGCGCACAAAATCACATAATAATTGATTAAACCCACAGATGCAAATTTAGCCAGATCTTAAGGCATGAAACATGGATGCAAAGCATGGATATGATGACATGACCAAAATATACCACATATGTGTCAGATTAGGAAAGTGAGTCAAAGAACGAGATAGGAAGAAAAGGGGATGGGAAATTATTACACCACTTTAAATATTACAAATCCGAATAAGGGAGGAGAGGAATACACATATATAACAAAATTAAATCCTCACAATTCTCGCTAATTAAAATAAAAATAATAAAAACAAAAGCATCAGAGGGCCTCGGAGACTATTTTGCTCGACATCTGGGGGACTGCTGGGTTCTGTCTATAAAAAAGTGGTTGGCCAGTCAAAAGATGACCTGGCTGGCCAAAAACTTAGCCAGCCGGTCAATCAGGCTAGCCAAAAACTTTGTTTTGCTTTAAACACCAGAAAAACAAAAATGGAAAATATGCAAGAGACTCAACTAACCATTTCCAGTTAGCTTACAACAGGTTTATAACATGAAATTAAAGCAAGAAAAGTAATATGAGAAAAAAAATGCAATAAAATGAAAGTAAGCAAAATTCACCTTCCAAGGAAATGATTTGATTTCTAAACTTCCTTTTGATCACCCTCAAGTTTAGGAAGTGTGTTCTCAATTATCAGTTTGAAAATTCAGAATTCTTGGCTCTTGAATTTGGCTATAACAGAATTTATGTGATGGTTTAGATATATGAAAACTTGGTCTATTAGTGTATGGAAAATGGAATTGTTTTGGCTCAATGCTTAAGACAACTCTCTTTCTCTCTCTATATTTCTTCTCAAAATTCATTCCTTTCTTCTCCTCTTCAATTCAATCCTACTGATCCTCTCTATAAGAAAAGCAAGGCTACTCAATCAAAGAGAAGGTAGGAGACAAGGTGGGAAACCAAGATGATGGGTTGACAAGGGTGGCTGAAATGAATGCCACCTTTTGGAATAAGACAAACTCCCTTTTGACAATGGATGCCAAAGGAGGATAATGGAAAAGGGGTGGGTGTGTATCTCATGCACTGAATGTATCAATAACAACTATAATGGCATGACCCACAAGTATTCAACAAGAATTTTACTAAAAGTACCTTGCTCCTTGGCAAATTAGCCGACTGGCCAATTAATTTGTCTAGCCGGCCAAAATATTGGCCCTGGCCTGACTATTTTGCATGAAACATTATTTTCTGACATAGCTATCATCCTTTCCTCCTATTTCCATACTATTCTTTGCTCGATTTGCTCAGAAAAAGTTTCATTTTGAAGTTTAAAAGTGAGTCTCGGAACACTACAAAAGTATTCAAAGCAAAATGAAGCAAAACAGGCTTGAGGTTGGAAATGAAGCAAAATTTTCATCTTTCTTACTGAGGATTTTGTGAGAAACACATTTTTGTTTTCATCATCGAGTAAGCAAAAGAAAGCATCCAAGTCTTAGGGCCGGTCAAAATGGGGTGTTTACAGTTACCCCTCTTTGACAGAACCTAAAGTCATCTGTTGACGTGAGTGAATGTTGAAGCCTGAAGACGACCCTTTTGACAAGGCCGTAAGATTTAGGCAAACAAACAAGATGCAAATACAGTTGGTTGAACCGAAAGGTTGCCTATGCATCCCTTTGCAAGGAATTAAACCAGTGTAGTTCAAGGACAAAATGCAAATAACATGCGCAAAATGCAATTGAAAACTAGACTTATAGGCTTCATGATGCCTTTTTTTTTTTTTTTTTCCTTGAAAGTTCATGATTTATGCAATGTAATGCAACATGTAATACACGAGGCAAGTGTCATGGAAATGATATGAAGCACAACAAGGGATACAAACCAAACACACTCACATAAGTGAGGAACTATAATTGATGAATAATTTTAACCTACAATATAGCGATCCCGGTATTCCCATGCTGTATTTGTCGTATTCCGGACCTTGGTTCCGTGGAGTTGGTAGTTGTATCCATTTTATTGTCATCCTTTGATTCCATTTCTTGAGTTTTAGGATGTGTTGGACTTGTTTCGAGCAGGTGGGTTGAGCCTTGGTCTAAAATCTTGTTGTCGGGTTTTTTGGTCGTTCCGCTTGAGCGGAGATTGCATACTCGCAGTATTTTGTGCCCTGCAAAACTTCTGCAGGTGTGATTTCTACGCTCGAGCGGGTTTCTTGCGCTCGAGCGGACGGTGCATTTTTGGTGTAAGTTCTGGGAGGGGGAAAATTGCGCTCGAGCGGACTGGTTTTTCACGCTCGTGTAGATGTGCTTTACTTTTGTGTCTTGGTGCTTGAGCAGGCCTTATTGAGCTCGAGTGGACTCAGATTTTTGTTCTTGATGCTCGAGTGTTGTGTTTTCCGCTCGAGCGGACCTGTCGTATATCAGTTGGCTGTAAGGCATTTTTGAATCACTTCTTTACAATCTCTCCCTCCCTTACTTTCTAAAAAAAGATATTTTGAGAGCCTCTCTCTCTAGAAACTCCCTTCTCTCTAGGGTTTGATCTAGCTGGAGTGCTTCCCTTTCTTTCGGCCTTTGTGAAAGTTGTGTTGATCGTCGAGGGCTTCGTTTTAATCTGAGAAAGTTGGGGTTTGGAGCACGCTGGATTTTGGTCTTCATCTCCGTTTGAGCTCAAACTTCGAGGTAGGGATAACCTACTCCATCTTATGAGCTTTGTATTTAAATTTTAGCATTTTGATATGTTGGAGGTTGTTGTGTAATTTTGAGAAAGTTTGGGCCTTTGTGTAATTTTACAAAAGTTGGGGTTTTATTTATTATTACCTATATGCATGTGTGGCATAGAGAAATGAGATGAATGTTGGATTGTTGATAGAAATGAAATCTTAGGATTGTTTTGTTAATTATGGGAAATGCCCTAATTGCATTGTTAAATTAATTTGAGAAATGAGAAATGAAATTGAAAATGTTGGAATTGAGAATGTATGGGATTAAAGGGTGTAGTTGGATTATTTATCACTCACCAAATTAAAATGTCGATATTTTATCCATTTGGTGCATTTATTTTCTGTTTAGAAATAACTGCTTTGGGATATCGGTGGAGGATAGTCTTGATTGTTGTAGACAATGCATGATGATTACGCAAACTAAAACTAATCGATTAAGTGTACTATTGAATATAGCGATTGAAATAATACATTAACTTTATGTATTGATTGATTGTATATGATAACTGTTTATATACATTGTTTGTGTGGGAGGAGAAAGGGGCTGTACTCCACGGTTTATTGGAAGAAAGGGGCTGTACCTCTAAACCGGAAGGTTTATTGGAAGAAAGGGGCTGGACCTCTAAACCGGAATTTGTATTACGCAGATACAGCTCATATGCTTATCTATTGAAGTGCAGATACAGCTCATATACTTATCCATTGAAGTGCAGAGACAGCTAATATGCTTATTTGTTGAAGTATTGATACAGCTTGTATGGTTATCTGTTGATGTATTGATATAGCTAGTATACTTATCTATTGCGAAATGTAAATGTTTAATATGAGTGTCTGTCTCATATAGGTTGTTTGACCAGGTTCTGAGTTATAGTTATGAATTGAGAATTGGATAAGAAACGGAAAGTGAAATGTAACATGGACATGATTGTCGTGAAACTGTAACATGGTATAAATTGGAATATAAGTGTGGACCACCTATTGAATGCTATTATCTTAGTCATTGTTTATAGTTGGTTTAGTGTATTCCTACTGAGCTGTGGCTTACCCTATATGGGACACCATTTTCGGGTATAGGAAGCATGCCACTTCCAAGGGCGTAGTTTGGGAGGCTAGAGTCAGACAGACTGCTTTTGTTGTTTTTCTTTCTTTGATGTATTAGATGTAAATTCAAGCCAAGGGCTTAAGATGTATTGAGTTAGTACTCTTCTCTTTTTGTAACCAAGTGTTAACTTGGAAAGCTATAAGCCCGTAGGGCATTTGTTTTGTTATTAGGATGTAATATTTCTGTAAGAACTACTTCGATTAATAGAAAGATGTTTATTTCTCGTATATCATTGCATGTCTAAAATGATGGGTTTTATGTATTATTTTGAGGGTGTGACATACAACCCAAACTAGGGAAGGTATTAACTGAAGATGGTTTGAACTGACAACCCAAGAAAGGGTTATTATCGTCATCCTGAAGAGGGGCTAACATTAACTGATGAAAAAGGTTGTAATCAAATGTTGATGTGAATAGATTGTAGCCAAGTGATGCAACAATGCGATAATTGTAACCATGCCAATGATATGCTAATGCAATTAAAAGTTAAAATTTTTCCTTTTCTTTTTGAATGTGCATGATTTATGCAATGCAAGAAACAATGTATGGTGAGACAAGCCTCATGCAAATGAAGCATAACAAAGGGATATGTAGACACCCCATTTTGACTAGCCCTAAAACTTGGGTGCTTTCTTTTGATTACCTAATAATGAAAATCAGAATGTGTTTCTTACACAATCCTTTGTAAGAAAGATGGAATTTGACCTATACTATCCACCTTAAGCCTATTTTGGCCAAGTGTTTAGGTCCCATCAGGCACTTGGAACGAAACGGAGTTGAACTGGACCAAAACAAAATTTTCCTCCCCTGTCCGATCGACCTCCCCGGTTGTTCGGCTGATCGACTGCCCCACAAACAGTTTGCACCAATTTTGTGTTGGTTTGGGTGGGCACATCCTAGACCCATTTTTCTAACCATTTATGCATTGAATGCATGTATACTCATCCTCCATTGCCTAGTGCTTGATCCATTGAAGCTAATGCTCCACTTTTGTCTTCCATTAGCTCCATTAGTGCTTCATTTGCTCCATTATCTTCCCTAATGCTCCATTAATCTCTCACTTTGTCTTCCGCCATTTCTCCACTTACATGGCCTATATGAATACATCAGATTGTTGAGAGAGTAGAGATGATAGATTGAGGAGAGAAGGCTATAGATAGAGAAGAAACGGAGTTTAAGCTTTCAATTCAAGAGTTAGCCAAAATTAAGTGTTACTTGTGACGTTCCATTTCTCAAGCTATACACTACATCTCATCTGCTATTACAAAAGTCATCCAAATCATGTTATCGTAGTCAAGTTCTACAATTTTGATCAAAGATAGAATAGTCTTTGTGATGTTCCAATTGATTATTTCCTACACTTGTCCAAAGCTACTTCTGAAGCTCAAATCCCAAGCTCTTGAATTGAGGATTAAGAATATAATTCACAAACTTAAGGGTGATCAAGAGGAAGTTTGGAAATCAAAAAGTTTAAACTTTCTTTGGAAGGTGAATTTCAAGTCTTTCATTTTCTTATATTTTCTATCTCATAATCATTTTCTTGCTTTCTATTTCATAGTGTTTTGTTATAATCTAATTAGAAATAGTTAGCTTAGCTCATATTTATTTTCATGCTTTCTATTTCATAGTGTTTTGTTGTAATCTACGTGGTTAGTTTAGCTTATATTTATTTTCTTGCTCTTGTTTCATATTGTTTTGTTGTTATTTCATCGGAAGCGATTAGTTTTCAATTCTTCATTTTCTTGCACTCTCAATCTTATAGTCATTTTCTTGTTTTAAGTTGTATATTAGTTTTGTTGTAAGCTAACTGGAAATGCTTAATTGAGACACCTACATATTTCTTATTTGTTCTTTTCTCAGTGTTGCAATAAGAGAGGTTTTGCTAGGCCTAGTTGGTCGGCCGGTTTATTTGGCCTGCCAGTTAGCTTCTTTGGAACGAAATGGAGTAGTCTTCTGGCGCTGAGCATATTAGTTTCCGTTTATATATATGCTTTGTATCCATGTTTTATATCCATGCTTCGTATCAATGTTTTATACATCTTGATTCAGCTAAGTTTGCGTTTGTGGATTTAATCAATTTCTATGTGATTATGTGCATTACTTCATGTTCTTGAGATGATTCACGTGTCATATCTTAGAAGCCGAATATTAGTTGCATCTTATGTGTGAATTGCATTACGATTTTGTATATAAGATCATGCATATTTCGTTAACTTTGTTTTGTAGCTGTTCTCATGACGTTGGTAAACATGTAAGTTTTTATGCTTTAGCATCCTATTTGTGTGTGTTCTTCTTACTATGTTTTGCATCCTACCATGAGGCTACTTGCTTACTTGATATAACTGTATGAATGTCGGTGGATGTAGGTTATGTCGCTTAATTTGAAATGATGTTCATTTTCATGTTTGTAAGCTCAATTTCTTTGAGTTGTACATCTTCAAAACTCTTTCAAACGACATAAAATCAAATTGTTCTAAAATGAATGACGTAGTCTATAATTGTGTGCTTCACATAGTAAATTTTAGGATTTATCTAATAATCAGAACATGAACATATAAACTCAATAAAACTCGTATCTGTAGATGTCCCCGAACGTCCCAGGAAAAATCCCGTTTTGTTCATTTGGGCTTACTACAGTTCGGACTCAAATGTCACGGTTCTTAATCTGATCTCGCAAAGTGCAATGCAAGATTGATAAATTACCAAAGAGTCCAAATCCGGCAAATCGTTTTGGAAAACTGATTTTTGTAAAGATGTGCCAAACATGGACTGCTTTGCCAGATACAGAGTTGCCACCTAAATATTTATTTTGGGGGAATTTAGGAAACCCTGACTCGTGCCTAAGGCCACGTGTCTATCATCACCAAAATTGCCTCGGCTCGGGAACTTGGGTACGATTGGGGAAGGTCAACTATGAGCACCCCCACTCGCCCGATCAAAGATCAGCCACTACTAAACATGATATCTCATTTTTGAAAAACACATGCGTTCTTATTCCGGTTATTAGCCTAAAATTACTATGTGATGCGCACAACACACAAGTATAGACTAGATCGCCTAACTTGGAACAAAGCATCGCATATCCATTTGTTTGGAAATGGTTTTGAATTTTGTTACTCGCAAGTAGTCTAAAACACGGATTTCGATGAATTATTCCAATTCAAGCAATCCAACCTTCATCCACAGGCATGCAGGTAGTTATATCACATAAGCAATTAGCCTCATGGCAAGCATGTTTTCATGTTAACATTCACATACATGCAAGATGCTAAAACGTAAACACTCACAGTGTACTCCGAGCCAAAACAAAGAATTAGTTAGTAATCAATACATGATCCTAATTCATGTCAAAATGGCTAATGCAACACAAGCAAAGATGCAACTAGAAACAGGCTCGGCTATTCTAAAATGGCATGTGAGATGCGACAACTGGATGCATATATTCGACTTGGAATTGAAGTACAATGCAGTTAGTATGATGCACTGATCCCGGTGCATGCAACACACATGGATGGATGCAAACATGCATAGCATAAGGATGCTAATTGAAATATGCCCTAAAACTAACCATCGAAAGCAGGTAAGTAAAGGGGAGAAAGAAGTGGAGGTTGGAAGACATGCATCACACACACGCACACTTATTACACAATTGCGCCCTCTCGACGGAGGGACCAAAAGAATAATACAAATTAACTAATTAACTAACTAACAAGCTAATTAATTAATTACACAACACTTAACTAATTAAACAAATTAATTAAGCTGCAAAAGCAGTAAAGAGGCCTCAGGAAGAGGGACAAATGCATGCTCGGACGGCTTCGCTCGGAAATCCATCGCCATGCTTTATGTTGCCTCTATTTGCACTGCTCTGCGCCTCTGAAAACTGTGCCAATTCTGTGACACTTCTGAACTACCTTGGGGACATGCTGAGGGTCCATCGGACAAGAGATAGGGTCATCGGACAAGTGATAGTGGTCATCGACCACATGTAGGGATCTCAACCAACATTGTTGAGCCGACCGGCACTAAACATGGTTGGTCGACCATCTCTTCCTACAGAATGCTGTGTTGCTGCAGCAGAGGACAAACAGAGCATGGCAATACATTTACAAGACAATGTTTGCACGACCACCCTCCCTATCATGTTATGAACTCAAGGGAGTATGGTCCTCGACCCTCGAACCACCAATCACGCATCTCGACGCATGATGGCTAAAAGAGCTAAGTGTGCAATTTATATCAAATGCAATACACACAAACACATAAGGGGCCCCAACCTCTATCATGGTTGATCAAGAGGCAAGGAAATGCACACACAATGCAATGCACCTTAAGCATGCAAGCAAGCATGCAAACAAGCAATATGCAATAGGCATTCAACCTAAACATATGAACATATATAACATGTCACAACATGCAAAATGAAGCAAGCATGCAACAACATGCAAGGGATGGACTTAAACCAAAATGGGAGGACCTCGGCCATGACCAAATCAGTGGCCAAAATGCTGAAACGATGGCATGAAAAAGTAAGGAAATGCATGTTCATGCATTGGCCCATGACTTAAGCATAATAGCACAGCTCTCAAACATGATGAAGAGGTGACAAATGTGAGAATTTAGCAATGAAGTAAGCTCTGAAATTACATTCCAAAGGGTACTAAATCATGCAAATAGCTCAAATAAAAACATGCCAAGAGGCCCGAAATACAGAGCTAGTCAAGGGCTTTACACTACAACCATACCAAGCAATGCTCAAATGACCTAAAGCACTCAAAACAAACCTAAGGAAGGTCAAAATGGCAGCAAAAACATGCAACAATCGCAACAAAAAATGGCAAGAAAGATAGGCTCCCGAATTAGCTCACAAACAAGGCATAATGGCACAACTCTTAAACATAATTAAAGAGTGATAAACATGAGAGCATGGTAGAATTTTATGGTCTGAAATTATTGACCAAATGATGCCATATCATGCAAATAGCTCAAATATGACATGCTAGGGGGCCCAAAGTGCAAGGCTAGCAAAGCCAAATACACTATAGCTATACAAAGCGAGGCTCAAAAGGCCAAGAACGACCAAAATGGTCCTAAAGCATGTCAAAACAATGCTAAAACATGTATGGACTGTAGCCAAAATAAGCTAGCATGATTGGCCAAAACATCAAGCATGTTAGACTAGTAAGCATGGATTACACTACAAGTGTATAAAGCATGCAAGAGGTGAGTTCACCAATCAAAGTTAGAGTTATAACATGCCAAAATAACACCAAACAACATGCTTGAACTAAGCTAATTCAAATCACAAAAGCATGCTACTTTGTAAGGCTAACAAGGCTGGTTTGCAAGGATTACACTATAAGTGTAAAAAGCATGCATGGGGAGAGCAAGACAGCCCAAAACAGAGCTATGGCAGGTCTGAAAAGTCACAAAAATGAGCCTTAACAAAGCCTTCAAAAGGTAAAAGCACATGCTCTTTTGGAGGGCCATCAATACAAGCAAACAAGAGAAGAGGAGGGGGGACAACCCCCTCCTATTTTGAGCCTCAAAACAAGTTTTCTACCACTGAAATTCCTCTGGAATTCAGTGGTTTTAAGGCCAAAAGGATTTTTTTTTGAAAAGTTTGAAAGTTAGCTTACAAGGCCTTACAAGCCAAGGAGCAAAAGGGAGGACAACCCCATAGCCAACCAAGGCGCAAACCAAGACTTTTAGGACTGAAAAAAACGGAGGAGAAACAAAGGTTTCTGTAGTTCAACACCACCCCCAAAACAGCCCCAAAGTAGTGTGAAAAGATGGCCAAGCAAATGTATAAAACAAGCTTAAAGGGAGAGAGATGTTACCATTGATGCACAGCTGCAAAACCAGCCCAAAATCTAAGCTAAAACTAGCTTTTGGAGCTTAAAATGATCCTCAAAGAACTTCAGTCCAATGGTGGTTGAGTTTGATCAAGGATGCCTAGGCAAAGGTGAGGTATATCTTTAAGTATACCTCTTGCATGCACACAAGGTCAAGAGGGAGAGCAAGCTTGAGTGAAAAGCTGAACTTTTGCTCTGAAATTTCTAGAGAGGGAGAACTTTTCTAGAGAGAGGCTCCTGAAACTTGTTCAAGAAGTTCCACCCTTTGAAAATGAGAGATGTAGCCTCATATATAGCAAAAATGAGCTCAAAGTCGAAAATATCTAATTGTGGAACAGCTGGAGCTTGCTGGAAATAGCTGGAGGAGAAATATCTGTCAAAAATCTAAGTTTTGGACACTTCTGGCTGACCGACCATCTTTAGTGCTGACCAGCCACCATTTTTGGCCAATAAGGTTCACTTTTGGCCGACATATAGCTGCTGCGGTCAAATTATGGCCGGTGGACTTCCATAGAGGCTGATGGAAAAAATCAATGCTGGTCCATGACTTGAAGAAAGTCTAATTCCTTTATCTGGACTCCTTTTTAGGTCATTCTTGAGCCTAAACTGTAGCCCCGGAAGTATTATTTCCCAATATGCAAGCCTCACTTCAAAATTTCATCTGTTCTAAGAGATATCCCTCTTTTAGTGAAGGCTGCTCAGTTTCGGTCCAACTGGAATGATGCCCAACTTCAACCAATCATATCTCCCCCATCCGGACTCGGTTTTAGGAGATTCTTCAGTGAAAAATGAAGCCCCAGAAGTCTTCTTTCCAATGGTGGTGGCTTCATAGCTTAAATCAAAATATACAAAAGGATAGGCCTGATTTAGCGAGGGCTGCTCGACTCTCTCTTAGCGATTCATAACCATCTCCTTCTCCAACTAGGTTTCTTCCCTCTTCTCCTCTTTTATTTAACTCCAAACCCCTAAACAAGGTGTTTTGAAAGATTTTTCAAAGATTTCATCTCTCTCTCATTCATTTCCACTTTGTCCTTGCTCGGTTTACTGAAAAACGCAACATATGACAAAATGCGAGCGTCGGAACATCGTAGGAACTTCATTTCAAAAATATTTTGAAAGAGAGGGTTTTAAGGTCTAAAAACCATCCAAAATAGCTTTGGTCCAAAATGGGGTGTGAGGTTAGGATTTAACTCTCCTCTTGCTGAAGAAATCGAACCTTTGCCCTGCATAGCCTGCATCACTAAGTAAACCATCAGTAACGCCCAAGTCTTAAGGGCGGTCAAAAATGCGGTGTCTACAGTTGCCCCTCTTTGACAGAGCTCGAAAGTCACAAAGTGACGGGAGTGAATGTCAAAGCCTAGAAATGACCCATTTTTGAGAAGGCCGAAGACTTGGACAAACAAACAAAATAATATAGATGTCCCCGCAGGCTGGGGCAAAATGTAAATGACATGCATGATGCAAGAGCATAACTTATGATCATACAAAGAGGGCTATAATGAAGCAATTATGCAAAATAAATGTAACATTTTAAGGAAATGTTATGCAAACAAGTAAACACAAACCAAACTACATCTCATGCAGAAAGGATGTAAAAAAACTATACATTTCTCACTGCACGCGGAGAAGACTAAGAGCAACCGTTGGGGACACCCGAGATCTCAAACATGATCCCGACGCATTGCACGCGAAAGGAAAGAGAGTGATTCAAGCATTGGAACATGTTCCAAATGCTCTTAACCAAAGAGGGAGAAACATAGGGACATATCCTGGTGTTTCGGAAAGGTATAAGCATTGGAACGTATTCCAAATGCCCTTAACTAAAGAGGGAGAAACATAGGGACATATCCTGGTGTTTCGAAAAGGTATAAGCATTGGAACGTATTCCAAATGCCCTTAACCAAAGAGGGAGAAACATAGGGACATATCCGGATGCTTCGGAAAGGTATAAGCATTGGAACGTATTCCAAATGCTCTTAACCAAAGAGGGAGAAACATAGGGACATCTCTCGGTGTTTCGGAATAAGGGAAGAAACATAGGGACGTATCCCGGTGTTTCGGAGAAGGAAGGAGAAACATAAGGGACATATCTCGGTGTTTCAAAAAGAAGGAGAAACATAGGGACGTATCCCGGTGTTTCGTAGAAGGAAGGAGAAACATAGGGACATATCCCGGTGTTTCGGAAAAGGGGAAGAAACATAGGGACGTATCCTGGTGTTTCGGAAAAGGAGCTTGCAAAACAATGCAAGTGGAATGTGCGTGACAACGCAAGTGAAGAGGTGTGCATAACAATGCATTTTCAGTGCAACATCAACAACATGTTTGAAGTAAACTACTGAATAAGGAAATACACGCCTTAACAAGACCAATTCAAACGCAACCTCCGATTTACCTCTCGGAGGACTTGGCAACACGCTGAGCTCAAAAGGGTATACCCTGTTCATATTGGCGAGAGGTAATATCGGCATGTGAAACCCTAAGGTGCTGCCTGAACTGCCATTCTAACTTGAAGCAAGCTTACACTTGGGGTTGAGATACACTCATACTCCAGAGAAACAACGAGGCCTGAGAAGGTGCACCTGGAATGCAGTCTCGGAATTCGCTGGAGTTAAAACACACTAAGATGCTCCACATTTTTCCTCTTTTCTTTTGCTTTGTAGTCTGGAACCCACATAGCTTCAGATAGGTCCTTGCCTTACTGTTCACACTTATCGGGGGTGGACCCTGTAGTTTTATGAAAGAACAAATACTGTTTTGCACAAATGTGGAGAATGGCACATCACTCTGAGCACAAAATGATTCTTTTTTTTTTTTTTTTTGAATTTGAGAAACAAGAAAAAGTTTTTAACTGGGTATTTGAGCCTACGACTGAACATAGCGCACCATGACTCAACAAAGGAAAACAAAAGGTGAACAACCTAAACACATCGAGAAACACTCGAAACGACTCACAACAAGAACCGAGACAAACAAAACAACGAACACGACACTCAGACGTGTTCCAAAGATAGGGGACCTCTCAGATCACGAGGAGCCAGTTTCTCCGAGTATTGTTTCCCACTTTTTCTCATTTGTGATTCTCACATCACTCTGGCACTCAATCTCTATTTTTCTGAAAAAGCCCTTTTCTCACTTTTTCTCTCTCTATTCTTCAATCTCTCATTTTTATCCCTCCCCTGGGTAGTTGATGGATAAACAGGAAGTTGCGGGCTCATGCCCCTAGCATTCTGCTAGATTCTCTTTCTTCTGCTCACAACAGTGAACTTTCTCATAGTGGGGTTGTGCTGCAACTAGGTGTGTAGCAAATCTACAGCTGACATCGGTTAACGATGCTCTGCTGGGGAGTTTGGACGTGATCAGATCTGTCCTAATGAGGGAGTGGAATATCATGTTCCATTTGAGTTTGTGCTTCGCACTTGGCTTGATTCCTCGCTGCTTGGAGGATGAGAGAGCTTTTGGCCCTTTGCTGTTACCTTCAGTGATGCCCTTTTCTGGCAAGTAGAATGCCCTTTCTGGCAAGTATGTTGACGGCGGGGAAAAGACTGAACATCTAACTCAACTGTGCCCCTAGTTCATTATTTTGACCATTTTCTGTGTTGGCTTTTTACAAAAACAATTTTGACCAACATGAGAGTTAGATTAACATGCTTGTTCAACTTTTTGATTTGAAATCATGCAAGTTAGGTTGTGAGCACTGAAAATTTTCCTTTTTTGG
Source organism: Camellia lanceoleosa (assembly GCA_025200525.1). Lineage (NCBI taxonomy): Eukaryota > Viridiplantae > Streptophyta > Magnoliopsida > Ericales > Theaceae > Camellia > Camellia lanceoleosa. Next base: position 47,751,751 of record CM045767.1, read on the forward strand.
GTCCAAGAAATGGTCCAATTTTGGAAAAAAATGAAATAATTTCTAAGAAAATTAGTCAACTCATAAAAAAAATTCTCAAAAACTATTTTTGCAAACGGACACTGCTCAACAAGCAGGGAACCTACCCTTGAGATGCACAACCTTAGATCCATAACAAGGGAAAATTGCCCCTTGTCTGAACGGCATTATATGGCAATGGAAAATTACCCCTTGTCTGAATGGCACGACAGTGCACTGTATGGCAACAAAAAGTTGCCCCTTGTTTGAATTGCACCGCAGCACACTGTAATCAGTCCTCAAAGTGACAATCACAACCAAACTCTCGGATACAAAGAAAACAAAGATGATCAAAACCATTGCATGGACACAGTTGATTTGGAAGTGTTTACGGCTGGACTTCAGAATGAAGTTGCCTACGTATCCCAAACATGGGAATCAAGCCTTACATTGTTTCGGGTTAAGGTACACTCATGTATTAACCCTCACCTTTTACACTCTAACTTTTGCCAAGGCCGCCCTTCCAGGTTTTCAACCTTGTGAGCTATGTTCTTCTTCTTTTTTCATTTCTTTTCATTTCTCTCTTCTTCATTTCTTTTCTTTTTTTCTTTCTTTTTTTTTTTTTGTCTTTTCTTTTGTTTTCTTTGTATTTTTCTTTTTTTTTTTTTTGTTCTTTTTCTTTTTTTTTTCTTGCTCTAACTTTTGCCCGGGTCGCCCTTCCAGGTTTTCGGCCCAGCGAGCCTCTCAAGGGTAAAAGTGTAGCTTTGTCCATGTCAAATGGTTTTGAGATCTCGAAGCCATCTGAATCCAGGAGAGTGGCTGTTGTTCGCTGATGATGTAGGAGTCCATCCAATGGGTGGCTTAATTGCCCCCAGTGTCGTGGATAGGAATTCGGTTGTCCTTCAACAATACTTTCTTCTTTCTTCCCTTATGGGATTTGGCATTCTTGCCGATCTTCATTGATTTGTGGAATGGTCCATCTTTGGCTCTTCGAGCGCAACGGACATTTTCGCCCCTAGTTCCAGGGGTACTTCTGATCTAGCTTTGCAAGCTTCTTTTGACGACGTCTGACCTTCTTGATCTGATTTTCCTGCCTCTTGTTCGAGGGCTGCTTCGAATCTGGCCACATAGGCCTCATATTGTGGAATTTTGAACGTTCTGGATCCAGGTTCAAGGTTTGAAAGCAAAGGGGGTCGAGTCTCGAGGCTGAGAGCGATCCTAAGCTGCACAATCTCAGGAGCGATTCCACACAGGTCTTCGCAGGACCGTGCAAAATATTTATTGAAATCTTTTAAGAAAGCGACTAATCGTTCACGCTGAAGACAGTGTAGAACCAATCTGAATCAAGCCAGGATCCTTCTTAGGACTCACACTAACAAGAATGATCTCATTCATTAAGGGCTTAGCGTGCCTTTCTTTCCCTCAATTGATCAAATTTTCACAAATCCCGAGGAATTCCTTTCTCTTTGTTTTTTTGTCATAATGTTCAAAAAGTTTTGAAAAACTTAGGTCAATGCAATGATTTCAAGGCACAAAAGAGCAGGTGAAAAGCACTGCCGTTTCACTTAGATTTTCTAGCACAACTAGCTCTGAGGCAGAAACAAACACAAGAGTGTGAAAATTACCGCTGTTCATTCTGATCTGTTGGCACAACTGGTTCCACGGCAGAAACAAACTCAAAAGAAAGGGAAAAGACAAACACAAAACAAGATAGTGATGTCCGAGGTAACACTCCCGGAATCACCCGACTCTAACACAACAGGACTGACTCGATACAATAAGACAGACCCAACTGACTCAATACAAAAGGACTGACTCAATACAATACAACAAGACTGACACAATACCCAAGTCAGAAAGTAAAAATAACCAGCATTCGCAAATCCTCAAATCAGTGCGTGCTATACGCTACATCTGGAGTAAACTGAGCGCCGCTCGCAGGTGGTTCATCCCCCAATCACATCACATTATTCTCCAAGTTCACTAATCCAGTGCCGATAGACTTTGTAAGACTGGTGCGGCGATGACCATGTTGTCAATCAAATTTTGTATCTCGTGGCGAAGACGGACGCAATTGTCAATGTCATGACCGGTTTGTTGATGGAAAGCACAGTACTTAGCCGGGTCATGCCTTAGAGGGAGAGGATCGGGTAGAGGCCGTTGTTCTAACGGTTTCAGATGTCCTTTCCTGAGTAGGACCCCTACAGCTTTAGACAAAGGCATATAAAGTGGGGTGAAAACCCTCTTACCTCGGGGTAGATAGTCCGAGGTTCAGGGGTTTGGATTGGATGTACCAACAAAGGGGGTGGCTGTTTTCAGAGTGGTGGTGACCATTCCAACTTCAGAAGTCCTTGCAGCTGCATCACCACTGGTGGTCACTTTAGAACTGCGTGCATAACCCTTCTTGGGTGACTCCCTTTCGTGGTCAATCAAACCTTGTTTCATTGCGTCTTCAATTTGTACCCCAATCTCGTGTAGGTCCGCAAAGGTGGGAAGGGGTAAGACTATCATTTTTTGCATCAGCCTGGGTTAGAGGTTGCGTACAACCATCCTTATCTAGTCTTTGTCGGAAGGCCTTGTAGTCACCATTGAGGCCTTTGCTCTCCATCTCATCACAAACTCTGAAAAACCTTTTTTTGGCTCTTGGCGGGTGACTTGAAGATCACGAGTTGTGACCTCGATCTGTGTGCTGTAGAACTATTGAACAACGAAGGCATTAGCCATCTGTTCCCAATTCTGTTTCATAGAGTTCTCCAATTTTGCATACCAGATTGCGGCTATCCCAGACATGGTTCGGCTAAATAGTGACAGCTTCTAGGCTGTGGTCAAGCCCATTGGCCTCAGTATATCAGAAAATAAGTGGAGGTGCACCATTGGGTCTCCAGAGCCATCAAAGCGGTCGATATGTGGCATCTTGAACCGATCCGGTAATGTCACTGCTGAGTCGGTATAACCATCCTCTATATCTGGAATGACACTAACGCCTTGAGCTCTTTTGAATAGCTTTTCAAGCTTGCTGACCTTCAACGCGGTCGGATCAATCTCAAATTCAAACGGCGTGTCCACTGGAATAGTTGGTGCTTTGGACAGTTGAGGTGGGATTGGCAGTGGGACTGGCCCTGTCAAGACGTCCGTATTTTCCTGGACATGAGCCGTCTCCCCGAGTGTTGGAATCACTGGTAGGGGTAGGGGTGGATGCGAAGCAAATGCTCCGACTTTTGTGGTTGTTGCCGCCGCCGCCGGTCCGGCAATCAGCCTGACATACATTACTCGCATGGTTTCTTGGAGCTGACGCATCATGTCCTCCATATTAACTAAAAACTGCTGATCTAACTGAACAAGTGTGTATCCTCTTTCTGAGGTGGAAGCAGATATCTCAGCCCAACTGCGCACAGACGAGGTGGATAATGACCGCTGAACTGGGGACTGCTGAACTGGTGATTTGTGCCTGATTGGCCTTGCTTGCCTTACCACTGGCGAAGGAAACACTGGTTCCTCTGAACTGAATCTCTGACCTGACAAAGTCTATCAACACAAGTCCAACGCACCCGGGGGATATCGGAGCCTTCTGAAGCTATGGTTCCAAGACTACCTAGCAAAAGAGAAAACATGCAGCATCTCAAATGGGACTTCACCGTAAGCAGATATAAGTAAAAGATGATAGTTGCTCTCTCAATTTCGCCCAAAATTTTGCCCGTAAACTAATACCCTCAGGTAAAACTGATTCCCAAATACTGATGCCCGCGGGCCGGATACCCAAACTTGCAAATTGATACATGCATTCCTGTAGAGGCCAACTGTAAAAGCACATAGCAAGCAAGTGAGAGCCAAAACACCCCTATGTTGGGGTAGGGTTTCTCTGTCCTATCTTGTCAGGAGCTAGGGTTTCACTACGCACACAGCGGTTTTCAAACAACCTACAATCGGATAAGCAACCTGTCCTAGATTGGAATAGTCACTATGGATTCCGAATATGCACTAGGTGGAATGGTCAAAAAGGGTGCCCCGGTTAAAAACGAGGTTTGTGTTCCCGTCGTGGTAGAGCTCGTAACCGGCTAGCCTTATGGCATGCTTCTCAAAGCGAGCCTCCGGCAAACCATTCAAGAATAGCATATGGCAAACACGGTGTCCTAGGCGCACCAATGCAAATGCAATGCAAAGAAACACATAAGTGTGAACAAAACACGATATCATGAGTTCGAGTCAAGTTCTCTAAGTCCCCAGCAGAGTCGCCAGAAACTGTAGACGTCCCCGAACGTCCCGAGAAAAATCATGTTTTGTTCATTTGGGCTTACTACAGTTCGAACTCAAATGTCACGGTTCTTAATCTGATCTCGCAAAGTGCAATGCAAGATTGATAAATCACCAAAGAGTCCAAATCTGGCAAATAGTTTCAGAAAATTGATTTTTGTAAAGAAGTGCCAAACATGGACTGCTTTGCCAGATACAAAGTCGCCACCTAAATATTTATTTTGGGGGAATTTAGGAAACCCTGACTCGTGCCTAAGGCCACGTGTCTATCATCACCAAAATTGCCTCGGCTCGGGAACTTGGGTACGATTGGGGAAGGTCAGCTATGAGCACCCCCACTCGCCCGATCAAAGATCGGCCACTACTAAACATGATATCTCGTTTTTGAAAAACACATGCGTTCTTATTCTGGTTATTAGCCTAAAATTACTATGTGATGCGCACAACACACAAGTATAGACTAGATCGCCTAACTTGGAACAAAGCATCGCATATCCATTTGTTTGGAAATGGTTTTGAATCTTGTTACTCGCAAGTAGGCTAAAACACGGATTTTGATGAATTATTCCAATTCAAGCAATCCAACCTTTATCCACAGGCATGTAGGTAGTTATATCACATAAGCAATTAGCCTCATGGCAAGCATGCTTTCATGTTAACATTCACATACATGCAAGATGCTAAAACGTAAACACTCACAGTGTACTCCGAGCCAAAACAAAGAATTAGTTAGTAATCAATACATGATCCTAACTCATGTCAAAATGGCTAATGCAACACAAGCAAAGATGCAACTAGAAATAGGCTCGGCTATTCTAAAATGGCATGTGAGATGCGACAATTGGATGCATGTATTCAACTTGGAATTGAAGTACAATGCAGTTAGTATGATGTGCTGATCCCGGTGCATGCAATACACATGGATGGATGCAAACATGCATAGCATAAGGATGCTAATTGAAATATGCCCTAAAACTAACCATCGAAAGCAGGTAAGTAAAAGGGAGAAAGAAGTGGAGGTTGGAAGACATGCATCACACACACGCACGCTTATTACACAATTGCGCCCTCTCGACGGAAGGACCAAAAGAATAATAAAATTAACTAATTAACTAACTAACAAGCTAATTAATTAATTACACAGCACTTAACTAATTAAACAAATTAATTAAGCTACAAAAGCAGTAAAGAGGCCTTAGGAAAAGGGACAAATGCATGCTCAGACGGCTTCGTTCGGAAATCCATCGCCATGCTTCATGTTGCCTCTGTTTGCACTGCTCTGCGCCTCTGAAAATTGTGCCAACTTCTGTGACACTTTTGAACTACCTTGGGGACATCCTAAGGGTCCATCGGCCAAGAGATAGGGTCATCGGCCAAGTGATAGTGGTCATCGACCATATGTAGGGATCTCGGCCAACAATGTTTAGTCGACCGGCACTGAACATGGTCGGTCGACCATCTCTTCCAGCAGAATGCTGTGTTGCTGCAGCAGAGGACAAATAGAGCATGGCAATACATTTACAAGACAATGTTTGCCCGACCACCCTCCCTATCAGGTTATGAACTCAAGGGAGTATGGTTCTCAACCCTCGAGCCACCAATCACGCATCTTGATGCATGATAGCCAAAGGAGCCAAGTGTGCAATTTATATCAAATGAAATGCACACAAACACACAAGGGGCCCCAACCTCTATCATGGTTGATCAAGAGGCAAGGAAATGCACACACAATGCAATGCACCCTAAGCATGCAAACAAGCAATGTGCAATAGGCATTCAACCTAAACATATGAACATATATAACATGTCACAACATGCAAAATGAAGCAAGCATGCAACAACATGCAAGACAATCATGCAACAACATGCAAGGGATGGACTTAAACCCAAATGGGAGGACCTCAGCCATGCCCAAATCAGTGGCCAAAATGCTGAAACGATGGCTTGAAAAAGTAAGGAAATGCATGTTCATGCATTGGCCCATGACTTAAGCATAATAGCACAGCTCACAAACATGATGAAGAGGTGACAAATGTGAGAATTTAGCAATGAAGTAAGCTCTGAAATTACATTCCAAAGGGTACTAAATCATGCAAATAGCTCAAATAAAAACATGCCAAGAGGCCCGAAATACAAAGCTAGTCAAGGGCTTTACACTACAACCATACCAAGCAATGCTCAAATGACCTAAAGCACTCAAAATAGACCTAAGGCAGGTCAAAATGGCAGCAAAAACATGCTAGACTCGCAACAAAAATGGCAAGAAAGATAGGCTCCCGAATTAGCTCATAAACAAGGCATAATGGCACAACTCTTAAACATAATTAAAGAGTGATAAACATGAGAGCATGGCAGAATTTTATGTTCTGAAATTACCTATCAAATGATGCCATATCATGCAAATAGCTCAAATATGACATGCTAGGGGGCCCAAAGTGCAAGGCTAGCAAAGCCAAATACACAATAGCTATACAAAGCGAGCCTCAAAAGGCCAAGAACAACCAAAACCATCCTAAAGAATGTCAAAACAATGCTAAAACATGTATGGAGTATAGCCAAAATAAGCTAGCATGATTGGCCAAAACATCAAGCATGTTAGACTAGTAAGCATGGATTACACTACAAGTGTATAAAGCATGCAAGAGGTGAGTTCACCAATCAAAATCAAAGTTATAACATGCCAAAATAACACCAAAAAACATGCTTTAACTAAGCTAATTCAAACCACAAAAGCATGCTACTTTGTAAGGCTAACAAAGCTAGTTTGCAAGGATTACACTATAAATGTAAAAAGCATGCATGGGGTGAGCAAGACAGCCCAAAACAGAGCTATGGCAGGTCTGGAAAGTCACAAAAATGAGCCTTAACAAATCCTTCAAAAAGTAAAAACACATGCTCTTTTGGAGGGCCATCAATACAAGCAAACAAGAGAAGAGGAGGGGGGACAACCCCCTCCTATTTTGAGCCTCAAAACAAGTTTACTACCACTAAAATTCCTCTGGAATTCAGTGGTTTTAAGGCCCAAAGGATGTTTGAAAAGTTTGAAAGTTAGCTTACAAGGCCTTGCAAGCCAAGGAGCAAAACGGAGGATAACCCCGTAGCCAACCAAGGCGCAAACCAAGACTTTTAGGACTGAAAAAACAGAGGAGAAACAAAGGTTTTTTTAGTTCAACACCACCCCCAAAACAGTCCCAAAGTAGTGTGAAAAGTTGGCCAAGCAAATGTGTAAAACAAGCTTAAAAGGAGAGAGATTTACCCTTGATGCACAGCTGCAAAACCAGCCCAAAATCTAAGCTAAAACCAGCTTTTGGAGCTCAAAATGATCCTCAAAGAACCTCAGCCCAATGGTGGTTGAGTTTGATCAAGGATGCCTAGGCAAAGGTGAGGTATATCTTCAAGTATACCTCTTGCATGCACACAAGGTCAGGAGGGAGAGCAAGCTTGAGTGAAAAGCTAAACTTTTGCTCTGAGATTTCTAGAGCGAGAGAGAACTTTTCTAGAGAGAGAGAGGGGCTCCTAAAACTTGTTCAAGAAGTTCCACCCTTTGAAAATGAGAGATATAGACTCATATATAGCAAAAATGAGCTCAAGGTCGAAAATATCTGATTATAGGACAGCTGGAGGAGAAATATCTGTCAAAAATTTGAGTTTTGGACACTTCTGGTTGACCGGCCATCTTTAGTGCCGACCTGCCACCATTTTTGGCTGATAAGGCTCACTTTTGGCCGACATATAGCTGCTGCGGTCAAATTGTGGCCGGTGGACTTCCATAGAGGCCGATGGAAAAAATCAATGCTGGTCCCTGACTTGAAGAAAGTCTAATTCCTTTATCTAGACTCCTTTTTCGGTCATTCTTGAGCCTAAACTATATCCCCAGAAGTCTTCTTTCCAAATATTCAAGCCTCACCTCAAAATTCTATGTGTGTTAAGAGATATCTCTCTTTTAGTGAAGGCTGCTCAGTTTCGGTCCAACCGGAATGATGCCCAACTTCAACCAATCATATCTCCCCATCTGGACTCGACTTTAGGAGATTCTTAAGTGAAAAATGAAGCCCGGAAGTCTTCTTTCCAATGGTGGTGGCCTCATAGCTTAAATCAAAACATACAAAAGGATAGGCCTGATTTAGCGAGGGCTGCTCGACTCTCTCTTAGCGATTCATAACCATCTCCTTCTCCAACTAGGTTTCTTCCCTCTTCTCCTCTTTTATTCAACTCCAAACCCCTAAACAAGGTGTTTTGAAAGTTTTTTCAAAGAGTTCATCTCTCTCTCATTCATTTCCACTTTGTCCTTGCTCGGTTTACTGAAAAACACAACATTTGACAAAATGCGAGCGTCGGAACATCGTAGGAACTCCATTTCAAAAATATTTTAAAAGAGAGGGTTTTAAGGTCTAAAAAGCATCCAAAATAGCTTTGGTCCAAAATGGGGAGTGAGGTTAGGATTTAACTCTCCTCTTGCTGAAGAAATCGAACCTTTGCCCTGCATAGCCTGCATCACTAAGTAAACCATCAGTAACGCCCAAGTCTTAAGGGCGGTCAAAAATGGGGTGTCTACAGTATCATGGTTTAGTAGAGGCCGATCTTTGGTTGGATGAGCGAGGGTGCTCAATTAATTACCTTCCCCTTTCATACTTAAGGTTTTGAGCCAAGCATATTTGGTTTTGTCGAATAGTGGCCCTGGCACAAGTCACGGGTTTCTTAATTTCCCAAAACATTAGGTGGCGACTCCATGATCTGGTGATGCAGTTCATATTTTGGCATAGATTTTGTAATAAAATGGATTTTCTATAAAAGTTTCAAAATCTGGACTCTCATCTATGTTTCAGATCGCACTCATGACACTAGATCAAAGAAGTCAAGGTCTGAACTGTTTAACGCGCACGGGTATCCCCTGGGCATGTTATTGTTTTTGGCGACTCCACTGAGGATTTTATGAAACCTTGACTCGAACTGCATGATATGACTTTTATTTTCAATTATATGTTCATTACAATGCATGCATTAGTGCACTTAAAGTCCCTATGTTGCCCAGATACCAATGGGAGCACATGTAAACTTTTTATGACACTATACCTATCTCTATGTTACTTTTGAGGCCTTGTGTTATAACCTTTTAAGATTTGTCAAAAAGGTAGCTCTGCTATCTAAGCTTGTTAGACTTTGAAGAGAGGCTATATTGACTCTTCTAACTTTCTAGGATCTTCATTGGTTATGACTCAAATGACTATTTGGTAATGCCACTTTGACTTCAACCCCTAGAGTAGAGCCAACCGTGTACATATAGTGAGCTATAGTACCTTCCAAAATTAGGACAAGATGCTCTCCCATTTCTAGGATGTATGATAGTGCTTGTTTGAATAGTGAAGCCCTAGATCATTTTAAAGCTAGGACAGGATAACCCTAGCCCACATAGGAGTGTTTGTTCTCTTTCTTGCTATGTGTTATGTGCAATGTATGGGGATTCTCAGTTTCAGATGAATGGTTGAAGCATTTCAGTTCATGGGGCTTGAGTTTAGTTTTTTAGTGTGATTTAGTAGTAATCAATTGATTCGGCATGCTACTAAAATTTGATTGGGGTTTTCGTTTTGTTTTTTTGCAAGGTAGTTAGCCACCATAGCTTCAAAACAGACAAATATCTCCCAAGTTCTGTGGACTCACGTTGGTAGATTCTGTAAGATTGCAGATTTGGTTCAAGGACAGCCATTGTTAGTTTCTTTGCCACCAATCACACGAAGCAGAAGAAGAAAAGTTGCATCAATTGTTTAGATTACCCCTTCTTTACTGGCTAAATCATCTCCACTTAGTTCATCGGCATCAGTTATAGCTCAGGTTCTGGAAAATATAATGGACATATTGTTGGCCCTTCAACGAAGTTTGGATGCTATGGCCAATACAGTGGCCACCCATGGTGATGCTCTCATTGAATTATGACGTCCATCTGACGTATCCGTTATGCAACCACCACTGGTGGCTCATCAAATCCCACATCCACCAGTTGAGGTATTTCTTGAACCCAATGATGGTTTCTGCACAATCATTGGGAGGACCTTTTCCACTTCCACAACCAACGAGAGGGCTCTTTTCCCTTGAAACAAATGAGTGTGATTCAACTACACTGAAACTAGCCTAGTTGAAGAAAATGTTTAAAAGGTTACAAGGAATCAACTCTATCCTAGACATTGAAGATGGGTATACGAAAACAGCTATCAAATTGCCAGAACGGTTCAAAATGCAACACATTGACAGGTTTGATCGAGCTGGTGACCTTATGGTCCACATTGCTTCTTCTCGAATGTCTTAAAACCCATGGGGCCTGACTCAGCCTCAAAAACTTTCTTTGTTTGGAAGAACATTACATGGCGTAGCTGCCATCTGGTATGCTAAATTAGAAGATTCGGTGAAACAAAGTTGGGAAGAATTGCCTGAGGCTTTTGTTACCCAATATGCTTACAACACCTAGATTAAAGTAACCACCCAGGAGTTAGAAGCAACCCGATAGGAACCTAATGAATCTTTTGTAGCCTTCATTACCAGATGAAGGGCCAAGGTGGCAATGATGACTAACAGACCACCGGAGAAAGATCAAATCCACATGATAGTAAGAATCTGCATGGAAAAATATTGCGGAAAATGATAGTCCTTCAACTTTTCACTTTCAAAGTGTTGCATGAAATGAGAGTCCAGATAGAGGACGCCAACAAGCAAGGAATTATAGTGGATGACAAAGAACCTATACGGAAGACCTTTGGCCACAATCCAAACACTACCACCAGTAGTAGCATGGCTCAGAAACCTTTTGAGGTCAACTCAGTCACTACCACTACCACCACTAAAATAGCTGACCCCTTTGCCAATGCCAGTCTACAAGCAACAAACTCAGCTTGAGCGTTAACCAGAACCTTCAACCCAGTCCATATGTCCCTTACACATGAAGATCTTAGTATAAAGAGGGTATCTCAAACCTCTTAACACGACCTCGTCCAGATCCTCTCGTAGCCAAACACGACCGTGCCAACCACCAACAGCGTAGACACGATACCGACTGTTGCTTCCGTCTCCATCATGAAATTTAAGATCTCATTGACAACAAAATCATAGCTCCCCCATAACCACCAAAACCCAATATCACTACCAATCCATTGCCACCCCACGACTAAGCCCCACTACTACCTCGCCTCAATTTTATCCATATACTTTCACCCACTTTTGATTCTAGCATCTACATCACACTCTCTCATTTACCAAAACCAGAGGTACACATTCCTGAGAGCACTGATCTGTGCATGATGGATGCACCTCCAACCCAACCAAAACCCAACAGCCCTATGGTAGTAGTGTTAAAGGAAACAACCGAAGTGTCTATGATTGAGGTTGGCAAACTATCTAAGGAAGAGTATGATCCTAGCCAGTATATTGTACCCATTGATCAACTAAAGGCTAAGGTTGTTCTGCTTGGCTCATTTTCTATCAATGTTGTCAGAGAGAATGTAGTTGAATAAGGATTGGATGACTTGGTCGACCTAGAGGAAGACTTGGCTAATTTCCAGTTCTTTGAAGAATTATACCTTAGGAATGTGTAGATAGGATGATGGGATCCGAGAAATTCCAACGCTAGTCATGGTCGGTCAAGCAGTAGTGAAATTTTTGATGAGGAAACCGAGAGAAAAGAAGATGAACCAAAAATTGACACCAAAAAATCTGATGACAGTATTAAAGGAAAGGGTTCCAGAGAGAAAGAAGAAGAACCAAGGAGCTAATCAGAGTATACTTTGGGAAAGATTCGAGCAGAGCCTAATAATTGCCTTTTGGTCGATGAAGGCGAATGATGGGATCATAATGACTTGTAGGTCACCCACATTGATGATGAATGGGTAAGAAATATGGCTGTCGAGACTTGGTACTTAGAAGAAATTGATCATTTGACTAGAAGTGTGCGCTACCTCAAGCCTCCACACCTAGACCAAGGAAAGTCCTTGGGCAAAGACAAAGAAGTTGAGAAAGAGAAAGAGAAAGAAGTGGAAGAAGGCAAGGTTCTAAAATAGCTAAAAAAGATCTAGACAAACATCTCCATTGGGAGTTCCTCATGGTTCTAAGCCAAGCAACTTTGGTAATGACGAACAGTGGCCTTGGCACGAGTCACGAGTTTCCTAATTCTCCCAAAACATTAGGTGGCGACTCTAAGATCTGGTGATGCAGTTCATATTTTGGCAAAGATTTTGTAAAAAAATGGATTTTCTATGATTCACATTGCACTCGTGAGACTAGATCAAAGAGGTCGAGGGTCCGAACTGTTTAACGCGCACGGGTAACCCCCAGGCATGTTACAGGTTACAATCTAAACACACTCACAAGAGACGAGAAAAGAGGGGTTTAATCAAACAGCGAGACCTAGACCGTACCTCAATACGAAATAGGGGATTGATTTTAATTGAGTAAAAGAGAAAAGGGTTCTTAACCAATAAGCGAGACCTAGACCGTACCTCAATACGAAATAGGGGATGGTTTTCAACCGGGTAAAAGAGAAAAGGGGTCTTAACCAATATGCGAGACCTACCATACTTGAATACGAAATAGGGCGATGGTTTTCAACCGGGTAAAAGAGAAATGCGTCTTAACCAACATGTGAGACCTAAACTGCATCTCAATACGAAATAGGCTATTGGTTTTCAACCGGGTAAAAGAGAAAGGGGTCTTAACCAATATGTGAGACCTAGACTGTACCTCAATAAGAAATGGGGCTATGGTTTTCAACCGGGTAAAAGAGAAAGGGGTCTTAACCAACTAGCGAGGCCTAGACCATACCTCAATACAAAATAGGTGATAGTTTTCAACTGGGTAAAAGAGAAAAGTTGTAACCAAATGTTTCAAGAACTCAAGTGATGTGAACGGATTGTAACCATACATGATAAATGTAATAGACAGGGCAAGTGTGATGGTGAATGCAAAAACAGAAAGGGACAATATGAGACACAATATGCAATGTGATGAATGCACAACAGATAACTTCACAAAATGATTATTTTTATTTTTATTTATTTATTTATTTTTTTTTTGTGTGTGTGCGTGTTTTTCTTTTTCAAGTTTTTCTTCTTGTTCTTTTTTCTTTTTCTTCTTCTTTTCATTTTCTATTTTTTCTTAGGAAGGAGCACCAATGCTTTAGAATTTCCCTTGTTTTTTTTTTTGTGGAAATTTTCTCTTCTCTCTCTCTCTCTCTTCGTAATGCTGATTGGGAGACTTCGCCTAGAAGTTTAATAAAATAAGTTCTATTGTTTGCACATCATAGCGTGAATGGCTTTGCACTTGAGCTTGAAAATATATGGCTTGAACTTGAATCTGAGAATGATTGAATTTCAATGAGCTCCGAATTGGATATTGAGCCTTCACGTGACCAAAAATCTAGAAAAACAACTCAATGAAAGAAAAACAAAGCAAAAGCAATCCAAACACACATATTTACACTTGCTGGAATGGAAGACACTCAAAACAAGACTATAAAAGACAAACCATTGAGCCTACACAAATTCTATAGTTTTCCAGTCCGGAATGATATCGAAATTGGTCGGACGGCTAATTGATTGGCTGGCTAACTGATTTGTTGTCTAACCAGCTGAAAATTTGACAGGCTGACTGATTCATTAACCAGCTAGTTGAACGAACTGATGACTCGGCTAAAAAATTGGCCAACTGGTTAAACAAGTGGACGGTCGGCTAAAACAAATGAGAAACACCTAGAGTCAACTAATCAACATAGACGGCTGACTAAATTATTAGCCGACCGGTTGAAACATAAACATGAGACTCAAGAGTGTGGGGAGAAGGCAGAATTCCTGACTCGACTATGCCCTTAGTTTATTGCTTTGACTATTTTTTTTTTTTTTTGGTTTTTTCCTAAAAGGATTTTGATCAACATGAGAGTTAGATTAATATGCTTGTTCTACTCTCTATTTTGAAATCATGTAAGTCAAGCTATGAGCACTGAAAATTTTTATTTTTCGGTCCAAAGAATGATCTAGGTTTTGCAAAAAAATAATAATTTTTTTGAAAATTAGTATAGGTTTTGCAAAAAAATACTAATTTTTGAGAAAATTAGTCAACTTCATGAACAATCCTCAAAATCTGTTTTCTCAAATGGCCACAACCTGGTTAACATAGAATTAACCCTTGAGATACACAACCCAAAATTAAACAATGTGAGCAGGATATACTGTATGACCACTAAATCTTTCTTACAACTGAACCCATCATGAAAAAGGAATAGGAAAACTAAATCGAACGGAGATGAGCCAATCAAACATGGATAAGATAATGGAGTTGAGATGCGTGAGTTAAAAAAATGGTTGGGGGCAAACTTCAAAATGAAGCTTCTTTCATATCCCAAAAGGTAGGACTTAGGCTTTACGTAGTTCACGGGGTAAGGCTCACTCGGATATTAACTTTCTCCTTTGGTGCTGTAACTTTTACCAAAGTCGCCCTTCCGAGTTTTTGACCTTGTGAGCTTTTCTTCAATTTATTTATTTCTTTCTTTTCATGTTTTGATTTTCCATTGTTTTCATTTTTCATTTTTTTTTCTTTTTTTTTTTTGTTTTTGGTTTTTCTGCTCTAATTTTTGCCCAAGTCCCCCCTCAGGGATTTCGGCCTAGCGAAGCTCTCAAGGATAGTACATTTTTTAGCTTGTCCATATTGATTGATTGTGAGATCTCTAAGCCATATAAATCCATGAAAATGGTTGTTCTTCCTTACCAGATAGATTTGATGATGTAGGGACCCATCCAATTGGGTCTGAATTTGCCTCTAGGGCCGTGGATAGGAACTCGATTATCCTTTAGCACTCAAATTCTAAGGATTTGACGTCTTCTTCTTTTTTTCAATCTCCATTGGCTTGAGAAATCATCCAGTTTGAATCTTCGATCACATCCGACCTTATTGCCCCTAGTTCAAGGGTTGCTTCCAATCTCGTTATGCAAGCCTTCTTCAATCACATCCAACCATTTTGCCCCTAGTTCAAGAGTTAATTCCAATACGGCTATTCAAGCCTTATATTTTGGTTAATTATTGAAAATAGGTTTGAAAGCTAGAGGGGTCAGGCCTCAGGTTGAGATTGATCCTATGCTACACAATCTTAAGATTAATTCCAGGCATGTCTTCCTAAGACCACTCAAAAAATATTTTTTGAAATCTTTTAATAAAGCGATTAATCGCTCATGCTCTTTTGAAGGCAACGTAGAACCAATCTGGACTGAGCTAAGATCCTTCTCATTACCCACATTAAGCAAAATGATCTCATCCATTAAGGGCTTAGCACACCTCTTTTCCTCTCAGTCGATCAAAATTTTCAAATCTCAAGGAATTCCTTTCTCTTCATTTTTATCAAAGTTTTGGAGAAAGTTTTGAATTTTTTTTTTTTGTCAATGCAATGATTTAAAGGCACAAAGAATTAGGTAAAGATTAATGCATCTTCATTTAGAACTTTTTGGCTCAATGGTTAAAGCAGACTCGAAAGAAAGTGAAAAGACAGACATAGAAAGGACAATGATGCCTGGGTTATCACCCCCGAAATCACCAAACTTAGACATGCTAGAATGAATCGAGCCTGATCCTACCTTTACAAAGTTGGTGGAATCAAACTTAGACTCAACACTCAATTCAGAACTCAGAATAAAACTATTCTCAAATTACTATTAAAGTGTGGGCCATCTACAATATTCAAAATAAAGCTCGTGTAATCAGCATGTGGTCGTTCCCCAATCATAGAAATGGTCGAATATCCTCTGAGTTTATTGGTCCTGTGCTAGTTTCAAAATCTATCACATATTCAATCAATGTCAGACCTAGAATTTCTTTAGTGCTTCTTCACTTCTTGATCAATCCATGGCTCAATAAAACCATAAAGAGGGAAATGCATGCACGTGAGACTATCTACCATAATGCCCAATTCTGGTTCTAGATCATCTGCCACCACGGGGTGTTGGTGTTTTAGCTGGAATGGGAAGGTGTGATGTATATGGACAAATGGGAAGGTGTGATGTATATGCTGGGGTTGAAAGTTAATGACAGTGCATTGATTAAGTTGAGGTTGGGAAGGGGTGGTATTCTATCATGGGGTGGCAATGGGTTTGTGGTGACATTAGGCTTTTAAGGTGGAGCTATTATTTTGTTTGTCAATGATATCTTGAATCTCATAACGAAGACGATAGCAATGATCGGTGTCATAACTCTGTTGTTGGTGAAAGGCGCAATATTTGGTGGGATCATGGCTACATGGAAGTGGATTAGGAAGGGTTTGGGAATCAAGAGCTGGAGGTGCCCCTTTTTCACCAGAATTTTCATTGCACAGGTTGGAGACATGTGGAGATAATGAAACCTTCAGTTTTGAGGTTAGTTTGAAGTGCTTGGTTGTGGGCTAAAGTTAGCGAAGGGATTGGCTCTTTTGGCAGTTGTGACAGTGTTGATCTCTAAGGGTATGGCATTGGCAACTGTGCTACTATTGGGAGTAGCATTAGAACAGTGAGTGAATATCTTTCTCACGGGCTCATTTCCTTCTGCAATGATCCTTTATCTTATAGCATCCTCATTTGAACCCCAATCTCATGGAGGTCCTTAAAGTTGAAGTAGGGAAGAACTATCATCTTCTCTAGTAATCTTCCATGTGATTTTTGACTACCATACAGACTTGATCATTTTCCAAAGGTTGGCTTGTCATCATGGCTACGTTTTCCCTCCACTTGGTGATGAATGCCATGATGCTCTCGTTGGGGTCTTGTCGAGTCGCCTCCAGTTCCCAAGTGGTTACTTCGATCTGAGTTTTATAGGAATACGGGGTGACAAAAGCCTCAGCTAATTCTTTCTGACTCTATTTTATGGAATCCTCCAACTTGGCATACTACATGGCAACCACTCCTAACATGGTTCTTCCGAACAAGGAAAGCTTTTGAGCCGAAGATGGGCCCATGGGCTTCAAAATGTCTCAGAAGATGTGGATATGAACCATAGGATCATCAGCTCCATCAAATCTATCCATGTGTGGCATTTTGAAACACTCAGGAAACCTAATAGTTATGTTTGTAAACCCATCCTCGATGTCTAGAATGGAGTTGATCTTTTGTGATTTTTCAAACATCTTCTCCAAATTGGCTAATTTTAGCATAGTCGGGTCGACTCCATCGATATTCGTAGGGAATAGTCCTTACATTGGTTGTGTGAGAACCCTTAAGTCTTTTTGCAAGTTGGGTTCAAGAAGTTCCTCAGCTAGCGGAGGTGGTTCTAGAACTAGATGAACCACTAGAGACGGATGAGATGTAGACGCCCAAGACAAGTGTTGCAATTTGGCAAGAGGCTCCTTGTTGGCGGCAACCTTGTTGGTAATAGCACCCATACTTCGTTGAAGGGCCAAAATCATGTTGCCTATATCCACCAGAAATTGGTCCGTTACTGTTAGAGGTTGGTCCGTCACTACTAGAAATGGGTCTATCACCACTTCAGGTTGGTCCATCACTACTGAAGGTGAATCCATCACAGATCCTAGAAATTTCGGTTGGTGAGGCTCTAACAATGAGGTTTTAACCCTCCTCCTTGTAACTGGCTGCGGATAAACTAACACCGGTTGTCCTTGAACCAAATCTGCGGTTTTACTAAGTCTACCAGCACGAGTCCACAAAACTTTGGGGATATTAGACCGTTTTGAAACTATAGTGCTACGACTACCTAGCAAAAACAAAACAGAACTCCTGATCAGAATTTTAGTATAGCATTTCGGCTCAACTGATCATTATGCACACTAAAGTCAACCCCTCAAAATGATATGCCTAACCCACTGATTAGATTTGAGAACCCCAAATCCCATACATTGCACATAGTAGGAAAGAGAACAAACACCCCTATGAAGGGTAGGGTTATCCTATCCTAGCTTTGAAATGGTATATGGCTTTCACTATTTACACAAGTAGCATTATACATCGTAGAGTGGGAAAGCATCCTGTCCTAAGTTAGAAGTTGCTAGAGTATACTATATGCACTAGGTCAATCTTTGGTCAAAAAGGGTACCTCATCGATACACTGATATACCTGCCCAATCCGGTGGGTTAAATGATACATGGTGATCCTGATTCCAAGGCTTGTACAGCCACCATATTAGAGCCCATGATCGTCTATCTGCCTAAAGTCGAATAGCCATCCAAGATAACAGCTGACGAGTACGGGGACTTAAGCGCACCAATACATGAAATGCAATGAACATATAATTGAAAATATAAATCATATCATGGAGTTTGAGTCAAGGTTTCTTAATATCCCCAACAGAGTCGCCAGAAACTGTAATATCGCCTGAGGGGTACCCGCCCGCATTAAACAGTTCAGACCCTCGATTTCTTTAATCTAGTCTTACGAGTGCAACGTGAAATATAGATGAGAGTCCAGATTTGGCAACTTTTATAGAAAATCTATTTTATTGCAAAAAACTTTGCCAAAAATAAACTGAATCATCATATCTTCGAGCCACCTAATGTTTTGGAAAATTAGGAAACACGTGACTCGTGCCAAGGCCACTATTCGTCATCACCAAGGATGCTTGGTTTGAAATCGTAGGTATGATGGAAAAGGTCATTAATTGAGCACCCCCACTCACTTGATCAAAAGATCGGCCTCTACTAAGCCATGATATGAATTTTATTTGCTTTATGTGTTCATATTTTTATTTATTTAGTAAATCTTAAAATTTACTATGTGAAGCAAAACAAATATAGACTGTATCATTCAATTTGGAACAACTTGATTTTATTATTTTGAAAATGCTTTGAATAGTGTACAAAACATAGAAAATTGAGTTTTACACACATGAAAATCAATTTTATTCCAAATTAAACAACACAACCTTCACCCATCGGCATGCATAGAGATATATGAAACAAACAAATAGCCACATGGTAGGATGGTAAACATAGTAGAAAAACACACACAAGCGGGATGCTAAAGCACAAAAACTTACATATTTACCGATGTCTTGCAAATAATTACAAAACAAAGTTAGTAAAAACATGCATTATCCTAATACAATTCGCTCACGAAATGCAACTAAAGATCCAGCTTCTATTACATGACATGTGAATAATCTCAAGACATGAGGTAGTGCACAAAATCACATAATAATTGATTAAATTGACATATGAAAATTTAGCCGGATCTTAAGGCATGAAATATGAATGCAAAGCATGCATATGATGACAAGACCAAAATATACTACATATGTGCAGATAAGGAAAATGAGTAAAAGAACAGGATAGGAAAAAGCGGGGATGGGAAATTATTATATCACTATAAATATTACAAATCCGAATAAGCGAGGAGAGGAATAAAAACATACAACAAAATTAAATCCTCACAACTCTCTTTAACTACAATAAAAAAATAAAAACATAAGCTTCAGAGGGCCTTGGAGACCTTCGAAGACTATCTTGCTCAACATCCGAGGGACTGTTAGGTTCTGTCCAGAAGAAAGTGGTTGGCCGGCCAAAAAATGAGCTGGCTGGCCAAAAACTTAGCTGGCCAGTTAGCCAATAAATTGGTCAGCCGGCCAATCAAGCCAAGCTAAAAACTCTATTTTGCTTTAAACACCAAAAAAACAAAAGGAAAATATGCAAGTGACTCAACTAACCACTTCCAGTTAGCTTACAACAGGTTTATAACATGAAATTGAAGCAAGAAAAGCAATATGAGAAAAAAAAAAAATCCAAGAAAATGAAAGTGTGTAAAATTCACCTTCCAATGAAAGGATTTGATTTCTAAACTTCTTTTTGATCACCCACAAGCTTTGGAAGTGTGTTCTCAATTTTTAGTCTGAAAATTCGAAATTCTTGTTTGAATGGTTTTTTTAGGTTATTTAACACTATGTGTGGATGGGAGTTATATAACTCTTTTTTTTTTTTTTTCTCTCTTTTGATACCACTTAGCCACTTTTGAATCAAAGCTCTTGAACTTGGCTATAGTAGAATTTATGTGATGGTTTTGATATATGAAAAATGGGTATATCAGTGTATGGAAAATGAAAGTGTTTTGGCTCAAAGCTTAGACAACTCTCTTTCTCTCTCTATATCTTTTCTCTCGATTCATTGCTCCTGATCCTGTCTATAAGCAATGCAAGTTTACTCAATCAAAGAGAAGGTGGGAGAAAAGGTGGGAGACCAAGATGATGGGGGTGACAAGGGTGGTTGAAATGGATGCCACCTTTTGGAAGAAGACAAACTCCCTTTTGACAATGGAGGCCAAATGAGGATCATGGAGGGATATGGGTGTGCATCCCGTGCACTGAATGTATCAATAACAGCTGTAATGGCATGACCCACATGCATTAAAGAAAAAGTTTGTCGAAACTGCCCTACTTTTAGGAAAATTAGCCGGCTTGCCAATTCCTTGGCTAGCCAGCCAATTTTGTGGCTTGCCAGTCAATTAAGGCCAATTAATTGGCTGGTCGGCCAAAATATTGGCCCTGGTCTGACTATTTTTCTTGAAACATGATTTTTGACAGAATTATCATCCTTTCCACCTATTTCCACATTGTTCTTTGCTCGATTTCCTCAAAACAAAAAAAAAAATTATTTTGAAGTTTAAAAGTGAGCTTCAGAACACTATGAAAAATATTCGGAACAAAGTGTAGAAAGAAAGTTTCAGCAGAGAGTTTTGAACAGGATTCAAACATTTGGGAAAAATAGACTTGGGGTTGAAAATGAAGCAAAAGTTTCAGCTTTCTTACTGAGGATTTTGTGAGAAAAACATTTTTGTTTTTATCGTCGGGTAATCAAAAGAAAGCGCCCAAGTCTAAGGCCTAGTCAAAATAAGGTGTCTACACCTATCATCCTCAAGCTGACGGGTAGTCCGAGCACACCATTCAGATTTTAGAGGACATGTTTCAAGTTTGCGTTCTCGATTTTAAGGGGTTGTGGGAGAGGCACTTGCCTTTGGTGGAATTTTCCTATAATAATAGTTTTCAGGTGAGCATTGGTATGATACCTTTTGAGGCCTTATATGGCCGACCATGTAGATCTCCCATGGCCAAGGTGTGTGATCCACCTATGTTAGGTCTGGAGTTAGTCCATGAAATGATGGACAAGATTGCGCCTATTCATAAGAGGTTGGTTTTGACTCAGAGTCACTAAAAGAGCTATGTCGATCATAGAAGAAGGCCTTTGTCCTTTGAGGTGGGGGATCATGTGTTTCTAAAAATATCACCAAGATGGGATTTGAGATTTTAGAGCAAATTGAAGAGGTAGCTTATCATTTGGCCTTGTCGTCCCAACTTTTCATTGTTCATGACGTGTTTCATATTTGTATGCTCCAAAAATATGAACTTGTTCCTCCACACATGCTGGATTGGACCAAGTTAGAGGTAGATAAGGTGCCTCATACAAAGAGAGGCCAGTTCGAGTGTTAGATACTCGAGATCAAGTCTTGAAGGGTAAGACTATTCCATTGATTAAGGTGTTGTGGCGACACCATGGAGTCGAGGAGGCAACTTCGGAACGTGATCCAGAAGTCCATGAAAAGTATCTGAACCTATTTGTTTATATTTGAGACATGTATTGAGAATTTCATTAATATTGTAATATGTAAACATTGTCAATGTTTTGGAAATTTGAATTGTAATATTTAATGTGGAAGGACTCTGCTTTATCGTTATTACTAATGGGGATGGTTAATGGAATTAAAATCTGGTGGTTATTGGTTTGATTTAAATTTCGGGATGAAATTTCTTATGGGGCAGATTATAACAGTTCTGGTCCAGACCTGACCCATTTTATACTCTTAGATCTAGGATTCCGTGTCTTTAACTATTGTCCGTGCCCTTTATCATCTTGTTGGCAGTTGAGTTGAGTTGTTAGTTGTGTTTGAAGCAGGTTGAGAGTTAGTTTTTCAAAAGAGTTGATGTCCAGCTTTCTTCTTATTTGCTCGAGCAGTGTTTTGGTTGCTCGAGTGATCTTTGAGATTTCCTAGTATTTTTTGCAGGTCTGCAAAACTTCTGGGAGTAAGGTATCTTCGCTCGAGCGGTACTTCTTGCGCTCAAGAAGTCTCTACTATCTGCAAAACTTCTGGGAGGGAGTCGTGTTCGCTGGAACGGTATTTTGGTTGCTCAAGTGATCTCACTTATTTATGTCTAACGCTCAAGTGGTGTTTTTCTCACTTGAGTGTTTGCGAGTATATTAGTTTAGGAAAAAAGGTTTTTGAATCACTTTTTCATTCCTCTCTCTCTCTCTCTCAAACACATATAAGCCTAATTTCTTCTCCTTCGCTCTATAGTTCTTGTTTTAAAACCTCAAATACACCCTCACCCATTGATTTCTCCACCACAGATCTTTGGGAAAAAAAGGTAGAGCTCGTCAAAAGCTTCATACTAATCAGAGAGGATCTTATTTTTGGCTACGTCAAAGTTTTACCCTTGCTCTCTTCCTCTTCTACTCTTGAGGTAGGGATTTCTTCATCCTTTGGTATGAATCTTATCCAAGTTATTTGCTTTTTGAAAATGTTAAGTGATTTGGGAATTTTGGATTAAACTTAAGGTTTGGTTTTGAAATGTAAAATAGGGGTTTTGCAAATAAATTCTCAAGAAAGGTTGTAGAAGTGTATAAAATGTTCGGGTGTGTTGAAATGTTGAAATTTCCTTACTTAAATATGATTTTGAAAGTAAAGGTGGTTTTGTTTGGAAATCATTAGTATTTGATTTATGAAGTGAAGGGAAAAGGATGTTGGGTTTTGAAAAGATAAAAGGAATGTATCTATTAATAATAAGAGTGGAGTAGAATATGTAGTATCGCTCCCATTTAGAAAATGATGACATTATATCTCTTGTTGGAAAGTTATCTATTCAATAGAGATATCTGTTTTGGCCTATCGCTGGAGGATTGTTTTGATTGTTATAGAAACCGCATGAAGATTAGGTTAATTGAAACTAATTACTGATACATTTTTGCATTGAGCATTGTTTCATACTTACACATTGAAAATGTATTGTTTTCAGAAAAATGGTATATACCTTGGTGAATTTGGTTAGGGGGTGTAGTTGTGGTTTATATTATTCGCATGTGTGTCCTTGGTGAAAGTCTAGAAACTTGCACAATTAGGTACCGATCCTTCTGGTTAGAACCGGTAAAATAGCTTTGGTAGTGCTTGTATAGCCTAATGGAAGACACGTACCCAAAGATTTCTAGTGTTTTGTATCCACTACCCTGTTTTCTAATATGAAATGATATTTGTCGTGAATTAATATATAATCTTGGCATTGCATCGTTTTGAGATAAAAATGAAAAATGTTTGACAAATTGCATGCATATGCATTCACCTTATGATTTTGTTAAATTTTATATATTGTGTTAAAGTATCTCTACTAGGCTTTAGCTCATCCTACGTGAAAAATAACTTTCAGGTGCTAATGATATGCCTGCACCAAGGACGTAGCTTCGAAGTTATTGAAGCCAAAAGCTTCTTTTGTTTTCTTTGATGTAATTATTTTTTTGTACAAGTCATGAGCTTTAACTATATTAAGTTTATCTCACTTTTATTGTACTCAAGCATTGACTTGGAAAGATATAGCCATTAGGGCATGAGCTTATCTATATCTACTTTTTCTTTCTATTCATGTGCACATGTCATACTCTATAGATTTAGGATCTATGATTTATGAATGTATACACGCATATGTCATCTTATGTATGATCAAGAAGTATCAATAAAATGTTAATGATAACGCTAGTGGCACATTCTACTGTGTATTATGATGCAAGTTGTTATTATTTCGAGGCGTTGCAGAGTCAATCTCATATCCATTCCTATGATGTAAATGATATCTGTAACATGTGTTGTATGCATGGGACTTAGGGCGAGCTATGCTTTTAATGATCATTTATATCTTGAAAACTTAGAAGGATATCTGTGAAGAGGAGTGTTTAAGATATTCGAAATAAGGATCACCTATATAAGTGTGAAGGGGCCGCTTCTACAAGTATTAATAAGGCTAAATTATCTAAAGCACTCATGAAATACCAAGACATGCCCAAGGCCAAAATGGGCACAACCGTGAGAACTAAGGTATGTCTAGAGATATTTGGTGTGAATTCTATTGTCTTGGGCTTACACAAACGGCTAAATAGTTCAAGGTATTGCATCCATTGATTAGCTAGCAAGTCTAATATTCTTTCACTAAGAAAGGTTTAAGACCAAAAGCAACATATCCCCATGCGAAATATTTCCAATTGAATTCTCTTTGAGTTTGCATTGAGTCTTGCATTTGTTTCTGTCATTTCATTCATGTAGGGGATTGTTGAAAAAAAATGGTTTGGAAACTATTAATAAGTGAATGAGAAATTGACTCCAAAGTACACCATTTGAGTAAAGTTTTGAGACAAAATTTAATTAATTTAAAATTAATTTTTATTTAAATAAATTCATTATTTATTTGGGTCAAAATAGAACTGGATTCGATAGAAAATTCGAACATGTTTGAGAGAACAGTCATGTCTGTTGTATTGCACCTCTTCACTTAAAAGAGTCATGTCTCTTCTTTGAAAAGTCACCATAACTATTTGAAGAGTCACCAATTTTCCTATATAAGTAGCCCCCTGTTGCATTAATTAATAATCGAATTCATCTTGAATTTTTTTCTTCTTTATCAATCTATACTTCTATAAAAGAGAGTTTTACACAATAAGGTTCGCTAGACTTGTCGTGATAGTGGTGCTTCTATAAGGTTCAACCGTTGTATCCTAGAAAATGAGCGTCCAATAAAAACTCATGAGCACCGTAGTGGGGGACAAATTTGTCTTAAGAAAATTGTGTCCAATACAACTCTCAATTTGGTTTCAATTCCAGTTTTATACAATCTTTCTGTAAGTATTTTTGATTCTCTATATGCAGTTTGGTTTGGTTTTATCCAAACAAATCATGTTGTTCACTACAAGAAAAAGCATATTTGGCGACCAAACTTCCTAACTAAAAAAAATTTGGTTGCTGAAAGTATAGCTTTCAGCAACCAAAACAACATTAGTAGCCAAAAGTAAAGCTTTTTGGCGACTAAACAATTTTAGTAGCCAAAAGTCTACAATTGGCGACTAAAAAAAGTTTGGTCGTTGATTATATGGGTTTTAGTGACTAAAAAATTTTTAGTAACCCAAAGTAAAGCTTTTCGGCGACTTAAAAAATTTAGTAGCCAAAAGTCTACAATTGGCGACTAAAAATAAGTTTGGCCGCTGATTATATTGGTTTTACCGACTAAAAAAATTTTAGTAGCCAAAAGTAAAGCTTTTTGGTGGATAAAAAATTTTAGTATTTAAAAGTCTACAATTGGCGATAAAAAAATAAGTTTAGTCACCAAAAGTGATCATTTTTAGCGACTAAAATTATTTTGGTCGCTAAAAGTTAATTTTTTATATTTATTTTGCTTTTAAATAGTTTATTTTACATAAATTATGTAATAAAATAATTATTTTTATACATATACTTTTATATAAATATGGGTGTATGTACTATATAAATAATATATGTCACATATATAGTCATGTTGTGCTATAAAGGCGTAGTGGGAAGAGTGTGGGGCATAAGGTTTATGGTGCGGGAAGTTGGTGGTTTAAGTCTCTGCAAGAGCATATCAAATTGTTCTACAACGAATTTCAATTTATATTTTTTTCACGTTTGAAGCTTTTGGCTACTAAAGGTGTTGGTCGGCGATTCTTTGACTATTGGCGACTAAAACATTGGTCGATAAATGTATAATTTTAAAGAAATATAATAGACTATTGGGGATCAAAATTTTGGTCACTAAAGACTTACTTTTTGGCTACCAAAGGTTTTTTGGTTAGCAAAACCCTCCAAGACCTTTCCTGATAGGGTTTTGGTGACAAACGTAGCGACCAAAATTTTTGGTCGCAGAATGTCATTGGCGACCAAAAATAGACAATTGGTGACCAATATTTTAGTCGCTAAAAGTGACTTTTTTTGTATTGGTTTGTCAACTTATATTTTTTATATAAGGATTTATTCCAACATTTTCATCAAATAATTTTCAAAAAAATCAACGTTCAGTCCTAAATACTTAATTTTTAATTTTTAATTTTATCAAATATCATAAAGCATTGCCTATGAAAGATTTTGATTGTAGGTGATCAAAATATTTTTGAAATTTCATATGGTGAGTTGAGATGAGACATGAGCCCTTCTCTTGTCTACAATTTTCTCAACTACAAGTCTCAACAGATGCAGGAGAGGACTAGTTTATTGTTTGGTAGAATGATGGGAGTTTTTCTTTTTTTAGAGAGGAAGCTGCGTTTTTGGCCACCCAACCACCCAACCACTCAAGTTTTTCGGCCTTTACCTGCCCCAATTTAATGATCTTTGGATCCTTATTGCTGCGATGGTTTAGGAGCACGGTCATGTAGTATTTCGTGATAATAATTGACGGAGAATGTGAAATATTAACTATTTGAGTTAGGTAATTGAAGAACATAAGAAATATAATGAATGGTGATAGATAAAAAATATGATTACGGAATATTCCGAAACTATTGTATAAGTTTTCGTACGGCATGTATCCATAATATATATACGTGGGTGCGTTCTGATGGAAACATTTCAAGCTATGTTTTAATGTTGTACATGGATATCAATCAACCTACCTGAACTCTTCAATTTTGGCTGGTGAGCCCCGTGTGTTATTTATTGTATGGGAGACGTTCATTCAAGTTGGGTTTTCAAATTGGTGGGAATTATTGGGTCTATGGGCCCACCACTAAGCATGCATTGATAATCCGAACCGTTAATATGTAAAATGCATCGAGTATTTCATCTCTGCAAATAAATCATATTTATCGGATACTGATAGTTACTTGATCAAATTATATTTGTGTCAAATAAAATAATTTTTGACACAAATATGATTTGATGCTATCAATATACAATCAACGTAATTTTTTGTAGAGATGAATTATTCGACGATTCTATACATTGCATGGTTAAGATCACGGGCTCCGAGGTGAGCCCACGAAGACCCAACAATACCGAATCCTATATAGACTCTAGAGAAACCTCCGCGTATATATATAGTTAATTACACTAACTCCCCTTTTGATTTGAAATATTATTTGAGGACTGTTTCATATATATATATAGGTAAATTACACTAACTTCCTTCGGATTTGAAGTGACACCAATCTTTCTTATAGAAAGGTTGAATCAATTATAACTAGTGCAAATATTGTACACTGTACACATATAAAATGAATAATGTAAAATATGCATTTTAATATAAAAGAGATATCAATATCATTTTTCTATTTATGTAATTAATGAATTATTGATAAAAAATAGGCTAAGTATTATGTCAAATTACATCTTAAGAGAGTTCAATATAATTATATTAAATATGTGAGGTTTATTATATTTTTAACAAACTTTAAGAAAAATAAGTGTAATTTACCGTATATATATATATATATTTATATCAAACCAATTTATCAGAAAATTTTTCTTTCTATATCATTTTTTACTTTCTATATCATTTTTTATGTAATATGTTAAGTCTTAGGTTTTACAGATACATACAGTGACGGAGCCAGAAATTTAATATAAGGGGGCATTTATTAATTATAATCTCAAAATTTTTCTTTTCCAATCAATAACAATAACATAATAATTTTTTGAGCTAATATTAAACACAAAAAATTAATATTAGCACAAATTAATATTTTTAATTTTAGCACAAATTAAATTCCTAATTTTAACACAAACAACAGCAAACCAAAATTATTAATTTTAATATAAATCACCACCAATCAAAATTCATAATTTTAGCATTTCAAAATCTCTTGTTTTAACATATAAATAATAACAAATAATTTTTTTTTTACAAAATCAAAACTTAACAAATAACTATAAATTAATACTCATAATTTTTATTTAAAAGTAAAAAATAATAAATATAGTTGCCTGTAAACAATGAAGAGAAGACACCGATGTTGTAGTGTGGTCCCAAATCTGTGTTGTGTTATTCCAATCTGGTGAATTGCGAATCAATAAATTGCAAAATAACAAAGGAAGACAACGAAAATACGGAGACACTTAATAAGTACAGTAAAAAAATAAAAAAAAAAATAGAGAATTTCATATACTTTTAGAGTTTTAAAGATCCTACCAGCTGTCGTTGAAAGCCTTGCCCAACAAGTTTATTATTTTTTTAAGATTAACCCTTGCCCAACAAGTTAAGAATTTTTTTATTAAAAAAAAAAAAAAATCATCGAGACTTTGGAAATTTGGGGAGAGGGGTTGTATTAGTGTTTATCAATGTTTGTATGTGTCAGTGTTTAGCTAGGAGTTTAGGATCCAATTTTTTTATATTTTTGAAACGTCAGGATGTGAGATGGCAATGCTTGGTTTGAAACTGTGTGTTAGTATTTAATTAAGAGTTAAAGAAAATATTGAAATATCAAAGAGAGTACGTGACCCCCTAATCTCTTAGTGCCTCTGCCCCTCGATACACATAGCTTTTAATATATTAATACATCGGATTTGAGTCATGGGACTGTGAATTTTTCGGACTATTTAGTTGGATTAGATATGTATTTTGTGTTTATTTTTTCATGGGATTAGATGTCTGGATAGGACTATTTTTAGTAAATCTAACGTTTGGTTGGACGGACTGGATAGGATAAATGAACAAAAGACTATTTTGCCATTTTTCAATTGTTTACTAAGTAATAGCAATATTAAACATATCTTTAATATTTTAATTATTTTTAATTAAATAAATTTGTTTTTTTTAAATTAAATAAATAAAATATCAATAATTTTTTTTAAAATCATTACTGTATAACAAATCATTATTTTTTTTTACATACAAAACTTTACTGTGTTTGTTTAGTTACACAATTAAATAATTTACTGTGTTTGTTTATTTACACAATTAAATAAATTTATTTATTTACACAATTAAATAAATAAATAACCACTAAATTTGATTTAATAAAATACTGTATAACTTGTATAAAAAATTTATATTATTTTTTGAATTAAAATTTTAAATAAAACACCTATTACAATTTAAATAATGAAATTAAATAAATTATAAACAAAATTTTAAAATAAAACATCAATAAAATATCTATAAAAAATTATTTTAAAAAATTAAATAAATAAAACATCAATAAAAAGTTAAATAAAATTATTTTATTTTTAAATTGAAACATTTAAATTTTATTAAATATAATACATAATTAAATAGTAGAGGGTCAAAATAGTCATTTTCACATCTAATTCCAACAGTGGATAGTCTCCCATTTTCTGTCCTACCGCCTCCCCCCCAGGACACAATATTCTCCCATATGGGGGACATAGAGTCCGGCCGGACATGGAGTCCGGCGAACTAAAAAAAAAAAAAACAAATATCGAATTAGATTTACTGTGCGAATTACAATCCGCACAATAAATAATCCCCCCTTATCCCCCAATCAAACACATCCTCAGGAGTGAAACAAAGTGGTCAAATAACATTTTTCTTTTGATGTGGGTGGGTTTGTTAAGGACGCTGATTATTCGAGTAAGGAATGTTACAATGAAAATCTATTTCTATTATTTTATTTTATCATTTGATGTGTTGTTAGTCTAGTTGTCATCATTGTATTAGAGCTATAATGAGTGGTAAGACTTCTTAATATCCTATTGATACGTAAAGTCATAAGCATAATATAATGTGCCTGTTTGGCAGAGCTTAATTTCAACTTATTTCAGCTTTCAGCTTAATTTAAGCTATTTTGATGTGTTTAGTTTACCTTATAGCTTATAGCTTATAGCTTTTTGGAAGTCAGAAATCAACTTATTCTTTGAGTGGGGCAGGAGATGCTTTAAGAATAAGCTGGAAATCAGCTTAAGCTCAAAGTTATAAGCTATAAGCTGTTTAGACATAAGTTATAAGTACTTTCCCACAGCTCTACCAAACAGGGCTATTATACATAATAGGATAAATTATGTAAATAATTCCTCTAATTTATATAATGTGTCAATTTAATCACTATAGTTTCAATTTGTTCGATTTTACCCTTTAATTTAATGGATTATGTTATTTTAGTCTAATAAATAACGGTTGTTAAGTTAATTTAATGGAAGGTCAAATAATGTGTCAATTTAGTCCTTATATTTTACACGATGTATCAATTTGGTCCATGTAGTTTCAATTTTCTCAATTTTGACAGGGACTAAATTGACATATTGTGAAAAATATAAGGACCAAATTAACACATTATTTGACTTTCCGTTAAATTAGCTTAATAACCGTTATTTATTGGACTAAAATGACACAATCCGTTAAATTAATGGGCAAAATCGAGTAAATTGAAACTATAAGAACTACATTGACAAATCGTGTAAACTATAAAGACTATTTGCATAATTTTCCCTACATAATATAGTTAGAATGTCATTTCCCTATGTTGTATTTTCATATCTTTTCGTATTAATAAAAAAATAATAATATAATTGTTTTGCTAATCAAAAAGAACAAATGTAACATTATTAAATTCGAATGGTAGAAACTGTATAGTCCTCTTTGAATTATTTGATTGATTCCTTGAAATGAGATTAAAATAAAATAACTATTTCATCAAAATATATATAATCTTTATTTGATGCGATAAACAAAAATTACATTGAAAATAAAATTAACATTCAGTAATTTAAGACAATGATTATTACATTGAAAAGTTAAGGAATAATCATTTTATTTAGGGTAAAATTTATTTTTCCCTCCTTATGGTTTGATGCCAAAGCATTTACCAAAGTATAACCGTAGACATCATTAACTATAGATGTGAAATGATTGTCATACCCTCAAATCTTATATTTTTTTTGTTATTTTTTATTTTTTTACAGAGAAATACCCGAAGGCTACAAAGAAGCATCAGCCATCCTTTGGTTTGATGCCAAAGCATTTTATAACTAGAAAGTCTCTATGTGGTTTTAGACCAAAAGTATAACCATTAACATCATTAACTATAGATGTGAAATGATTGTCATACCCTCAAATCTTATACTTTTTTTTATTATTTTCTTTCCTTTTTTTTTTTCCTAAATTATTACCGACAAATGTCCGAAGGCCACAAAGAAGCATCAGCCACTAACAACTCCGAAAGTGCAACATGAGGATATGCAACACAGTCAAAGAGAAGAGCACCTTGGTGATGTGCTCTTGCTAGCCAGTGAGCTACTCCATTGGCTAAGTATCCAAGCAAATGAAGCATTTAAAGTGGAAGGAGTGAATATCGTGGATGATTGCTAAACATTCCAGGGGGGAACCAGTTCAAAAACACACAGGTCAATCACCTTTTGTTGTCGCTTTCCATTTGAACATTCAAAAGACCTAGGGCTTGAAGAAACAGAGATCCAACGAATAGCAAGAGCTTGTCCTAGCTTCGTTGGAAAAGTATAAACAGTGGAGATTACTCCATCAACTAATCCTCCTTCACCATCCCTCAGAAGCTAGTGTCAGGAAGTGGTTGGATCCATACATAATTTATAATATCTAACATTAATTCAATTAAATCACAATTAATTATAAATTCATAATTATTTATTGTAATTCGAATTTTAATTTAATTATATTTTATATCACAATTAATCTTAAATTTATAATAATTCCTACTTTTTAATCTAATTTTAATTTAATTATATTTTAGATCACAATTAATCTTAAATTCTTAGTTATATATTATAATTCATAACATATTAATCTAATTTTAATTAATTATATTTTAGATCAATTCTTAATTATATTTTAATATATTAATCTAATTTTAAGTTTGGAAAAAATGCGGATAAAGTTGTCTTTTTGTTATATTAATTGAACTAATTTTTTCGGAATACCAAATCTACTCTAAAAAATGGTGTGTGATACACTTTATGTTAGTTTAAAAGGAAAAATTAACGGTGATATTTTAGTCCAAAATCACATAAAGGCTTTCTAATTATTCAAATCATAAGTGGGTAAAGTACTCCAAACTTAAATCACCAGGGATAAAATGAATTTAACCATTTTATTTGTATTAAAAATCATTTTAGTGAACCAACTATTATCTTTTTCAGTCACATTTCTATTAATTATTGATCATTTGATTTGATTATGCTGATTTTTTTATTTTATTTTTTTAATTTAATTTTATTTTTATTTTTTTGGTGAATATGTTGATTTTATTCCAAGAACAAGAAAATTTTCCTTTTAATCCCATTTTAAGGCTTCCACCATCTCTTCCACGCAATTCCATGTGCCTAGTTTTATTTCCTAGACTATTGCTCTCCTACTGGCCACTAACAACAATATAAAATATCTCTTTGTCAACTTTCATTGAAACTCACTCAGACCAACCACCTGTGTTGTCGTGGGGTGATAAGTTCATTCCTCTTCTTATCCTAAACTTTTAAGGATTGTCTTTTATCCCCCACACTTCTATCTCCCGGTCAATTGTACCCACCTTTCCATCTGCACAATAATCTTTTCCCCAATTTTTTATTTATTTATTTTTATTTTTTTTTTTTGGGAGGGGAAACAACATGATCATTTGATCCTCAGTTAAATTATTTCTTCTTTATTTATGTAATTTGTGTGTGCTAAAATATGATCACACAATTAACAAGATCTAATAACATTATCTCTAGAATATCTCGGAATAGCTACATCTACAAGACTGAGGTTAGTACCTATCCAAATTGGTCGTTAATTGGGAGGGCACTCTAATAGTAAAAGGGTAATTCTACTTATACCACCAATTTAACTCCTTATACACTCAAAATTTATTTTTTTATATTATTATTATTTTTTTAATATCTATAATTCCCTAACCTCCTTCTCCTTGCACCCAAAACATAACCCTAATTCTCCCAAACCATCACCTTCGACCATCATCTTTATCACCGCAACCCCTTGCCACTGCAACCTGTTGGAACAATATTCTGTATATGATAAATAATTTGAAACCAAATTAAACAAATAAAATGAATAACGTACCAAATTTATTTTACCGAACCGAATGAATAATAAAAAGATCAAGTCGAGTGTGTGACACTCTATCTTTCAGAAAAATTCGCCCCGCTACGGTGCTTACGGTTAAGTGGTGTCTATCTTCCAGGATACGATGATCTTTACAAATTGTAGTAGCACTCAAAACAATTTGTTCGGCGAACTGGAACCTGTGTTCTATACTCTCTTTAATTTTCCTAAAAACTAATATGAAGAGTATATGCAACAGAGCATAAAATTGGACAGCACAAAAGTAATTTTCAAATTTTTTTTCAGATCAGAATAGCGGCTGGAAATGGCAGTATTTATAGACAACCAAGGCTGTCCGAACAGGTGCTTTTTTTGAATGAACAGATGCAAAATTAAAATGAACAGATACAACATTGTTTCAAACAGATAACTGCTAGTAACTGTTGCAATTACATATATATTTAGAAACTGCCCAGCAACTAAATCTGTTTTGCTCATTTTGAACCTGCTGGACTTGGACTGATAGAGGAAAAAAATTAGAACAGACATTAAATTCAAATTTGAATTAAATTAAATTTTCCCGTAAGTATTTTTTGAAAAAATTCAAATGAATTTTGTCAAAAATTTAATATAAGAACCGATCCACAACCCATACCCGCGCCCGGCACGGCTCGGACGGACAGCGGTGCGCGCACGCGTGTGTGGTTGTTTGAGCTAAGGTTCTATTTTTCCATAACTCTTCCCTTCTACAAACTTGAGGTGCCCCTTGGGCCCTAACCCAAGTTAGTACACCAAGAGCTTATATACTCACAAAAGCTTTCTTAAAGTTTCAATGTGGGACAACCCATTTCAAGAAAACCCACATTTAATTCTTTAAATGTCCATTCCATGAACCCGAAAACGACGTGAACTTCCCATTCACCCATAAATGGTTTTGATGAATCGCCTTCACCGAGTGACTTACCATGCGGCAAGGAACACGTCACCTTTTCGGAGCCACCTCAAAAGACGTTTGGGTCCCACTTAATTTTGCGCTCAAAATTGGCCTAAAATAAGCCTTATAAGACCAAATTTTCTAACAATCCCCCACATCAATGGAATTTGATGGAGAGAAAATGCAATAACATGATCTTATTACAAAAAGTACAGAAATTGGGAATATTATGCAAAGGATAGGTAGCTTTTGGCTTTGAACCTTCCTTTGTGAGACACAATCGGATTTACTAGCTAACCAGTGAACATGATGTGTTGAACTGCTCAGTCGTTTGTGTAAATCAGGACAATACAACTCACACAGTATATCGCCAGGCACAGTTTAGTTCTCACTATTGTGTTCATTTTGGCCCTAACCAACCTGGTCTTTCATGTGTGCTCTAGAGAATTGTAGCCCTTCACAAATCTTATAGAATCGGCCTAGTTCACACTCATATCGGTGATTCTTATGAAGAGTATCATGCCATACTCTACTATGTTTACCTAGATATAACAATCATTAAAAATATTACTTAACCTAAAAACGCTACAAACATCACTATTTCATCGTAGAAATGGGTAGGAGTTTGACTCTCCAGTGATCCTTCTGAGTTATACACAACTCGGTTATCCCTTTGAAGCTAGATCTTGGGATCTGCAGTCAACTAGGTTGGGTTGCCGTTGTTGTAACTCTTATTTAATAGGCTTAAGTCCCATTCCCCACGATGAATTCTCAACTAACTCTATTGCTAATCCTTTGATTAGTGGATCCACTATGTTGTCTTTAGACTTTATATATTCAACGAAAATAATTTCATTGAAGAGTAGTTGTCTTACAGTGTTATGTAGACGATGAATGTGTCATGACTTACCATTATACATATGACTCTGTGCTCTGCCAATTACTGATTGACTATCACAATGTATGTATATAGCAAGCACCGGTTTTGGCCACATTAAAATATCTTGAAGGAAGTGATGAAGCCATTATGTTTCTTCCCCAACTTTATCTAAAGCTATTAATTCTGATTCCATAGTAGACCTAGCAATGCAAGTCTATTTGGAAGATTTCCAAGATACAGCCGCACTACCAAGAGTAAAGACATACCCACTGGTGGATTTTGAGTCTCTAGTATTTGATATCCAGTTTGCATCACAGTATCATTTAAGTAATGTTGGATATCTAGTATAATCAAGCCCAATGTTACGAGTAAATCAGAGATATCTTAGAACCCTTATACTTGCTTTCTAGTGTTCTACTCTAGGGTTACTCGTATATCTACTTAATTTACTTACTGCATAAGCTATATCTGGGCAAGTGCAATTCATCAAGTACATTAAGCTTCCAATAATTTAGGCATACTCTAATTGAGAAATACTTTCTTGTACATTCTTAGAAAGAAACAAATTAACATCCACATGTGTTCTAGCAAGATGATTATCATTTTTGCTGAATTTGTCAAGTATTTTCTCAATGTAGTGAGATTGTGACAAAGCATAACCTTCTGATGTTTTGGTAATTTTCATACTAAGAATTACATCAACAATCCCCATGTCCTTCATGTCAAAATTTTATTCATGTAACGCCCCGAAATAATTCAACATAACCCAACCACATCTATAAACATTCATTCAGCAATGCTAGTAATTTCTCTATCTTTACATGATTAAATAGCATTCATTAAAAAGGTTTCACATGCAATTTATACATTCATTGGTAAGAAAACTCATGCATGTGAAGCATGTAGTCTCAAAATAAATAAAATGCCCTTACTGGCTACAACTTCCAAGGCTTAGGCCTGGTTACACAAAAGTGGTCTCTCGGACCCATACAAAAATAGCCCTTGGCTTTACAAAAATTCGCAACAAAACAGAGTATTACTCTTCACAACATTTCCACTCCTTCAATTCGGCAGGATCACTACATCTTTACCTGCACCAAAACCCATAGGGGTGAGCATAAAGCCCAGTAGAGAATTCCTTAACAAAGTATATACGTTTATGTAAGATAACCAATGTCAAATGCAATGCGAATGCCATGCAATGCTATTTCAAAAATAAATCCATGCCATGCTTTTCCCAAAAATCCTCATGTTTTCAAACGTTTTGCAATCTCATCAATTTCAAACTTCACATTTATACATAAGGGTCGGTAAATACGACACTAGTAATTCCTAGGTTGGTGTCTGCAAGTACGCTCTACAAGCACTACCAAACTGTCATTTTTGCCGGTATTTACTGGAAGGCTCGACACCTATCCGCGCGGTTTTCTGGTCTTTTACCATGGACACTCAAGCCAACTTAACAAATTCAACTACACCTCCTAACCGAACTTACCACGTATTTATCCCATAACACATTTCCATAGTTCTTATCATAACATAATCTTTCTCAAAGTAAACGTTTTATTTCAATTTATTTCAAGAAGCGCAACGATGCTAATAAATCAAATGAGAACAAGATGCAATACATGACATCTCATAACCTTTCTCCAGTTCCTCTTTTCAATGTTTTCCACAAGGTAACCATACATTATCAACATGCAATTACAATTTCTCATTTCACAAGACTTCCCAATTTAGTCACTTTAGGGCTTCATGTAGTGTTTTGAAACTTTCATTTCTCCAATGTTCATAATTTTCACCACCCCATAGTGTACACAATTGCCATTTTACAACTATATGTCCTCATATAATTCACAATACTTCCAACACACATTCCTCATTTCCAATATAAATCATTTTAGTTATCATTTTGTAAAACAATATTATGAAATTTACACGTAATCATTCTTATATCACAAGAGAATAAGATTCACTCTAGACATTTCCATACATTCCAAAAATTCCCAAATTTGTAGGTTTTTTTCACAAAACTCCACCATTATTCATCTCTTTTATAAAATCCCTTCATACACCTCAATCTCAACCCATTTTGCCCAAAACTTCAAGAAGAATCATTAAATGAACAGAAGATAGAGTTTGTTTTACAAAATCATCTATTTCTTGAGCGACCAAAACCCTTTTTCGAAATAGCTAGAAGAGCTCACAAAAATCAATTCAAAACTCACATAAACATATATATAACTCAAAGGAACCCTACCTCAAGCTTGACGAAGAATGGGGAATGAAACCCTAGAGTCAAAGGATGAGAGGATCTTGGATTTCCGCCGCCAAGTGAAGCCCTAGTTCTTGATCTTCAAAATTAGAGGTAGATGCTTATGATCTTGACTCAAGATTTGCTAGAATCAAGGTATTTTGGTGTTTGAGGAGGTTTTCTAGAGAGAAGGAGAAGGAAAATATGGTTTAGAGTGAGGGAGAAATGTCAAAAATGAGATACATTTTCGAACTAAAAGAGAAGAAAAACAGGGATTTTTGGATTGCCAGAGTGCCGCACGTGCGGCACCCATCCCTGCATGTGCAGAGTGCCCATTCCCGCACATGCGGCCCTCACCCCCGCACGTGTGGGGGTCCTCTCGCACCTCAGCCCGCACCTGCAATTTAAGCAGTGTGCTCAGCCAAATAGCCCTAGAACTCTGCACATGCGGCCTCGCCCTCCTGCACGTGCGGCCCTCTCTCGTACGTGCGGTCCTAGGCCCCCGCACGTGCGGCCTGCCAACCAGTCCAGAAAAATTTCTGGTTCGACTCTCGACCACTCTGGACCTGACCCCGCACCTCCAGGAGCAAAATATATTCAACATCGCCATAACAAGAATAAGGACCCCTATTTCAAGAATTATTTCCGAATGTTTCAAATCCAACAAGAATCAAAAGAGAATGAAGCCATGAGGAAAAAAAGAAGGAGTGAAAGAGACGTGGCCATCCCAATTCAACATTTCCTTGGTAGTTTTAATTATGTCATTATTACTACATATGATGAGCATATCATCCACATAAAGACATACAATGACACAAACTTTGTCTGTATTTTTAACATAAACACATTTGTCACACTCATTAACTTTAAATCCATTTGACATCATTGTCTTGTCAAATTTCTCATGCCATTGTTTTGGTGCCTGTTTTAAACCATATAATGATTTAACCAATTTACACACTTTATTTTTCTTTACTGGAATAAAAAATCCTTCTGGTTATTCCATGTAAATTTCTTCATCTAACTCATCATTTAAGAAAGTAGTTTTCACATCCATTTGATGAATTTCTAGATTGTACAAAGATGCAATGGCAATTAACATTCTAATGGATGTTATTCTAGTAATCGGTGAGTATGTGTCAAAGTAATTAAGATCTTCTTTTTGTCTAAAACCTTTGACTACAAGTCTTGCCTTGTATTTGTCAATTGACCCATCCACTTTCATTTTCCTTTGAAAAATCCACTTGTACCCAAGAGGTTTACAACCTGGTGGCAGATCCACTAATTCCCAAGTGTGATTTTGTATGATGGATTCAACTTCACTATTGATAGCTTCTTTCCATAAAGAAGCTTCAGGACTGGACATAGCTTCTTTAAAAGTTAAAGGCTCATTTTCTAACAAAAATGTTTGAAAATCTAGACCAAAAGATTTTGAAATTCTAGCATGTTTACTACGCCTAGTTCCTCTTCCTCATTTTGATCTATCTCTTGCTCTTGTTTTTAATCATGTTCTTGATCCTAACTAGTAATAGCATTATGAGATCTTTTATAATTACTAGTCTCTTGTTCAGTCTTATTTCGAAATACATGTTCAAAGAAAGATGCATTCCCGGATTCAATAATAGTATTTACATGCATTTCGGAATGTTCTGATTTATGAATGAAAAATCGATATGCACTATTATTCTTGGTATAACCAATGAAAATGCAATCAACTGTTTTAGGACCTATCTTAGTCTTTTTAGCACTAGGAATAGCCACTTTAGCCAAACACCCCCACACTTTTAAGTATTTGTAGGATGGTACTCTCTTATGCCACATTTCATAAGGTGTTTGATTCACTTTTTTTCAGGGTACTTTATTAAGTATATAATTAGCAGAAAGTATTGCTTCCCCCTACAAGTTTTGAGGTAATTCAGAACTGATTAACATGGCATTCATCATTTCTTTTAAAGTCCTATTTTTCCTTTCAGCAATTCCATTTTGCTGAGGTGAGTAAGGAACGGTGGTTTGATGAACTATTCCATGTTCTTTACAAAACTTACCAAAAGGTGATTCATATTCACCACCTCTATCACTTCTAAGTTTCTTAATTTTTTTACTAAGTTGATTTCCAACTTCATTTTTATATTGAATGAAAGTTTCCAAAGTTTCATCCTTAGTTCGAATTAAATAAACATAACTATATCTAGTATAGTCATATATGAAAGTGATAAAATATTTTTTCCCACCTCTAGTTTGAATAGATTTAAAATCACAAATATCACTATGAATTAATTCAAGTGGTTCTATACTTCTTTCAATTGAATGGAAAGAAGTTTTGGATAATTTTGCCTCAACGCAAATTTCACATTTATGATTTGAATCAATGTCAAATTTAGGTAAACATTCCATATTAATTAATCTACGCAAAGATCCATAATTAACATGTCCAAGTCTACCATGCCATAAATTT
Organism: Camellia lanceoleosa; assembly: GCA_025200525.1. Classification (NCBI taxonomy): domain Eukaryota; kingdom Viridiplantae; phylum Streptophyta; class Magnoliopsida; order Ericales; family Theaceae; genus Camellia; species Camellia lanceoleosa. Next base: position 47,791,521 of record CM045767.1, read on the forward strand.
GAAGACTCTAGTAAGTAAGAAGAAGATGTATTTTTATTAATAACAAAGGGTACAACAGTCATTACATTCATTTTGAAAAGGCCATCAGACATGTAACATTTTCCTACATACATTCCATTTTTGGTAAGTACAAATTTATCACTTTCAAAAACTAGCCCAAACCTATTTTTACTCAACAAAGATCCAGAAACAAGGTTCTTGCGAATGTTCGGTACATGCAGCACATTGTTGAGAGTGGGTTCTTTTTCAGATGTCATCTTCAGAATAATCTTTCATTGTCCTTCAACTTTAGAAGTCAAGGAGTTGCCCATAAAAAGTTGTTCACTGTTATCCACCACTGAATAAGATGTGAACATCTTTTTGTCGACACAGATGTGGCTAATAGCACCAGTGTCCACCCATCATTCTTTAGGATTTTCGACAAGGTTTGCCTCGGAAACAACTATAGAAAGATTTATGTCACTTACACCATTGGAGATATTGTCCACTTCGGTCATATGGGCTTGAGCAGGCTTCTTGCTTGTTCTTCTTTTGCTTTTGCCTTTGCTACGGCAATCTTTGGCCCGATGTCCCTCTTTGTCACAGATGTAACACTTGCCATTAAACTTATACTTTTTAGTCTCCCTTCTTTTAGAGCCTCGTGAGGAACTTTCTCTAGAAAACTTCTGTTTCTTGGCTTTTGGAGCATGTTCCACCACATTTGTCTTTGACTCCATTGAATGCTTACTAGCTCGCTTTTTCAGAATTGCGGTTGTCCTCCTCAATCCTCAAACGCATAATCAATTCTTCCTAAGACATTTCTTTGCGTTTGTGTTTGAGGTAGTTCTTCAATTCCTTCCAACCTTGTAGTAATTTCTCAATTAAGGCTGTAACTTGGAAGGATTCACTAAGACATATGTCTTCTGCATGAATGTCATGCAAAATGAGTTGGAGATCTTGAACTTGGTTGATCACAGTCTTAGAATCAACCATCACAAAGTCCAAGAATTTGCCGACTACAAATTTCTTTGAGCTGGCATCTTCTGTTTTGTACTTTTTTTACAAAGACTCCCAAAGTTCATTTGCTGTTTTGATAGGACTATAGACGTTGTATAATGTGTTGTCAAGTTCGTTCAAGATTTAGTTCCCACAAAAGAAATCAGCATGTTTCGAGGCATCAACCGCATCAACCACTTGCCGGTCAATTTCATCCTCGTTCAGAGTAGGAGCATTCTTACGGAGAAAACAAGCTAGGTTCAGAGTAATAAGATAGAACATTTTCTGTTGCCATCTTTTAAAATCAATTCCTGTGAACTTTTCTAGCTTCTCACCATGATTGACCAGCACAGTCACAACAGGAGGGATTAGAGCAATTACAGCCACCACACTAGTACTTGTTTAGGCATTAGTTTGACCAGTTTCAGTAACCATGAATTCTAAATTATAAAACAAAATTAGAATTAGAATTTTATACTACACAGAAAATTTAAACCAAAGCCACATAATTAAATTCTGTAAAAATAAAAGAAACAAGAAATGTAACTTTTATTTTCCAATTAATTTGAAAATAAAATAAAATTTTATTTAACCAAACTAATTCCACACAGAAAATTAAATTTCTGTAACACTTTAATAATTAAAATACTGAAATAGAATTTTAATTAATGAACACTCATAAATAATTTCTGAAAACCAAAATTAATTTCTAACAAAATTCCACAAATAAATATTCTGAATTGTTAATGACACCAATATATTACTACTAGTTGTCCAAGAAAATAGATAGTATATTACTACTATTTGTTTTCCAACCAAAATATTATTTTGTAAAATCACAAAAATAATTTCTGTAAAATGAAGAAAGAGAAAGGGAAACAAACGAAAAATTCTGTAAACAGAATAATTCGAATATATCTTAAGATTGTTGGAACAATCTTATGTGTATAATAAATAAATTGAAATCAAATCAAACAAATAAAATAAATAACGTACCGAATTTACTTTATTGAACCGAATGAATAATAAAAAGATCAAGTCGAGTGTGTGACACACTCAGATTCGCCCTGCTATGGTACTTATGGTTAAGTGGCGTGTATCTCCCAAGATACAATGATCTTCACAAATTGTAGTAGCACTCTAAACAATTTGTTCGGCGAACTAGAACATGTGTTCTATAATCTCTTTAATTTTCCTAAAAACTAATATGAAGAATATATACAACAGAGCAGAAAATTTGGATAGCACAAAAGTAATTTTCAGATTTTTTTCCAGATCAGAATGACTGCTGGAAATGGAAGTATTTATAGACAACCAAGGTTGTCCGAACAGGTGTTGTTTTTGAATGAACAAATGCAAAATTAAACTGAACAGATACAACACTGTTTCAAATAGTTAACTATTGGTAACTGCTGCAGTTACATATCTGTTCGGAAACTGCCCATCAACCGAATCTGTTTTGGTCTTTTTGAACCTGCTGGACTTGGACCCAAGGAGGAAAGAAATTAGGACATAAATTAAATTCAAATTTGAATTAAATTAAATTTTCCCGCAAGTATTTTTTGAAAAAATTCAAATGAATTTTGTCCAAAAAATTAATATAAGAACCGACCCGACCCACACCTGTGCCCATCACGGCGGCTACGGTGGCATGTGTGTGATAGTTTGAGCCAAAGTTCCATTTGTCCATAACTCCTCCCTTTTACAAACTTGGGGTGCCCTCTTGGAGCCCAACCCAAGTTAGTACACCAAGAGCTTATATACTCACAAAAGCTCTTTTAAAGTTTCAATGTGGCACAACCCATTTTAAGGAAACCCACATTTAATTCTTTAAATGTCCATTCCATAAACCTGAAAATGACGTCAACTTCCCATTCACTCATAAATGGTTTTGACGCACCGTCTTCACCGTGTGACTTTCTATGTGGCAAGGAACATGTCACCTCTTCGGACCCACCCCAAAAGATGTTTGGGGCCCACTCAATTTTAGGCTCCAAGTTGGCCAAAAATAGGCCTTATAAAACCAAAATTTTCAACACAATTGCCACTCTCTCTGTGTCGCCACAACCACAGCCACCACTCACTGTCGCAACCCCTTGCTACCTCAGCTACCTCGTTGTCGTAGTCACCACCTCCTTCTTCAATACTTCCAAATTTGTGTTCCCACCACCGCCATCTCCCACTACAACAAAAAACAATTTTGGCAACACAACAAAATTCGTTGCCAAAAGGCAGAAATCGTCGGTAAAGAGCTTTACCGACCCGTAGAGCTTCGTTGGTAACCTGTCGCCGAAAGTGTGTCGGGAAAAGTTTTTATTGACGAAAAATTCATTATATCGCCAAAAGTATGTCTTTAGCAACAAACATCTTTATGGGTGTAGACACCCCATTTTGACCGTCCTCAAGACTTGGACGTCACCGTTTGAACACTCGGTGATCATCCATGTTTGTGTTCGTCTTGAGTTCCCGGAGGTCTCGGATACGCGCCTTGCCTCAGGATCTCTCGACTCGACTATTTTGTGTCTGGTTTTGCACTAAACACTTGTGCTTTGCCTTGGAGGGGCATGGAATGGCTTGTGGGCCATTCCCACACTCCACCGACCACGGCTTGAGGCCACCGGCTGTGTTTTGTTGCCACCGGCCAAATGTTTGGCCAGCCGGCACTATAGATGGCCAACCAGCTATCTTTCTTTGGTCAATTGCATTTTTGGCCGACCGACTACTGTGCATCTGCTTTTGCAGATATTTTTGTGCAACTGGCATGCATTTCCTTCTTGTTAGCTTCCTTTGGAAGCTTTACAAGACTAATTGTCTATAAAAGAGGGGCTCTTCTCTCTTGTTGAGGAGTTAGACAACTTAGACAACATTTTTAGAGCTTGAGCTCTAGGGTTAGGGTTTACATATATTCTCTATCTTTATATCTCTCTCTCTCTCTTGTGTTTAGTGTGTGTTTAGTCTCATTTTTGTGCACAAACACCCACCATCATACCTTTTCTTGGTTGCTGAGGTACCAGAGGTCTTTCCTTGAAGCTTTTGAACTGGTTTAGAACCAAAAGAGCTGCTGGAACATTGTTTGTGAAGAGGGTCTACAGAGGTAAGACTTTTGTCCCTTTTTTCCCATTTTTGCAAAGCTTTTTTAGCCTATCTTGCATCTATTTTTTAGCTTAGCATATAACATATAAAAGTCTTGTTTTTATCTGCTCTAAATAGTTTGTTAAGGGTGTTTTAAGCTTTGGGGTTGTTTGACCCCCCTTAAGGCTTGTTTGGCCTTTGTTTTGTGCCATTTTGGTTGAGCTCCGGGACCATTGTGTTTGGGCCTCCTCACCACTAAAATCTTGAGAGATTTCAGAGGTGGGGATGGTGCCTTGAGGTCCTAGGAAGGACAGGGCCACCCCTTCTCCTTGTTGTCCTTGAAAAGGGCTATTTTTGCCTCTTAAAGGAGCATCTAGTTTAGGCTCATGTTGACCATGCCTTGACTGATATTTGTGCTTATTTTGCCATGAAATAGCATTGTGTTGAGTTGGTTTGGACACACCTTGCATGCCTTGCATACATGTCATGTAATGCCATCATTTAGCCTTAACATGTATCTAGTCTTTGACCCTTGTTCAAGCATGTTTTAGGCCCTGCTTTGTGAAGCTTTTGTACTTTTTTTTCCATGCTTAAGGTTTGCCTTTGGTTGTTTTGGTCGACCATGGCATGCATTGCATAGCCCCTTTGCATTTTGGCTTGTAAGCTTTAAATGTATAGACCTTTAACATGCATCACTTGCATTGTTTCAGTGATTTGGAACCACATACCATGTTATTTCAATCCTCATGACATGCTTGCATGCTTGCCTTTGATGCTTCTTTAATGCCTTACGATGTTGTGCCTTATGCTCCATGTTTGGTCATTGTGCATGCCCTTGAATTTAAGTCATTTAGATGCCATCTAAGTGGTCTTTAGGCTTTGTTTTAATATACTAAAACTCTATTTTTGGTCATTTAATTCATGCCATGTTTGGTTTTGCTAAGGGTAGTTCAATACCTCCTTAGCTTGCCTTGAGTTTTGGACCTCTAATTGCATGCTTATACTTGTCTTGTTGGCTTGGTTTGGCATCATTCTCACATGATTTTCAGAGCTCATGTGCATGCCATTAGTCCATGTTTGCATCTTCTTAAGTGTGCTTGAGAGTTTCTCTTTGTGCCTAAGTGATGGACCATGTTTATATGCATGCTTGTATATGTATTTGGCTCCACTTCCTTAGCTTTTGGCCAATGTTTTGGGCTTGTTTGAGGGCTGCCTAAGTTAGTCTAAGTCCACCCCTTTGCATGTTGTTGCATGCTCCCCTTGTATGTCGTTGCATATTTGTGTGTTGTTGCATGATTGAAGTTACATGATTGAATGAAGTCACATGTTTGCTTGCATGCTTGAACACCCACATTATGTCTTGCATACTTGTTGGTTGCATTGCTTCATGCCTTGCATGCCTTGCATGATCATTGTATGCTTTGTATGCTTCTTTGTATTTCCATGGTCGCATGCTAGCTCACATGCCTAGGTTGCATCATAATAGCACGCATGCTTAACCTCTTGAATTGATTATGATAGATGTTGAGCCCCCTTTATTTACTTATGTGCATTGCATTCCATATTAAGATGCACACTTGATTCTTTGGGCCATCATGCATGGAAATGCGTGATTGGTGGTCGGAGAATCGAGGCCCATCCTCCTTTGAGTTATTCACATGATAAGGGGTGTGGTTGGTGCATACATAGCTTGAAATGCATTGCCATGCCAAGTTTTGCCCTCTGTTGCTGTCAACACAGATTCTGCAGGAAGATTTGGCCGGCCGGCCATCTTCAGTGCCGACCGGCCATCCATTGTTGGCCGATGGAGTATTTTGTGGCCGGTGACCATTACACATGGCCGGTGATCAATCCCTTTAGCCAGTGGTGTTCTAGAGCACTCAGAGAAGCAACCCTGGGACTTATGCAGTCTTCAGAGGAGGATAACAGCCAAAGCAGAGGCATCTTGCGCATGGCAGTGACTTTCCGAGCGGAACCGAGCGTGCATGCATCGGACCCTCTTCCCGAGGCTACTGTTTACTGCTTAATTATATTCAATTGATTTGTCAATTATATTAGGTGGTTTGTAATAATTAATTAGCTTGTAGGTTAATTAAATTGTATCATTCTTTCGGCCTCTCCGAGCGAGAGCAAATCCGTAATAAGTGTGGGTGAGTGTGTGCATGTCTTCCAACCCCACCTCTTTCTTCCCTTTTACTTACCTGCTTTCAATGGTTAGTACTAGGGCATATTTAAATTAGCATCCTTATGCTATGCATGCGTGCATTCATTCATTTGACTTGCATGCACCGGGCTCGGTACATCATGCTAACCGCATAAGTATTTAAATCCAACTTGAATACGTGTTATTTGTAGCATCTCACATGCCATCTTAGATTAGCCGAGCTTATTCTATGTGACATTCTGTATGCGATACATTAGTCACTTTAACATGAACTAGGATCACGCATGTTTGCTAACTAGTTTACTGTTTTGGCACGGAGTACACTGTAAGTATTTTATGCTTTAACATCTCGCATGAGTGTGAATGTTAAACATAAATAGCACGCTTACCATGTGGCTTTATGCTTATGTGATATAACTGCCTGAATGCCTGTGGGTGAAGGTTGGACTGTTTGAGTTGGAACAACTCACTGAAATCCGTGTTTTAGCCTACTTGTGAGTAGCAAATTCCAAAACATTTTCCAAACAAACGGATATGCAATGTTTTGTTCCAAATTAGGCGATCTAGTCTATACTTGTTTGCTATGCGCACAACATAGTAAATCTAGGCTAATGACCGGAACAAGGACACATAACGTTTTCAAAAGAGGATATCATGGTTAGTATAGGCCGATCTTCGGATCGGGCGAGAGGGGGTGCTCATAGCTGACCTTTCCCAATCGTACCCAAGTTCCCGAGCCGAGGCAACTTTGGTGATGACGGACACGTGGCCTTTGGCACCGAGTCAGGGTTTCCTAAATTCCCCCATAAAAAATATTTAGGTGGTGACTCTGTATCTGGCGAAGTAGTCCATGTTTGGCACTTCCTTCAAAATCTGTTTTTCTCAAAACGATTTGCCGGATTTGGACTCTTCGGTTCAAGATTAAGAACCGTGACAAGACGAGTCTGAATTGTAGCATCGAGGTCCCTCGCGGACTTGTTACAATGGGCAAAAGCCTTCCACCATCGTCACTAATTTACCATTGCGTTGGCAAAAGTGGTTCAAATAAGATAATTATGTGTCATTTTTACTGACTCAAATTTGTATCGGTAAAAATGATACTTTTGGAGACAACTTGATTGCATCGGCAAAACATCTAATTGTGTTATGAAAAAAAAAGTTTAATTTCGTATTTGGGATAAGAAAAATTACCATCACAAATAACAAATTAATCTTCAATAAAAAATTATTAAATAATATTCACATTTTAATTCATTGACATCCAAATATATATAAATAAATTCTATTTATGATAACAACAATAGCCCACGTGTTCTTACAATCCAAAATTTAAGTTTATGTACAACAATACCTAAAGTTAAACAAAGTACAAAATAAATAAAATCAAGTCAATCCCAATTGGAACGATATGTTTAATGCAACTATAGCATCACCAATGACAATATGCAAATGCATGTGAACAAGCCTCTTCTCATTTCCTGTTAGCACTAGAGCAAGATCATAATTTTCATCTTCAACAACCTACATTCAAGAAAGAAAAAGAATTTTTTTTTTTTTATTATTAATATTGTCATAAATGAAAATTTAAACTTGCAAATTTGGAGGACTCAGATTTAAGGGAAATGCATGAAGAAATCTCAATAGAATTGAGTTAAAGCATTGATAGAAAAGAAAAATATCCCAAGCGGCAACAGTTACACAAGGGACAAAAGAATTTCAAATAATTTCTTAGCATAACAAGAGAAAAATAAACAATCAATTAGTTGTACCTGGCACAATAATTCACCACCAAACATTGCTAAATCAATCTACAAAATAAAGTTCAATTATTTTGATAAGTAAAAATAAGATAATTCAAATCAAATAACATAAAAAGAAACCAGTTTGTGACATCCGAGATGAATTCATAGTCATGATCAATGTAACGCTCTGTATTTTATTACTCAGATAACCTTACAAATGGTCATTAATTAAGTCCATTTACAAATAACATTTAATCCTTGGGTAAAATGATAAATATTTAAATATACATATTCCCTCTCGTTATACAACAATGACATTTACATACAAATAAAAGAAATGCCCTGAGGCTTACAATAAAAGAGAGGACATTACTCTTTAAAATAAAAAATTGCACTCAGCCAAACAACAAATCAAGTAATACAATCCATCCTACATTACACCTATAAAATGGTAAAAACCATTATTTGATCTTCAAATCTGAAAATCATTCCCTGTACACATGTACAGGCAGAGGGTGGGCAACTACTAGCTCAGCAAGCAATCTCATATTAAAACATTAGAAGATATATGGGTACCAAAATACTCATACATATACGTGAAATCATATCATGTCAAAACCATATGATTTTATTACATAGGGGGTGTTTGTTTCAGCTTTTCAGAGCCAACTTATGGCTTTTAGCTTTGAAAAAGTTATTTTGGACTATTTGGTTAAACTTATTTCAAACAGCTTCTAATTCTAACAGCTTATTTTAACTCAAAAAAGCTGATTCAGAAGTCACTCACCTTGCTTCGATTATTGCTGTGGACATGTTAATTTATAGTTATACTCTTAAATTTTTTTATTTTTTATTTTTTTAAAAATAGAAAAAGACTCAAATGGACTATAGATTATTATTATTATTTTTTTATGAGAAATGTAGATAAATAAAAAATAAAAATTAATTGAAAAAGCTATTTCACAGCTTATTTAACAAACACTACTCAGCAACTTAAATCTATAATCCAACAGCTACACCAAACAGAATAACAACTTCTGATTAAAGTCATAATCTATAATCTGTTAAGCTATAATCTATAAGCTGTTTTAACAGCTACACCAAACGGGGCCATAATCTCTTAAATCTAATTTATTTAATTAACCACAACAAGTTAATTTAAATAAATAAACATGTTTTAATAGCAACAAGGCATCCTTTTTAATTCATTCAATTATCCTATTATCAATTGAATTAAATAATTAAACAATTCATCAAATCCATTTTATACGGTCTTATGAGATGAATGCATATGCCATGTCATGCTCAAAATATTTTTCTTATCTTTTGAAAATCTTACGCACAATACCATTTTGAAAACACATTACTCTAACAATTTCAATAAAATTCCAATATGGTAAATACGACTCAGGTAATCCCTACGCTGGTGTCTACAAGTAGACTATACAAGTACTACCAATTTGTCATTTTTACCAGTATTAATTGCAAGGCTCGACACCTGTAATCTGTCATTTTTGCCAGTATTAACTGGAAGGCTCGACACCTATCATCTATATCACCTTTCAGAACTTACCACCGTATTTACCCCAAAATCATTTCATGAAAACTTGTTTCCTAACATTCATTTCTCAATGCAAAGTTTTCAAATCAAATTTTAAAGCTCATCATTATCAAATGAATTGATATGCCAATACAATGATTAATAATACAATGCAATATTTCTTCCACTTTCAATACTTCTACACAATATTCCCATTGTGATCAAAATTCTCATTTCTCATTTCAATATAATTTCTCAAGATGAATATAAATACTTTTATTCCAATTCATCCATGGGACAACAAAATTCCCACGCTTAAAATAATCTTAACCATTTAGTCACTTCAAGACTATATCAACATTTTGAATAACAATTTTCAAAACTTCAACAATTCTCATATTCCATGAAAACCATCATTTATATGTAAACAAATAAACAATTTTTCAAACATCATTTATTTTGGCACACAGAATAAATATATCATCTTCAAAAATTATCAACATCTTTCTTAAAAATCACTAATTTCTAGGTTTTCTCACAAAAATCACTTATCTTCATTTATTGAAAGAAAGTCACCAAAAACATCTCTCTTCAATCTTCATGGTTCAAAATCCTCAATTTCTCTTTTAAAAGGAATCAATTTTCAAAACAAATCAAAGGATGATTTCAAAAATCATCTAGATCTAAATTTGATGTTCAAAAGCAACATATTAGCATACTCCAACTATTAAAATAAAAAATCCATTTCTCAATTGTCTTGACTCACACAAAACTTTCAATAAATTTTGTTCTACTTAAACCAAGATAACCAAAATAAATTTCACCAATATCTCATACTTATGAAATATTAACATTTTCATCATACTATATTAAAAGTTATGATATAATCTCAATAACATACTTTTAACCATAAATGATATAAACTTTTAACCAAACTAATTTAATCCACTAAATTAGTAATTTTCTTATATTCACATTTTTTCAAAAGAAATAATACCAAACATAACTTAACCCAACTCATCTTTCAAGCATAATCATATTTCATGAATATAACACTTTTAGAGTTTTTAATCCCAAAACAACTCTATAATATCAACTTAACAATTTACACCATATTCATCAACATCAATTTATTTTTCTTCTCAAAAATAAATTCCAAAACTCAAAGATTAAAAAAAAAAAAAAACCAACTTTATATTTCTTAGAATAAATCATCTAATTATAATATGATGTAAATACAATCATACAACTATTAATTTTATTTTCGGATTTCTTTGCAAAATTATCAACACAAAATGATTTTTCCAAATCAATCTCAAAATGCCAACATCCTTAACATTTCAACATAATTTTTCTTCCAAAAATTACTAAACAAAAATCTGAAAATATATATATGCAATACCTCTTATAATGATATATTTTCTCAAGATAACCCTAACATAGCTTTAATGTAAGAATATGAAGAAAGTCCCTACCTCAAGTATGAAGAAAAGCTAACCCAAAAATGAAAACATCACTCGATCATGGATCCGAGATCACCATTGCGAAGATCACGACAAGCTCTCTGACTTTCATTTACAACACTTTGGCAAAATCTCACTCTAAAGACTCCCATTCAAGCTCAACGGTTGAACCAACAATGGAGAAATAAAGGAGAGAGAGAAAGAGAGAGAGAGAGAGAGAGAGAGAGAGAGAGATGTTGGGAGCTCTTTGCCCAACCAAACAAATGAAGAAAAAGAAAAGGAAAAGATGGAAAGTGTAACGCCCCAAATTTCTAGCCCAAATGATAATACAACAATCACGGCTCTTTCAAGGAAAACTGAATATAAATCTCCAAACTTACATTACATGATATAATAGTTCTTCATGCAATAATACATTAATCTAACAACAAGTAAATAAATAAACAAATACCCCCAATGGTTTACAAGTTTCCAAGGCTTGAGCCTGCTTACACAAAACGGTTATTCAAACCCACACAAACACATACCTTGGCTTAAACATAGAGTCACAGCAAAATGAGAGCATTGTACTTCCAACACACATACTTTCACGCCTCTAGTTGGGTGGGATCACCACATCTTTTCCTACACAAAAATCCCATAGAGTGAGCATAAAGCACAGTAGGAAATTTTTAACAAAGTATATACATTTTATACAAGTTTCAAGAGATGAATTGCACATGCCATGCTATGTCCCTTTTGAAGATAAATCATATTTTCATCTTTTGAAAACTATCATGCTCAATGACATCATGCAATTTCAATTGTTCAAAACTTAACAATTTATTTCAAGGACGGTAAATACGACTCTAGTAACCCCTAGGTCGATGTCTGCAAGTAGACTATACAAGTACTACCAAATTGTCATTTTTACCGGTATAACCGAAAGGCTCGACACCTATTTGTGCGGGTTTTTGGTCTTTCACCCCGGACTCTTAGGCCAACTTATTCAATATCATCTACACCACCTTTTCAGACTTACTAACGTATTTACCCCAAAACCATTCCATGAAAACTTGTTTCTCAACATTGTTTTCTCAATACAAGTTTTAAAATCAACTTTCAAAGTTTAATGTAATCAAATAAATTGTTATGCCAATTTCGCAAGATGACTATAAATACTTTTATTTCAATTCATCATCCAAGGAATAACGCAATTCCTTCTTCTCAAGTATCCTCGGCAATTGGTTATTTCAAGACTATTTCAATGTTTTGAACAATAATTTTCAAAATGAACAACAATTCTCATATTCCCTGAAATTCATCATTTGTATAAATATAAATAAGAAATTTTCTAAACATCCATTTATTTTCACACACAATAAATATAACAATATCATTCATAGATTTTCACTCTCCTTTAAAAAAAAATTCCCAAATTCTAGGTTTTCTCGCCAAAACTATACAACTCAAATCTTTTGAAAGAAAACTTTCCAAAATCATCTTTTCGTCAATCAATGAAGATCAAAACCCATAAAATCATTTTAAAAGAACAAGTGACAAATCCACTTTCAAAATCGCTAAACTTCTTAAATCAATAATTAATTTTCAAAGCTATTGAAAGATGATTTCGAAAATCATATAGATCTTGCAAAAATATATATAACTCTAAGAAAATCCCTACCTCAAGTTTTAAAGAAGAAATGAGATGAAACCCCCAAAATCAATGGTGTCAAAACTCGATCTTCACCGCACACAACGAAGCCCTCGAGAAGTTAACCAACTTTAATGAAGAACTTATGGAAGAACTCTAATGGATCTTAAGAAATAAAGGTTTTGATCCAATTTGGCATAGGGAAATTTAGAGAGAAGGGATAGGAAAGGGTTTTTAGAGAGATATACAAAAGTGATTTGAAATATCAAATTCACGAACTGATAAAACATGGTCCGCTTAAGCGTAGAAAGACCCGCTCGAGCATCAAATACACTTTCCTAGTACTTTTGCAGATAGGTCAAACTTCTGCAACGAAACATTCTCCGCTCGAGCGCATAAACGGCTGCTCGAGCGGACAAGCAACTTATAATGCATTTTGCATTTTTGCTTGAGCACCGCTCAACCCTCAACCGTGACTAGGACACCTTAAAGGACGCCGTCCCTGGACCCCATGGTGACCGGGCACTCGATCTCCAGGCGCCCTTGGACCCGCCAAGGGGCGCTTCCCCCTGGACCCCTGCGAGCTGGTCGGGTAGCTCGATCCCCGACATACTCAACGAAGTGGCAAAACTGGGATCGCTACAACCTTCCTCCCTTAAAGAATTTCGTCCTCGAAATTTCAAATCAAACTACCCAAACAAAAGGGTTTCTAGTAATCAAAACCACGCTATTTCATTTTCAAATCACAATACTAACTCTTCAACCAAATTCTACCATTTCTACCATGGTTATCTCATTAACAACAACCACCCAAATACGCATAAATATGAAATTTTTCAAAAAGTATTGGCAACTCTAAAAAACCTTATGCTTAAAACAACAATGCACATAACAACATGTGGTTAACAACTTTAAATACGTTTCCCTCAACACTAGGGAATATTACAAAGAAAAGCAACTTAAGCATCTTCAAATAAATTTGGATATTTGGAGTGGACTTTCGCCTCCCGTTCCCACGTCACTTCTTCAACCCGATGGTGTCTCTACAACACCTTTACCAACGATATAGTTTTGCCCCATAGCACTTGCTCCCGGGTATCTAATATTTGAACCGATCGTTCTTCGTAAGAGGCATCCTCATCTACCTCAAAGTCAGCCCAATCAAGCACATGAGAAGGGTTAGGTTCATACTTCCTAAGCATAGCTACATGAAATATGTTGTGAACTACCGAAAGTTGCGGCAGTAAAGCTAACCAGTATGCCACTTCCCCAATTCACTCTAAGATCTCAAAAGACCCAATGAACCTTGGAGATAATTTATCACTCTTTCCAAATCTCATCAAACCCTGCCTTGGTGAGATTTTTAGAAACACATGGTCACCAACTTCAAAAGATAAAGGTCATCTCCTCATATCGTCATAACTCTTTTGTCGACTTTGGGCCATAACTAACCTCTTCTGAATGAGACCAACTTTCTCGGTTGTCTCTCTAACAGTTTTTGGACCCAGTAACGGTGCATTACCTACATCGGCCCAACAAACCGGTGATCTACAAGGTCGGCCATACAAAGCCTCAAATGGTGCCATCCTAATACTAGCTTGGTAACTATTATTGTAAGCAAACTCAATCAACGGTAAGTGCCTTTCCCAAGGCCCCTTAAAATCAAGGACACAACCTCTAAGCATGTCCTCCAAAATTTGAATGGTACGTTCCAACTGTCCATCGATTTGAGGATGATAAGCTGTGCTAAGAGTCAACTTAGTTCCCAACGTTTCTTGAAGGCTGTGCCATAATAGGGTAGTAAAACGAGGATCCCTATCCGATACGATAGTCACAGGGACTCCATGAAGTCGAACTATCTCTCTAATGTACAACTCTACCAAGCGTTCAACTGAGTTGCTGGTGTACATCAGAATGAAATGGGTAGACTTAGTCAACCTATCGACAATCACCCAAACGGTGTCATTGCCTCGTTGTGTTCTAGGAAGCCCAGCTACAAAATCCATGGTAACATGCTCCCATTTCCACTCAGCTATCGGTAAGGGTTCTAGAAAACCCGCTGGTCTTTGGTGTTCGGCCTTCACTTGTTGACAACTAAGGCACTTCGATACAGATAAAGTGACATCCCATTTCATACCCCTCCACCAAAACTGCCAACTAAGATCATGATACATTTTAGTGCCTCCCGGGTGTACCACAAGGCATGAGTAATGGAACTCCTGAAGTACTTCCTTTCTAAAACATTCTGGTACAAGCAAACAGCCTGGGGTAATTTTTCTCATGAGTTTTCAATTGTCGTGAACCGTAGGCCACAACTTTCTCTTCTTGCATCAAGACACAACCAAGTCCATTCTCGGACGTATCACAATAGACAGTGTAATTCAAACCCCTTTCCGGAATTATCAAAACCGGTGCGGTAGTCAATCTAGTCTTAAGCTCTTGGAATGACTTTTCACAAGCCTCACTACACACAAATTTGATACCCTTTCTAGTCAACCTAGTCAAAGGTGTAGCTAATCTAGAGAAGTCCCTTACAAAACGTCGATAATACCCTGCTAATCCCAAGAAACTTTGGATTTCAAAAACATTCTTGGGTTGTTCCCAATCTTGTACGGCATCTATCTTTGAGGAGTCCACAGTCACTCTCTCTCTAGACACTACATGCCCCAAAAACTTCACATCTGTTAACCAAAACTCACATTTTTCAAATTTGGCATACAATTGGTGCCCACTAAGTAAACCCAACACTACCCATAAGTGAGTCTCGTGTTCCTATTCAGAGGTTGAATAAATCAAGATGTCATCCACAAAGATAACCACAAAATGGTCAAAGTATTCCCGAAAGATTCTGTTCATCAAATCCATAAAGGAAGCTGGTGCATTAGTCAACCCAAAAGGCATTACAAGGAATTCATAGTGGCCATAACGAGTACGAAAGGCCGTCTTCTGAATGTCCTCCTCCCGGACTCTCAATTGATGGTACCCCGACCTCAAATCTATTTTTGAGATGCAACGCGACCCTCTAAGTTGGTCAAACAAATCATCTATTATGGGTAGAGAATACTTGTTCTTAACTGTAACTCTATTCAACTTGCGGTAATCAATACACAACTACAATAACCCATCCTTCTTCTTCTCAAAGAGAGTCGACACTCCCCAAGACAATGTACTAGGGCGAATGAAACCCTTGTCTAAAAGTTCTTGGAGTTGAATCTTCAATTCATGCAATTCGACGAATGCAAATCTATATGGTGACATGGAAATCAGTGCCGTGCCAGGCACTAGTTCAATGGAGAACTCGATCTCCCGGTGAGGTGGTAAACTAGTAAGATCTTTTGGAAAGACATCCGGGTATTCACAAACTACCCTTGGTAACTCAACATAAGCCCCGTCACTCTTACTATCCAAGAGAGTTGCAAGAAGGTCACTAAGCTTGCTCTTACTACGAGGGTCAACAACTGGCGACAAGGCTCTATCAACTTGGTTCCCCAGAAAATCGAAACAATCACCACCCAAAGTGCACACTGTAACTCTCTAACGGTAACAATGAATCACAGCTTGATAAGAACACAACCAGTCCATGCCTAAAATGACATCAAAACTCGGCATATCTAGCAATACAAAAGCAAATGGAAGTCGACGCCTGGCAACTTCTATTTCATAATTACGACAACCCTGGTCTAAATCAACTGTATCCCCAACAGGTGACTCTACTCTGAGTATAGACACTAACTGTGCTACCTCTAACCCCAATGCAGAAGCAAATGTAGTAGATATAAACGAATGAGACGCACCCGTGTCTATCAATGCATTAGCCAAAGAATTACACACAACAAAAATACCTCTCACAACTAGGGATTCTGGCAACTGCTCTGGCACGGTAATAGCATACATGCGCCCCTGTGGCCTCTGATTGACTTGCTCCCCTCTCGGAGCATAGGCCTATTGTACTGACTGAGCCGAATGGGCTCCCTGATTAACTCGTGAAGCTTGGATTGATTGAGCCTATTGGTGGCTCTGAGTCTGCCTCGACCTTGATTCGCCAGATGCGTCTCCCAACTGTGGACAAGTTCTCTTCATATGCCCCGGCTGACCACACTGATAATAATTAAACCCTTGACCTTTATTCTGAGACTAAGACTGACTTTGAGATCGGTTAGGTGGTGGTACTATTAACTGCTCGCCTCCTTTCTTCGAGATCGATTGGTTAGGAAATGATGGCAAAGACAAAAATGGGGGCCACCCACATGGGTTTATTTCCCCAAAGCTTGATTTTTCCCAAAAAATATAATTTTTGTAATAATATCTCAAAAATTTATAATATAAATTACAAAATGATATAATTTTTCTCATCGCAAAATATAATATTTTTGTACACCACAAAATATAATATTTTGATCACTACGAAATATACACATTTTCATTCTTTATAAAATATATAATTTTTTACCATATGGTACACACCATAAAATTAATTATTAAATATTTATTATAATCCTATATAACAAATAATGACAACTCCTAAGGTGATTACTACCAATCACCTAATTAAAAAGGACCAAATAGTTAAACATGAGTCATTAAACAAACTCAAATTAAATTAAATCTAAATCATGGGTCTCACCCATAAGTCAAACATGGTCCAATTATATACCAAAATAGTCACAAAAAATTTATCTCAAATCCTTGTCTGAACACCTAAAACTCAATTTCAAATTCTACTATAAATTAAACTAAACACCAATCAGTTCGTGAATTTTTATAAAATAAATACTCATCATTTAATTCTAAAAGTTTTATCCAACGTGAAAAACTCATATGGGAACAACATATAAAAATTTCATAATTTTCTGAGATCGGGAACTAGTTTTAAAAAAATAAAAAACCGAACTGTTTTTGCACCGAATTTACACAACAATCAAATTCGAAAATTTGCTCAATTAAATTATGCACTAGCTATTTAAAAAAAAAAAAAAATAAAATATGGGTCATTACAATCAAATGCCAAGAGTTAGAACCAAAACCACGATTTTTGTATCTCAAAACCTATTAAATAGTCGATTATCTTGGTTTGTTACATGTTTTAAAAGAAAATGAAAAATTATGTATTTTCTGACAACCAAACTGATTATATTATTTAGGGTTAATCAAGTATTACCTTAAATGCATCTTCATCAAGACAATCATCTCCAACATAAATTGGGAGCACATCATCAGAATTACTTATGCCTACGTCAATTTAATTCGTCATTCGATTGTTACAGGAAAACAAAATTAATTTTCACAACCAATAAAGAGAGAACTGTTTAATAGAAAAGGTCAAAAATTTACTCACCTAGGGATTCAAGTAAGAACTCGACAGCTTTACCCTTATACCAATCAAGCACAGACCGAACCTCTAAAACCTTGGGGGGGGGGAAAGGAAAGGTAAAAATTAGTGGGATCAGGGAAACAAAATGAGCCAAGAGCAATAAACTTTTAAATTGGACCGATCTGCGAACCTTTTGCCCATGTGTCAATCGTAGACGAGGAGAGTCCTTTAGTGTTTCCTGGACATATTGTGCAATTGTTTTCCAATACTACAAAAATTCAAGAAACCACATAAATAAAAGATCTATAGTTGGTGAAACAAAAGTGCCATTGAAATAGCTAATTCAGCCTATGGTGCTTAGAACAACCCCGACCTTCTTATCCACATCACGGTAATGCACAGTGTAGACGTCTCCGAACGTCCCGGGAGGGAAATCCCGTTTTGTTCATTTGGGCTCACTACAGTTCAGGGCTCAATGTCACGGTCCTGTATCTAATCTCGTAGAGTGCAATGCAAGACCGATGAATCATCAAAGAGTCCAAATCCGGCAAATCATTTTTGAAAACAGATTTTTTTAAAAGAAGTGCCAAACATGGATTACTTTGCCAGATACAGGGTCGCCACCTAAATATTTTATTTTGGGGGAAATTTAGGAAACCTTGACTCGTTGCCGAAGGCCACGTATCCGTCATCACCAAAGTTGCCTCGGCTCGGGAACTTGGGTACGATCAGGAAGGTCACTTCGTGAGCACCCCCGCTCGCCCGATCAAAGATCGGCCTCTACTAACCATGATATCTAGTTTTGAAAACATTATGCGTTCTTATTCCGGTTATTAGCCTAGATTTACTATGTGATGCACACAGCATACAAGTATAGACTGGATCGCCTGAATTGGAACAAAACATTTTATGTTTGTTTTGAAAAATGGTTTGCTACTCGCAAGTAGGCTAAAAATGTAGATTTTGCCACCCTCGGGTGGGCTTAGAAAAGATGGTTTTGCCACTATCTAGTGGGCTTAAAACTCACAGTCAATGCATTTATTCCAATTCAAATAACCCAACCTTCACCCACAGGCATTCAGGCAGATATATCACATAAGCATATAGCCTCATGGTTAGCATGCTATCATGGCAGTCACTCACACGCGTGCAAGGATACTAAAGCATAAAACTTACCGAGTACTCCAAGCCAAAATAGAAGCTATGTTAGAAATCATGTATGATCCTAACTATACAGAAATGCCTAATGCAACATATGCAAAAATGCAACTATAGCAGGCTCAGCTATTCTAAAGATGGCATGTGAAATGCTACAACTAACAAGTATTCAACTCGGAATTGAAATACAATGCAGTTAGTATGATACGTCGAGCCTGGTGCATGCAATACAGATGAATGAATGCAAACATGCTATCATACTGTATGCTAATTGAAACATGCCCTAATCTAACCATCATAAGCTGGTAAATAAAAGGAAGAAAGACGTGGGGTTGGAAGACATACATCACACACACGTACACTTATTACACAATTGCCCTGGCTCGGAGGGTCCGAATAAATAATACAGTCCGAATAAGTACAAAATCCCAATTAATTAACAAATTAACTAGGAAAGCAGTAAATTAGCATGCAAGCCCATGGACCGCCTCAGCTCTATTCCGAATGATAAATAATGCATGCTTGAGTTGCCTTGCGCAGAAATCCATTGCGATGCCCCAATTAGCCTCTATTTACAATTAAGCCCGAAATATTGCAGGAAGCTCCAAAAGACTGTCGGTTTTCGATTTGCTACAACAGAGAGCAAGAAAGGGGCATGGCAAAGTATTTTCACACATGTATGCACACCTCGATCCTCGTGCCACCAATCACGCATCTCGATGCATGATGACCGAGGAGTCGAATTGCACGACTCAATATGAAATGAATGCACATATAAACATAACAAGACCGAGACTCCATCATGGTTAATCCGGAGTGTCAGCGACTGGGAATTGAGACACGTTCCGTCATTCGGAGTACGAAACGTCCCTCGTTTCCCGTGCTTGGGCTAACTCCTATCCCAAGCACAATGCAATATGCATGACATGCATGAATGCAATCCTAACATGCAACCTAGCATACGCAATGCTATGAGATGGCGTACACAATGCCTGATGTAGCAAGACATACACGATGCTCTAACATACAACCTAGCATACGCAATGCTATGAATTGAAATGGCATGCACAATGCATAATGGACTTAGACCAACATGAGTGGACCTCAGGCACACTCATATCAGTAACCATTAGATGAAAATGAGACAACTGAAATGCGTGCACACATGCACGCATACCGAGGACCGAACCTAAGGCATTAAATGCCACTCTACCAAAGCATGGCAAGGATGAAGCATGGCATTCAAACATGTAACTTTTAGCCCTGAAACATGATGCTAGATGGTCCCAAAACATGGAAATATGGCACCCGATGCATGAAATAAGCCCCGAAACTCAAAACTAGTCCAATGCATTGAACCACAAGTATACAAAGCAAGCATTATTTGATCATGAAGTCTAAAGGCAGAGCCAAGGCAGTCCCAAAACATGCATATTTCCAGTTTAAAGCATAGCCAAAAAGTGCTAACATGATGGACTAAAATAGCATGCAATAATGACTAGTAAGCATGGTTTACATGGCATGTATATGAAGCACAAGAGAACTCATCAAACCAGTCAAAATCAGTGACTAAAACATGTCAAAATATGCCCAAATAACTTCTGAAATGCAGCCAACACATGCACAAATGATGAGCTCCTTTGAAAGGCTACAAGAGGGGTTATTCTACACATGCATGATAGACACTTAGCATAGCAAAACCAACTCTGGAAATCAAATATGATAGCCATAAAACTAACCAAAAAGGCCCTAAAAAATGACTTCAAAGCATATAAGATGGAGCCCCTTTGGAAGGCTAAAAAGGCCAACAAACATGACAAGGAGAGAGGGGGTCACCCCCCTCTAATTTTGGCTCTCAAAATAGTATTCTAGCCACTAAAAATCCACTGGATTTCAATGGCTAGAAGGCCAAACAAAGCATGCAACCAAGGCTTAGATGTAAGGCTCAAAACAAGAGTCAATCAAGCATACAAGGAAGTATATGACCTCAAACAAAAAAATGCCCTTAATCAAAAATCAAGAGGGAATCAAGAAAAGACTTTTTCCAGTTTGTAACAAATCTCGAAAATGTTCACAAGTAAGGCTAAAATAGGATGCGAAATTAGCCCTAAAAGAGGGATAGTGGGCAAGGGGTACGAGATGGTCTCAAACAGCAAAGAGTCTTTCAACAAAGTTGAAGAGGGGCTGAAAATAAGATACTTCACAGTTTGGCTCGAAGCCCAGAAATGCTCACAAATAAGGCTAATATATCATGCAAAATAAGCCCTAAAAGAGAGATAAAGCACAAAGGGGGAGTAGATGACTTCAAAAAACAAAGTTTTCTTAAACAAAGTTGAAAAGGAGCTCAAAATAAGATATTTTTCAGTTTAGATCAGAGCCCAAAAATGCAAGAAAAAGGGGCTGAAGTATAGGGCAAAATAATGCAAAAAAGGGGGGGAAATAGAAGCTTACCCTTGTAGAGCTGACCCTCAGCAACTTCTGGACCAAGAATGTGACTCCTCAAGCTCTTCAAGTCACCTCCAAGGTGCTGGAATGGATGAGGGAGGTGGTAGGCTATGAGGTGTAGGGTAAAAAGGCCAAGAAAATGGGTGTTTCGAGGCTTGAAGTATAGCTATAGGAGGTTGTATGTATAATTCTCAGCCCAAAGCTTCTAACCCTCTCCAATGGAGGTAGAATGTGTATTATATAGAGGGAGAAGGGTGAGGCTTCTTGGATAAGCCAAGAGGGGGGGTTCAAGGCTTTTAAAGGAAGCTTGACCAAAGGGGTCAAGCTTCTTGAAGAAGCTAACCCAAAAGGGTCAAGCTTCCTTAAGAAGCTTGACCAAAGGGGCCAAACCACCTTGAAACCAAGCAAAGGGGGGCAAAACCACCTAAAATGGACCAAAAACATGGACAAACCCTCGGGCAGTGGATCTGGTGCAAAATAGCTGGCACAGTTGGAATGCACCTGGAGAGACAAACTTGGCCGACCAGGTTCAATAGGTCCAGGTGGCCGGCCAGCCATCTCCTGGCCGTGACCCGAGGTCAAAGGGTCAAGCAAATCGCTTGGCCACCACCCCAAAAGGTGGCCTCCCAGATGAGTGCAACACAGTTGTGCAGAGAAAAACCAAAAAAAGTGACCCAGGAGAGAGAAAAACCAGCTTTTTAGAGGGGTTCAAAAGGGTCAGGAAGAATTACTGGTCAGCCTACCCATATTGGTGGCCTCCCAGTTGTGTACAACACAATGGTGTGGTGGAAAGTCAGAAAAGTGGCCTAGGAATGAGAAAAACTAGCTTTCTAGTGAGAAAAATGAGCGACGAAGAGCAATGAAGAGAAAAGCTGGCTTTTCAGAAAAATTGCTGGCCTCCCACCCTCCTACAACCTTCCTAACAATGAAAATAAGGTCTCCACGAAAAACGAATCCAAACCGATGCAAAACGAAGGTTCGGGGGGGTCAAAACGCGCGGCTTGGGGCCCCGAAAACTGACTATTAAGCACCGGAGGTGGCGTTTGACCAGGAAGTTGGTCTCTCGAGCCACAGTGTCCCTCAAAAGGAAGGAAACAAGGTGTATGCCAAAAACCGGAGCAAATGGAGGTGGTTAAGCGGTCCTGAACCGAGGTACACGACCGACGGCTCCAAAAACCGGGAACCGAGCTCCAAATGGGAAAAATGGCCTACGACCACGAAATGTAGCCTACGGCCACTGAGAGATGATCTACGAGACCTCTCCCTCCCTTCAGGAAGAGAAAACAAAGAAAACAGGGCCCGGTTCGCAAACCGAGGCAAGGCACAAAAGAGTCCGGAAGTCCGGAGACAGGGCTCGCGGCCGAGACTTTGCAACTTCAGAACGAGCACAATATGCAAAATCACCAAGCGCTCAATCAGTGACATCTGAGTCTTATGGTCGGTCAAAAATGGAGTGTCTATAGTTGCCCCTCTTTGACAGAACTCGAAAGTCATAAGTGACGGGATTGAATGTCAAAGCCCAGAGACGACCTATTTTTGACAAGGCCAAAGACTTAGACAAACATACTAGATAACAGAGAAATGTGCTTGAGCATGCCGTAAGCCTTGGGGAGGGGGAATGCAAAATGATATGCACAAAGCCGGATGTAACTCAATGATCATGCGAAGAAGCAAGCTGTAATGAAGCAAATATTCACAATAGACGCAACAGTTTTAAGCAAGAATGCAAAGCAATACTACATTTCATGTAGTTGAAGAAAGCGGAGAATCATTGAATTCTCGCCACGTCTCACACGGAGGGGATACAATACGTGTGCAGCTCGTCTGGTCGCACCAGCCTCAAATGAACCGTAGATACAATATCGTGCCTGAAAGAAGAAACTCAACAAGCACAACATAGTTAGCAACATATGTTCAGTGTGATATCGAATGTAGACAAACGCAGTGCCGATGGGAAAGTGCATCGCAAAACGAAAGACACACGCATAACAACACAAGTTAAGGGTGAGGGTATGACAATACCCGTGAAGCGTGCACAAAAATGCAAGTGGTATGGATGAGCATGCAAGTAATCGTGCACAAGAATGCAGGATAAGCGCAAACCTGGACGCGTGTTTGTTATGAAACAACGAGTAAAGAAACGCAAGTTTCGACGAGTGCGACTCAATCGCAACATCCGGTTTACCTCCCGGAAAGGTCATAACGTATTCAAAAAGGATACACCTTGCTTTTGATGTGTAACAACGAGACACGCATCAAAAGTTGGAGTTGAAGTTCCCGCGGAGGGATTTCGCGATGAAAAGTGCACTTTCCTTGTACTTTCTTGGGTGCCGGGGACTCCAATCATCACCAAAATTTGCAGAGGCCTTAGAGACCATGTTGGGAACACCACCGGCTAGGTTTGGTCCATGGGGGAGGCCACCGGCCAGGGGTGAGGCAGTTTGGTCTTTTTGCTCTTGTTTCTTTAAATGTGCTTAGCCAAAGCACTTTTCCTCACAACACTAAGTCCAAAACTTCTTTCTCCTCCTTCCCAAACCATTTTCTTCCTCAGATCTGCACTCCATACGCATTTTCCAACGTCCTACGCCAAGTTGTTTCGCGAAAACTTTCAGTTCTCTTCACTTTGAACCGATTAAATTTTGATTTCGGTGCTTCTTTTCTCATTTTCACCACTTGAGGTAAGTTTGTCTCAACATTTGGAAGATTTTCTTGGGGGTTGACTTTTGTTGACTTTTTCATTTCCCGAGAGTTGACTTTTGTTGACTTTTTCCAATTTTGGCTCATTTTGCTCGTTTTTGCTTCTTTTTGCAGATTTTTCGAGATGGCGGGTCATTTTCCCCAAGGTGGAGGTCCTCCAGGTGCTGGGGGTGAGCCAGACATTATGTCTTTACCCCCGAGGATTCGGCCATTCATTCCCGAGAGGTACGACCCTCTGACACATGTCCTCCCGCAGGTAGTTTTTTATCATTTTACTGATTTTGATGATCGAGCACCGGTGGATCTTCTATTGCGGGAGCCAGAGTCCCACCTCTCTTATCAGGCGCGGGAGGTATGTATTTCATTCTTACATTCTCTATAACGAATTATGCATTCTTCGTGCATTTCATGCGCTTGCTATGCTTATCTGCTCATTATAGCACATAGCTTGTTCTGAACACCTAGCCTATGACACATCATTCCGTTTTCATTTTGAACACACGGCTCAATCATTTGAATTTTTGAACACGTAGCCCATAAATTGATTGTGAACACACAGCACACACTTGTTAACAGTCGAACACACAGCCCAAAATTCAAATTTCTGAACACACAGCCCAAATTGAAGGTGAACACGCAGCACACACTTGTTGAGAGTAAAACACGCAGCCCAAACTCTGAATTTCTGAACACACAACCCAAATTGAAGGTGACCACATCACACTCTTGGTAGAAGGTTGAGCACGCAGCCCAAACTTTGAGATGAACACATAGCCCACTGGTTTTGAAATTTAACCACATAGCTCAAACACTTGACGTTGAACACACTGCTCGAACTGATTGTGAACACACAGCACACACTTGTTGTCAGTTGAACACGTAGCCCAAACTTTGAATTTCTGAACACACAGTCCAAATTGAAGGTGAACACGCAGCACACACTTGTTGAGAGTAGAACACACAGCCCACTGATTTTGAATTTTGAACACACAACTCAAACACTTGACGTTGAACACACAGCTCGAACTTTGAGATGAACACACAGCCCACAATTTGATGATGAACACACATCCCACAGTTTGATGATAAACGCATAGCCCACAATTTGATGATAAACGCACAGCCCACACTTTGATGATGAATGCACAGCCCATACTTTGAGATGAACACACAGCCCCCAATTTGATGATGAACGCACAGGCCATACTTTGATGATGAACACACAGCCCACACTTTGATGATGAACACACAGCCCACACCTTGAAATTTAAACACACAGCTCAAACACGTGAATTGTGAACACACGGCTCATTGTTAAGGTGAACACACAGCACACATTGATTGAGAGTTGAACACGCAGCCCAAACATTTGAATTGTGAACACACGGCTCATACCTTGAATTTTCTGAACACACAGCCCAGATTCTGTATTTGATTTGATTTTGCACACAGCTCATACATTTCATTTGCACGCAGCTTATTCATTTCATTTGCACACAGCTTATTCATTTCATTCTGAAACTGAATACCTGTGTTTACCCTGAATGCAGGTGACTTCTCGTGCTGCGTGAGGATATGGCTCTATTGTGGCGAGAGAGTGGTATGTGGAACTCCCAGAGGCTGTCCGGGATTTGGTTGACTTGGCAGGGTTTGGGCCTTTTTGCACTAGGATATCTCGCTGTCCTGCTAGTAGGATGTTGATGGGTGCCTTAGTAGAGAGATGGTGGGACACCACCAACTCCTTCTATTTCTCTGCTACTGGGGACATGACTATGACCCCGTTCGACATCGCTATATTGACAGGCCCTGATGTGGGAGGTTGGGCAATTCCATATGACGAGGACATGGGCCAGTGGGAGGCCGCTTGGATCTACTTATTGGGAGCTCGCCCACCAATTGACAGATCTTCGGGCAGAGTCCGATATACTTGGTTTTCTTCACATTTCAGGAGGGTGGAGATGGAGCTTGAGACTCCTAAGGAGGTAGCACAGTACACCCGCGGATTTCTGATGTTCCTCTTCGGGACCACTTTGTTTGCCGATAGGGGGAACACCGTCGGGCTCTATCTGTTGAGTGCTCTAGTGGACCTATCACAGGTCAGCCGATATGATTGGGGTGGCGCCAGCCTGGCTACTCTCTATTGCTGTATGAGCGCGACCTCCCGCAGACGGGGGAACATGGTCGGTGGTTATTGGAGGGCCTGGGAGGTACTTTCTGCCCTCTTGATTTACATTTCTGCTTCTCATTACTTGTACATTGCACACACGGCGCACTTTACACTCTGTACCTTGCACTTTGCTCTTAGCATTTTGTATTTACATCATGCACTCAACATTCTGTATTCTGATGGCTACTGCTTTGTTTTTCACAGCTATGGATCTAAGCGTACTTCCCGAGGCTAGCCCTAGAGCTTGAGGTGGAGGTGCCCCTCGTGACCCCTTATTCACTCGTATTCAAGGGCTAGTACCGGTCGAGACCTCGGGAGTCTTTCCTCTACTTACGGCAGTATTTTTGACACGGTGCGGACAACCGAGGTACTTCAGAACTTTTAATTCTTCATATTTCCATCTTTGATTTGTCTTGCATATTCCTGATATCTGATCGGCTTATGCATTGGTCATCCACAGATCACGTGGCAGCCCTGGGCGCCTTTAGGTAGAGACATGCGCTTTCAGTTTGCTGGAGCATGGGGTGCCTCACGATATAGGATCCTATTCGAGGGGCCAGTTGGTAGGGCTTGGTTCTTAGGGGATCGCTTCTTGCACCAGATATGGGGCTACCCTACTCAGGACATCCCCTCAGCACCCCCGGATGACATGCGGACCGTTGATAGGCTCCCTCCCCAAGAGGCTATTACCGCCATGCTGGGTACCGATGCTTTACTACATTTGGAGCAGGGGGAGTATGCGACCTACCGTCACACATACTTGATGCCCCCATTGATGGGTGTCCATACTCCTACGAGGAGGTCCGCGAGTATGCTGTCATCGAGTCGGGCTTGGGCTGCAGATGTCCCTTCTACCAGCAGGGCTGGCACATCTAGAGGTGGGAGTGGATTGGTTCCCCCGATTTCTCCGACTCATCATCATGCTGGGTGGCCAGATATCCTGACTGAGTTGACGGGATGGAGATATGGGGCTTCCTACCTGATTCCGATAGAGCCTCCGATGCCTGATCATCGATATGTCAGAGGCCTCGACTCGCCACCAATATGCTTTACAGCTTTGATTTATCACTCAGATACTTGGACATTCATTCCTTTACTGATACTCTTGCATATGCATCTGTAGCCTCTTGTCGAGTATATGGATGAGATGCTTGGGTTGGTGGCCTCACTCGAGGGTATGGTACTGCGGAGAGAGGCACAGTTGTCCATCATGGGCGTCCAGGTACTCTTTAGTTTTCTTGCGTTTATCATACTTCTGATGACATGCTGATCTTGATCATTTTACTGCATTGATAGGCTGCCTGTGTAGAGCACATCTGACACACACCACACTTACGTACTGTATCTACATGCACCCACTTTACGTAGTTTTCTTGTATCTGTATTTGATATACACATTTGCGCTGATGTATTCGAATTGCACTCTTTATCTTCAGATGCCTCCGGTATATGCTCAGCCACAGGCCGGGCCACCTAGGCCTTCTCGGGGAGCTGGGCCATCCAGGCCTTCTCGAGGAGCCAGGCCATCTAGGCCTTCTCGAGGAGCCAGGAGAGGGGAGTCGTCTTGCAGACGAGGCGGGCGTAGGGCACACATCATAGAGGAGGAGTCTAGCGAGGAGGAGGAGTCCGCGCATCCTCAGTCCGAGACATCTGCAGGCAGAGAGGAGGACTTTGAGTCTGGTTCTGAGGATGGAGGTGATGCCGAGGAGGGTTCCGAAGATGGCAGCTCTGATTCTGATGATGGTGCTGACAGAGATGGTGCAGGGACTTCTCAGCCGAAGAGGACGAAGAGGGCCTCTTATTCTTGCACTTGAGGGCACAGATGTTCCTGCTTTATTTGCCTTTTTTACTAGTAATTGTAGCACATTTGTACATTATTAGGCAGTTTTATTTTTTGTAAAACTTTTACCCATGTTGTAAAATGTTGTAACAAAGGAAGCATGATGGAATGAAACAGCTTTTGTTCAAAAAGTGTTGTATTTTATGTTCTTAGCATCGCATTGCATCATTTCGCACCAAAATGAGATTGAATGGAAATGTGCATTGTGTATTTGCCAAGTCGGGTAGTGAACTGACGTAACAAACTAAAAAACCTTAGTAAGTTTACAACTCGATAAGCAAAACACAACAATGTTAGTAAACAAAGAGTAACGACTCAAAGCACGAAATTTGATGACTTGATAAACAAGACTCGATGAACAAAATAGCTCGACAAACAAAAACAACAACTCGATAAGCAAAACAACAACTCAATAAGCAAGACTTAACAACAACTCGATAAACAAAGTGCATTTCGGACGATCATAGTGACGGAACGCATCCAAAACTGAGGAAAACTCGCACCTTCAACACTCCTGATGCAAGGAAATGCTAGGAACTTCCCTCTAGAGGCTAGAACAAGACAAAAGACACACTTTGCAACATGGCTGACCACCTTTGGGAGCTGGCCGACTAGCTTTTTGCATTGGAGGGGAGAGGGGTGGTCGGCCTACCAGAAAAGGTGGCTGGCCGACCACCTAGCCCAGCAACCACCAGCTTTTCGACACGTGTCCCCCGAACTGTGTCTTATCCTCTTTAAAGGTCCTAACCTCGTGGTTGATTCATCTCAGTTTTGCACCAAAATGGAGGTGTTTCTCGTCGAAAATGTCACAGTTTGGATCGCTTCTCTAGATGGCTCGGAAAAGTTGAACTTCCGGGGCTTCAGCTTGAATGCATTATTCACGCTGAGCCGTACTCCGCTGCACCTTCCCTTCCTTCATGCCGCGGCGAGGTTTTGGAACTCGGTAACACATGTTTTTAGCTTCAGCGGGCAAGAGGTATGTCCAACTTTCGAGGATTTTCAAGTTTTGATGGAATTTGAACACCATGAAGAAATTTTGCCTCAGTTTCACTTCGGTCATGCCCAAGCTTTAGGACGAATGTGTGGGCTCACCATGCATGACGCTCGGTCTCTGATTTGTAATGGGGAACTAGACATCCTCGGCCTGATTCATCGCTTTTCTGATGTTGGTGACCGCGGCGACCATTATTGGCAGGGTTTTCGGCAACACGCCCTTTGCTTGTGCATGCTGTCTCACTTTTTTCTTGCCCCAGGCTTTAGTGGATCTAGCATTTGCCTGATTGAAGTTGCTCAAGGCTTGAAAGAAGGGAAGAGCTGCATTGTCATGACATTGGCCGAGACACTGATGGGTTTGGACGCTTTCTATCGCTAGGAGACGACCAAATTTGTGGGGAGTCCGCTACTACTGCAGGTAATGTTTCCCACCCGATCTCACATATGTATTGCTCGCATCCCTCGGCCCTCAGGCTCGTTTTTTTCTCACAAAACCCTTTTCTTACTTTTCTCTCATTGTACATCTCTCTATTCTTTATTCTCTCATTTTCCATCCCTCCCCAGGTATGGTTGATGGATAAATTGCAGGTCATGGACTCTTGTCCGGCCTACTCAGCTCGCGGCTATTTCTTTTGATAATGCCTAGTCGATGCCCTTGATGAGGAATGGTGGTTCGACTGGATGTGCAATTTGTCTGCGGATCGCATTGCTTGGCGCTGTCCTTGGCTCGATCTCCTGGTAATGAGCTATAACATGTCCCAGCAGACCGGGATCCAGTTGATTGGTCTGACCCACTGTGTGTTCTACTTGTTCCGCTCTAGCGCTTAGCTCTGGCCAACCACGCCAGGGGGAGAGTACCCTGCATTACCAGCCTGAGGCGCATGCCTGTCTGCGGATGCCACAAATGAAGGACTAGAGAGCTCCTGGCCCCCACTCCCACTTTCAGTTGCACTTTGTCTGATGAGTGCTTGGATTGGCTCAATGAAGAGGCACAAGAAGGGCCCACTTTGGCATTAGAAGCTTCAACTAGCTCTCGGAGGGGGGACAGGAACACCTGACTTATCTATGCCCCGGATTTATTGCTTTATTAGTACTTTCAAGTTTTCTTCATGCTTGTAATAAAAAAAGCAACTTCAATTTGTATGCAAGAGCAGGAGAACTCTGTATTGAAATCAATGAAATTGAAGGTTGTGGGTACTGAAAATTTTCCGCTTTGGTCCAAAAATGGTCAAAGTTGTAAAAAGATTAATTTTGAACACAGTCAACTTTTATTAAAACTTTTCAAAACCATTTTCGATATGGATCAAAACTGGACACGCCTAAAATCTATCACTGAGATGCACAACCCCGGATTCCTGCAACTGGAAAGTTGCCCCTAGTCTGAATAGCACCGCATCACTGCACAACAACGGAAAGTTGCTGCTAGTCTGAATAGTACCGCAGCACTGCACTGCAACGGAAAGTTGACCCTAGTCTGAAAAGCACTGCGCCAGAGATCTTAACCGAACTCTTGAATGCTGAATAGACAAAGATGGCCGAGATGATCAAATGGACAATGTTGATTGGGGAAAAGTTTATGGCTGAACTTCAGGATGAAGTTGCCTACGTATCCCAAAGATGGGAATCAAGCTTTACGTAGTTCAGGCTCAGGGTCACTTGAGTATTTTCACTCTCCTTTTACGCTCTAACTTTTTCCAAGACCGCCCTTTTCGGGTTTTCAACCTTGCGAACTCAGTTTTTATAATTTCAAATTTTTTGTGCTCCGAGTTTTGCCTAGGTCGCCCTTTCGGTTTTTCGGCCTAGCGAGCCTCTCAGGGGTAATATTTCTTCAACTTGTCCATATTGATCGATTGTGAAAACTCCAGGCCATCTAGATCCATCAGAACCACAGCTCCACCTGGCCAGATAGACTCAATGATGTAGGGACCAGTCCAATTGGGTCTGAACTTGCCCCTTGGGTCGTGGATGGGAGCTCGGTTGTCCTTGAGCACCAAATCTCTTTCTTTTAGATTCCTGGACTTAACTTTCTTGTTAAAAGCCCGGGCAATTCTGCGCTGATAACCCTGAACATGATACAATGCTTTCAGTCTTCTCTCATTAAAGAGCATGAGTTCCTCAAACCTGCTCTACTGCCAATCTGCTTCGGCTATCTGACACTCAGCCAGTACTCGCAATGACGGAACCTCAATCTCGATAGGTAGAACGGCCTCTATCCCATAAACCAATGAATACGGAGTCGCCCCAGTAGAAGTTCTGATTGAAGTCCGGTAACCCCACAGAGCAAATGGCAGCTTATCTGGCCAATCCCGGTAGGTCTCCACCATCTTCTGCAGTATGTGTTTGATGTTCTTGTTGGCGGCCTCAACTGCTCCATTGGTCTGCGGCCGATAGGTGGATGACTTATGAAAAACCACGTTGTATTTTTCCAACAAGTCAATCACTTCCTTCTTGAAGTGGGAACCGTTATCTGAAATTATTTCGTTTGGGACTCTGTAGCGACAGATGATGTTGTTTCTGATAAACTTTGCAACGTGCGAAGCCTTCAACACCGCATAAGATTGGGCCTCGGCCCACTTCGTGAAATAATCTATCGCGACCAGAATGAACTCATGCCCATTCGACCCCTTTGGGGTGACAGCCCGATCACATCAATTCCTAAGACTGAAAATGGCCATGGTGAAGTCATGTTGTACAGCTTCGACGGCAGGATATTTATGCGGTTTGCATGGATCTGACATTTGTGGCATCGCCGAACAAAGCCAATACAATCCTCCTCCATGGTGGACCAATAGTTACCCTGTCTGAGGATCTTCCGTGCTAGCATTACTTCGTTCATATGTGCACCGCATTCCCCTCCATGGATGGCCTCCATTAGGTGCTTCGATTCTTCGGCATTGACACACAGCTTATGCATTCCCAGATAACCTCTCTTATACAGCTTACCCCCACAGATGATGAACTGAATGGCCATTCTTTTGATTGCCCTTTTATCCTTGGCATTTACCCCTGGCGGATATGCTTCTTTCTCCAAGAAATTTCAAATGTCGTAATACCAGGGGTTTTCGTCTTGAACCTCATCTATAGCAGCAATCGTCTCGTAGGCTGGCGCAAGTTTTTGATCAATGATGACTGGACGCATCCGGACTCCGAACGGGATGTCTATCATGGAAGATAGAGTTGCTAAAGAATCTGTGAACCTGTTGTTCTCTCTTAGTAGATGAGCAAAGTTTAGTTTCTCAAACTGAGGAATTAACAAATCCAAGGTCTGGTGATACATCATCATCTTCTCTTCGTTGACCTTCTAGTCTCCTTTTGCTTGAGATACAACAAGGTTCGAGTCCCCGATGACGTCCAACCGTCTTGCCCCTAGTTCCAGGGCTGCTTCTAGACTGGCAATGCATGCCTCATATTCTGCTTCGTTGTTCGAGACTTTGAACCGGAGTTTGAAGGCTAGAGGGATACGGGAATTGTCGGGTGCTATCAGCAACACCCCTATCCAATACCCATACTGATTTGATGCTCCGTCAAAGTACATCGTCCAAGTTTCATCGTCAACGTGCAAAATGGCTTCATCTGGGAATAAGTACTCGACTGCTTCACCCCCTTCCACTGGATGGTCGGCTAGGAATTCTGCTACTGCTCTTCCCTTGACTGACTTCCGTGTCACATATTTCAGATCGAATTCGGAGAGCAACAGCAACCAACGAGCTAGCCTACCCGTAAGGGCTAGTTTATTGAAAAGATATTTGATGGGATCGAGTCGTGAAACCAACATTACGGAGTGAGCTAATAGGTAGTGCCGCAGCTTCCTGGTAGCCCATACCAAAGCTAAGCAATCCTTCTCCAACGGTGTGTAGCGAGTCTCATACTCTAGCATCTTCTTGCTCAGATAGTAGATGGCTCTCTCCACTTTGTCCACTGATTCTTGCGCGAGCATGCAGCCCATTGTGGTCTCAGTCACTGAAAGGTACAATATCAACGGTTTCCCCGGCTTTGGCGGTGACAACACGGGCGAGTTCTGTAACTATTCCTTGATCTGTTCAAAAGCAGCTTGGCATCGGCCATCCCATTGGAATTTCTTGCCTTTCTTCAGGAGACTAAAAAGTGGTTCACAAGTCAAGGTTAATTTTGAGATAAACCGTCTTATGAATTGCACTTTACCCAGAAAGCCTCGCACCTCCTTTTCAGTCCTTGGTGGTGGCATTTCTAAGATGGCCTTGATTTTGGAAGGGTCGACTTCGATACCTCTCTGTAATCGAAACCCCAAAGATTTTTCTGCCAGAATAATCAACGTGCACTTCTGACGATTTAGCCGCAATCGAAATTCTCCTATCCTTTGGAAGAACTTTTGAAGGCGGTGTAGTGGCCCTCTCTTTCTTTGGACTTGACAATCATGTCGTCCACATACACCTCAACCTCTTTGTGGATCATGTCGTGCAATATTGTGGTCGCGGCCCTTTGATAAGTAGCTCCAGCATTCTTCAACCCAAACGGCATCACTCTGTAGCAGTATGTCCCCCACGGGGTGGAGAATGCAGTCTTTTCCCGGTCTTCAAGTGCCATTACTATCTGGTTGTACCCCGAGAAGCCATCCATAAACGAAAGCAACGCGTGCCCTGCTGTGAAGTCCACCAACTCATCAATATGTGGCAAGAGAAAGTCGTCCTTCAGACTGGCTCTATTCAAATCCCTGAAATCCACGCATACTCGGATTCTGCCATCCTTCTTCGGCACCAGAACGATGTTGGCCAACCAAGTCGGGTATTCAGATACCAGCAGGAAGCCTGCGTCGATTTGCTTGGTGACATCCTCCTTAATTTTGAGGGCCCAATCCGGGTGGATCCTTCTGAGTTTCTGTTTGACAGGTCGGGCCTCGAGGTCAAGAGGGATCCGGTGCTGTACAATCTCAGGATCGATCCCAGGCATGTCTTCGTAGGACCACGCGAAAACATCTTTGAAATCTTTTAATAAAGCGACTAAGTGCTCGCGTTCCTCCGAAGACATCGTGGACCCGATTTGGACCAGCCGCGGGTCCTCCTCAGTACCAATATTCATAGCAGTGATTTCATCCATTAAGGGTTTAACAAATCTCTCCTGATCTTGTTCAATTAAATGTTGCAAAATCAGAGGAATTTTTTCCTCCTCGTTTTCATCAAAATTTTGAAAGTCTGAGTTAATGCAATAAATCAAGGGTATAGAAAAGTACTTGGAAACCACAGCTATTTGATTCTCATTAAGCACATCCAAATCGTCCGATTCCTCAGTTACAATAGACTCAAAAGAGAAAGAAAAAGATGACCTAGACAAGACTGTGTGTAGCACGTCCGCGGGGGACCACCTCGCGCTACAGTTCGGACTCAATTTTTTGTGTGTTGCGGTTCTAAATCTTGAACCAAAGAGTCCAACTCTTGCAAATCGTTTTGAAGAAAAAACAGATTTTTTGAAAAGAAGTGCCAAACATGGACTGCTTTGCCAGATTACAGAGTCGCCACCTAAATATTTTAAAATGGGAAATTTAGGAAACCCTGACTCGGTGCCAAAGGCCACGTGTCCGTCATCGCCAAAGTGACTTGGCTCGGGAGCTTGGGTACGATCGGGGAAGGTCAGCTATGAGCACCCCCTTTCGCCCGGTCCGAAGACCGGCCTCTACTAACCGTGATATCCGTTTTTGAAAACTTTATGCGTTCTTATTCCGATTATTAGCCTAGAATTTACTACGTGATGTGCACAACACAAAAGTATAGACTAGATTGCCTAATTTGGAAATAAACATTGCATATCCGTTTTGTCTCGAAAAACGTGTTAGTTTTTGCTACTACTTAAGTAGGCTAAAATTGATTTCAACGAGTTGTTCCAACTCGGGCAATCCAACCTCCACCCGGGCATTCAAGAAGTTTATCATGTAAGCACTTAGCCGCATGGCAAGCATACTGTCATGGTAAACATTCACACGCATGCGATATGCTAAAGCCATAAAAACTTACATCGTACTCCGTGCCAAAACAGTAAACTAGTTAGCAAACATGCATGACCTAGTTCATGTTAAGTGGCTAATGCGACACATACAGGAGTGTAATCTAAACAGGCTCGGCTAACCCTAAACATGGCACATGAGATGCAAAACTATCACGTATTCAATTTGGAATTGAAAGTACGATGCGGTTTGCATGATGTGCCGAGCCCGATGTATGTAAACAAATGCATGAATGCACGCATGCATTGCATAAGGTATGCTAAAATAAACATGCCCTAGTCCATTACCATAAGCAGGTAAATAAAAGGGTTAGAAAGAAATGGGGGTTGGAAGACATACATCCACTCACGCACACTTATTACAATTTTGCCCTCGCTCGGAGGGACCAAAAGAATAGTACAAATTAATTAACTACGCAAGCTAATTAATTATTACAAATTAACTAAATTAATTAACAAATTAACTAAGTTAATTAAAGCAGTAAACGCCTCGGGAAGAGGGCTCAAATGTAGCGGGCACTCGGAATTGGCTCGGAATCGCACTGGCACGCACGGATTGCCTCTGTTTCCCCTGCTATCCTCCTCTGAAAATTACCAAAATCCCAGGAGTGCCTCTCAGAGCACTGGAGATCGACCAGTGGGTAGAACACCACCGCTTAGGAGGAGGCCACCGCACTGAATTGTTCCATCGGTGAGGAAAACATTGCGGTCGGCACTAAAAAGTGCGGTCGGCACAAAATGTTCTTGAGATCCACGCAACTCACAAAGCGAGAGGACAAACTATGCATGGCAAGGCAATTCAAAGCATGTATGCACAAAACACATCCCACATCATGTTAATGACTCAATGGGGGTATGTGCCTCGATTCCCGGACCACCAATCACGCATTTCCATGCATGATGGCCCTAAGAACCAAGAGTGCAAACTTGATTTCAAATGCATGCAAATCACATAGGCACAAAAGGGTGCCAAACCTCTATCAAACTCACTTCAAGAGACTTGGCATGCATGTCAATGTGATGAAGCCCTAAGCATGTTAACTAGGCATGCAACATGGACTATGCAATGCATTTATGCAAGCATACAAACAAGCATATAAGGCAAGCATGAAAACCAATGAAATGATAGACTTAGACATGAATTAGGCAACTCAAAAAGGCCTAAAATCAATAGCCAAAATGCCTACAATTGGGGACTAAACACACACACACACATGCACATGTTAAGGTACCAAACCCAAGGCATAAACAAGCAACATTCAAGCACACTTAAAGAGGCCAAACATGGACAACTAACATGCATTAAAGGCTCTGAAATTCATGCAAAAACATGATGCTAAATCATGCAATGAAGCATGCCAAACAAAGCATGCAAATGGTCTTAGGCTTAAGGCAAGCCAATGGGGCTTTGAACCACACCTATGCAAGGCAATTATGGCATGCACTTAACAACTCAAAACAGATTTTTAGCATGTCAAAACAAAGCCAAATGGCTACTTAGATGGCATCTAAGAGTCATTAAGTCAAAGGCATGCATTGAAGCCAAAACAAGGGGGCATGCAACACATGCTCCTAAAGCATTAACAAGGCCACTAAGGCAAGCATACAAGCACACCAAGGGGACTGAAATTGCATGTCAAGTGGCCCCAAACCACCAAAATAATGCGAACAACGCATGCTACACATGCACACACTTGAGACCAACAAGCCACCATACAAAGGAGCTATATTAAACATGCTAAAATCAAACCAAATAACTATGGTCAGACCTAAAACATGTTAAAGTAAGCACAAAAGCTTCATGAATCAAGGCCCTAAACATGCTAAAAATGAAGGCATACAACCTAGTGCATGTTAAGGCATAATAAGGCATTACATGATAACTATGCTAAGCATGCATAAGAGACCAAAACCAACTTGAAATCATGTTATATCATGGCAATATAAGCATGAAAAACAAGTCAAACGTGCTCAACACACACTCAAGCATGAAGCTCAATAAGGAAGCAAAGTTTGCCCTTTTCAAGGACACCAAGGAGAGGGGGTGGCCCTCTCCTTCTTGAGACTTCAAGGCATGCTCTTCACCACTGAAATCCCTCAAGATTTCAGTGGTGAAGAGATCCTATCACCAAAATCTCGGATCTCTCACAAAATAGCACAAAAAGTGCCTTTTTCAAGGCCTAAGGGTGGTCAAACCTGCCCAAACCACTAAACACTCTTAATATACAACAAAGAGGGTTAAAAAACAGAACTTTTTTGTGCCAAACACTAAGCTCAAAAACTGTTTTAAACCAAGTAAAAACAAGGTACAAAAATGGGGAAAAAGAGACTAGTGGCTCACCCTTGTAGACCTCTTCGCAAAGCTTGGTGTTGTGGCTTCTTTGAGCTCAAAATCAGCCAAGAATCACCAAAAACCAACCTCTAGAACCTCTGTCCTAAGAGAAAGGTGAAACACTAGGTGCTAGTGTGCAAAAGTAAGGCACAAAACACCTAGTTTAACAAGAGAATGATAGATATAGGATAGATATATATTCTCTAACCTAAACCAGAGCTTCCTCTCTGTCTGAAATGGCTAAAGAAAACCCTCAAGAAATCCAACCCTAAGCCAAGAAGAAGAGCCTTCCTCTTATAGAACTTGTAAGACTTACAAGCTAAGCAACCAAGGGCTCATCCCTCCATACACGTGTATGGAGGGAAATAATAACACCTGTTGTCTGAAAATATCTCGAAAGCAAGCGTAAAAGCGATCGGTGGGCAAAATGGTCATTTTGCCAAAAAGAGTGCCGACCGGCACAAAATAGTGCCGACCGGCACTATACAGTGCCGATGGCGACAACAGCCAGCCGGTGGCCTCTAGCCACAGCCGGTGGTGTGTGGGGATGCCTCACAAAGCATTCCCTGCCCTCAAGGCAAAACACAAGTGTTTGGTGCAAAACCGGACACAAAACGATCGAGTTCGGAGGTCTGAGGCAAAGGCGTGGCGAGAACTCAGAACTCCAAGCGAACACAAACATGGATGATCACCGAGTGTTCAGCGGTGGCGTCCAAGCCTTGAGGACGGTCAAAAATGGGGTATCTCTGATTGCCCTCTTTGTGAACTCGAAAGTCATAACAATGACGGAGTGAATGTCAAAGCCTAGAGATGACCCATTTTGACAAGGCGAAGACTTGGACAAACATACAAAGCGCAAATGGTTGAACTACTTAGCGCCTCGTATCCCTTAAGGAATCAAACCGGCGTAGTTCAGAACGCATACAAGCGAGGATAAGATATCGCCCGGCGAGGGCAAATGCAACTGAAAATGCAAGAAGCCGAGCATAACTTATGATCATGCAAAGAAAGCTGTAATGAAGCACACATGCAACAGTTATAAGCTAACATGCAACAGTCTACACTACAATGCAGAAAGGCTGTAAGAGAATTATGAAATTCTCAAAACGTCTCACTCGGGAGATACAATACCTGTGCGGCTCGCCTGGTTCCACCAGCGGTAAATGAACCGTACATACAATATCGTGCCTGAAAAGAAAGCAAACTTAACAGGTACAATATGATTAGCAACATGCATGACATATGCAATGCGAATGATGGATGCTATGCAATATATACAAAACTATGTATGAATAATGCAAATGAAAATGTAATGCAATTAAAACTAATGCGAACTACATGCAGGGCAATGGAATCATGATTCAATCATGAGCGGTTTGAAACCACACAAATGTCAGATAGATTGATGGAAGTAACAAGTCTGTCTACCATAGAAAAGGTGTCGAAGCCCTCAAGGGCGGCGCTACGTAACTATGAGTAATGTGAAGCGGAACCAAGGACAAGTATTGGGTGGATTGACATAAGTGGGGTAACGACCACGGAGAGAGAATAATGATCCTAATGCGGACGTAACAATTACACTACAATGCAATAGAAAGCGGATATGGCGCTGGGCCAAACCGTATCTCGCCTAGGAAAGGCATGCACACATACAAGCCATGTCTAGCACGTAAAAGGTGCATAACCTCAATCCAACATACCAACGTGGAGTAGGCGCGATACACGAGCAGAACTATGTTTTAACATGAGAAGTATAGGCACATACCAGACCAAGCTCAACAAGGAAAGGCGCAAGCCATAGATGGAAGATGATGCAGTGGATGCATGCAAGCTACAATGCAATAGGAATGGATATTTACAAGAAATGCATGACATATGCACTATACTATAATGGAATGCATGACATATGCATGTGTTTTTTTTTTGTTTTCGGTTTTGGATTTTTGAAAATGCATGACATATGCAATATTAATGATGCATGATATGCATGTGTTGTTTTTTGAATTTTTTGAAATTTTTTGGAATGCATGACATATACAGTATTAATGATGCATGATATGCATGTGTTTTTTGTATTTTGGTATTTTTTGAAATGCATGACATATGCGATATTAATGATGCATGAAATGCGGTATGATGTAATGGCTGCGATTACAATTTTCCCTATTCTCCCAACGGGGCGGTACACTAGGTTGGTTCAGTATCCAGAATTGGGGCGTAAACACGCCGCCTCAACCTATGGGGCTTCCATACAGATTTCAAGCCGAGGGTACACCCCCTGGGTATTTAAACCAGACTTTAGTCTCGGAAATTCCGAACCTTTGCGTTCTAGGCATAAGCCGTTCAAACTCTAGTTTTCACCGTCCCCATTGGTCTCCTAGGAACTCACCGCAAACACAGACAGGTGGCTTTACCAGACCACCGAAAGTCGTTCGGGCACGACAAACACCGAAGGAATTGCATCTTCAGAGGATTTAAGGTCTCCTAGACCGGAATGCAAATGTAGTGAGGGTTTAAGGGCTCCTAGACCGTGCGGGATTTAAGGTCTCCTAGACCGTACGTGTTTAAGGTCTCGCCAGACCGGGCGGCAACGATTACACAACACTTTAAGTGAGTGTGAAGCGAATGAGACACTCATGTGGAGGCAAATGGGGCAAATGAGACG
Source organism: Camellia lanceoleosa (assembly GCA_025200525.1). Taxonomy (NCBI): domain Eukaryota; kingdom Viridiplantae; phylum Streptophyta; class Magnoliopsida; order Ericales; family Theaceae; genus Camellia; species Camellia lanceoleosa. The sequence continues at coordinate 47,831,691 of CM045767.1, forward strand.
CGCGTGCAATGAGGTGCGCGTGCCTCAAAGGATGGAAAATGAAGTGCAATGAGGTACGCGTGCCTCAAAGGATGGAAAATGAAGTGCAATGAGGTACACGTGCCTCGAGACGCGATGAAATGCAAAATGAGGCACACATACCTCATTTGATGGAAAATGAAATGCAAAACGAGGCACACGTACCTCGAGACGCGATGAAATGCAAAATGAGGCACACATACCTCATTTGATGGAAAATGAAATGCAAAACGAGGCACACGTACCTCATTTGATGGAAAATGAAATGCAAAACGAGGCACACGTACCTCGAGATGCAATGAAATGCAAAATGAGGCACACATACCTCACTTGATGGAAAATGAAATGCAAAACGAGGCACACGTACCTCGAGATGCAATGAAATGCAAAATGAGGCACACATACCTCATTTGATGGAAATTGAAATGCAAAACGAGGCACACGTACCTCGAGATGGAATGAAAGTGCAAGTCCCAAGGGACGTGCAAGATGGCGCGATACAATGCGCCGGACAATGTGATGGATGCATGCAACGCACACGGGGTAACTTTTGAATCTTATAAAAGACAAAAGGATACAAAAGGATACAATCTTCGCTTGAATTTGAGTGTCACGCACAGTAGAGATGGCCCGAAGTCAAAACGGAGGCCGGTTGAGCATCGGGGATGCATTTTTTTACACTTTCTTGAGCTATGAAAACCAAAAACTCCTCACTTGGCCTAAACAAGGTCTCGAGAACACCACCGGCTGGGTGGAAAGGTCACCGGCTGCCACCGGCTGCCTAAACTCATCCGTCGGCACAAAAAAGTGCCGACCGGCAGAAAATGCCTGATCGGGGGCAGTTTTGCCAATTTGCCAAGGGTGTTATAAAATAGGGCTTGAAACCCTATTTCCTTACTTCCACACCGCCGAAAACTCCTCCTCTCTCTCTCTAGAGTGTTTTCCTTTCGATTTTTCGCCGATTTCTCCGCGTTTCACGTCCATTTTCTCGTCGGATTCGTGATATTCTTCGCGTTTCGGACATTTTCGACCGAACAAAACTTCGGTTCGGTGCACTTTTCGTCGTTTCTGTTTTTCGGGACTTGTTCCCCTCGATATTCTCTACATTTCCGTGCATTTTCCTCTTCCGGCCTTCCCGGTCATTTTCGACCCTCTCGGGGTTGACTTCCCAGTTGACTTTTCGCATTCCGGCCCATTTTCTTCTCCCGGCTATTTTTCTCATCTCCATTGCTATGGCCGATGATATTCCACACGTCGGGACTCCCCCGGACCACGAGATGGATCCCGGGGTCGAGCTCCTCCCGCTGGGTGAGCGTCCCTTTGACCCGGCGACCTACCGCCCGGCGATTCACGTGCTACCACCCGATGGACTCCGCCACTTCGCGACTTGACGGGGCTTTGGACGGAGCCTGCTGTGAGCCGCCACTCATTTGTCCTTTGGTGCCTCCGGTAACACCCTTATCTTTGCTTCATTTTTACGTAATGTAGGATTTCTGTCAGCTATGCCGTAGCTAATGAACCCATTATCTGTTTAGTTCGATGTATTGTCTTGTAGTTGATCGTGAACAAACTCATAATCGACATCTGTTTAGGACCGACGCAGCACATGCACACCTTTGCACTAGTCTGAATCACCCAAACACCACGGCACATTGCCTTTGCCAATTCACCGACACGGTGCTTATTTGAATCTGGCTTCCGCATGCTAGATTTGCACAAAACTACACCAACACGCGGACACATCTGCGTTGTAGTTCATTGAAACATCTGAGACACGGCTTCTTATTTGAACTTTGAAAAACACGCACACATGCTATTTACACCGATCCTCATAGAACCGACATATCACAGTTGTAGCCCACCCATCTGTTGAAACCCGATGCTCTGAATCTGAAAAATGTGCACACATGCACCAAGTTTACATGGAGCATCAAAACACCTTTGCGCATCACGCGCTTGTAGTTCTTCAGTAAGCACCGTGCCGGTTTTGTTTGAATTTAAAAATCTGCCGCGCATATACAGTTGTACCGATTGCATATCTTCATATGGCCGCAATTTCTTGACTATAGGGAGACTCCCATACTCTCCGCGGGTATGGGAACGTCGTCGCTTCGTGGTATCTGACGCCGGTGCTGGCGCCGTTAGCCGCATCGGGCGGCTTTGGCACCTTCTGCGAGGACTCTCCGGGCTTTACGCTTGCAGACCTCTTCTTCTTGCCGCCTGGCGAAGGTGGTGGGACACCGATTCATTTCACTTATCGGCGGCGGGGACATAGCGATGACCCCTTACGACTTCTCGATGCTCACCGGCATCGGGGTGGGGTGATCCGATCCCTTCGATCTGAACATGGATGAGTGGATTGCGCTCAGATTCACTTGCTCGGCGCCGCCACTTGCTCGTCGAGGTTCATCCGCTACTCTTGGTTCGAGTGCGATTCAGTGCGGCCGTCTTTGGTGGGCCGACTCCGATGACCGGAGGCGAGAGATATCTTGTGGCTTCCTCATGTTCTTCTTGGGGACCACCTGTTTGCCGACCGAGGCGAACCACAGTGCCCTCTGCCTTTCGGCGCTTTGGTGGGCGTCGAGAGGATTGTGCAAGATATGGTAGAAGCGCGGCTTTAGCCACCTTACGGTTATATGAGCTCGATCTCTCGTGGCGATGGGCAGTGCTAGGAGAGCTCTTGGCGAGCTTTGGGAGGTATGTTTCTTCTCTACTTTACATTTCATTCTACACTTTACGTATTTTGTACCTGCACACTTTGTAGTCTGTATCTTTGTGTACACACACACATACTCCGCTTTACCTTGTACTGCCCATTCCATTTGTACACTCCGCACCACACAATACACACACGGCTCGTTATTTACGCTTTATTGCATCTGCTTGATCGATAGTCATCTTGACGTCTGTTTTGCGTTGTGGGTGTCGCCTACTTCCCAGACTAGAGCAGTGCAGGCGGAGACCCTCTGGTCCCCTTCTCTCGCCGTTATGATGGCGATCGTCCGGAAGGCCGCGACACTTTAGCTTCTTCCGCCGTTTCTTGACACCATCACCCCCAGGGTATGTTTTACTTCTGATCCGTTTAAGCTTCGCTTTCAGCGTACATTTCTATATCGATGATAATCAAGCGTATTTCATTTCAGTCACTGGCGGTGGGCTCCACTACCGTGATGATCTGAGATCGGTATCTGGCGCCATCGAGACCTCGCGCTCAGGATTCTCTGGAGGGCGGTATGTCGAACTGGTACTGAGTGGCGTTCATCGCCCGAGACCCTAGGGTTGCTTGGAAGCAGAATAGTTCGATCCTTCCTCCGGCGCATGAGGGCGAGATATAACTTCCGGCGGATGGAGGACTACACCCTTGGTGGGCCATGGGCGTAGATCTTAAGCGAGGCGAGGTGACTACTCGAGTATGTCCGGACCTTCTTGATGCGGCCTTTGGCGAGGCTCCAGTGATCAGCCGAGACTGCGGCGCCAAGCCGAGCGGCGAGCAAGTGGGGTCGTCGCGAGGCTCGAGCTTCATGGCGGAGGAGAGTCAGAGGGGCGAGGCGGGTGGCCGCTGCCTACCATGTTGACTTATAGGCGAGTGGGGAGACCTACGATCCTTTGCTCCTCCTCCCATTTGGTCATGAGTTGGCCGGCATTCCCGACTTGCCTCCGGTATGTATTACTTTATTTCTGCATCTTGCATTGTTATTTCATTTCAGTTCATTCAAACATTCCAAAGAATGCTGATGCATTTAATACTTTTGCAGGCTTCCTCGGTATACCGTCGATCTGGAGTGAATGCCTCCGATGGGGATCTTTGCGGCGGACTCTCGGCGCTTTGGCCGTCTCTGACTGCCGGTATGTTCTTCGACCACGATCTCAAACCATACTCTGTTTCGCTGTCTGCTACCTTGCACAAAATCGATAAAGCGCTCACGGCTTTCATACTTGTGCTTATACCTGCATCTGCAGCGATTCACTTGTTCATAGCATTCACACTGCTGTACTCATACTGCTGCATTCTGTCTTGATCATGACTCACGGCATTCACACCTGCTGTACTCGCCTGCGCATTACTGTCTTGATAAAGCGCTCGGCAGTTTCTTGATGTGTTTGTTCTTTGTATTTTCAGCCTCCTTTCCCGATCCCTCCAGTGGGTGGCGCTGCTCCAGCTGGGCCTCCCCTCTCTACTCGGGATGGCAGGATATTCCCTCGCACCAGAGGGGGACGTGGTCACGTGGGGAGCAGCTCACGAGCTCGTTCGAGAGATGGTGAGTCGAGGCGAGGCGGAGTCATTTGCGGAGGAGGCGGGGCGGCTTCGGGCTTGGGCTCCGGCAGTGGCAGCTCGGCGATGCTTTTGCCGGGGAAGAGGCGAGGCGATCCTCAGGCATGAGGCCTGCTGCTGATGATGATGATTTTGCTGCTTCTTTTCTTTATTTCTTTTCTTGTACTTTTCTCTTTTTGGTAGATAGAGTACTATGTACTGCCGCAGGCAGATTTTTTGCTTTCTTCAAAAGTTTGTACTCTGAAAGAGATTATATAAAACAAACTTTTTATCTGAAAAGTGTTATGTTTACATATCTCCTACTTTGCACTGCATTGCATCATATTACATCTCGATGTAACTGAAATTGTTTTACTGCCTGGAAATTGGGCACTTGCACTGTAATAATCGGATAACCAACCAACTAACAGCAAACAACTCATACAAACCACTGCTCAAACTGAACACAGCCCACATCCCGCTGGGGATTAATCTGCATACAGCCCATAACCCAACATTCGGTTCATTCCGCACACGGCAAACTTTGAACAAACAAAATTGTCGACAAGACGGATCACGGCGGTAGTGGGCGGCTGAAATTGAAACACACTCGGATGTCCCAAATTTTCCATTTCTTCTCTTACCTCGCATGGATGTAGAGAATGGCACGGCATTACGAGCCTGAGCGATTTTGAGGTAAGAGGTTTTTAACACAGTATCGAGCCTACAAGCTGGACACCACGGAGAGCTCAAGTCTGAGAAAGTAAAAGCCACACGACCTAAACACAACTAGACTCACTTGGAATAGACTCAAATCTAATTTGATACTACGAAACCAAAAGACACGACAGACGTGTTTGAAAACAAAAGATCTTGAGGAGCCAATTCTTAGGCGGGTTTCCCACCCTCTCGATTTGTGATTCTCGCATCACTCGGCCCTCGAGCTCGGTTTTTCTCACAAGACCTTCTTCTCACTTTTCTCTCGCTTACACCTCTCTATTCTTTATTCTCTCATTTTCCATCCCTCCCTGAGTGGTTGATAGATGAATAGGAAGGCGGATTCATGCGTCTGACTAACTTCATGGCTATTCATACGGTAGATAGGCGCCTTTCGGCAAATCGTCTTGACGGTGGGGAAGATAGGATACTGGCTCAAGCTGTGTCCCTAGTTCATTACTCGACCATTCTTTGTTTTCTTTCTAAAAGCAGTTTTGATCAAAATGAGCCAGATTAAGCGTGCTTGGGCAATTTTGATTTGAAAATCATGCAAGTCGGGTTGCAAGCTTTGAAAGTTTTCCTTTTGGGTCCAAACATGGTCCAATTTTGGAAAATGGAATTGTTTTAGAAAATAGTCAACCTCAGTAAAAATTTTCAAAAACTATTTTTTCAAACGGTCAATGCTCAACGAGCACGGAACTCACCATCGAGATGCGCAACCTCGGATGGGAGGCAATTTGGAAAATTGCCCCTGGCTTAAAAGGGGGAGGAAGAAGCGGAAAGTTGCCCCTAGTTTGGATGACGGCGAGGGCAACTTTGGCAATAGATGGCAGCGGAAAGTTGCCCTTGTTTGGATGATCTTTGCGGCATGCCTATTGATGATTGAGCTCGGCCGGGCTCTCGAGCACGGAAGGGCGAAATGACCACAAACAATATATGGACACGATCGCCTTAAGCGTTGGTGACGGGTTCGGAGGAAGTTGATCACGTAGCTCAATTGTTGCAACCGAGACATCGGATTCGGAGGAAGCATGGGTAATCAAAACCATTACATGGTGAGGCGCTATGGGCGTTGAAATTTGGACTTCAGGATGAAGTTGCCTACGTATCCCAAACATGGGAATCAAGCCTTACGTAGTTCGGGTTAAGGTACTCTCGGGTATTTTAACCTTCACTATTTTTAGGCCCTAACTTTTGCCAAGGCGCCCGATGCGGGTTTTCGACCTTGCGAGCTTCTTTTCTCTCTTTTTTTTTCATTCTTTTTCATTTTTCTTTTTCTTTCAGGCTCTAACTTTTGCCAAGGCGCCCGATACGGGTTTTCGACCTTGCGAGCTTCTTCTTTCTTTTTGCATTTTTTCTTTGTTTTGTATTTTCTCTTTTGCTCTAACTTTTGCTTGGGTTGCCCTTCCGGGTTTTCAGCCCAGCGAGCCTCTCAAAGGGTAAAAGTGTAGCCAGTCCATGCCAAATGGTTTTTGAAATCGAAACCTCCCCGTTTCCGGGAGAATGGCTGTTGCAGTGCTTTGCAGGAGGGTTCATCATGGTTGCTTTGCGAGCTTCTTCCGGTGAGCTCTAATCTTTTGCTCCGATTTCGGTGCCTCTTGATCGAGGGCTGCTTCGAATCTAGCCTCACGGGCTTCGCATTGATAGCCAACCATCGAACACTCTGGATGCTGGTCCATGGTTTGGAAAGGAGGGGTCGAGTCTTGAGGCTGAGAGCGATCCTAAGCTGCGCAATCTCAAGAGCGATTCCACACAGGTCTTTGCAAGACCGCATAAACCATTTTGTTTTTGAAAGTTTTTAAGAAAGCGACAAATTGCTCGTATTGAAGATAGTGCGGAACCAGTCTGGATCAGGCTAGGGTCCTTCTCAGTACTCACATTAACAAGCATGATCTTAATCATTAAGGGCTTAGCGCGTCTCTCTTTCTTTCAAATTGATCAAAGCTTTGTAAAACCCGAGGAATTTCTTCCTCTTCGTTTTCATCGCAGTGCTTAAAAGGTTTCGAAAAACTTAGGTCAAAGCAATAATTTTTAAGGCACAAAAGAGCAGGCGGAATGTGTTGTCACCCCATTCGAATTCTCTGGCACAACTAGCCCAATACAATCAATAAACATGGAAACACGGTAGCCACATTTTGTTTCATTGAGTTTCGGTGTAAAGCGGCTCCACAAGTGACGGAAAAAAAGCAAAGAAGTAATTTACAAAACAAAACGGTGCTTGAGGCAACAACCCCGAAGTCACCTAGTATTCTATACAAAAGAGGGACTGACTCATTACAATTAGACAGACCCTTAAGCAAAAGGACAGACTTAAGACAATGAGACAGACTCAAAACAAAACAAAAGACTGACTCGACACCCAAGTCAGAATGTACAAAACCAAGATTCACGGATGCCCAAAATGCGTGCCAAACGCCATGTCCAAAAGTGTACCAAACTACGCCCATGACGGTTCTCATACCTTACATACTCGCGGTATGTATCTTCAAAATCCAACAAGCGAGTAGTAGCGGACTTTCTTTGAAGTGGGAGGAGGATAACCGTTATCAATCAAATCTTGCACCTCGTCTTTGAAAGCGAAACAATTATCGTGGCATGGCGGTCTGTTGATAATGCGCCTGATCTGAGGAAGCATCATGGGTATCAGGGAGATTCTTCGGGAGCGGCCGCGGCTCCAGGGGCTTAAGGTGTCCCCTTTCAGCAAGGATCTGCAATGCCTTGGACAACGGCATATAAAGAGCATGAAAGACCCTGCGCCCTCGGGGTTGGTACTTTGGAGCATTCTTGCTAGATGCACTAGCAAATGGATCAGCGGGTGCGGCTTTAGATTTGATCCCTCCGGGTGAAATTTGGAAGGAAGAACTATTTTGGCTGGCAGGGCTTACCCGATTTCGATTGGTGGAACCGCCCTCGAGGCGGTGGGAAAAGCATCCTCCATGGCTTGCGCCAAAACCGCGGATATCTGTTGCTTGTTCATTCCTCCGGCTTTCAAAGCCTCTACTGCCCACAGCAGTTGTTCAATAGGGTCGGCCTCGGCCTTCATCTTGCCTTTGTTTCTGGCCTCAGCCTGATCTAGAACTTGGTCTGATGCATCATTGCCATAGCTGGAGGTCATCTCCGGTTGGCTGAGTTCGATGACAATTGACCCAATGAGGGCTCTTGGGGTCTGAAGCCTCCGGTGTCTGCAGCGTGGTGGTGGTGACATTCCATAAGCGAGTGCATCCAGACCTTTGGAATCACCTATCATCCCCATTAATTCGAACATAGTAGGCTCATGAGCACGGTATAGTTGAGGGTCCCAAATTGTTGTCTTTGCGGGTGACCTAGGTGGATCCGGTATGCCAGCAAGCTTCATCGTGGGGTGATTTCACGACTCAGCAGCGTCATGACCACAATCTCTTCGAGTTCTGCGTCATGTTGATCCTGCCTCGGCAAGGAGAAGACACTAAGCGATCAAATGTCGAGTTCTGGCGAAAAGCGGAAAACAACGACATTTCATTTAAGCGAGATCAAATCTGGTGTGGCCAGGACAAGCTGCTCTACTATTGAACACTGTTCCCCAGAGTCACTATCAAAAGCTGAGCGATACCAGATACAAGCCGATTCTCAAAATCGTCTTTGGTGCCCTCAGGCCGGATACCCAATCTTGCAAACTGATATATGCATTTCCTGCAGAGGTATATTCTAAAAGCACATAGCAGATAAATCAGAGCCAATAAACCCCTATGTCGGGGTAGGGTTTCCCTGTCCTATTTTGTCAGGAGCTAGGGTTTCACTACGCATGCAGCGGTTTCAAACAACCTATATCGGGTAAAGCAACCTGTCCTAATTTGGAATGGTCACTATGGATCCGAATATGTACTAGGTCGAATGGTCAAAGAGGGTGCCCCGGTAAAACCGGGGTTCGTGTTCCCATACTGGCAGAGCCCGCAACCGGTCAGCCTTATGGTCATGCCTTGACAAGACAAGCCTCCAGCAAACCGCTCAGGAATAGCAGATGGCCAACACGGTGTTCCTAGGCGCACCAATGCACATGCAATGCAAAGAAACACATAAGTGTAGTCAAAACAGGATATCACGAGTTCGAGTCAAGCTCTCTAAACTCCCCAGCAGAGTCGCCAGGAACTGTAGCACGTCCGCGGGGGACCACCTCGCGCTACAGTTCGGACTCAATTTTTTGTGTGTTGCGGTTCTAAATCTTGAACCAAAGAGTCCAACTTTGGCAAATCGTTTTGAAGAAAAAACAGATTTTTTGAAAAGAAGTGCCAAACATGGACTGCTTTGCCAGATTACAGAGTCGCCACCTAAATATTTTAAAATGGGAAATTTAGGAAACCCTGACTTGGTGCCAAAGGCCACGTGTCCGTCATCGCCAAAGTGACTTGGCTCGGAGCTTAGATACGATCGGGAAGGTCGACTATGAGCACCCCCTTTCGCCCGGTCGAAGACCGGCCTCTACTAACCGTGATATCCGTTTTGAAAACTTTATGCGTTCTTATTCGATTATTAGCCTAGAATTTAGTGCGTGATCGCACAACACAAAAGTATAGGCTAGATTGCCTAATTTGAAATAAACATTGCATATCCGTTTTGTCTCGGCGTGTTAGTTTTGCTACTTTCGCAGTAGGCTAAAATTGATTTCAACGAGTTGTTCCAACTCGGGCAATCAACCTCCACCCACGAGCATTCAAAAGTTTATCATGTAAGCACTTAGCGCGCAAGCATCTTGTCATAGTAAACATTCACACGCATGCGATATGCTAAAAGCCATAAAACTTACATCGTACTCCGTGCCAAAAGCAGTAAACTAGTTAGCAAACATGCATGGCCTAGTTCATGTTAAGTGGCTAATGCGACACATCTGAGTGTAATCTAAAGCTCGGCTAACCTAAACATGGCACATGAGATGCAACAACTATCACGTATTCAATTTGGAATTGAAAGTGCGATGCGGTTTGCATGATGTGCGAGCGATGTATGTAAACAAATGCATGAATGCTGCGCATGCATTGCATAAGGTATGCTAAAATAAACATGCCCTAGTCCATTACCATAAGCAGGTAAATAAAAGGGTTAGAAAGAAATGGGGGTTGGAAGACATACATCCACTCACGCACACTTATTACAATTTTGCCCTCGCTCGGAGGGACCAAAAGAATAATACAAATTAATTAACTATGCAAGCTAATTAATTATTACAAATTAACTAAATTAATTAACAAATTAACTAAGTTAATTAAAGCAGTAAACGCCTCGGGAAGAGGGCTCAAATGTAGCGGGCTCTCGGAATTGGCTCGGAATCGCACTGCCATGCACGGATTGCCTCTGTTTCCCCTGTTATCCTCCTCTGAAAATTACCAAAATCCCAGGAGTGCCTCTCGAAGCCTTGGAGATCGGACCATTTGGGGTAGAACACCACCTTGGTGAAGGAGGAGGCCACACCTGAGGTGTTCCATCGGTGGGAAAACAACATCGATCGGCACAAAATGTTCTGCAGATCACGCAACTCCACAATGAAGAAGGACAAACTATGCATGGCAAGGCAATTCAAAGCATGTATGCACAAACACATCCCACATCATGTTAATGACTCAATGGGGGTATGTGCCTCGATTCTCGGACCACCAATCACGCATTTCCATGCATGATGGCCCTAAGAACCAAGAGTGCAAACTTGATTTCAAATGCATGCAAATCACATAGGCACAAAAGGGTGCCAAACCTCTATCAAACTCACTTCAAGAGACTTGGCATGCATGTCAATGTGATGAAGCCCTAAGCATGTTAACTAGGCATGCAACATGGACTATGCAATGCATTTATGCAAGCATACAAACAAGCATATAAGGCAAGCATGAAAACCAATGAAATGATAGACTTAGACATGAATTAGGCAACTCAAAAAGGCCTAAAATCAATAGCCAAAATGCCTACAATTGGGGACTAAACACACACACACACATGCACATGATAAGGTACCAAACCCAAGGCATAAACAAGCAACATTCAAGCACACTTAAAGAGGCCAAACATGGACAACTAACATGCATTAAAGGCTCTGAAATTCATGCAAAAACATGATGCTAAATCATACAATGAAGCATGCCAAACAGAGCATGCAATGAGTCATAAGCTTAAGGCAGGCCAATGGAGCTTACAACCACACCTATGCAAGGCAATTATGGCATGCACTTAACAACTCAAAACAGATTTTTAGCATGTCAAAACAAAGCCAAATGGCTACTTAGATGGCATCTAAGAGTCATTAAGTCAAAGGCATGCATTGAAGCCAAAACAAGGGGGCATGCAACACATGCTCCTAAAGCATTAACAAGGCCACTAAGGCAAGCATACAAGCACACCAAGGGGACTGAAATTGCATGTCAAGTGGCCCCAAACCACCAAAATAATGCGAACAACGCATGTTACACATGCACACACTTGAGACCAACAAGCCACCATACAAAGGAGCTATATTAAACATGCTAAAATCAAACCAAATAATTATGGTCAGACCTAAAACATGTTAAAGTAAGCACAAAAGCTTCATGAATCAAGGCCCTAAACATGCTAAAAATGAAGGCATACAACCTAGTGTATGTTAAGGCATAATAAGGCATTACATGATAACTATGCTAAGCATGCATAAGAGACCAAAACCAACTTGAAATCATGTTATATCATGGCAATATAAGCATGAAAAACAAGTCAAACGTGCTCAACACACACTCAAGCATGATGCTCCATAAGGAAGCAAAGTTTGCCCTTTTCAAGGACACCAAGGAGAGGGGGTGGCCCTCTCCTTCTTGAGACTTCAAGGCATGCTCTTCACCACTGAAATCCCTCAAGATTTTAGTGGTGAAGAGATCCTATCACCAAAATCTCGGATCTCTCACAAAATAGCACAAAAAGTGCCCTTTTCAAGGCCTAAGGGTGGTCAAACCTACCCAAACCACTAAACACTCTTAATATACAACAAAGAGGGTTAAAAAACAGAACTTTTTTGTGCCAAACACTAAGCTCAAAAACTGTTTTAAACCAAGTAAAAACAAGGTACAAAAATGGGGAAAAAGAGAACTAGTGGCTCACCCTTGTAGACCTCTTCACAAAGCTTGGTGTTGTGGCTTCTTTGAGCTCAAAATCAGCCAAGAATCACCAAAAACCAACCTCTAGAACCTCTGTCCTAAGAAAGGTGAAACACTAGGTGCTAGTGTGCAAAAGTAAGGCACAAAACACCTAGTTTAACAAGAGAAGGATAGATATAGGATAGATATATATTCTCTAACCTAAACCGAGCTTCCTCTCTGACAGAAATGGCTGAAAAAAACCCTCAAGAAATCCAACCCTAAGCCAAGAAGAAGAGCCTTCCTCTTATAGAACTTGTAAGACTTACAAGCTAAGCAAACAAGGGCTCATCCTCCATACACGTGTATGGAGGAAATATAACACCTGTTGTCTGAAAATATCTCGAGAAAGCAAGCTGTAAGCGGTCAATTTGGGCAAAATGGTCATTTGCCAAAAGAGTGCCGGCAAACACAAAAGCAGTGCCGATGGCGACAACCCACCCGGTGGCCTCTAGCCCTGGCCGGTGGTGTGTGGGGATGCCTCACAAAGCATTCCCCCCCTCAAGGCAAAACACAAGTGTTTGGTGCAAAACCGGACACAAAAGCGATCGAGTTCGGAGGTCTGAGGCAAAGCGTGGCCGAGAACTCCGGGAACTCCAAAGCGAACACAAACATGGATGATCACCAGTGTTCAAGCGGTGGCGTCAAGCCTTGAGGACGGTCAAAAATGGGGTGTCTACTGTGGCATCTGGGTTATCATCCCGGGATTACCGGACTCGAGACTTCGGTCAAGCGGAACTGATTAGACTCACAAGACTCGGTGGAATCAGATTCCGGCTCACTACCTGACCCGGTGCTACTAGACAAAAACCCCTCTTCGTATTGCCAAGTGAGAAAGGGTGCGATAGATGCATCCAAAATAGTTGCTGGTAGGCCCGTAGCCGTTTCATTCCCAATCATGGAAACCAAGAAGTTATCCCCCAAGCACTTCTGGTCGATCGGAGGATCTGAAAGTAGACAAGCCAATGCTACCCCCATGTCAATTTCAGCGCCCTCATAATCCACTTCCTTACACTGCACAACTTCAGCTGATGGGTCTGTCTGCTCTTTGGCAACGTCATCCCCAGATAATTGCAGGTCGAAGAAGATCTCAAAACTTGGCACGCGTTTCTTTTCCGCGTTCAGCCGTGGCTCTGGGAAGCCACAAAACGGAAAGTCCTCCCCCTCCTGGACGAAATGTCCGTTTAGGGTACCCTGAATGGCCCTATGCATCAGCTCAAAAGGCTTCCCAGCCTGCATCGCTTTGGCTTTTCCAGCCATTTCCTTTCCCTTTCTTATCCAATCCTCTTTGGTGGGCAGATAACCCAAGCCAAATGTATGAGGGTTATGTGGCACTTCGGCCAATGTTGCGACACCCTTCTGGCCGCTCCTTCCCAATCCTATCCCGGGGAGGTGTTCTAGCTTGTTCATGAGGTATACAGATTGAGCACTGACATATACTCCCTCATTAATAGCCATGATGTTTTGCATAACCCGAGCCTCAGCTAAGGTAAAACCTGACATAAACACATCTTCCATGCCATGCTCAATTTCTAGGACTGGTATAGACACCTCCAGCGGTGGGTGGATCGATGAATTCCTGAACACAATAGCTACTCCCTTCTCATGGGGGTATTTCACCATCTGATGTAAGGTGGACGACACTGTTTTTACCTGGTGCAGCCACGGCCGTCCCAAAAGCATGTTGAAAGTTGCAGCAACCTCTAAGACATGGAAATCTATCTCATGCTGTCCCAGCCTAACTTTGGTCTGGATCTTTACTGTCCCCATGACTTCTCGGCTCGTGTTGTCATATGCCCGAATTACCTGGGCTGTCGGTATAAAGTTCGCGGTCTTCAAACCGATCGCATACGCTGTCCTTGCCGGGCATACGTTGATGGCGGATCCGGTATCAACAAGAACCACCGGTATCCATTTATTTCTACACTCCACAGAGATGTAGAGTGGCTTATTGTGGTTTGCACCCTCAGGTGGCAGTTCTTTGTCAGAAAAAGTTAGCATCGGGGTAGCTCCTCCCGGAAAGACTAATCCCACCAGTTGCTCTGGCATGGTTTCTATCGAGAGTTTAGCCTTGTCCATAGCAGATAGGACAGCCTGTCTGTGTACTCGTGATGCCATAAGCAGTCCCCAAATGGAGATGTCTGCTTGTATCGTTTTTAACTTTTTGAGCATAGCCTCCTCGTCAAGTTGTTTCTATTTCTGTCTTTCGGCTTCCTTATCCTTCCCAGATGCCTCTGGCTAGTCTAGGTGCAGGGGCTTGAAATACCACCTGCTTCTTGTCATGTGATCAACCTCATCGAGGTACCAGGTGTCGTCTGGTTGATTGTTCCCCCAATCCTCGTCTGTGTGGGCAAGACATAAATCATTGTCCTCCCACCACATCCCATGAGCAACCAACAGACATCTGTCTGGCTCCAGCGTGATTGTACTCGTAGTACTTTCAGCCCACATGCTCGCAGCATCTCCTGTCCTTGTGCCCACAGTATTTTCAGTCCCCTCATGGGATTTAGCTTTCCCGGTTCTCTCAAAATCCCAAAACTTTTCTTGTTCCACCTACGTCGGCGCAGTTTGTTGTTCAGCTTTCCCTGCATTCTGAGCGAAATTCTTCGTACCGGCACTCTCCGACAATGTACTCGACTTAGGCCCTTCGGCCATAATCGATACCCTACGCCCTGCCCTGTTGGAACTCTACAACATCCGGTTGATCATCCAGCCATCCGGTAGCCTCTGCCGATTCCTCATAATCAAACCAGTTGACTGCTGCGTCCTTTGATTCCTGGTCATTGAAAAACTAAAGGTTGGCAAAACCCTCTTCTACGGCCGTTAAATCATCCGTTCCCTGCTCAAATCTATCCCTCTGGATCACACACAGTTCTGCTCTCTCTGGCAATTCCACATTTGGCTCAAACTGGCCTGCTAACAAAATGCAATCACTCGGATCATAGTCTTCCCCAGCAAAATTCCCAGACTGCTCAAACCCTGACTCAACCATTCCATCCTCCTCTGCAATCTCCCCTGCACCATCTTCAACAGCCACCACCATTGGCTCAGGTTGGGTTGTGGAGATGTCCAGCATGCACAAAAAGTTAGTACAGTCAGGAAAGAGCACCTCTGGCTTGGGTAGATGGGAATGAGTGATATAGATGCTAGGATCGTAGGACACGACGCCAATCTAGATAAAGTTGATTCTTTTGGGAGGTAGAGCTTGGTTGTGTGTAGGGAGTGGGTTGGTTGTGACATTGGGTCTTTCTGGTGGCAAAATCACCTGTTTGTCAACGAGATCTTGAATCTCGTGACGCAATCTGAAACATTGGTCGGTGTCATGACCATGTTCTTTGGTGATATCTTGATGTTGGTGGGTTGTGAGTGGGGGTAGTGGATTGATATGACCTCGGCTCCAGGGGTTTTAGATTTCCTTTTCTGATTAAGACCCCTAGAGCCTTGGACAGGGGCATGTACAATGGGGTGAAGGTTCTTTGGCCTCTGGATTGGTATTTGGTGGTTTGTGTATTGCTTTCGGATGCGCCAGAGAAGGCTGTGGCTACCATGGGCCTTGGAGGGGGAAGGGGGATGGTGGCGACCATGCTTACCTCCGAAGTTCTTGCAATTGCAGCACCATTCGGGCTTGCATTGTTGTTGCGGTTAAAGGTTCTCCGAGGTTGCTCCCTGTCTTGGTCAATCAGACCTTGTTTCATTGCATCTTCAATTTGTACCCCCATCTCGAGCAGATCCGAAAAGGTGGGGAAGGGGAGCACAATCATTTTTTGCATCAGTTTTGGCTGGAGATTGCGCACAATCATCTTGATTTGGTCCTTATCGGTGGGCTTTAGAGTCATCATCGAGGCCTTCGCCCTCCACCGGGTCACAAAATCCAAGAAGCTCTCTTTGGGGTCTTGCCTTGTTGTTTCGAGATCACGAGTTGTAATCTCGATTTGGGTGTTGTATGAGTATTGTGCAACAAAGGCCTCAGCCATTTCATCCCAACTTCGCTTGACATGATCTTTCAATTTTGCATATTGGATAGCGGCCACACCCGACAGGGTCCGGCCGAATAGCGAAAGCTTTTGGGGTCTGGTTAGGCCCATCGGCCGTAATATATCTGAGAATAGCCGGAGGTGCACCATGGGATCCCTAGATCCGTCGAAGCGATCGATCTGCGGCATTTTGAATCTATTCGGCAACGTCACAGCCACATCGGTATATCGGTTCTCGATATCCGGGATAGCCTTTACCCCCTGGGATTTTTTGAATAGCTTCTCAAGCTTGCTCAATTTCAGTGTTGTAGGGTTTACTTCGAACTCGAAGGGAGAGTCCGGGTGGTTGACAGGTGTATGTACCTTGGATAATTGAGGTGGAAATGGGGGCGGAGCCGGCCCCGTTGGGATATCTGTGTCCTCCTGAACGGCATGGACATTTGGCAAAATGTTCTGGACATTTGGCAGGACATTCTGGGTAGTTGGTGTCTGCTCGGGTAGCGGGACCCCTGGTGGGGGGGGGAACTAAATGTGAGGCCAATGCTTCGGCTTGCTGCTGGAGCCGGGTAACTAGCTCCGACTGTTGGGCCATGATTGTGGCCTACTGTTTAGAGAACTCTGCTTGGCGGACAGCGTCCTCCTGCATTTGCTTCATACTCTCTCGGAGTTGGCGCATCATTTCTTCCATTCCGGCCATGTTCTGCTGATCCTGCTGACTGACTGGTATGTGTATCTCTATGGCAGAAACTGAGACCTCAGCTCGACTGTTCACTACTAGGGTAGACCACTGCTCTGGTAACCTCTGCTCAGACACACTGCGCTTTCTCGGCCTCAGTCTGACAACCGGGGGTGGAGAATGAAACACTAGTTGTCCGTCAACCAGATCCTCAGATTGATTGAGCCGATGACTTCTTGTCCAGAGTGCTTGGGGAATATCTGCTTGGTTTGAAGCAATTGTGCTAAAACTACCCTAGCAAAAAGATAAATAAAGCAATAACGAAATAAATAACCAGATAAATGAACAGTACAGCAGCTTAAAATAAATACACAACGCACAACTGGGCATAACAACACACGGTCGATAAGCTGAATACACACTGTCCTCAAACACTGATCACTATCCCTGAATCACTGTTCCCCAAGATTGAATCTGATACCCACAGATAACTAATTCTCAAACACTGACTGATGCTCGCAGGCCTGATGCCCAAACTCGTAAACTGATACATGCATTCCTGTAGAGACACACTCTAAAAGCACATAACAGATAAGTGAGAGCCAAAACACCCCTATGTTGGGGTAAGGTATCCCTGTCCTATTTTGTCAGGAACTAGGATTTTACTACGCACACAGCGGTTTCAAATAACCCATATCGGGTAAGCAACCTGTCCTAGCTTGGAATGGTCACTATGGATTCCGAATATGCATTAGGTAGAATGGTCAAAAGGGTGCCCCGGTAAAACCGGGGTTTGTGTTCCCATACTGGTAGAGCCCGTAACCGGTAAGCCTTATGGCATGCATCCTCTGGCAAACCGCTCAGGAATAGCAGATGGCAAACATGGTGTCCTAGGCGCACCAATGCACATGCAATGCAAAGAAACACGTAAGTGTAATCAAAACAAGATATCATGAGTTCGAGTCAAGCTCTCTAAATCCCCAGTGAGTCGCGAAGCGTAAGCGTCTCCGAAACGTCCGAGGAAATCCTGTTTTGTTTATTTGGGCTCACTACAGTTCAGGGCTCAATGTCATGGTCCTGTATCTAATATCGTAGAGTGCAATGCAGGACCGATGAATTATCAAAGAGTCCAAATCCGGAAAATCGTTTTTGAAAACAGACTTTTTTGAAAGAAGTGCCAAACATGGACTGCTTTGCCAGATAAAAAGTTGCCACCTAAATATTTTATTTTGGGGGAAATTTAGGAAACCCTGACTCGTTGCCTAAGGCCACGTGTCCGTCATCACCAAAGTTGCCTCGGCTTGGGAACTTGGAATGCGATTGGGGAAAGGTCGCCGTGAGCACCCGCTTCTCGATCAAAGATCGGCCTCTACTAACCATGATATCTAGTTTTGAAAACATTATGCGTTCTTATTCCGGCTATTAGCCTAGATTTACTATGTGATGCGCACAGCATACAAGTATAGACTGGATCGCTTGAATTGGAACAAAACATTTCATGTTTGTTTTGAAAAATGGTTTGCTACTCGCAAGTAGGCTAAAAATGTAGATTTTGCCACCCTCGGGTGGGCTGAGAAAAGATGGTTTTGCCACTATCTAGTGGGCTTAAAACTCACAGTCAATGCATTTATTCCAATTCAAATAACCCAACCTTCACTCACAGGCATTCAGGCAGATATATCACATAAGCATATAGCCTCATGGTAAGCATGCTATCATGGCCGTCACTCACACCCGTGCAAGGATGCTAAAGCATAAAACTTACCGAGTACTCCAAGCCAAAACAGAAGCTATGTTAGAAATCATGTATGATCCTAACTATACAGAAATGCCTAATGCAACACATGCAAAAATGCAACTATAGCAGGCTCGGCTATTCTAAAGATGGCATGTGAAATGCTACAACTAACAAGTATTCAACTCGTAATTGAAATACAATGTAGTTAGTATGATGCGCCGAGCCCGATGCATGCAATACAGATGAATGAATGCAAACATGCTATCATACTGTATGCTAATTGAACCATGCCCTAATCTAACCATCATAAGCTGGTAAATAAATGGGAAAAAGACGTGGGGTTGGAAGACATACATCACACACATGCTAACTTATTACACAATTGCCCTCGCTCGGAGGGTTCGAATAAATAATTACAGTCCGAATAAGTACAAAACCCTAATTAATTAACAAATTAACTAGAAAAGAAGTAAATTAGCATGCAAACCCGTGGACTGCCTTAGCTCTGTTCCGAATGATGATTAATACATGCTTGAGTTGCCTTGCGCGGAAATCCATTGTGATGCCCCAATTAGCCTCTATTTACAATTAAGCCTGGAATATTGCACGAAGCTCCAAAATACAGTCGGTTTCTGATTTGCTGCAACAGAGAGCAAGAAAGGGGCATGACAAAGTATTTTCACACATGTATGCACGCCTCGATCCTTGTGCCACCAATCACGCATCTCGATGCATGATGACCGAGGAGTCAAATTGCACAACTCAATATGAAATGAATGCACATATAAACATAACAAGACCGAGACTCCATCATGGTCAATCCGAAGTGTCGGGGACTGAGAATTGAGACATGTTCCGTCACTCGAAGTACGAAACGTCCCTCGTTTCCCGTGGTTGGGCTAACTCCTATCCCAAGCATAATGCAATATGCATGACATGCATGAATGCAATCCTAACATGCAATCTAGCATACACAATGCCTGATGTAGTAAGACATACACAATGCTCTAACATACAACCTAGCATACGCAATGCTATGAATTGAAATGGCATGCACAATGCATAATGGACTTACACCAATATGAGTGGACCTTAGCCACACTCATATCAGTAGCCATTAGATGAAAATGAGACAACCGAAATGCATGCACACATGCACGCATACCGAGGACCGCACCTAAGGCATTAAATGCCACTCTACCAAAGCATGGCAAGGATGAAGCATGGCATTCAAACATGCAAATTTCAGCACTGAAACATGATGCTAGATGGTCCCAAAACATGGAAATATGGCACCCGATGCATGAAATAAGCCCCGAAACTCAAAACTAGTCCAATGCATTGAACCACAAGTATACAAAGCAAGCATTATTTGATCATGAAGTCTAAAGGCAAAGCTAAGGAAGTCCTAAAATATGCACATTTCCAGTTTAAAGCATGGCCAAAAAGTGCTAACATGATGGACTAAAATAGCATGCAATAATGACTGGCAAGCATGGTTTACATGGCATGTATATGAAGCACAAGAGAACTCATCAAACCAGTCAAAATCAGTGAATAAAATATGTCAAAATATGGCGAAATAACATTTGAAATGCAGCCAACACTAGCACAAATGATGAGCTCCTTTGAAAGGCTACGAGAGGGGTTATTCTACACATGCATGATAGACACTTAGCATAGCAAAACCAACTCTAGAAATCAAATATGACAGCCAAAAAACTCACCAAAAAGGCCCTGAAAAATGACTTCAAAACATGCAAGATGGAGCCCCTTTGGAAGGCCAAAAAGGCCAACAAACAAGACAAGGAGAGAGGGGGTCACCCCCCTCTAATTTTGGCTCTCAAAACAGTATGCTAGCCACTAAAAATCCATTGGATTTTAGTGGCTAGAAGGCCAAACAAAGCATGCAACAAAGGCTTAGATGTAAGGCTCAAAACAAGAGGCAATCAAGCATACAAGGAAGTATATGACCTCAAACAGAAAAATTCCCTGAATCAAACATCAAGAGCGGCTCAAGAGAAGAATTTTTCCAGTTTATAAGAAATCTCAAAAATGTTCACAAGTAAGGCTAAAATAGGATGCAAAATTAGCCCTAAAAGAGGGATAAAGGGCAAGGGGTAGGAGATGGCCTCAAACAGCAAAGAGCCCTTCAACAAAGTTGAAGAGTGGCTTAAAATAGGATACTTCATAGTTTGACTCGACACCCAGAAATGCTCACAAATAAGGCTAATATATCATGCAAAATAAGCCCTAAAAGAAGGATAAAGCACAAAGGGGGAGTAGATGACTTCCAAAAACAAAGTTTTCTTAAACAAAGTTGAAGAGGAGCTCAAAATAGGATTTTTTTCAGTTTAGCTCGGAGCCCAAAAATGCAAGAAAAAGGGGCTAAAGTATAGGGCAAAATAATACAAAAAAAGGGGAAATAGAAGCTTACCCTTGTAGAGCTGACCCTTAGCAACTTCTAGACCAAGAATGTGACTCCTCAAGCTCTTCAAGTGACCTCCAAGGTGCTGGAATGGATGATTGAGGTGGTAGGCTATGAGGTGTAGGGTAAAAAGGCCAAGAAAATGGGTGTTTAGAGGGTTGAAGTATAGATATCGGAGGTTGTATGTATAATTCTCAGCCCAAAGCTTCTAACCCTCTCCAATGGAGGTAGAATGTGTATTATATAGAGGGAGAAGGGTGAGGCTTCTTGGATAAGCCAAGAGGGGGGTTTAAGGCTTCTAAAGGAAGCTTGACCAAAGGGGTCAAGCTTCTTGAAGAAGCTAACCCAAAAGAAGCTTGACCAAAGGGGCCAAACCACCTAAAATGGACCAAAAACAAGGACAAACCCTCGGGCAGTGGATCTAGTGCAAAACAGCTGGCACAGCTGGAATGCACCTGGAGAGATAAACTTGGCCGGCCAGGTTCAAAAGATCCAGGTGGCCAGCCGGCCATCTCCCCTGGCCGACCCGAGGTCAAAGGGTCAACAAAATTCTTGGTAGCCACCCCAAAAAGGTGGCCTCCCAGTTGAGTGCAACACAGTTGTGCAGAGAAAAACCAAAAAAAGTGACCCAAGAGAGAGAAAAACCAGCTTTTTAGAGGGGTTCAAAAGGGTCAGGAAGAATTACTGGTCGGCCTACCCATATTGGTAGCCTCCCAAGTGTGTACAACACAATGGTGTGGTGGAAAGTCAGAAAAAGTGGCCTGGGAATGGGAAAAACTAGCTTTCTAGTGGGAAAAATGGGCGACAAAGAGCAATGAAGAGAAAAGCTGGCTTTTCAGAAAAATTGCTGGCCTCCCACCCTCCTACAACCTTCCTAACAATGAAAATAAGGTCTCATAAAAATGAACCAAAGATGTAAAAGCGAAGGTTCGGGACCATGCTTGGGGCCCGTGACTATTAAGCTTGGGAGGTGGCGTTTGACCAGGAAGTTGGTCTCTCGAGCCACAATGTCCCTCAAAAGGGAGGAAACAAGGTGTATGCCAAAAGACGGAGCAAATGGAGGTGGTTAAGCGGTCCCGGGCGAGGCACCTGACTCAGGAGCCGACGGCTCAAAGCAGGGAAAAATGGCCTCGACCACGAAATGTAGCCCTCTGACCCGAGAGATGATCTCTGAGACCTCTCCTCCCTTGGGAAGAAAACAAAAGCAGGGCCGGTTCAAACCGAGGCGAGGCACAAGAGTCCGGAAGTCAGGAGGCAAGGCTCATGATCGAGACTCGCATAACCGAGCGAGCACAATATGCAAAATCATCAAGCGCTCAATCAGTGACGTCTGAGTCTTATGGTTGGTCAAAAATGGGGTGTCTACACACAAAGACACAAAACTTATTGTTCTCTACTTTTTCTCCTTCAATTGACTTAGTAGTCTCAACAAGGGACCTATAAATCTGATCAAGCGTAGGCAAATCAGAATATTTTTATATTATAAAAAGAAATTAAAACTTACAAAGGCAGTACAAAATATCATAGACTAGTGCTAAAAAAACATATTGGCCCACCTTATCGATCATAGGTAAGAATTCACTAGCAGGTTGGAACAAGTTCACTTCCTTACCTTGCATTCACAAGAAACAAAATCATGAAATTGATTGGGGCCCTCACCTCATACTTTTACAAGCTTTGGCTTGCATCATATTGCGCCAAAGTAGTATAGCTACTAGTCTCACCGGGCCACTGTGGTGCAATATGACCAAGTAACCAATCATCTTACTATATTTTCTCTTATCTCATCCCTAGCATGTGTTTTCTTAAAGATCTACCAGGAAATTTCACGCAAGTTATTTCAGAAATAACAAATGCATCAGAATTAGAGTTCTACCAACTATGACAAGTTATATGAAACAAAATTTCTCTTTAACAAATCCTAATAGTTTTTAAGTAAAGGTTCAAAGTTCCAAGCAATGACGACGTTTAAGTATAATCCAAACGAACTTATTTCCAAGATGGAAAATATCTTCTCCAGGTTTTTTTGCCAAATTTCCAAGAGTACAATGTCTCTAATACAAATAAAGGTAAGTTATAAAGGAACAAAAGAAATAGAATATGTTCACAGCACTTTTAGTTGGAAGAAATTACAAACAGCGTATGGCCTAATAAACATCAACACAAAACACAACAAACAAGATGAAAAACAACCAAATAATAAGAATCATAGATGCACACCTTCAATCCCAAATTACCATGTAACATTACTTGATCTCGTACTTGACGTTTATTGCTGAGCAAATTATTCCCAGCTGGACCAGTGTATATAATATCACCACAATTGTCTAGATCATCCTTGTATTGACCAGTCAAAACAATGGCAATTGTGAGTGGTAACATGTAGCCACTAAAATCCTGCAAAATCCCTGGAGGGGAAAAAAAAATCAATAGCTTGAAACTGCAAAATCCCAAGCACCAGTAAAGCCAACCTTGGCATGCACTGTGAAAAAAAAAAAAAAAAAAAAAAAAACCCCATAAATCAAACAAATCACAATCTAACTTACCATACCTTGAACAAAATTAAACCCCAAACAATGAAGCATAACATGAAAATAGAATAGGAAACCATGGCTTACAATCTCTCTAATCACTTTAACGTACTGAAATCAATCATTAATCAGTCATAAATTTGACCATCTTTATAAACATAGAGACATGAGTCTATGGATACATACATGCAACAGATAAAAACTTACCATAAAATGTGAAGGAAGATTAAGTCAAAACCCTACGACGGAGAGATTAAAGGAGAACCAGAGCAGATCAGTGACGAACTATTCGTCATCGCATTATTCTTGATTGACTTCTTCTTAATCAATGCCAATCCCAAAATTGAATCAACATCTCAATCAAAACAAGACAATCAATAGCTCAATCAATGCAAAGGCAATTCTACAAAGTTAGGGCATGAACCCTTCAAATTCAAACTTTACAAAAAATTAAAATCAAATACAAATGTCAATTAGACCAAAAATGAAAATCAAGTACAAAAGCAAATCAAATGAAAAATGAAAATTAGATTCAGATCTTAGATAAAGAGGGCACCACTTGTGACATACAGATGAAAATGGCACACCTTCTGAGACACAACTCTTGAGAGAGAAACCTCCCAAAAGAGAAGTCATTTGCAATAGCTTAATCATCCATCTTCAACGTAATGCGAGAGGCAGAGATAGCCATGGAATTTCAGAGAGCTTTATGAGAAAGATTGAGAGCGAGAGCTAGGGCTTTTGTTTTTGATAATGGAGAATGGGACTCTCACGTCCTTTTAACTAAATAAATAAATACCTAGCAAATATGAAGTGTGGAAAATAAGAAACAATTATGAGTTAAAATGACAAGTATTTTGAGTGACAAGGGATTGTTTGGGAATTGTTAATTTTGGATTTTTTATGAAAAAATGTAAGATGTTTGTTGAGATTAAAGTGGTGTGATAAAGAAATGATGTGATCCAAATGATTTGGTGTGGGAATATTAGAATATTAATTTATATAAAGGGAAAATTTAAAAATATATATATAATCACACGTTAGTTTGAAGGTGTGATTAAAAAAAAAAAAAAGAAGAAGATATAATGACAATTGAAAAATGACATAAAAATAAATATAGTCACATGTTAAATAGAATGTGTGATTAAATAAATATATATATATATATATATAATCACACTTAATTGAAAAGTGACATAAAAAATAAATATTATCATACTCAATCAAATTAAGTGTGATTAAAATATCAATCTAATTTTTTTTTTATCACACTTCCAATAAAAGTGATATTTTCATTTGTCAAAATGTGATATTTAACTGTTTTTTTAGTAGTGACTGTAATTTTACAATTCAATAACGAGAATATTTAAAACTCTTTGAAAAGTTATAATAAAAACACAAATCACTAAATCACCTCCTTTCAACAAAACTTTTGCTGACGAATAGTGTTATCATGGCTAGAAGTTTAACTCTTTGCCCATGCCAAGTTGTCGTCACCAAAAGTAAGCACACTAATAACGACGCTTATTGTGTTGCTAAAAAATAAGCCACGTAGCTAAAATTTTTGAAATTTTGGCGCCAAACAATAATTTTGGCACCTAGTGAATGTTATGTGTTTTTAGCGATAGTAGTAAATTGCATTGGTAAAGGTCTACTTTTACCAACAAAATTGATCATTGTGTCACCAAAAATATAGTTTTGGCTACAAGAAATTGACGTCGTCGCCAAAAGTTGTAGCCAAAAATGTAATTTCTTGTAGTGTCCCACTATCGTAGCATCTTTTTCTTCTTCTACTTCGCGACCTACCCATGACTACCTTCGCGACCCACTTGTAGCCGACGCCAAGAGAGAGAGAGAGAGAGAGAGAGAGAGTGTGCGTGTTTGTGTGTGTGTACGTGTGTGTGTGCGTGCGTGCGTGCGTGCGTGCGTATATCTGTGTGTGTGTGTGTGTGTGCGTGTGTGTGTGTGTGTGTGTCTATGTGTGTGTTTGTATGTGTGAGAGAGACAAATTCAAATCTGAAAGGAGGAGGAAGAGGGTGGCAGTGGGGCGATGTTCTGGGTCGGAGGTTGCCGGGGAAGGTTGGGCATGGCTGGTTAAGGTGGAGAAGGGTTGGCATCCATTGGCAATGGCTAAAATTTAGTGGCTGTGGAGGGGGTTGCCGATAGGAGAGGAGTTGGGGTAGAAGCCAGAATTGAGGGCTGTTAGAGGTCGAAAGTGGCTGTCAAAGATGCAACAGTAGTGATCGGAGGTGATGGTTGGGGAGGTTGCCAGAGAAGGGCTGGATGGAAGAGTGGTTCGGCAATGGTGGATGGACCGATATGCGCGATGGTGATGAAATGGGAGTGTAATGAAAAGGTTTTCACAATTTGAGGGTGGAAGGTGTTTTAGGTAAATTTAGATAAGAATAAGAATAAGAATGTAACAAGAAATAAATAAAATTAAAAGGGTGTAAATAAGTAGAATTGGTCATAGTAAATTCAAGCAAATTTCACTTTACTCACTTGTGGTTTAGCCTATATGCGGATTACTCCATTCTCATTTGAAAATAACCATATAGCTCCCTTGTGGTTTGGGAATTGAAATGCACCATTAGACTTGCTAACAATTTAATGAAAAAGACTGAACTACACTTGTATATAGGTAATCAAAGTTTGTGAATTATGGATATTTTTTTCATTTATTTGGGAGGCAAAATGCACTTTAACCCTTTTTACTTCATTCCATGTGTGATTTTCCCCCTTGAAATTTGAAAATGATAACCCTTTATGGCTGGCACATGTTTTACACTTGCTATTAAGTTGGGCTGAATATTTAACGATGTACTTTAGTCCACAAACCACATGGGAGCTATATGGTTATTTCCGAATGAGAGGGGAATAATTTGCACATGAGCCAAACCACAAGGGAGTAAAGTAAAATTTTCCCTAAAGTCAATAACAACTTTCAAATATTCAATACACAAAGTAAATTGAATGCACAATTCACACATCAATAAAAGTGCCCTACCACCTTCTAGAAATCATATTTGTTGTCAATCTCTTTTCATCTAAGAATTTCTTGTCATTTAGGATTCTTCTCCTAATCAAGTCAGGATAAACCTCTCCAAAAAAATCCTTACTACACCTAATCTAGAGGCCATACTTCCACTAAGACTAATCGGCCTAATATCTCGGCCAAGGTAGGGACTACTATTATACCTCGGCCAATACGATCCTGCCACCTGGCAACTCAGCCTAAGTCCATCTCATATGGCTTTAGTAAAAAATATGTCCCCACTGTAGATGCGCTCCCGGGAACTATCCCGATATCCGCGCTTCTTGCGAAGGCGCGAATTTCGTTTTGTTTTGAGCTACTACAGTTCGGACTCAATGTCACGGTTCTGAATCTGATCTCGCAAAGTAAGCAAGACTAATAAATCACCAAAGAGTCCAAATCCGGCAAATTGTTTTGGAAAACTGATTTTTAAGAAAGAAGTGCCAAACATGGACTGCTTTGCCAGATACAAAGTCGCCACCTAAATATTTTATTTTTGGGGAAATTTAGGAAACCCTGACTCGTTGCCTAAGGCCACGTGTCCATCATCACCAAAGTTGCCTCGGCTCGAGAACTTGGGTACAATTGGGGAAGGTCATCTATGAGCACTCCCACTCGCCCGATCAACGATCAGCCACTAGTAAACATGATATCTTGTTTTTGAAAACACATGTGTTCTTATTCCAGTTAATTAGCTAATCTTTACTACGTGATGCGCATAGCAAAACAAGTATAGACTAGATCGCCTAATTTGGGACAAAGCATTGCATATCCGTTTGTTTGAATATGGTTTAAAGTTTGCTACTTGCAAGTAGGCTAAAACATGGATTTCAATGAATTGTCCCAATTCAAGTAATCCAACCTTCACCCACAGGCATTCAAGCAGTTAATCAACTAAGCAATTAGCCTCATGGCAAGCATGATTTCATGGAAATCGATAACACATATGCAGTATGCTAAAGCATAAACACTCACAGTGTACTCCGAGCCAAAACAAAAACTAGTTAGTAATCAATGCATGATCCTAGTTCATGTTAAGATGGCTAATGCAACACATGCAAAATGCAACTAGAAATAGGCTCAGCTATTCTAAAATGGCATGTGAGATGCAGCAATAGATAATCATGTATTCAAATCGAAATATGATGCAGTTACTATGATGCGCCGAGCCTGGTGCATGCAATATAGATGAATGGATGCACGCATGCAAAGCATAAGGATGCTAATTGAAAATATGGCCTAGAACTAACCATTGTAAGAGGTTAAGTAAAAGGGAGAAATAAATGGGGGTTGAAAGACATGCACACACGCACGCACACTTATTACAAAATTCGCCTTGTCGGCGGAGGGTCCGAATAAATAATACATGCCAACTAATTAACTAACTAACAAGCTAATTAATTATTACATAACCGAATTGAATAACTGTAGACACTCGATTTTTGACCGTCCTCAAGACTTGGGCGTCACCGTTTGAGCACTAGGTGATCATCCATGTTCATGTTCGTTTTGAGTTCTCAGAGGTCTCGGCCGCGCGCCTCGCCTCAAGACCTCTCAACTTGACTGTTTTGTGCTTGGTTGTGGGCCAAGCATTTGTGTTTCTATTTTGAGGGAAGAGGGTGGCTTGTTTACTATTTCCTCAATCCACCGGCCATGTCATGTTGCCACCAGCCATGTATTATTTATATCGGCCAAATGTTTGGCCGACTGGCACTATTTTCTGGTCGGCCAGCCTTTGTTTTGGTCGATCGAGCCCTTTTTCTGGCTGAGACCTTTTCTTTGCCTTTTTCAGGCTTTGTGCATGTCAGTTGTGCCAGCTGTTGAGCACAGAACCTGCCCTCCATACACGTGTATGGAGGGATTTCATCATTTACTTAGCTTCCCTTGGAAGCTTTGGATTGCATCTCCTATAAGAGGAGGGCCTCCCCTCCCTTTCCAACAGTTGAAGAACTCTAAGATACAACTTATATATCCATATATCTCTATATCTCCCTCTCTCTACATAGTTGTGTGTGTAATAGTGTTCTAAAGGGGTTTTTCTTTTTAGTTTTGCACTAAGACACCCAGTGTTACACTATACTCCGATTACTGAGGTGTTGAGGAGCTGGTTTCAGAGTTTTTAAGTTGGTTTTGATCAGAAGGAGGGACTGAAGTTGGTGTTCTTGAAGTGTTCTTCAAGGGTGAGCACTATTACTTTATATTGCCCATTCTTGCATAGGCTTTTAGCTTATCTTGCATACTGTTTTAAGATTAGTGTTCTACTGATAGAAGTTCTGATTTTTCATGCTAAAGATGTTTCATTAAGGTCACTTTTGTGCTGGAGGTCATCCACTCCCGTCTTAGGACTTGTTTGGCCTCTTTTTGTTTTGGCCTTCTCACCACTAAAATCTAGAGGATTTGCAGTGGTAAAGAAGTGGTTTTGAGGTCTTGTATACGGGAGGGACACTCCTCTCCCTTTGTGTATTATATGCTTGCATTATTGGCTTGTAAAGGTAGCATGTTGGCTTAATGTGTTTTGGCTTCATTTCAGCAGATATTTGATGTCATTTGGTTATATTATACCTCTATTTTTGGTTGATTTAGCGGTCTCTTGCATGCATCATATGCTTGTCTTGTAATGCCATTATTTGCCTTAATATGTATCATGCCTTTAGACCACCATGCTAGCCTATTTCAACTTAACTTTGAGAAGTTTTCAACCTTGTTTCACCATGTTTAAGCTCTGTTGGTTGTTGATTCAGCCATATTTGCTATGTTTTGTATGGCCACCATGTATCCTAGCTTGTTAGCCTTGAGTGTATGAGTCATGAGCATGCTTTATTTGGGTTATTTCAGTGATTTGGAACACTTATCATGACATTTCAGTCCATGTTCCATGCTTGTATGCTTGCATTTACCATCATTTCAATGCCTTGAAGAGTTGTCCTTTTGTGCCTTAAAATAGGACATTGTGCATGCCTCTTTGATTAAGTCCTAGGGCTGCCATATCAGTGGGTTTTGGGGCTCCTTTTGGCATATTATAGCTCTATTTTTTCTTTGAATAATCCATGCTATGTGTGGTTGAGGTAGTTGTAGTGGAGTGCCCTCTTTGTGGCCTTGAATGCCCTTTGTTTTGCGCCCTTTTCTGAGCATGTTTTCGACCTTGTTCCATGCATGTTTTAGCCTTGTTTTGGTCTGCCCCGGGATTGTTTTAAGCCATCTTGGCTCTTTGGGGCTTGGTTGATATGGCCATGGTTCGAACCCCTTTGTTAGCCTTGAGTTTTGTGCTTTGTTGCTTGCCTTACTTGCGTGGCTTGGTTGATTTGGCATAATCCTTTACACATTTTCAGAGCTTGTCATGCTTGTGGTTTGTCCATATTTGTCTCTTCTTAATACGCTTGAGAGTCGACTCTTTTCATGCCTTAGCATTGGAACTTCACATGTGCACGTTTGGGTATGTTTTGTCCACCATTTATTGGCACTTTGGCCACTATTTTGGACACGGCTGAGGCCTATCCATCCTTAGTGTAAGTCCATGGATCATGCGTTTGTGTATTGTTGTAGGCTTACCGCATTGCATGTTGTCGCATCCTTATGGTTAGCATTATTGTTGCATGTTTGCCACTCTATATACTTGCATACGTAGGTTCCATTGTAGCATTGCATGCTTATTGTATTACCATGTTACTTGTATGTTAAGTGGCATTGTTCCTGTTGCATTGCATTAGTTACATGCTTTGCATTATATATGGCACACATGCATCGCATTATGTTTGGTTTGGGGTGTCAAACCAAACATGAGGAATGAGGGACGTTCGTACTTAAAGTGACAAAATGTACCTCAATCCTCGGTCGCCGACACTCTTGACCCAGCATGATAGAGTGTGTAGCTTTCATTTGTGTGTTGCATTCATTCCATATCGATATGCACCTTTGACACCTTTGGCCATCATGCATCGAAATGCGTGGTTGGTGGCCCGAGGGTCGAGGGCCACACTCCATTGAGTCCGTAACATGATAGGGAGGGTGGTCGTGTATACATTTGACTTGAAAATTCCATGCCATGCACTGTCTATCCTCTGTTGCAGCAAAACCAGTGTTCTGCAGGAAGAAATGGCCGGTAGGCCAACTTCAGTGCTGGCCGCCTACAAGAATCGAGCCGGTGATCCCATTTTTGGTCGATGACCATATTCCCATGGCCGGTGGTGTTTTCTCTGGGCCGATGGCAGCCCAAAGTGCTCAGGGTGTGGTTCAGAAGCAACCTTAAGATTTCACAATTTTCAAAGGTGCAGAACTGTGCAAACAGAGGCAACATGTGGCATGGCAACGGGTTTCCGAGCGAAGCGCATCGAGCATGCATGCATTTGACCCTCTTCCCGAGGTAGCTTTACTGGTTTAATAGCTTAATTAATTTGTTAATTAAGTAAGGTTTTGTAATATTTAATTAGCTAGAATAGTTAATTATTTATTTGGTTTGTATTATTCTTTTGGCCCCTCCAAGAGAGGGCGAATTTTGTAATAAGCGTGCCTGTGTGTGATGCATGTCTTCCAACCCCACGTCTTTCTCCCTTTTACTTACTTGCTTTTAATTGTTAGTCTTAGGCCACGTTTCAATTAGCATACTTATGATAGCATGTTTGCATACATTCATTCGTATTGCACGCACCGGGCTCGGCGCATCATCCTAATTGCATAGTATTTCAATTCCAACTTGAATACGTGTATTGAGTTGTCGCATTTCACATGCCATTCTTAGGGTAGTCGAGCCTATCTTAGTTGCATTTTGCATGCGTTGCATTAGCCATTGCTAACATGAACTAGGATCATGCATGATTACTAACTAGCTTCTTGTTTTGGTTTGGAGTACACTGTGAGTGTTTATGCTTTAGCATCTTGCATGTATGTGAATGTTAACATGACAACATGCTTGCCATGAGGCTAATTGCTTATGTGATATAACTGCCTGAATGCCTGTGGGTGAAGGTTGGATTGCTTGAATTGGAAGAACTCATTGGAATCCGTGTTTCAGCTTACTTGCGAGTAACAAACTTCAAACCATTTCCAAACAAACGGATATGCAATGCTTTGTCCCAAATTAGGCGATCTAGTCTATACTTGTTTTGCTATGCACATCACGTAGTAAAGATTAGCTAATTAACCGGAATAAGAACGCATGCGTTTTCAAAAAACAAGATATCATGTTTGGTAGTGGTTGATCTTTGATCGGGTGAGCGGGGGTGCTCATGAAATGACCTTCTCCAATCGTACCCAAGTTCCCGAGCCGAGGCAACTTTGGTGATGACGGCCATGTGGCCTTAGGCACGAGTCAGGGTTTCCTAAATTCCCCCAAAACAAATATTTAGGTGGCGACTCTGTATCTGGCAAAGCAGTCCATGTTTGCACTTCTTTCTTAAAAATCAGTTTTCCAAAATGATTTGCCGGACTTGGACTCTTTGGTGATTTATCAATCTTGCATTGCACTTTGCAAGATCAGATTAAGAACTGTGACATTGAGTCCGAACTGTAGTGAGCCCAAATGAATAAAACAGAATTCTTCCCGGGACGTTTGGGGACGTCTACAGTTTCTGGCGACTCCGTTGGGGACTTAGAGAGCTTGACTCGAACTCATGATATCTTGCTTTGACTACACTTATGTGTTTCTTTACATTGCATTTGCATTGGTGCGCCTAGGACACCGTGTTTTCCATCTGCTATTCCTGAACGGTTTGCCAGAGGCTGCGTGCCATAAGGCTGACTGGTTACGGGCTCTGCCACGATGGGAACACAAACCCCAGTTTTTACCGGGGCACCCTTTTTGACCATTCGACCTAGTGCATATCGGAATCCATAGTGACCATTCCAAACTAGGACAGGTTGCTTACCCGATTATAGGTTGTTTGAAACCGCTGTGTGCATAGTCAAACCCTAGCTCCTGACAAAATAGGACAGGGAAACCCTACCCCAACATAAGGGTGTTTTGGCTCTCACTTGTCTGCTATGTGCTTTTAGAGTGCGTTTCTACAGGAATGCATGTATCAGTTTGCAAGTTTGGGCATCAGGCCTGCAGGCACTAGTTTAGTATTTTGGGGAATCAGTTATCTGCGGGTATCAGATACAGTTTTGGGGGCAGTGACTTGGGAATGATGATCAGTGTTTGAGAACAGTCTATTCAGCTTATCAACTGCGTGTTGTTATACCCAACTGTGTGTTGTGCTTATTTAAGCCGTTATGCTGTCTGCTTTTCTAGTTGTTTATTTCCTTATTATTGCTTTATTTATCTTTTTGCTAGGTAGTTTAGCACAATTGCTTCAGACCAAGCAGATATCCCCCAAGCACTCTAGACTAGAGGTCGTCGACTCCATCGATATGAGGATCTGGTAGACGGACAACCAGTGTTTCATTCTCTACCGATTCTGGGACGGAGGCGATTAAGCGAAGGATATCGGTTCACGATCGATTCGAGAGGCTTTGTCTCACTTTGAGTATAGTAGAGATCGAGTCTGTTTCTCCCATAGAGGAACATATCTGACTGTCTGACAAATAGATCGGGCAATATGGCGAGAATCGAAGAAATGATGCGCTAGCTCGGAAACATTAGAACCATGCGGGAGGCGGTGTTAAATCAGCGAAATTTTCCAAGCAATGAGCCATCCTCATGGCCCAACAGGCAGAACTAATTACCCGGCTACAGCAGCAAGCTGGAGCATCAGCTTCACACCAAGCTCCTCCCCCACCAAGGGTCCCATCACCCGAGGAGGCGGCGAATGTCCAGAATGTCCAAGAGGATACAAACATCCCAACGGGGCCGGCTCCGCCCCCAATTCTACCACAACTATCCAAGGCACCTACGCCTATCAATCAACCTGCCTCTCTCTTTGAGTTCGAGGTGGACCCTATAGTGTTGAAGTTGAGCAAGCTTGAAAAGTTGTTCAAGAAATCCCAAGGGGTAAAGTCCATCCCAAACATTGAGGACGGTATACTGACACGGCTGTGACGCTGCCCGACCGGTTTAAGATGCCACAAATTGATCGCTTTGACGGGTCTGGGGATCCCATGGTGCATCTACATTTGTTTTAAGACATATTAAGGCCGATGGGCCTCACCAGACTACAGAAGCTTTCATTGTTTGGCCGGACCCTGTCGGGTGTGGCGACTATCTGGTACACAAAATTGGAAGACGATGTCAAGTGGAACTGGGATGGGATGGCCGAGGCTTTCATTGCACAGTACTCCTATAACACGCAAATCGAGATTACCACCCGTGATCTCAAGACAACAAGGCAAGAGCCTAAGGAGAGTTTCTCTGAATTCGTAACCCGCTGGAGGGCCAAGGCCTCAATGATGACCACTAGGCCCACTGAGAAGGATCAGATTCGGATGATTGTGTGCAATCTCCAACCCAAACTGATGCAGAAAATGATAGTGCTCCCTTTTCCTACCTTTTCAGATTTACATGGGATGGGGGTACAAATTGAGTATGCAATGAAACAGGATCTGATTGACCAAGACAGAGAGCAACATAGGAGAATCTTCAACCGCAACACGAATACAGGCACAAGCAATACCGTAACTACCAGAGCTTCAGAAGTAAGCATGGTCACCACCAATCCCTCAAGAACCCTTGCAGCTACGCCATTCACCGGTGCGTCTGGTAGTAGTTTGCAAATAGCTAGATACCCACCCAAAAACCAAAGAACTTTCACTCCATTATACATGTCCTTGTCTAAGGCTTTAGGAGTTTTGATTAGGAAAGGGCATTTGAAGCCCCTAAAATTGCGGCCGTTACCAGAAAAGCTCCCCCCTCCCATAATCCAGCCGAGTACTGCACTTTCCACCAACAGCACAGTCATGACACCGATCAATGCTTCCGATTACGTCATGAGATTCAAGATCTCATTGATAATAGGGTGATTGTGCCTCCGGAGAAACCCAATGTCACAACCAACCCTCTCCCACCACACAACCGAGCTCCACCTCCTAAATGCATTAACTTTATCCAGACCAGGGTCATGTCATACAACCCCAGCATATTTATCACCTCATCTCACCTACCCAAGCCGGAGGTGTTCCTTCGCAACAGCACTGACTTGTGCATGTTGGACATCTCCTGAGCCTAATTTGAATCAATGGTGGTGACCATCGAAGATGGAACAGTGATGATTTCGAAGGAAAGTGGCAATGTTGATTCGAGGTCTGAGGAAATTGGGGACTTCGCTGAGGAAGTGTACAATTCGAGGGGCTATATTGCGTCAGCAGGTCAGATTAAACCAGATGTGGAATTGCCGGTGGGGGCAGAAATTTGTGTGCTACGGGGGAACGGATTTGATCAGAGGTAGGATGACTTAGCAGCTCTGGAAGGGGACTTTGCTAACCTCCAGCTTTTCAACGAACAAGATCCAGGAGACATGGCAGTCAACTGGTTTGATTTCAAGGAATCAGCAGAAGTTACTGGGTGGCTTGATGACTAACCAGACATTGTTGAGGAATCTCAACTGGAACAGGGCCCATTAGGGGCAAGATCATCAATTGCGACCGGAAGGGCCAGGGATCAGAAGACATCGCCAGAGAGCACTGGTGCTAAGAATTTCGCTCCGAACTTAGGCATTGTGAGTGCAGGAAATGTTGAGCAGGCTGTGTTGAAGCAGTTAGAACAAGAAGGATCGAAGATTCCGAAGGAGTCAGAAAGGCTAAAGCTCCTGTGGGGGTTGAGAGTGCTGTGTGCACAAGAACAAAATGTCTTCTTGAGTATAGGAGCATGAGTCTTTGCGAGACACGAGATTTTTATGTAATTTGGGCAGTGTCTGCATTTGCCAATGAAATGTGGTGGGAGGACGATGATTTATGTCTTGCCTACACAGAAGAGGACTGGGGAAGCAATCAATCGGATGATACCTGGTACATTGGTGAAGTTGACCATATGACTAGGAGTGGGCGGTATTTCAAGCCCCTGCATCTAGATCAACCAGAAGCGTCTGGGAAGGACAAGGGAGTGGAGAAACAAAAAGAGAAGCAGCTTGAAGAAGAGGCCGTGCTGAAACAGTTGAAAAAGATACAAGTAGACATCTTCATCTGGGGACTGCTTATGGCTTCACGTGTTCACAGACAGGCTGTTCTATCGGCCATGGACAAGGCCAAGCTCTCAATAGACGCCACACCTAAACAACTGGTAGGATTGGTCTTTCTGGGAGGAGGTTCCCCGATGATGACCTTTCCTGACAAAGAACTGCCGCCTGAGGGCGCGAATGATAACAAACCGCTCTACATCTTTGTGGAATATAGAAGCAAATGGATACCGGTGGTTCTTGTCGACACGGGATCCGCCATTAATGTATGTCCGTCAAGGACGGCATATGCAATCGGGTTAAAGTCCGCGGACTTCGTGCCAACAGCCCAGGTGATTCGGGCGTTTGATAACACAAGCAGAGAGGTGATGGGAACTGTGAAAATTTAGACCCAGGTTGGTCCGGGACAACACAAGATTGACTTTCATGTCCTGGACGTTCCCGCAACCTTCAATCTACTTTTGGGGGGGCCGTGGCTGCACCAGGTAAAGGCAGTCTCTTCCACCTTGCACCAAATGTTGAAATACCTCCACGGGAAGGGGGGTAGCTATTGTTTTTGGGAATTCGTCCATCCATCTGCCGCCAGAAGTGTCTATACCAGTCTTGGAAATCGAGCACGGCACAGAGGATGTGTTCTTATCGGGGTTTACTCTGGCAGAGGCTCGAGTCATGCGAAACATCTTGGCTGTTGATGAGGGGGTGTATGTCAGCGCACAATCAATATACCTCATGAACAAGCTTCATCACATCCCCGGGATGGGATTGGGGAAGAGTGGCCGGAAGGGCCTTGCAGTATCGGCCGAAGTGCTGCACAACCCACATACCTTTGGCTTGGGTTATCTGCCCACCAAAAAGGATTGGGTGAGGCAAGGGAAGGAGATAGTTGGGAGAGCCAGAGCAAAGAAGGCGGGGAAGCCTTTTGAGTTGATGCACCGACCCATCCAGGGTACCCTAAACGAATGCTTCGTCCGAGAGGGGGAGGACTTTCCATTTTGTGGCTTCCCGGAGCCATGGTTGAATGCCAAGAGGAGGTGCCTGCCGGGGTTTGAGATCTTCTTTGACCTGCAGTTATCCGGGGATGATGTTGCCGAAGAGTAGACAGACCTAACAGCTGAGGTTGAGCAGTGCAAGAAAGTGGATTCTGATAACGTCAAAATCGAAATGGGTGTAGCGTTGGCTTGTCTACTTTCAGATCCTCTGATCGTACAGAAGTGCTTGGGGGATAACTCCTTGGTGTCCATGATTGGGAATGAAATGGCTGCGGGCCCACCTTCAAATATTTTGGATGCATCCATCGCACCCTCCCTCATCTGGCAATACGAGGAGGGATTTTTGTCAGGTAGCACCGGGTCAGGTAGTGAGCCGGAATCTGATTCCTCCGAATCTATTGAGTCGGAATCAGGTTCCAGCTTGACTGAGTCTAAGTCTGATATTCTTGGAGGTGATAACCCGGATGCCACAGTCTTGTCTAGGTCGTCTTTTTCTTTCTCTTTTGAGTCTGTTGTAATAGAAGAATCGGACGATTTGGAAATGCTTAATGAGAATGAAATGGATGTGGTTTCTGAGTACTTTTCCGTGCCCTTGATTTATTGCATTAATCAGGACTTTCAAAATTTTGATGAAAATGACGGGGAAGAAATTCCTCCAGTTTTGCAACACTTAATTCATCAAGAGCAGGAAAGATTTGTTAAACCTTTAGTTGATGAAATCACTACTATTAATGTTGGTACTGAGGAGGACCCATGGCTGGTCCAGATCGGGTCCACATTGTCTTCTGAGGAATGCGAGTGCTTAGTCACTTTATTAAAAGATTTCAAAGATGTTTTCGCGTGGTCCTACGAAGACATGCCTGGGATCGATCCTGAGATTGTACAACACTGGATCCCTCTGGACTTGAGGCCTGACCCGTTAAACAGAAACTCAGAAGCATCCGCCGGACTGGGCTCTCAAGATTAAAGAAGAGGTCACCAAGTAAATTGACGCAGGGTTCTGTAACAGCGCCCGTGGGCCTCTATGCTACAGTTCGGACTCCCTTTTTGTGTTGCGGTTCTAAATCTGAACCAAAGAATCCAACTCTGGCAAATCGTTTTGAAGAAAAACAGATTTTGAAAAAGTAGTGCCAAACATGGACTGCTTTGCCAGATTACAGAGTCGCCACCTAAATGTTTTAAAATGGGAAATTTAGAAACCGACTCGGTCTTGAAATACGTGTCCGTCATTACCAAAGTGGTCTTGGCTCGGGAGCTTGGGTACGATCGGGGAAGGTCAGCTATGAGCACCCCCTTTTGCCCGGTTCGAAGACCGGCCTCTACTAACCGTGATATCCGTTTTTGAAAACATTACATGCTCTTATTCCAATTATTAGCCTAAAATTACTATGTTATGCGCACAACAAAGAAATATAGACTAGATTGCCTAATTTGGAAATAAACATTGCATATCCGTTTGTTTTGAAAATAGTTTTGAAATTGCTACTCGCGAGTAGCCTAAAACACGGATTTCAACTAGTTTTTCCAACTCAAGCAATCCAACCTCCACCCACAGGCATTCAAACAGTTTATCTCATATAAGCATCTAGCCACATGGTAAGCATACTGTCATGGCAACATTCACACGCATGCGACATGCTAAAGCATAAATACTTACATCGTACTCCATGCCAAAACAATAAACTAGTTAGCAATCATGTATGCCCTAGTTCATATTTAAGTGACTAATGCAACGCATGCAATGATGTAAGCTAGACAGGCTCGGCTATCCTAATCATGGCATGTGGAATACGACAGATAACACGTATTCAATTTGGAATTGAAATACAATGTAGTTAGCGCGATGTACCGAGCCCGGTGCATGCAAATACTGATGAATGATGCACGCATGCTATCACATGGTATGCTAAATTAAACGTGCCCTAATCTACCATCATAAGCAGGTAAATAAAAGGGAAGAAAGAAATGGGCATTGGAAGACATACACACACTCACGCACACTTATTACAAATACGCCCTCACTCGGAGGGACCAAAAGAATATCTGATCAGAAAATAATCTGGTCCAAATACATAATGAATTATTACAGAATTTCAAATTATCAAATTAAATTTAATGTAAAAAAGAAGGGGGCCTCAGCCTTGCCTCGGGATGCGCGAATGATGCATGCTCGAATCCGACTTGCCCGGAAACCCGCGCCATGGCACTGCTGCCTCTGTCTTTACTGCCCTGTCTCCCCAAAAATTTCCTAAGTCCCAGAATGCCTTCCTTTCATGCTACTGCATACCACCGGCTGGAGGAAATGTTCACCGGCTCTCCACAATAGTCACCGGCCGTCCATGAGGCTATCGGCCATCTATATAGTGCCGGTCGGCACTATATACTGCCAGTCGGCACAAAATTCCTGCAGAGGACAGTTTGACAGCAACAACAGACAGACAGTGCATGACATGGAGTTTTTGAGCAAATATAAGCATGGCCAATGCCCCCTATCATGTATGGGACTCAAGGAAGCACGACCCTTGGTTCTTGAGCCATCAATTATGCATCTTGACGCATGATAACCCAAGGAACCAAGATTGCATTTCAATGTAAAAATGCATGCAACATACAAAATGAGAACTAAGTCCCTATCATGTCGAGATCAAGGGCCCTAGTGACATGAGAATTGAGGTGTGTTTCGTCACTTGAAGTACAAACACCCCTCATTTCTCACACTTGGTTTGACACCCCCAAACCAAGTAATGCAATGCATGTTATACAAACATGGCTCAAATGGTGCAATGTGAGATGAAATGCAAAACATGCCAAATGTAATGCAACATATTGTGACAAGTATACAATACTAGGTATCCAAGATACAAAGTGTGATGCAAACATGGGCACTTAAGGCAATAGGATTGTCATATGTCAAGACTACATTGACCAAACATGCAACAAGCATCAAATAAATGTGCATTGGTTGACTTAATCACAATAGGGCAGACCTCAAACTTCCCCAAAATAGTGGCAAAATGCGCCCAAAATGGTAGATCAACACTCATGCAAGCATGCAAACAAATGGGCCTAAAACCAAGGCATAAACAAAGGGGTATTCCACCACCACCAACATGACCACTCATGGCACATATTAGACATATGAAAACAGAGTTCTAGCATAAAAACATACACCCAAATCCCTTGATATGGCAGTCCCAAAATGCTTCAAACATACAAGCATGCATAAGGCCTATTCCTAGGCATAAAAGGGGATACCCCAAAAGCATGAAATAAGCCACATATGCAAACATACAAACATGATTTATGGACTGAAATAGGATCCTAAATGAGGCCAAATCAAGAGAATGACCTAAACTAAGCATGTTAGAGGCCGATACAACCAAGGCTTACAAGCCAAAACACAAAGCAACTATACTAATCATGCCAAACATGACAAAATCAATGGCCCACAGCCTCTAGACATGGCAAAATGATGCTAATATCTTCATGAAGTGAGGCCCATACATGCAAGGAACATGGCCTAAACTCATGGCTCATTTCTACGCAAACTAGAGCATTACAAAGCAAGTGTAAGAAGCATGCTAAGGACCACAAAAACAACCAAAAACAGGGATGATATATGATCCAAAACACCCAAAAAAAACTCTGAAATGAAGCCAAATGCAAGTATGCATACATGCTACTTTGTGAGCCAAGGACAAAGGCAAGAGAGGGGCCAAGGGGAGAGGGGTGTCCCTCCCCTATTTATGACTTTAAAATACCTCCCTCACCACTGAAAACCCACTGGTTTTCAGTGGTGAGAAGACCAAGAACACCAAGCAAATAAAACCTTAAGAAATGGCAACAAAATGCCCAAAACAAAGGCCTAAGAAGGTGAGCTTTCTCTCAAACCACAAAATACCCTTAATGAATGTTCTTAAGCATGAAAATATAAGCCTTTTTTATGTTGGACACAAAGCCAAAAACACAAAGCAAGATACGTAAAAACTAGTTGCAAAAATGGGAAAACTAAAGTAACTAGCTCACCCTTGATGACTCCTTGAAGAACAAGTGATGTAGCCCTCCTCTAATGATCAAAACTAGTCCAAAACCACCACAAACAAACCTCCAAGTCCCTCAATCTCGGAGCTAGGTGTAACAGTGTGTGTAATGGTGTAAAAGTAAGGCAAAATACACTATATAGATCCAAAACACACACACAAGGATGAGAGAGATGGAAAATATAGAGAGAGGAAGTGTATAGAGATATATGAGCTCTGGTTTTTCTGTCTCTCCAATGGCCAACCCTCAGCCAAGAAGACAAGGCCTCCTCTTATAGAGGAGACAATTTTGTAAGCTTAGCCACTAAGCAAACAAGAGGCTCATCCCTCCATACACGTGTATGGAGGGGAAGCAAAATGCTATCTGTTGCTTCAAAATATCTCAAAAATGGCGAGCGATTGGTTTGGGCAAAATGTCATTTTGCCATAATTAGTGCCGACGGCACAAAGAGTGCCGGCGGCACAATATAGTGCGATGGCAACACCAACCAGCCGGTGGCCTCTAGCCCACTTGCCGGTGGTGTGTGGGGATGCCTACAAGGCATTCCTGCCCCTCCAAAACAAAGTGTTTGGTGCAAAACCGGACACAAAGCAGTCAAGTTCGGAGGTCTTGAGGCAAAGGCGTGGAGAACTCAGAACTCAATGAACACGAACATGGATAATCACCGAGTGTTCAAGCGGTGGCGTCGAAGTCTTGAGGGCGGTCAAAAATGGGGTGTCTCTGAGTTGCCCCTCTTTGTGAACTTCGAAAGTCATAACAATGACGGGAGTGAATGTCAAAGCCCAGAGACGACCCATTTTTGACAAGGCCGAAGACTTGGACAAACATACAAGACAAACAAGGTATGCGCCCAAAGGCAGGGGCAAAATGCAAGACAATGCAAGAAGCCGAGTATGACTTCTGATCATGCAAAGAAAGCTGTAATGAAGCACGCATGCAACAGTTGTAAGCTAGCATATGCCAATCTACACTACAATGCAGAAAGGATGTAAGAGAATTATGCAATTCTCAAAACGTCTCACTCGGAGGATACAGTACCTGTGCGGCTCGTCCGGTTGCACCGGCCTCAAATGAGCCGTACATACAATATCGTGCCTGCAAAGAAAGCAAACTTAACAGGTATAATATTGTTAGCAACATGCATGACAAGGCAATCGGAAGTGCGTGACAATGCATGCAATGTGTACAGCAAGATAGTAGGATTGAACACATGTGAGTAAAGCAATGCACGTATGCACGCAATGTGTATGGAGGGAGAACTTGAACACATGTGAGTAAAGCAATGCACACGTGCACGCAATGTGCCTATAAAGGAACTTGAACACATATCAGTAAAGCGATGCACCCATGCACGCAATGTGTATAAAAAAGAAACTTGAACACATATCAGTAAAGCAAAGCACGCATACAATGCAATGTGTATAAAAAAGGAACTTGAACACATATCAGTAAAGCAAAGCACGCATACAATGCAATGTGTATAAAAAAGGAACTTGAACACATATCAGTAAAGCAAAGCACGCATACAATACAATGTGTATAAAAAAGGAACTTGAACACATATCAGTAAAGCAAAGCACGCATACAATGCAATGTGTATAAAAAAGGAACTTGAACACATATCGGTAAAGCAAAAGCATACAATGCAATGTGTATAAAAAAGGAACTTGAACACATATCAGTAAAGCAAAGCACGCATACAATACAATGTGTATAAAAAAGGAACTTGAACACATATCAGTAAAGCAAAGCACGCATACAATGCAATGTGTATAAAAAAGGAACTTGAACACATATCAGTAAAGCAAAGCACGCATACAATGCAATGTGTATAAAAAAGGAACTTGAACACATATCGATAAGCGATGCACGCATACAATGCAATGTGTATATAGGAACTTAGGCCGATCATGATAAATATGATCTTTGGAATGCAACGTCTTGCAACTTCGGTATGATTGAAATGATTTAGAGAATTCACAAGATATAAAGGATCTGAGGAAGGGCGTCCTTTGCATGTCGAGCATCGCTCACAAAAGTTGTGATGCGAGGTCAACTCGAAGCTCCACTTATGTCTGAAGGTGCGATTTCTTGGGTACCTTAAGTGATGAAGGTGCCAAATCGCATAGTGACCGAACAAAAGGCATAAAAGGCACGATGACGAAAGGGGAGGTTCTGGGTGTCAAAACCCAGCACTCTGCTACCCGGCTATTCTTCTGCTTTACTTTCCTTTTTACTAGGAGTTTAAGCACATTGCACTGCCTCTGGCAGGTTTTATTTCTGAAAAGTGTGTGTTTTTTGCAAAACGTATGATGGAAATGAAACAGCTGTTTGTTCAAAAGGTGTTTGTAGACACCCCATTTTTGACCGCCCTTAAGACTTAGGCACTACTGATGGTTTACTTGTTGGAGAAAGGTGTGCAGTGCACAAGTTCATTTTCTTCGGCAAGAAGAGAGGCAAATCTCAACTTCATACCCCATTGTGGACCAAAATTATTTTTGATGGTTTTTATACCTTAAAACCCTCTCTTTCAAAACATTTTTGAAATAAAATTCCCACGATGTTCGGCCTTCGCATTTCGGTAAATGGTGCTTTTGATAAACCGAGCAAGGACAAAGGGGAGATGAATGAAAGAGAGATGAAATCTTTGAAAAATCTTTCAAAACACCTTACTTAGGGGTTTGGAGTTGAAGAAAAGAGGAGAAGAGGGGAGAAAACTAGTTTGGGAGTGGTTCAGCATGAATCCGGGAAGGAGAAAAGTCTGCGCGGCTTCCTCGAAACGGACGTAACTCTTTGTACAAGAAGAATTAAAATATGGGGCCATCACCATTGGAAACCTTACTTCCGGGGCTTCATTTTTCACTCAAGAATCTCCTAAGTCCAAATCCGGGGGGAGGAGATATGGTTGGTTGAAGTCCAGTTGGACCGAATCTACGCGGCTTTACGGAAAAGGGCATAACTTTTTCCACAAGAGGAATTTTAATGCAAGGTTTCTGCCATTGGAAAGCTAACTTCTGGGGTTTCAATCTAGACTTTCACCGGCACTTTTTGACCTTACTGGCTACCTACCAGCCATCCATTTATCCGACCGGCACAAAAGATTGTCGGCCGGCCAAAAGTGTCCAGAACTCAGATTTTTGACAGATATTTATCAATACACTGTGGAACATATTTCCAATTGGGATATTTTCGACCAAAAGCTCTTGTTTTGATATATATAGAACCATATATCTCATATTGGAGGGGGAGAACAAAAAAAGAAAATCTTGGGAGCTTCTCACTCTAAAACATCCCTCTCTCTCTCTCTTCAAAACCTCTCAAATTCTTGGGCCTTTTCTTCATCACTACCAAGCACAACCATCACCACTCCATTTCCAGCAGCAAGGGAGATTTTTTCAGAGGTTTAGGAGCAGCAAACTTGAACCAAGAAGCAACAAGAGTGTGATCTTCAAGGGTAAGTATCAATCATCCTCTTTTGGCACTTTTTTTGCACCATTCCTCTACCCTACTTTCTCACTGTTTTAGACTCCAGCCCCAACTTAAAGGGGCCTTCTTTTGAGCTATTCTACATGTTTTTTTTAAGGGCTCAACCCTGTTTGAGCCCTCTATGATGCACTTGCTTCAATATCATTTTGTATGTCAATATCTTGCATGCTTTTTCTAGCTCATGTGTGATCTATTTATGAGCCTGATATAAACTGTGAGTGGGCCTATTTTGAGCCCTTCTTCAACATTGAAGAAGGGCTCAACCCTATTTGGCCTCTCTATCATGCACTTGTTTCATAATCTCTCATATTTACCGTAAATTTGCATGATCTGTTTAGCCTCTGTGCGTTCTGTTTTGGAGCATGTCATGAACTGTGGGTAGGCTTATTTTATGTCTCTCTACAACATTGTAGAAGGGATCAACTTCATTGGGGGTCTCCATGTTATACTTGTCATTATACCCTTCTTCGGCCCTCATTTTGCATGCTTTGTTAGGCCTATTTTGCTTCTGATTTCGGCCATGATCAGGTCTGGAAAGAGTCACATTTTGGCCTTATTGTCATCTTTTGTTAAGGGTCCAAGGCTTTTTGGTGAATTCTTGGTGTACCTCTCTTTATAGCTCTCTTTTGGCTCATATTTTGCATGCTATGTTGAGCATATTTACATACTGTTTTGGGGGTTTTCATAAGCTGTAAATGTTCATATTTTTGGTCCCTCTTCAATGTTGTAGAACTGTATTTTTCAGTTTGAGCATTGCGTATACCATCTGCTTCATTGTTTCCCTCTTTTCCCCCATTTTTGCATGCTATTTTTGCCATACTTGTGATTGTTTTCTGGCCATTCTTTGTACTGGAAAAATGCTAGTTTAGGGACTTCCTAGCATCTTTCTTTACATTCCATGTCCATATTGTGCATGCATT
This sequence comes from Camellia lanceoleosa, assembly GCA_025200525.1. Taxonomy (NCBI): domain Eukaryota; kingdom Viridiplantae; phylum Streptophyta; class Magnoliopsida; order Ericales; family Theaceae; genus Camellia; species Camellia lanceoleosa. Next base: position 47,876,660 of record CM045767.1, read on the forward strand.
GCATAGCTATAGGCCATTTCGGGTGCCTAAATTCGCATTTCGGGACCATTCCTCGCATTTGGTGTCGTTTCGCCATCTTTCGGGACTGTTTCCCCCCATATTTCAGTGCTGAAATTCCATTGGCATATTTGCATATCACTTTCTATGACATTTCATGCCTTAATGCCATTGCCTCGGTTTGCGTGCCCGTGTGCACGCATTTCGAGGCACTCCATTTTCATCCATCGGCTTCTTATGTGAGTGTGGCTGAGGCTCACCCATGTTAGTATAAGTCCATTTTGCATCCTGTATGCCATTTTGGTCTCATTGCATTCCGTATGCCATTGCCTCGGTTTGTGTGCCCGTGTGCACGCATTTCGAGGCACTCCATTTTTATCCGATGGCCTCCTATGTGAGTGTGGCAGAGGCCCACATGTGTTGGTGTAAGTCCATGTTGCATTGTGTATGCCATGTTTCAATGCGTTGTGCATGTTATGTTGTTAGCGTTGTGTATGCCATGTAGTTGCATTGCATGTTTGTATGTTAGCTTGCATGCTTAGGTTGCATGTGCATTGTTGTGCATTGCCTTGCCTCTTGATCAACCATGATTGAGGTTGGGTCCCTTGCATGTTTGGTGTGCATTACATTTGATATTAAAGTGCACACTTGACTCTTTGGCCATCATGCATGGAAATCTTGTGATTGGTGGCTCGAGAATCGAGCACATCCTCCTTGAGTCACAAACATGATAAGGAATGTGTTTGGTGCATACATTGCTTGAATTATTGCCATGCAAGTTTTGCCCTCTCTTGCTATGAGTTGCGGAGTTCTGAGAATTCATTGCGGCGGTAGTATTTAGTGCCGACCGGCAGTCAATCAATGGCCGGTAAATATATTTTGTGCCGATGGCTACATCCTAGTGCCGGTGGTCATTTCCTCCAGACGGTGGGATTCACCAGTGTCTAGAGATGCATCCTTCAGACTTTGGCAGATTTCAGAGGAACAAAGCAGGGAAAATAGAGGCAGGCTAGGCATGGCAGTGCAATTTCGAGCGGAATCCGAGTGTGCATGCATTGGGCCCTCGCCCCGAGGCGGTTTACTGTTTTTCTTAGATTAATTATTTTGTTAATTTAATTAATTTTTAATATTTAATTAGCTTGCGTAGTTAATTAATTTGTATTATTCTTTTGGTCCCTCCGAGCGAGGGCGAATCTGTAATAAGTATGGGTGAGTGGGTGTATGTCTTCCAACCCCCATTTCTTTCTCCCTTTTATTTACCCGCTTTCGATGGTAGATTAGGGCATACTTATTTTAGCATACCTTATGCTATCGCATGCGTGCATTCATGCATTTGTTTACATGCATCGGGCTCGGCACATCATGCAAACTGCATCGTACTTTCAATTCCAAATTGAATACGTGGTAGTTGCTGCATTTCATGTGCCATGTTTAGGGTTAGCTGAGCCTATTCTAAATTGCATCCTTGCTTGTGTTGCATTAGCCACTTAACATGAACTAGGACATGCATGTTTGCTAACTAGTTTATTGTTTTGGCACGGAGTACGATGTAAGTATTTTATGCTTTAGCATACCACATGCATGTGAATGTTGCCATGACAGTATGCTTACCATGCAGCTAGATGCTTATGCGAGATAAACTGTTTGAATGCCTGTAGGTGAAGGTTGGATTGCTTGAGTTGGAATAACTCGTTGAAATCCGTATTTTAGCCTACTTGCGAGTAGCAATTTCAAACTGTTTTCAAAACAAACGGATATGCAATGTTTATTTCCAAATTAGGCAATCTAGTCTATACTTGTTTGCTGCGCGCATAACATAGTAATTCTAGGCTAATAAATCGGAATAAGAGCATGTAATGTTTTCAAAATCAGATATCACGGTTAGTAGAGGCCGGTCTTCGGACCGGGCGAAAGGGGGTGCTCATAGCTGACCTTCCCCGATCGTACCCAAGCTCCCGAGCCAAGACCACTTTGGTAATGACGGACACGTGGCCTTCGGCACTGAGTCAGGGTTTCCTAAATTTCCCATTTTAAATATTTAGGTGGCGACTCTGTAATCTGGCAAAGCAGTCCATGTTTGGCACTACTTTTCAAAATCTGTTTTCTTCAAAACAATTTGCCGGATTTGGACTCTTTGGTTCAGATTTAGAACCGTGACAATCGAGTCCAAACTGTAGTAAACCCGATACGAACGGAGCTGGACTTAACCCTCCCGGGGCGTTCGGGGACGTCTACAGTTTCTGGCGACTCTGCTGGGGAGTTTAGAGAGCTTGACTCGAACTCGTGATATCCTGTTTTGACTACGCTTATGTGTTTCTTTGCATTGCATGTGCATTGATGCGCCTAGAACACAGTGTTTGCCATCTGCCATTCCTGAACGGTTTGCCAGAGGCTTGTCTTGTCAAGGCATGACCATAAGGCTAACCGGTTATGGGCTCTGACAGCATGGGAACACAAACCCCGGTTTTTACTGGGGCACCCTTTTTGACAATTCGACCTAGTGCATATCGAAATCCGTAGTGACCATTCGAAGCTAAGACAAGTTGCTCACCCGATCATAGGTTGTTTGAAACTGCTGCATGCGTAGTGAAACCCTAGCTCCTGACAAAATAGGACAGGGAAACCCTACCCCAGCATAGGGGTGTTTTGGCTCTCTTTTACATGCTATGTGCTTTTAGAGTGTATCTCTACAGGCAATGCATATACCGGTTCTTGATGCAGGTATCCGACTGCGGGCACCGATGTCGATATTTTGAGAATCAGTTATATCTGCGGGTATCAAATTCAGATTTGGGGCAATAATTTGAAACGATGATCGATAATAGAATCTGATCGTTACTTTGCTCGTATCCGTTCCAGTGAAGTTGAGCTGAGATGCTGCATGTTTTCTCTTTTGCTAGGTAGTCCTAGAATCATAGCTTCAGAAGGCTCCACTATCCCGGGTACATTGGATTTGTCTTGATAGACTTTGTCGGTCGGAGACTTCGATTCAAGGGCAACTAGTGTTCTTTCTTGAGACAAGGCAAAAAGGTCGATTAGGGCTCACCGGTTCATCGATCCGGCGATCACCGATCCACATCATCAGCAGACCCGTGATGGCACGTGAGTTGAAAAATTTTGTGGCCGTGATAGCGGCGTTCATCGAGGCGCCATGCGGTGAGACCCGATATTAAACGCGCCCGCCTGAAGGCATCTGCCTCACATCCAGCTTTAGGACCCCAGCCGAACTTTAACCCACTTCCTCCAGCCGAAGATTTGCAGTGTCTGAATCCTCGAGAAAGGTTGACTCAAACCCGAGTTGTTAGACCTCTGGTGCAGCCTACTGAGAGGCCTCAACCCTTTTATGTTGATGAGTTCAATTCGACTGTAGTGAAAATTGCAAACCTTGAGAAGCAATTCAAAAAGGCACAGGGCCTTAATTCCATTCCCGACATTGAGGATGGGCATAATGAGTCTGCCGTACGGCTCCCAGACAGATTCAAAATGCCATATATTGACCGTTTCTATGGGTCTGGAGATCCAATGGTACATATTCGGCTTTTCTTGGATGTCTTGAAGCCGATGGGTCTGACTAAGCCACAAAAACTCTCTCTGTATGGAAGAACCTTGTCAGGTGTAGCAGCCACTTGGTACGCTAAGTTGGAGGACAAAGTAAAGCAAAACTGGGAAGAATTGGCTGAGGCCTTTGTCGATCAGTATTCCTACAATACCCGAGTTGAAATGACCATCCAAGAGCTTGAAGCAACCCGCCAAAACCCAAAAGAGCCTTTTGTGGAATTTGTCATGAGGTGGAAACAAAAGCGGCCTGAGATGATGAGCGTCGTCAGCCGAGAGGATCAAGTGCAGATGATGGTGCGAAACCTCGAGCATGATATGTTGCAAAAGTTGATAGTCGCTCCGCTATTCACTTTCAAAAGTTTACATGAACTGGGGGTTCAGGTCGAGAATGCGTTCAACAGTGGGATCATTCCCAGAACAAGTGAACTGACAAGGAGGGTGATTTCAGGGAATACCAATGCTCGTAGTAGCGCTATTCCCAAACCCACTGAAATCAATACAGTTGCCACAACCGACCCTTTTGCCAAACCAAGCCTAGAACCAGCCGGCCCAGCCCGAGCTCAGGGCAGAACTTTCACCCCCCTCTATATGAGCTTGACTAGCGCACTAAAAGTCTTGATGGAAAGAGGGCATCTCAAACCCCTCGATCCTCAACCTCTTCCTGACCCACTCCCAGCCAGACATAACCCTTCCAATCTTGTGTGTACCATCGCCAGCCGGTCATAGCACGCACCGTTGCTAGCCGTCATGAGATCCAAAATCTCATTGACAACCAAACGATAGCTCCACCTTCAGACCCCAATGACCAAATACCTCATCCACATCTCAATCTAATCACACATTGGCCGTCCTTACGACCCGGCATATACATCACCCGGCCCATACGCCCAAGCCTGCGGTGTTCATTCCAGAGAGCCTGGACTTATGTATGATGGGTGCATCTGAACCCCAATCATCTCAAACCCATGAACCCACTACTTCTGAGCTGATGAGAATGATCGAAGATCTTCAAGGAACTGTGGTAGATCTGGCCTTCGGAGTTTTGGCCCCATCATCGACCACATCACGTACCAGGGAGTTCATGTCTAAAGGCTCCCCAACCTTGGAACAGGCTGCATTGGAAGAAGGCCAAGCCCTTGGCAAAATAGAGGCAGGTGGTAAGAACAAGGTAGGGGCAAGCATTAGTCCCCATGAACACCTTCGGTGGGATGTTGAGGCTTTGAAAGCTGAAGGACTGAACAAAGAGCAGGTCCTTGCGGTTGTTATAGAGGCTGTGGATGACACTTTCGCCACTCAAGTTGGGGGCAGTTTGAATCAAGGGGTGAGCCGGGAGAAGGGCCTTTATACCAGGAATGTTCCTTTCAACTCTAGCCCCGTACTCGGAAGAGACCAGCAAACCCAGTCAGCACCTGTCAATCCCTTTGCTGGTGCATCCAGCAAAAAGCCACAAACCTCAAAATACCCACCTCGAGGCCAGAGGGTGTTCGCACCACTGTACATGTCTCTATCGTGACCTTGAGGTCTGATTAAAAAATTACACGAAACCCACGGAGCGCGACCTTGCCGGATAAACTTCCTCCCTCCATGATCCGCCAAGTATTGTGCCTTTCATCGGCAGTCGACCATGTCGCGATAAGTGTTTCCGTCTTCGCCACGAAATACAAGATCTGATTGACAATAAGGTCATCGTCGCACCAACTCAGCAAAGTCTATCGGCACTTGATCAATGAACTTGTGGGGGATAATGTGATGTGATCAGGAGATGAACCACCAGCGGGCGGCATTCAGTTTACTTCAGATGTGGTGGACGGCATGCACTGTTTTGAGCAATGTACAAATGCTGTTAATTTTGCTTTCTGACTTGGGTATTGGGTCAGTCTTGTCTTTTTGTATTGAGTCAGTCCTTTCATACTGAGTCAGTTGGGTCTGTCTTGTTGTATCGAGTCAATCCTGTTTTGTTAGAATCGGGTGATTCTGGGGGTGTTACCTCGAGCATCACCATTTTGTTTTGTGTTTGTCTTTTCAGTTTCTTTTGAGTCTGTTTCTACCTTGGAGCCAGTTACACCAGAAGATCTGAATGAAACAACAGTGATTTTTACGCTCTCGCGTTTGCTTCTGCCGTGTGCCAGTTGTGCCAAAAATTCTGAATGAGATAGCAGTATTTGACTGGGAACTCTGCCTTTTCTATGCCTTGAAGTCATTGTAATGACCTAAGTTTTTCAAAACTCTTTGAACACTGTGGTAAAAACAAAGAGGAAGGAATTTCTCGGGGTTTGTAAAATTTGATCAATTGAGAGAAAGAGAGACATGCTAAACCCTTAATGATTGAGATCATGCTTGTTAATGTGAGTATTGAGAAGGATCCTGGCTCGATCCGGATTGGCTCCACACTGTCTTCAGCGCGAGCGACTAGTCGCTTTCTTAAAATTTTTCAAAAAATGTTTTGCACGGTCCTGCGAAGACATGTGTGGAATCGCTCTTGAGATTGTACAGCTTAGGATCGCTCTCAGCCTCGAGACTTGAGTCCTTGCCTTCAAACCTTGAACTTGCATTCAGAATGTTCAACGGTCAACCACAATGTGAGGCCTGTGTGGCCAGATTCAAAGCAGCCCATGAATTAGAGGCAAGAAGGTCGGATCAAGAAGATCAGAAGATCAGAAGAAGCTTGCAAAGCTAGAACAGAAGTACCCTTTGAACTAGGGGCAAAAAATATCCGGTGTGCTCGAAGAGCCAAAGGTGGATCCTTCTACAAATCAATACATGACCACTCTCACGGATCTGAGGGCTTCAATCTCAAAACCATTTGGCATGGACTTGTTACACTTTTACCCTTTGAGAGGCTCATTTGGGCGAAAACACGGAAGAAGGCGACCAGCAAAAGTTAGAGCAAAGAAAAGAATGAAAAAAGAAAAAAGAGAAAAAATTCAAAGATACAAAAATGCAAAAAGAAAAGAAAAGAAAAATGCAAAAAAAGAAGAAGAAAAAGGAACGAAAAGAATGGAAAAGAAAAAAAGAAAGGAAAGAAGAAAAAAGCTCTCAAGGTCGAAAACCTGCAATAGGCGCCTTGGCAAAAGTTAGAGCATAAAAAGGAGAGGTTAAATACCCGAGTGTACCTTAACCCCGAACTACGTAAGGCTTGATTCCCATCTTTGGGATACGTAGGCAACTTCATTCTGAAGTCCAGCCCTAAAACACTTCAAATTCAGTTGTGTCCATGAAATGGTTTTGATCATCTTTGCCTTCTCTGTATCCGAGAGTTCGGTTGTGATCGTCGCTCTGAAGGATTGATTTCAATACGCTGCGGTGCCATTTAGACAAGGGGCAACTTTCCGTTGCCATTCAATGCACTGCGGTGTCATTTCAAACAAGGGGCAACTTTCCGTTGCCATGCAGTGTCCTTCAGACAAGGGGCAATTTTCCATTGCTATGGGTCCCACGTTGTGCATCTCAAAGAGTTGGTTCCCTGCTTGTTGAGCGGTGGCCGTTTGCAAAAACAGTTTTTGAGAATTTTTACTGAGGTTGACTATTCTCTCAAAAATCATTCCATTTTTTTTTTTTTTCAAAACTGGATCATTTTCTTGGACCCAAAAAAAAAAGGAAAATTTTCAGTGCTCATAGCCTGACTTGCATGATTTCAAATCAAAAATCGAATAAGCATGTTAATCTAACTTTCATGTTGGTCAAAATTGTTTTAAAACAAAAATGGTCGAAATAATGAACTAGGGGCACAGTTGAGTCAGGCTTCCTGTCTTTCCCCCATTTTCAACATACTTGCCAAGAAAGGCACTCTACCTGCCAGAAGAGGGCATAACTGAAGTCAACAGCAAAGGGCTGAAAGCTCTCTCATCCTCCAAGCAACAAGGTATCAAGCCAAGTGCGAAGCACGAACTGGACTGGGGCAAGATATTCCACTCCATCATCTGGACAGAACCATGTCCAAACTCCCTGGCAGAGCATCGTCGACCGATGTCAGCCGCAGATTCGCTATACACCCAATTATAACGCGGCCCCTCTGTGGAAGAAACTCACTGTTGTGAACAAGAAAAGAATCTAGCAGAATGCTAGGGGCAAGAACCCGTAATTTCCTGTTTATCCATCAACCACCCAGGGGAGGGATAAAAAATGAGAGATTAAAGAATAGAGAGATGTGCGTTGAGAGAAAAAGTGAGAAAAGGGCTTTTTCGTGAAAAATAGAGCTTGAGGGCCGAGTGATGTAAGAATCACAAATGAGAAAGGGTGGGAAACAATACCCGGTGAAACAGGCTCCCTGTGCACATTTGAGTCTTGTGTTTTGTTTTGTCTGTTTTGATTCTTGTTCTGAGTCATTTCGAGTGTCAATAGATATGTTTAGGTTGTTTTCCTTTGTTGAGTCGTGATGCGCTGCGTCCAGTCGTAGACTCAATATCCAGTTGAGAAATCATTTTCAATTTCGATTTCAAAATAAAATCGTTTTGTGTTCAGGGTGCTGTGCCATTCTCCACATATTGTGCAAAATAGGATTGGTTCTTTCATAAAACCGCAGGGTTCAACTCAGGTCATGTCAGAATAGTAAAGCAAGGACCTATCTGAAGCTATTTAGGTTCCGGACTGCAAAGCAAAAGAAAAGAGGAAAATTTGGAGCATCTTAGCATGTTTTAACTTTAGCAAAATCCGAGACTGCATCCCAGGTGCACCTTCTTTGGCCTCGCCATTTCTCTGGAGTATGAGTGTGTTTCGACCCCAAGTGTAAGCCTGCTTCAAGTTAGAATGGCAGTCCAAGCAGCACCAGAGGGTTTCACATGCAGATGTTATCTCTCGCCAATATGAACAGGGTGTGCCCTTTTTGAGCTGAGTGTGTTGCAAAGTCCTCTAAGAGGCAAATCAGAGGCACCAGAGTACATATTTAATGATCCTCTATTGCATAGAATGTGAACTTTCATATACACTACTGTTGCATGCGTGCTGCGCATCGTTATGATTCATGCATAGAATATGCTTGCTTTCGATTTCGCATAGAATATGCTTTGCTTGATTCATGCATAGAATATGCTTGCTTTCAATATTGCATAAATTGTGCTTCCATACTTGCATAGAAAATGCTTGTATCTATTGCATAGAAAATGCCCTCATACTTGCATAGAAGATGCATTTTATCGCACTGTCTTGTGCACTTACACTTTGTATCTCACTTGCACTGTCTTGTGCATTTTATGGTTGTATCTCACTCGTACTGTCTTGTGCATTTCAAATCATTCGCGATGTTTAGCGTATCGCACTGTCTTGTGCATTTCAAATCAATCACGCTGTTTAGCGTATCGCACTATCTTGTGCATTTCAAATCAATCGCGCTATCTTGCGCACCTCAATCGCACTATTTTGTGCAGTTTACATTCGCGCTATTTTTGCGCATCGCACTGTTTTGTGTAGTTTACATTTGCGCTATTTTTGTGCATCGCACTGTTTTGTGCAGTTTACATATTTTTGTGCATCGCACTGTTTTGTGCAGTTTACATTCGCGCTATTTTGCGCATCGCACTGTTTTGTGCAGTTTACATTCGCGCTATTTTGTGCACCTCAATCGCACTGTTTTGTGCAGTTTATCATTCGCGCTATCTTGCGCAGTTTACATTCGCGCTATTTTTGCGCATCGCACTGTTTTGTGCAGTTTATCATTCGCGCTATCTTGCGCAGTTTACATTCGCGCTATTTTGCGCACCTCAATCGCACTGTCCTGTGCTTTGCATATCACATCGCACTGTTTTGTGCATTACACGTCATTCGCGCTATTTTGCGCATCGCACTATTTTGTGCATTACATTTGCTCGCGCTATCTTGCGCACCCCACCTGCACTTGTTAGTGCATTACATTTTACTCGCGCTATTTTGCGCAACGCACTATCTTGTGCATTCGCACTGTCTTGTGCATCACATTTCATTCGCGCTATTTTGCGCATCGCACTGTTTTGTGCATTACACTTCATTCGCGCTATTTTGCGTATCGCGCTATTTTGTGCATCTCATTGCATTTTGCATTACATGTCATTCGCCCTGGTTTGCGCATCGTATTATTTTATGCACTTCACTTGTCAAAACCGGCTTCGCGTAGCGTATAAGTCCAATTATCAAAGTCTTCCTGCATATCCTTTGCATCCTGCCCCAGAACTACGCCGGTTTGATTCCTTGCAAAGGGATACGTAGGCAGCTTGCGGGCACAACCATTTATTTATCAGTATTTTGCTTGTTTGTCCAAGTCTTCGGCCTTGTCAAAAATGGGTCGTCTCTGGGCTTTGACATGCACTCCCGTCATTGTTATGACTTTCGAGTTCTGTCAAAGAGGGGCAACTGTAGACACCCCATTTTTTACCGCCGTTAAGACTTGGGCACTACTGATGGTTTACTTGTTGGAGAAAGGTGTGCAGTGCACAAGTTCATTTTCTTCGGCAAGGAGAGAGGCAAATCTCAACTTCATACCCCATTGTGGACCAAAATTATTTTTGATGGTTTTTATACCTTAAAACCCTCTCTTTCAAAAAATTTTTGAAATAAAATTCTCACGATGTTCCGACGCTCGCATTTCGGTAAATGGTGCGCTCTTTGGTAAACCGAGCAAGGACAAAGGGGAGATGAATGAAAGAGAGATGAAATCTTTAAAAAATCTTTCAAAACACCTTACTTAGGGGTTTGGAGTTGAAGAAAAGAGGAGAAGAGGGGAGAAAACTAGTTTGGGAGTGGTTCAGCATGAATCCGGGAAGGAGAAAAGTCTGCGCGGCTTCCCCGAAACGGGCGTAACTCTTTGTACAAGAGGAATTAAAATATGGGGCCAACACCATTGGAAACCTTACTTCCGGGGCTTCATTTTGCACTCAATAATCTCCTATGTCCAAATCTGGGGGGAGGAGATATGGTTGGTTGAAGTCCGGTTGGACCGAATCTACGCGGATTTACGGAAAAGGGCATAACTTTTTCCACAGGAGGAATTTTAATGCAAGGTTTGCGCCATTGGAAAGCTAACTTCCGGGGCTTCAATCTAGATTGTCACTGGCACTTTTTGACCTTACCGGATACCTACCGGCCATCCATTTATCCGACCGGCACAAAAGATTGCCGACCGGCCAAAAGTGTCCAGAACTCAGATTTTTGACAGATATTTATCAATACACTGTGGAAGATATTTCCAATTGGGATATTTTCGACCAAAAGCTCTTGTTTTGATATATATAGAACCATATATCTCATATTGGAGGGGGAGAACAAAAAAAGAAAATCTTGGGAGCTTCTCACTCTAAAACATCCCTCTCTCTCTTCAAAACCTCTCAAATTCTTGGGCCTTTTCTTCATCACTACCAAGCACAACCATCACCACTCCATTTGCAGCAGCAAGGGAGGTTTTTTCAGAGGCTTAGGAGCAGCAAACTTGAACCAAGAAGCAACAAGAGTGTGATCTTCAAGGGTAAGTATCAATCGTCCTCTTTTGGCACTTTTTTTGCACCATTCCTCTACCCTACTTGCTCATTGTTTTAGACTTTGGCCCCAACTGAAAGGGGCCTTATTTTGAGCTATTATACATGTTTTTTTAAGGGCTCAACCCTGTTTGAGCCCTCTATAATGCACTTGCTTCAATATCATTTTGTATGTCAATATCTTGCATGCTTTTTCTAGCTCATGTGTGATCTATTTATGAGCCTGATATAAACTGTGAGTGGGCCTATTTTGATCCCCTCTTCAACTTTGAAGGAGGGCTCAACCATACTTGGCCTCTCTATCATGCACTTGTTTCATAATCTCTCATATTTACCGTAAATTTGCATGATCTGTTTAGCCTCTGTGGGATCTGTTTTGGAGAAATTCATGAACTGTGAGTAGGCTTATTTTATATCCCTCTACAACATTGTAGAAGGGATCAACTTCATTGGGGGTCTCCATGTTATACTTGTCATTATACCCCTCTTTGGCCCTCATTTTGCATGCTTTGTTAGGCCTATTTTGCTTCTGATTTCGGCCATGATCAGGTCTGGAAAGAGTCACATTTTGGCCTTATTGTCATCTTTTGTTAAGGGTCCAAGGATTTTTGGTGAATTCTTGGTGTACCTCTCTTTATAGCCCTCTTTTGGCTCATATTTTGCATGCTATGTTGAGCATATTTACATACTGTTTTGGGGGTTTTCATAAGCTGTAAATGTTCATATTTTTGGTCCCTCTTCAATGTTGTAGAACTGTATTTTTCAGTTTGAGCATTGCGTATACCATCTGCTTCATTGTTCCCCTCTTTTCCCCCATTTTTGCATGCTATTTTTGCCATACTTGTGATTGTTTTTTGGCCATGCTTTGTACTGGAAAAATGCTAGTTTAGGAACTTCCTAGCATCTGTCTTTACATTCCATGTCCATATTGTACATGCATTGCATAGCTATAGGCCATTTCGGGTGCCTAAATTCGCATTTTGGGACCATTCCTCGCATTTGGTGTCATTTCGCCATCTTTCGGGACTGTTTCCCCCCATATTTCAGTGCTGAAATTCCATTGGCATATTTGCATATCACATTCTATGACATTTCATGCCTTAATGCCATTGCCTCGGTTTGCGTGCCCGTGTGCACGCATTTCGAGGCACTCCATTTTCATCCATCGGCTTCTTATGTGAGTGTGGCTGAGGCTCACTCATGTTAGTATAAGTCCATTTTGCATCCTGTACGCCATTTTGGTCTCATTGCATTCCGTATGCCATTGCCTCGGTTTGCGTGCCCGTGTGGACGCATTTCGAGGCACTCCATTTTTATCCGATGGCCTCCTATGTGAGTGTGGCAGAGGCCCACATGTGTTGGTGTAAGTCCATGTTGCATTGTGTATGCCATGTTTCAATGCGTTGTGCATGTTAAGTTGTTAGCGTTGTGTATGCCATGTAGTTGCATTGCATGTTTGTATGTTAGCTTGCATGCTTAGGTTGCATGTGCATTGTTGTGCATTGCCTTGCCTCTTGATCAACCATGATTGAGGTTGGGTCCCTTGTATGTTTGGTGTGCATTACATTTGATATTAAAATGCACACTTGACTCTTTGGCCATCATGAATGGAAATGCGCGATTGGTGGCCCGAAAATCGAGGCACATCCTCCTTTGAGTCACAAACATGATAAGGAATGTGTTTGGTGCATACATTGCTTGAATTGAGCTGCCATGCAAGTTTTTCCCTCTGCTGCTATGAGTTGCAGGTTCTGCGAAATTCATTGCGGTGGCGGATTTAGTGCCGGCCGTGATCAATCAATGGCGGTAAATATATTTTGTGCCGATGGCTACATCCTAGTGCCGGTGGTCATTTCTCCAGACGGTGGGATTCACCGGTGTCGAGAGGCATCCTTGAGACTTTGGCGATTTCAGAGGAACAAAGCGAGAAAAGCGAGGCGAGCTAGGCATGGCAGTGCAATTCCGAGCGGAATCCGAGTGTGCATGCATTGGGCCCTCGCCCTGAGGCGGTTTACTGTTTTTCTTAGATCAATTCTTTTGTTAATTTAATTAATTTTTAATATTTAATTAGATTGCGAAGTTAATTAATTTGTATTATTCTTTTGGTCCCTCGGCGAGGCGAATAATGTAATAAGTGTGGGTGAGTGGGTGTATGTCTTCCAACCCCCATTTCTTCCTCCTTTTTATTTACCCGCTTTCGATGGTAGATTAGGGCATACTTATTTTAGCATACCTTATGCTATCGCATGCGTGCATTCATGCATTGTTTACATGCATCGAGCTCGGCACATCATGCAAACTGCAGCGTACTTTCAATTCCAAATTGAACACGTGGTAGTTGCTGCATTTCATGTGCCATGTTTAGGGTTAGCCGAGCCTATTCTAAATTGCATCCTTGGTTGTGTTGCATTAGCCACTTAACATGAACTAGGACATGCATGTTTGCTAACTAGTTTATTGTTTTGGCACGGAGTACGATGTAAGTATTTTATGCTTTAGCATACCACATGCGTGTGAATGTTGCCATGACAGTATGCTTACCATGTGGCTAGATGCTTATGTGAGATAAACTATTTGAATGCCTATAGGTGAAGGTTGGATTGCTTGAGTTGGAATAACTCGTTGAAATCCGTATTTTAGCCTACTTGCGAGTAGCAATTTCAAACTGTTTTCAAAACAAACGGATATGCAATGTTTATTTCCAAATTAGGCAATCTAGTCTATACTTGTTTGCTGCGCGCATAACATAGTAATTCTAGGCTAATAAATCGGAATAAGAGCATGTAATGTTTTCAAAATCAGATATCACGGTTAGTAGAGGCCGGTCTTCGGACCGGGCGAAAGGGGGTGCTCATAACTGACCTTCCCCGATCGTACCCAAGCTCCTGAGCCAAGACCACTTTGGTAATAATAGCGGACCGTGGCCTTGACCTTGTCGAGGTTTCCTAAATTTCCCATTTTAAATATTTAGGTGGCGACTCTGTAATCTGGCAAAGCAGTCCATGTTTGGCGTTACTTTTCAAAATCTGTTTTCTTCAAAACGATTTGCCGGATTTGGACTCTTTGGTTCAGATTTAGAACCGTGACAATCGAGTCCGAACTGTAGTAAGCCCGATACGAACGGAGCGGGACTTAACCCTCCCGGGGCGTTCGGGGACGTCTACAGTGTTACATTTGCGTGTTCTATGCATCGCATCGCAAGGCATCACACAACAATGTGACTGAAATTGAAACTGCGTTTTGAAAACAAAGCATCGCATCGTAATAATTAGGTAGTAAACCAATTACAACTTGATAAACAAAACAGGGGGACTCAGCAAACTAGCCAAATGCGAGTACACCTTGATAAACAATACAAAGACTTAAAGAGAGTGAAATACAACTCAATAAACAAATATGCAACAACTCGATAAGCAAATGGGCGCGCCCTCACAAGAATTGATCACTGGAGGGTATTGGAAGTGGTGAGATTTTCCAAATTCCTAGCATAAAAAGCTCAGAGGACAAGGGGGAGAGCCACCGGCCCAGCAGAAAGGCTACCGGCCTTGAGGAATGGCCATCGGTCGAAAGGGTGATCCATCGGCCAAAACAGATGGTCGGTCGGCACTATAATTGGCCGGTCGGCACTAAACTGTCAACACCAGCAGAATGTTGACATCTGTCCTTCACTCAACCTTATCTTCTTCAAAAGGGTCTCAACTTCGTGGTTCTCTTCATTTCCACACTGATTTGCTCCAAATGGAAGAATTTCTTGCCCAAAATCTCGCAACTTGGATTAACAACTTGGATGGCTCGGAAAAGCTGAATTTTCGGGCTTTCGGCATAAACGCACTATTCACTTTGCGCCGTACCCCGCTGCATTCTCCATTCCTCCATGCCGCGGCAAGGTTTTGGAACCCGGTAACACATGTCTTTAGCTTTAGCGGGCAAGAGGTGTGTCCCACTTTTGAAGATTTCCAAGCTCTAATGGAATCTGGGCGCAATGAGGAGATCCTGCCCCAACTTCGTTTTGGCCATGCTCAAGCCTTAGGACAAATGTGTGGGCTCTCAATGCCCGATGCTCGTTCTCTGATTTGTGACGGGACATTAGATGTTCCGAGCTTGGTTTGTCGTTTTTCTGAGACTGGTGATCGCGGCGACCATCACTGGCAAGGCTTTCGGCGACACGCCCTCTGTCTATGCATGCTATCTCATTTTCTGTTCGTCTCCGGTTCCGGAGGGCCTAGTGTCCGATTGATTGAGGTTGTCCAAGGCTTGAAGGAGGGCAAAAGCTGCATTGCCATGGTCTTGGCTGAGACATTGTTGGGCTTAGACGCCTTTTATCGTCGAGAGACGATCAGATTAGCAGGGAGTCCACTATTACTGCAGGTAATGTTTCCCACCCAATCTCACATTTATGTTTGCTCACATCACTCGGCCCTCCGGCTTGGTTTTTTTCTCACAAAAGCCCTTTTCTCACTTTTCCTCTCATCGTACATCTCTCTGTTCTTTATTCTCTCATTTTTCATCCCTCCCCAGGTGTGGTTAATGGATAAACTGAAGGTTGTGGACTCTTGCCCAGCATATTCAGCTCGCGGCTACTTCTTCAGGCAACGCCTAGTTGATGCCCTTGATGAGGGTTGGTGGTTTGAATGGATGTGCAGTTTGTCCGCAGACCGCATTGCTTGGCGGTGCCCTTGGCTTAATTTCCCAATGATGAGTTACAGCATGACCCGTCAACCCGGGATCCAATTGATTGGCTTGACTCACTGTGTCTTCTACTTCCCATTCCGTATCCTGCGCTAGTTTGGTCATAATCAGACTTGTCCGGAAGGATAGAAATGCCGGTTACATTCGATTCGAGGCGCCTGGTGGCGGTATGCCACAGCATGGAGGATGAGAGAACTCCTGGCCCCCGCTCCCACTTTCAGTTGCACTTTGTCTGATGAGTGCTTGGATTGGCTTAATGATGAGGCACAGGAGGGGCCCACTTTGGCATCAGAGGCTTCGACCAGCTCTGGGAGGGGGCGTAGGGACATTTGACTTGACCATGCCCCGGATTTATTGCTTTATTAGTACTTTCAAGTTTTCTTTATGAATGCAATAAAAAGCAACTTCAATTGTATGCAAGAGCGAGAGAACTCTATTTGAAATCAATGAAATTGAAGGTTGTGGTACTGAAAATTTTCTGTTTTGGTCCAGAAATGGTCTTAGTTGTAAAAAGATTTATTTGAACAAAGTCATCTTCATTAAAACTTTTCAAAACTATTTTCGATATGGATCAGAACTAGACACGCTTGAGATCTGTCACTGAGATGCACAACCCCGGATCCTAGCAACTGGAAAGTTGCCCCTTGTTTGAATGGTACCGCGGCACTGTACGGCAACGGAAAGTTGCCCCTAGTCTGAATAGCACTGTACCGGAGATTGCGATAAATGCTGATGGGCAAAGATGACCAAGATGATCAAATGGACAAAGTTGATCGGGGAAGAGTTTATGGCTGAACTTCGGGATGAAGCTGCCTACGTATCCCAATGATGGGAATCAAGCCTTATGTAGTTCAGGCTTGGGTTCACTCATGTATTTTCACTCTCCTTTTGCGCTCTAACTTTTGCCAAGGCCGCCCTTTGCGGGTTTTCAACCTTGCGAGCTCAGTTTTTATACTTTCTAATTTTTTGTGCTCTGAATTTTGCCTAGGTCGCCCTTTCGGTTTTTCGGCCTAACTAGCCTCTCAGGGGTAATATTTCTTTAACTTGTCCATGTTGATCGGTTGGGAGAACTCTAGGCCATCTAGGTCCATCAGAACCACAGCTCCACCTGACCAGATAGACTTGATGATATAGGGACCCGTCCAATTAGGTCTGAACTTGCCCCTTTGGTCGTGGATGGGAGCTTGGTTATCTTTGAGCACCAAATCTCCTTTCTTCAAATTCCTAGACTTAACTTTCTTGTTAAAAGCCCGGGCGATTCTGCGTTGATATCCTTGGACATGGTACAGTGCTTTTAATCTCCTTTCATTGAAGAGCATGAGTTCCTCGAATCTGCTCTGCTGCCAATCCACCTCGGCTATCTGACACTCAGCCAATACTCTTAGAGACGGAACCTCAATCTCTATAGGTAGAATGGCCTCCATCCCATATACCAAGGAATACGGAGTCGCCCCGGTAGAAGTTCTAATTGAAGTTCGGTAGCCCCACTGAAACAAGCGGTAACTTATCGGCGGTCCGATAGGTTTCCACCATCTTCTGTAGTATGTGTTTGATGTTTTTGTTGGCTGCCTCAACTGCTCCGTTGGTCTGCGGCCGATACGTGGACGACTTATGAAAAGCCACATTGTACTTCTCCAACAAATCAATCACCTCCTTCTTGAAGTACAAACCATTGTCCGAAATGATCTCATTCGGGACTCCATAACGGTAGATAATGTTGTTTCTGATAAACTTTGCGACATGCGAAGCCTTCAACACGGCATAAGATTGGGCCTCGACCCACTTCGTAAAGTAATCTATTGCTACCAAGATAAACTGATGCCCATTCGACCCCTTGAATGCGGCTCAATCACATCGATCCCCAATGAAAATGGCCATGGCGACGTCATATTGTACGGCTTTGGCGGGATGTTCATGCGGTTTCGTGAATCGGCATTTGTGGCATCGCCGAACAAAGCCGATACAATCTTCCTCCATGGTAGACCCGGTAGTAGCCTGTCGAGGATCTTTCGTGCCGGATCACCCCATTCATATGTGCCCCACATTCTCCTTCATGGATGGCCTCCATCGGTAACCGTCTCTTCGGCTTCCACACACGGCTTGTGCATTCCCGGATGACCTCTTTTGTACAACTTACCGCAGATGATAAAGCGAGCAACCATTCTTCCGATTGCCCTCTTGTCCTTGGCATTTGCCCCTGTTGGATATGCCTCCTTTTCCAGAAGTTCCATATATCGTGATACCAAGGGTTGTTATCACGCACTTCATCTATGGCGAGATTGATTAAATGGCGGTGCAAATTTCTGGTCAATAATGACTGGAAGCATCCGGACCCCAAATGGGATGTCTATCATGGAAGATAGAGTTGCTAGCGAATCTGCAAACCTGTTGTTCTCTCTTACTAGGTGAGTGAAATTTAGCTTCTCAAACCGAGGAATTAACAAATCCAAGGTCTGGTGGTAAATTATCATCTTTTCCTCTTTTACTTTCCAATCTCCTTTAGCTTGAGACACAACGAGGTTCGAATCCCCAATGACGTCCAATCGCCTTGCCCCTAGTTCTAGGGCAGCTTCTACACCGGCAATACATGCCTCATACTCTGCCTCATTGTTTGAGACTTTGAATCGAAGCTTGAATGCTAAAGGGATACGGGAATCGTCAGGCGCTATCAGCAACACCCCTATCCCATACCCGTATTGATTTGATGCTTCGTCAAAGTACATCGTCCAAGTTTCATCTTCGATGTGTGTAGACACCCCATTTTTGACCGTCCTCAAGACTTGGATGTCACCGCTTGAACACTCGGTGATTCTCCATGTTTGTGTTTGTTTGGAGTTCCCGGAGTTCTCGGCTACGCGCCTTGCCTCAGGATCTCCGAACTTGACTGTTTTGTGTTTGGTTTTGCACCAAACACTTGTGCTTTGCCTCGGAAGGGCAGGGAATGCTTTGTGAGGCACCCCCACACACCACCGGCTGTGGCTAGAGGCCACCGGCTGGATGGTATTGCTATCGGCATTTTATTGGTCCGACCGGCACTCTTTTGTGCCGACCGGCACTAAGTTTTGTCAAAATGACACTCTTTGCCGGCCGGACACTGTGCAGCTGCTTTATGAGATATTTTCAGACAGCTGTGTAGTTTTGGTTCCCCTCCATACACGTGTATGGAGGGATGACCCTCTTAGTTAGCTTAGCTTGTAAGCTTTGCAAGCTTTGCTTGCCTATAAGAGGACCACTCCTCTTCTTGGCTTAGGGTTACAAAATTTTAGACATTTTAGACAGACCAAGCTCTGGTTTTTAGGGTTAGGATAGATACACATCCTATCTCTCTTCTTCTCTCTTGTTTTGTACACTAGGTGTTTGTGTCATACTTTTGCTCACCAACACCTAGTGTTTCACCTTCCTTGGGTTCTTGAAGGTCCAGAGGTTTGTTTTGGAGCTTTGGAGCAGGTGTGGTGCTCAAGGAGGCAACCACATCACCATTGTTGAAGAAAAGCTTCAAGGGTAAGAAACTAGCCATTTTTACCCCTTTCTTGCATCTTGTTTTTACCTAGTTTAGAACTGTTTATGTGCTTGGTGTTCAATACAAAAAAGTTCTGTTTTTTAGTCCTCTTGATTGTTTATTAAGAGTGTTTTGTGGTTTGAGCAAGTTTGACCACCCTTAGGAATTGAAAAGGCCCTTTTTTGTGCCATTTTGTGAGAGATCCGAGACCTTGGTGTTAGGATCTCTTCACCACTGAAATCTCAAGGGATTTCAGTGGTGAAGATGATGCCTTAGAGTCTCAAGAAGGAGAGGACCACCCCCTCTCCTTGATGTCCTTGAAAAGGACAAGATTTGGCTTCTTGAGGGAGCTTGTGCTTAAGTGTGTGTTGAGCATGTTTGGTTTTTTTTTCATGCTTATATTGCCATGATATAACATGTTTCTAAGTTGGTTTAGGTCCCTTATGCATGCTTAGCATAGTTGCCTTGTAATGCCTTTTGATCCTCTAACATGCCTAGGTTGTATGCCTTAGCTTCTAGCATGTTTTAGGCTTGCCTTTGTGAATGTTTTATGCTTATTTTGCCATGTTTTAGCTCTGTCCATAGTCATTTGGGTTGATCTTGGCATGCATTATGTAGCCCCTTTGCATTTTAGGCTTGCTAGCCTTTGAGTATGCATGTGTAGCATGTGTTGCTTACCTCATTTTGATGGTTTGGAACCATTTTGCATGCTATTTCAGTCCTTCATACATGTTTGTTTGATTGCTTAGTGTGCCTCTTTAATGCTTTAAGAGTATGTATTAAATGCTCCATGTTTTGGCTTTAATGCATGCCTTTGGATTCATGTCATCTAGATGCTATCTAGGTGGTCCTTTGGGCTTTGTTTTACATGCTAAAAATCTGTTTTGAGTTGTTCAATGCATGCCATAATTGTCTTGCATAAGTATAGTTTAAAGCCTCATTCGCTTGCCTTAATGCTTGGACCATTTGTATGCTTTGTTTGGCTTGCTTTGTTAGTTGGTTTGGCACCATGTTTAACATGATTTTCAGAGCTTTACAATGCATTCTCATTGTCTATGTTTGGTCTCTTTAAGTGTGCTTGAGAGTTGCCATGTTTGTGCCTAATTGTTGGACCATGATTGCATGCATGTGTGTGTGCATTTTAGCCCCCATTTCCTTGGTTTTGGCCACTGATTTTGGGCCTTTTAGGGTGGCCTAATTCATGTTTCAGTCCATCCTCTATTTGGTTTGCATGCTTACCTTGCATGCTTGCTTGTATGCTTGCATGAGTGCATTGCATTACCCATGTTGCATGATAGATAACATGACTAGGTTGCATTGTATCAACATGCATTCCTTGTCCCTTGAGTTGGTGATAGGGATTGGGACTTTGGTTTGTTTGGTTTGCATACATTTGAAATCAAAGTTGCATTCTCAGTTCTTTGGGCCATCATGCATAGAAATGCGTGATTGGTGGTCCGGGAATCGAGGCACATGCCCCTTTGAGTCAATAACATGATAAGGAGTGTGTTTGGTGCATACATGCTTTGAATTACATTGCCATGCAAGTTTTGTCCTCTGCTGTTGTGGGTTGCAGGTTCTGCAGGTGTTAAGTGCCGACTGGCACTATTTAGTGCCGACCGACAGTAAATTTCCAGTCGATAACTTAATCTAGTGCTGGTGGCCTCCTTCTTTAGCCGGTGGTTCTCTACCCCAGCCGGTGGTACTCCCCAGTGCCCTGAGAGGCACTCCTGGGACTTTGGTAATTTTCTGAGGAGGAGAGCAGAGGGAACAGAGGCAATCCGTGCATGGCAGTGCGATTCCGAGCCAGGCCAGCGTGATTGGGCCCTCATTGGGCCCGAGGCGATTCTTGCTTAATTAGATTAATTATTTTATTTAATTAATTTAGTTGATTTGTAATATTTTAATTAGCTTGCGTAGTTAATTAATGTGTATATTCTTTCGGTCCCTCCAAGCGAGGGCAAAATTGTAATAAGTGTGTGTGAGTGGGTGTATGTCTTCCAAACCCCCATTTCTTTCTATCCCTTTTATTTACCCACTTTCGATGGTAGATTAGGGCATACTTATTTTAGCATACATTATGCTCTGCATGCGTGCATCCATGCATTTGTTGACATGCACCGGGCTCGGTACATCATACAAACTACATTGCAATTTTCAATTCCAAATTGAATATGTGCTTCTCGCGCATTTCACATGCCATGTTTAGGGTTAGCCGTGCCTACCCTAGATTGCATCTATGCCTGTGTTGCATTAGCCACTTAAAATGAACTAGGTCATGCATGTTTGCTAACTAGTTTCTTGTTTTGGCACGGAGTACGATGTAAGTTTTTTACGCTTTAGCATACCACATGCGTGTGAATGTTGCCATGACAGTATGCTTACCATGCGGCTAAGTGCTTATGTGTTATAAACTGTTTGAATGGCTGTGGGTGGAGGTTGGATTGCCTGAGTTGGGAAAACTCATTGAAATCCGTATTTTAGCCTACTTGCGAGTAGCAATTTCAAATTGTTTTCAAAACAAACGGATATGCAATGTTTGTTTCCAATTTAGGCGATCTAGTCTATACTTGTTTGCTGCACGCATAACATAGTAATTCTAGGTTAATAATTGGAATAAGAGCACATGATGTTTTCAAAATCGGATATCACGGTTAGTAGAGGCCGGTCTTCGGACCGGGCGAAAGGGGGTGCTCATAGCTGACCTTCCCCGATCGTACCCAAGCTCCGGAGCCAAGACAACTTTGGTGATGACGGACATGTGGCCTTCGCACGGTCGAGGTTTCCTAAATTTCCCATTTTAAAATATTTCGGTGGCGACTCAGTCCGGCAAGCAGTCCATGTTTGGCACTACTTTTCAAAAATCTGTTTTCTCAAAGCGATTTGCGGATTTGGACTCTTTGGTTCAGATTTAGAACCGACACAAATCGAGTCCGAATCAGTGAACCCGATCTGAGCGGAACGGACTTAACCTCCGGGGCATTCGGGGCGTCTCGATTCGCATACTGGCTTTGGGGAGTTTTATAGAGCTTTACTCGAACTCGTGATATCCTGTTTTGACTACAGATATGTGTTTCTTTGCATTGCATGTGCATTGGTGCGCCTAGGACACTGTGTTGGCCATCTGCTATTCCTGAGCGGTTTGCCGGAGGCTTGTCTTGTCAAGGCATGTCCATAAGGTGACGATTCGGGCTCTGCCGATAGAACACAAACCCCGGTTTTTACCGGGGCACCCTTTTTGACCATTCGACCTAGTGCATATCGGAATCCATAGTGACCATTCCAAACTAGGACAGGTTGCTTACCCGATTTTAGGTTGTCTAAAACCGCTGTGTGCGTAGTGAAACCCTAGCTCCTAACAAAATAGGACAGGGAAACCCTACCCCAACATAGGGGTGTATTGCCTCTCTTTTACCTGTTATGTGCTTTTAGAGTGTATCTCTACAGGAACACACATATCAATTTGCAACATTGGTGCTCGAACTGAGGCGCCAATTTGATATTGTGGAGAATCACTGTCTGCGGATGTCGATTCGATTTTGAATAGTGATTACAGAGCAGTGTTCAGTAGTAGAGTGCAGTTGTTCGACTACACCCGTGTTTGATCTGTTTGGGGCTGAAATACTGCTTGTTTTTTCGTTTCAGTTCAAGGAAATTCAGAGAGTTGAGCCAGAATAGCTAGTGTCCTTTTCTCGCTGAGGCAGAACTGAACATGACGCAGAACTCAGAAGAGATTGTGGTCATGATGGCCGCGTTGAGTCAGGGAATCACCCCACAGGATGAGACTACTGTTGATATGCCGCATCCGCCAGTGTCTTTGCACATCAATCTGGACTCCTCGATTATATCGGGCTCATGAGCCTACTACATTGAACTAATGGGAATGATAGGCGATCTTCAAAGATCGTGGCGGATCTCGCCTATGGGATGTCTGTTTACACGGTGCACCATATGCCAGAGGCTTCATACCCCAAGAGCCCCCGCTACTAGGACGAATTGTAATTGAACTCAGCCAACCGGAGATGGCCTCCAACTATGGCAACGACGCAGCAAACCAAGTTCTAGACCAGGCTAAGGCCGCAGACAAAGGTAAGATGAAGGCAGATGCCGACCTTATCGAACAACTGCTGTGGGCAGTAGAGGCTTTGAAAGCCGGGGGAATGAACAAGCAACAGATATCCACAGTCATGTCAAAAAGTGGAGGATGCTTTCACTCCGCTGAGGCGATTCGATCAATCAGAGAATCGGGATAGGCCCCGTCATGCCAAAACAGTTCTTCCCTCTCCTAGCCTTGCATCCGGAAAGGATCAGAAACCCAAGGCCGCACCCACCGATCCGTTTGCTAGTACATCTAGCAAGAGTGCTCAGACTCCAAAGTACCTACCCCGGGGGCGCAGGGTCTTCCATGCTCTCTATATGCCATTGTCCAAGGCACTTCTGATCCTTGCCGAGAAGGGACACCTTAAACCTCTGGAGCCTCGGCCTCTCCCAAAGAATCTCCCCGCCACGCATGATGCTTCCCTGTACTGTGCGTACCATCAGCAGACTGGCCATGCCATTGATAATTGCTTCCGCCTCCGTCATGAGTTACAAGATTTGATTGACAACGAGGTTATCCTCCCGCCCACCTCAGCAAAATCCGTCACCACTCAGTTGTTGGATTTCGAGGACACGGATACTGCAAGTATGTAATCGGAAGGTGAACCGCTGCGATGATGTCTGGTACATTTTTGGATGTGGCGTTTGGCACGCATTTTTGAGCACCTGCCAATGCTAATTTTGTAAATCCTGATTTGGGTGTCGAGTCAGTCTTTTGTTTTTGAGTCAGTCTTTTGTTTTTGAGTCTGTCTCTCTGTATTGAGTCGATCTTTTTACTCCACAGTCATCTTCAGAATAAGTCAGTCCCTTTTTGTATAGTATACCAGGTGATTTCGGGGTTGTTGCCTCAAACACCGCTTTGTCTTTCAATTAGTTCTTTTTGCCTTTTGAGTTTGTTTCTGCCGAGGAGCCAATTATGCCAACAAATCTGAATGAAACAGCTGCGACTATCATGGGCCAAATTTGTTGCTATTCGAGCCAGCCGTGCTAGAGAATTTGGATGGAACGACAGTGCATTTCGCCTACACTCTTGTGCCCTAAACATCGTCACAATGACCTAAGCTTTTCAGAAAAACCTTTTTCAAACACTGCGGTGATAAAAACAAAGAGGAAGGAATTCCTCGGGTTTTGCAAAACTTTGATCTGTTTGAGAGAAAGAGAGGCGTGCTAAGCTTTAATGAATGAAATCATGCTTGTCGGCGTGAGTACTGAGAAGGACCCTGACCTGATCCAGACAGGTTCCACACTATCTTCAACACGAGCGGTTTGTCGCTTTCTTAAAAACTTTCAAAAACAAAACATTTTGCCCAGTCTTGCGAAGACCTGTGTGGAACCGCTCTTGAGATGGTGCAGCCCAGGATCGCTCTCGGTCTCAAGTTTCAAATCATCTGTTACAAATTGGATTTGTTCAAAACATTCAGTGCCATGAAACGCCTGTGTGGCCCAATTTGAAGCAGCCCTCGAGCAAGAGGCGTCAAAGTCAAATCAGGGAGATCAGATCCCACCAAGCAAAGCTCGAGAAGTAGCCGTGATGGATTTTTCCTGCAAGTCAACACGACAGTCGCTCTCCTGGATACGGGGAGG
Source organism: Camellia lanceoleosa (assembly GCA_025200525.1). NCBI lineage: Eukaryota > Viridiplantae > Streptophyta > Magnoliopsida > Ericales > Theaceae > Camellia > Camellia lanceoleosa. Next base: position 47,901,524 of record CM045767.1, read on the forward strand.
CTTCGATCTCAAAACCATTTGGCATGGGCACAGCTACACTTTTACCCTTTGAGAGGCTCGCTGGGCCGAAAACCCAGAAGGGCGGCCCATGCAAAAGTTAGAGCAAAGAAAAAGAAAAAAAGAAAAGAAAATGCAAAAAGAAAAAAAAAAGGAAGAAAGAAAGAGAAAAAATAGCAAAAGAAATAGAAACGAAAATACAAAAGAAAAGAAAAAGAAAGAAAAAAGAAGAACAAAGCTCGCAAGGTCGAAAACCTGCAACAGGCGCCTTGGCAAAAATTAGAGCCTAAACAAGTGAAGGTTAAAATACCCGAGTGTACCTTAACCGGAACTACGTGAGGCTTGATTCCCATGTTTGGGATACGTAGGCAACTTCATCTTGAAGTCCAGCCCCCAACGCTTCCATAGCGTCTCAGTCCATGTCATGGTTTTGATTACTTTTGCCTCCTCCGAATCCAAGATCTCGGTTGCAGCAACCCGGAGTTACGTGATTAACTTCCTCTTGAAGTCCAAACCACCAACACCTTCCAGGTGACTGTGTCCATATATTGATTCAAACCGTCTTCGACTCCTCCGCGCCCGAGGGTCCGATCGTCATCAACGAAGACTGGCCTACAATATGCCGCGGCATCATCCAAACAAGGGGCAACTTTCCGTTGCCATGCATTGCCATAAGTTGCCCTGAGTTACCGTCTAAACCAGGGGCAACTTTCCGTTGCCTTATCCCTCTTTAAGCCAGGGGCAATTTTCCATTGTCTCCGATCCGAGGTTGCGCATCTCGAGGGTAAGTTCCGCGCTCGTTGAGCATTGATTGTTTGCAAAAATAGTTTTTGAAAATTTTCACTGAGGTTGACTTATTTTCTCGAAAACTATTTCATTTTGAAAATTGGACCATGTTTGGACCCAAAAAGGAGAATTTTCAGTGCTCACAGCCTGATTCGCATGATTTTCAAATCAAAAATTGAATAAGTGTGCTCATCCGACTCTCATCTTTGATCAAAACTGTTTTAGAAAAATAACCAAGAAATGGTCTAAATGACGAACTAGGGGCACAATTGAGTCAGGTCTTCTGTCTTTCCCCCGTTAACATACTTGCCAGCAAGGCACCCTTTCCACCAGAAGGAATAGCCGTGAGCTAACAGTGTTGGGTGTGAACCCGCGATTTCCTATTCATCTATCATTCACCCCGGGGAGGGATGAAAAATGAGAGATTAAAGAATAGAGAGGTGTAAGTAGAGAGAGAAGTGAGAAAAGGGTTTTTGAGAGAACAACCGAGCCTGAGGGCCGAGCGATGTGAGTATCACAAATCAGAAAGGGTGGGAATAATACCCGGAGGATTTGGCTCCTCGAGATTTGAGGACGTTTTTGTAAACATGTCTGTGTGTCGTGTCTTTTGATTTGTCAACCTTGATTTTCGCTTTGAGTCTTTTCCAAGTGTGTCTCGTTGTGTTAGGTCGTGTGCCTTTTGTTTCTTTGAGTCTGTCTTGTCTTGTTCTGTGGTAGGCTCGATACCCCGATTGAAAACCCATCGTCTTCCAAAAGGTAATCGCTTGTGCTCAGAATGTTGTGCCATTCTCTACATCCGTGCAAAGCAAGAGAAGGAAAGGGAAAATTTGGGACATCCGAGTGTGTTTCAACTGCAACCGTGTCAGCTTTGTGATCCATCTCGTCAGATTGGGGCTATTTGTTCAGGGTTTGCTGTGTGCAGAATGAACCAAATGCTGTGTTATGGGCTATATGCAGATCAATCCCCAGCAGATTAGTCCCCAGCGGAGTATGGGCTGTGTGTTCGGATTGAGCAGGGATTTATATGAGCTGTTTTGCTGTTTAGTCGGTTGATTATCTGATTAGTACAGTGCGAGTGCTCAGTTTTCAAACAACAGAACATTTTCATTTACATTTGAGGTGTAATATGACGCCATGCGGTGCAAAGTATGAAATGTGCAGATATAACATTCTTTTTCAGATAAAAAGTTTGTTCCATTTCATAATCTTTTCAAGTACATAAGTTTCAAGGAAAACAAAATTTGCCTACGGCAGTACATAGTACTCTATCTACCAAAAGAGAAAAGTACAAGAAAAGAAATAAAAGAAACAGCAAAAGTCTGGGTCATCATCGTCATCAATGGCCTCGCGTCGGGGGATCTGTCCTCGACCTCTTCCTGGGCAGAAGCACAGGAGCATCGTCAGAAGTGTCGCTGTCGGAGCCCGAGCCTCGAAGCCCCTGCCTCCTCCTCGAGGCCTCCGCCTCGACTCGCCATCCTCGAATCGAGCTGCGAGCCGCTTCCCCACGTGGCCACGCCTCCCTCTGGTGCGGGGGAATATCTTGCCATCCCGAGTAGAAATGGGAGGTCCAGATGGAGCGCCGCCACCCACAGGAGGAATCGGGAAGGGAGGCTGAAAAGTACAAAAGGCAAATGCATTAGTATACATGAAGCAGTTTATCAATACGGAGAATACAGAGTGTGAATGCCGTGAGCGCTTTATCGCTCGCAATCACAGGTATGAGTGCAATGTATGAATGCCGTGAGCGATTTATCGATCAGAATGCGAGCAGGCGAATACTGAGTGTGGATGCCGTGAGCGCTTATCGGCGTAATGCAAGATATGAATCTGATGTTTGAATGCCGTGAGCGCTTTATCAGAAAGAGTGATGTGAATACAAGATATCAAGCGCGTGGAGGGCGGTATCAGGTGTTGTGTTATGCATCAGATTATGCGAGGCAGTTTGCATATGGTTTGAAGCTATGTCAGAGAGAACATACCAGAAGGCCATAAAAGGCTAGGAACTCAAAGGTCTGCTACAACATCCCCACCATAGAGGCATTTAGCTCCAATGACTGCCGGGTGTACTCGGAGGAAGCCTGCAAAAAATATCGGATGCATCAAATATTCTGTGGAATATCAAATAAACTAAAATGAAATGACTGAACAGAAATGCAGTAATACATACCGGAGGCAAGTCGGGGACACCGACAAACTCATGACCAAATGGGAGGAGCAAAGGGATCTCGTAGGTCTCCCCACTCGCCTCAGAGTGTCAAGATGGTAGGTAGAGGGCCAACCCCCTCGTCCCCTCTCAGACTCCTCCCGCCACGAGCTCGAGCTCAGGACGATCCCGCCTGCTTCCCACCTTCGCCCTAGCCACGGGCCAAGAGGTCTCTGGCTCACTCGGAGCCCCGCCAGAGGCAAGATAAGGAAGGTCCGGACGTACTCGACTAATCGCCTCGCCTCTGGCCCCTCCTCCCACCGAGGGTGTAGTCCTCCATCTGCCGCAGAAAACCTCTCAGATCCTCATGTGCTCGGGAGGGTGAACCGGGACTATCTACGCTGGCAACCCGAGGGTCTGGCGCAGAAAACGCTCCCCCAGGTACCAAGCCCGACAAACCGGGCCCTCTAGCAAAATCTAGTAGCGAGAGGTCTCCTCAGCACCGGCATATCGATCCCTCGTCTCTGCTGGCACTGCACCCCATGGCTGCCAGGTGATCTGAAATTGGAAGTACAGTTTGTTACCGATTGCTATTTGAAACATACAGTAGCAAAGCAAAGTTTAAATGAATCAGAAGCAAAACATACCTCGGCAGAGGTGATGGTGTCAAGAATCGGCGAAGAAGTCAAGGTATCCCGAGGTCGCTGTGCACCTCCCATCGTGTGCGCGAGAAAGGGATGACCAGGAGTCTCCGCTCCCAAGACTGCTCCACTGAAAGTAGGCATACACCCACAACTGCAAAACAGATGTCAGTATAACCGTCAGATAAAGCAGGGTGCAGAATAAAACATAAATAGCAGAGCCGTGTGTTGTGTAGTGTATTGAACAGAGTGTACAGTATGAGTAGTGTACAGTCAGTGTAAAGCAGAGTATGTGTGTGCCGTGTACAAGATACAACAACAGGAAATAGACTACAATGCAGTACTGATGTACGTAAAATGTAGAGCAGAGATGTAAAGAAGAGAAGGAGACATACCTCCCAAGCTCACCAGTAGCCCCCGAGCAACTGCCCGCTGCCACGGGAGACGGAGCTCATGTAGCCATAAAGGGTGGCCATAGCGGCACCGCCATATATCAAGACGACCGAACGCCCACCGTCGCCGAGGAGGCAGAGAGGCACGTGTTCGCCGTCGGCGAATAAAGTGGTCCCTAGCGAAACATCAAGAAGCCGCGTGCATATCGCTTCCACGGCCTCTGGGTCATCGAGTCATCGACAAGGGTAGGCCGGACTCGAATCGCACCCCGAACCAGGAGTAGCGAACAAATCCCAGACGAGCAAGAGCTGGCGCCGCCAAGGTGTAGACTCGAGCGCGGTCCACTCATCCATGTTCAGATCAAAGGATCGGATCACCCCCCCGATGCCGTGAGCATCGAGAAGTCATAGGGGTCATCGCCATGTCCCCGCCGATAGGTGAAATGAATCGTGGTGTCCCACCATCTCTCGCCAGGTCATGAGGAGAGGCTGCAAGCGAGAAGTCCGACAATCCTCGCAAAATGCGCGCCGGCTGGTCTACGATCTAGCAAACCGCCTCGAAGCTCCGATACCAATCTCAAGAAGAACATTCCCATACCCGCGGATGGCATGGGAATCTACCTGTTTTCAAACAAATAATTGCGAAGCAATATGAAATGTACAGTTCTGAGGAAACATGTTAAAAATCGATACAAGTCTAGCATGCGTGCAAGATTTTCAGATCCAAGCAGATACCGGGTTTCAGTGTACTACGGTAGACTACGGCCTGTAATGTGTCAGCGTGTTTGTGAGAGTCAGCACAGATATGATGCATGTGTGCACGTTTTTCAGATTCAAGCAGATATCGGGTTATAGTGTGCCAGTAAGTAAACTACAACGTGTGATACGTCAGCATGTTTTGTGTTATTCAGTTTGAATACAGCATACAATATGTTCTCAGATTCAAATAAGTGCCGGGTGTCGGTAAGTTTGCAGTGCAGAACGGTGTGTGCCGTGTGTTTTGGGTAATTGAGGCTAGTGCAGTGTGTGTGCATGTGTTCGTCTCAAACAGATATCAGTTGTAAGTTTGTCTACGATCAACTACAGTACAGTGTATCAGAGCTAAGCAATTAAGGGTTGTAATCAGCTATGGCAGTTGACAGTTTACAGTTCTACATTGAAGAAAGTAAAGCAGAGCGTATGGGTTACCGGCGCCGAATGAGAGATGAGAGGGCTCGCAGAGCGTAAGCTCTGGGTCCAATGCCCTGTCGAAACTCCTGAACTGGCGAAGTCCATCGGGTGGTAGCACGTGGATCGCCGGGCGATAGGTCGCCGGATCGAACGGGCGCTCACTCAGCGGGAGGAGCTCGACCCCGGGATCCATCTCGTGATCCGGGGGAGTCCCGACATGTGGAACATCGTCTGCCATAGTAATGGTGGTGAGAAAATGGCCGGAAAAGCCGGAATATGAAAAGTCAACTGGAAAAGTCAAACCCCGAGCGGGCCGAAAATGGCCGGAAAGGCCGGAAGATGAAAATACACGGAAATGTAGAGAAAATCGATGGGAACAAGTCCCGAAAGGGCGAAAATAGCAAAGGAGATCCCAAAATGAGATTTCGATCGGGTCGAAATGTCCGAAACACGAAGAATATCGCGAATCCGACGGTAAAATGGTGCGAAAACACGAGGAAATCGACGAAAAATCGAGAGAACGAAGCTCTAGAGAGAGAAAGTGAAAGATTTTGGTGGAAGAGGAAGTGGAAAATAGGGTTTAGAAGCCCTATTTTATAAAGCCCGAGGTGAAATGGTAGATCTGCCCCCGATCAGGCATTTTCTGCCGGTCGGCACATTATTGTGCCGGTGGAGAAGTTTAGGCAGCCGGTGGCAGCCGGTGACCACCCCATCCAGCCGGTGGTGTTCCCAAGGCCTTGTTTAGGCAAAATGAGTAGTTGTTGGTCTTCATAGCTCAAGAAAGTGCAAGAAAATGCACCCCCGATGTTCAACCGGACCTCGTTTTGACTTCGGACCGTGTCTACTATGCGTAACACTCAAATTCAAGCAAAGACTGTATCCTTTTTGTATCCTTTTGTCATTTATAAAGATTCAAAAGTTTCCTCGTATGCGTCGCACGCATCCATCACATTGCCCGGCGCATCGTATCGCGCCATCTTGCACGTCCCTTGCGACTTGCACCGTTTTTGCATTGTCGTGTGGCATGCAGGTCATACTTACATTTTGCATTTCCATTTGCATCCCGAGGTACGTGTGCCTCGTTCTGCATTCAACGGCGTACGTCGGCCTTATTTTGCATTTCCATTGCATCTCGAGGTACACGTGCCTCATCTTGCATCTCATTTTCGCATTCCATCTCATTATTTTGTGCACTCGCGTTGTCTAACGCATCGCGCTATCTTGCGCATCACATGGCATTTGGCATGCATTCAATCACACTATTTTGTGCACTCGCGTTGTCTAACGCATCGCGCTATCTTGCGCATTACATTGCATTTGGCATGCGTTCAATCGCACTATTTTGTGCATTACATTTGCTCGCACTATCTTGCGCACCCCACCTGCACTTGTTAGTGCATTACATTTTGACTCGGGCTATTTTGCGCAACGCACTATCTTGTGCATTCGCACTGTCTTGTGCATCACATTTTATTCGCGCTATTTTGCGCCGCACACTATCTTGTGCCTTACATTTCATTCGCGCTATTTTACGCATCGCGCCGTTTGGCGCACCCCCATTGCACTCCATTTTCCATTCAATGAGGTATGCGTGCCTCATTTCGCACTTCATTGCGTCTCGAGGTACGCGTGCGTCGTTTTGCATTTTATTTTCCATTCAATGAGGTATGCGTGCCTCATTTTGCATTTCATTGCATCTCGAGGTACGCGTGCCTCGTTTTGCATTTCATTTTCCGTCTAATGAGGTATGCGTGCCTCATGTCCATTTTAGTTTTGCATCCATGAGGTATGCGTGCCTCATCTTGCATCTCATTTTGCACCTCATTGTTTTACCCTGGGTCCGGCGGGACCTTAAACACGCCTGGTCTAGGAGACCTTAAATCCTCGAAGGGTGCAAGACCTTTGGTGTGTTAAGTTGCCCTCATTGCATTTGGCATGCATTTCATTTTGCACACCATTTTTCACACTTGCGCGTTCTCAAACGCGGTCCAGCGAGACCTTAAACACGCCCGGTCTAGGAGACCTTAAATCCTCGGGAGGTGCAAAACCTTCGGTGCATTAAAATATGCACTTCATCGCATTTGGCATGCATTCGTATTGCACTGTCTTGTGCACTCGCGTTGTCTAAACGCATCGCGCTATTTTATGACGCATACCGTTTGGCGCACCCTCATTGCACTTCATTTTCCATCCTTTGAGGCACGCGTACCTCATTGCACTTCATTTTCCATCCTTTGAGGCACGCGTACCTCATTGCACTCCATTTTCCATCCGTTGAGACACGCGTGCCTCATTGCACGCACGTCTCATTTGCCCCATTTGCATCCGCATACGTGTCTCATTTGCATCGCATGCACTTAAAGTGTTGTGCAACAGTTGCCCCCCCGGGTCTGGCGAGACCTTAAACACGCACGGTCCAGGAGACCTTAAATCCTCGGGAGGTGCAAGACCTTCGGTATGTTAAGTTGCCCCTCATTGCATTTGGCATGCATTCCATCGCGTTGTTTCGCGCACCTCATCAGTTGCCCCCTCATGGTCTGACGAGACCTTAAACACGTACGGTCCAGGAGACCTTAAATCCTTGGAGGGTGCGAAACCTTCACCATATTTGCATCCCGGTCTAGGAGACCTTAAATCCTCTGAAGGTGCAACTCCTTCGGTGTTTGTCGTGCCCGAACGACTTTCGGTGGTCTGGTAAAGCCACCTGCCTGTTTTTGCGGTGAGTTCCTAGGAGACCAATGGGGATAGTGAAAACTAGAGTTCGAATGGCTTATGCCTAGAACGCAAAGGTTCGAGATTTCCGAGACTAAAGTCTGGTTTAAATACCCAAGGGGTGTACCCTCGGCTTGAAATCTGTATGGAAGCCCCATAGGTTGAGGCGGCATGTTTACGCCTCAATTCTGGATACCGAACCAACCTAGTATATCGCCCTGTTGGGAGAATAGGGAAAGCTGCAATCATAGTCGTTGCATCATACTGCATTAACATGCATCATTAATACTGCATATGTCATGCATTTCAAAAAATTCAAAAAAAACATGCATACGTCATGCATCATCAATGTAGTATAGTGCATATGTCATGCATCTTCTGTAAATATCCAGTGCATATTGCATTGTAGCTTGCATGCATTCACTGCATCATCTTCCATCTATGGCTTGCGCCTTTCCTTGTTGAGCTTGGTCTGGTATGTGCCCTTACTTTTCACGTTGAAGCATGGTTCATGTGCATCGCGCCTATTCCTTGATGAACTTGGTTTGAGGTTGCGGCACCTTTTCTGTGTTAGACATGGCTTGTATGTGTGCTTGCCTTTCCTAAGCGAGATACGGTTCGGCCCGCGCGCCATAATCGCATACCACATTGTAGTGTAATTGTTGCATCCGGCATTAGGATCATTATTCTTTCCTCAGCGGGTTGTTTCCCCACTTATGTCAATCCACCCAATACTTGTTCTTGTGTCCGTGCGAAGTACTCATAGATCAGACATCGTTCTATGGGAGACGGACTTATTACCTCCATCAATCTATTTGACATTTGTGTGGTTTTGAACTGCTCATGATTGGATCATGATTCAATTGCTTTTCAATTGCATTGCATATTATTTGCATTGTTTATATTTGTTTTGTAGTTTTGCATATCATTTGCATTACATTTAGATTCAATTGCATATCATTGCACTGCTTTGTGCACTTCATTGCATTGTCATGCATGTGGCTAACAATATTGTACCTGTTAAGTTTACTTTCTTTGCAGGCACGATATTGTATGTACGGCTCATTTGAGGCTGGTGCAATTGGACGAGCCGCACAGGTATTGTATCCTCCGCGTGAGACGTTTTGAGAATTACATAATTCTCTTACATCATTTCTACATTGTAGCGTAGATTGGCATATGCTAGCTTATAACTGTCGCATGTGTGCTTCATTACAGCTTTCTTTGCATGATCGTAAGTTATGCTCGGCTTCTGCATCATCTTGCATTTTGCCCCTGCCTTCGGGCGCATACCTTGTTTGTCTTGCATGTTTGTCCAAGTCTTCGGCCTTGTCAAAAATGGGTCGTCTCTGGGCTTTGACATTCACTCCCGTCATTGTTATGACTTCCGAGTTACACAAAGAGGGCAAATCAGACACCCCATTTTTGACCGTCCTCAAGACTTGGACATCACCGCTTGAACACTCGGTGATTATCCATGTTTGTGTTTGTTTGGAGTTCCCGGAGTTCTCGGCTACGCGCCTTGCCTCAGGATCTCCGAACTTGACTGTTTTGTGTTTGGTTTTGCACCAAACACTTGTGCTTTGCCTCGGAAGGGCAGGGAATGCTTTGTGAGGCACCCCCACACACCACCGGCTGTGGCTAGAGGCCACCGGCTGGATGGTATTGCTATCGGCACTTTATTGTGCCGACCGGCACTCTTTTGTGCCGACCGGCACTAAGTTTTGTAAAAATGACACTCTTTCTTGCCTACGACACCATGCATTGCTTTATGAGATATTTTCAGACATTTGTATAGTTTGGTTCCTCCATACACGTGTATGGAGGGATGACCCTCTTAGTTAGCTTAGCTTGTAAGCTTTGCAAGCTTTGCTTGCCTATAAGAGGACCACTCCTCTTCTTGGCTTAGGGTTACAAAATTTTAGACATTTTAGACAGACCAAGCTCTGGTTTTTAGGGTTAGGATAGATACACATCCTATCTCTCTTCTTCTGTCTTGTTTTGTACACTAGGTGTTTGTGTCATACTTTTGCTCACCAACACCTAGTGTTTCACCTTCCTTGGGTTCTTGAAGGTCCAAAGGTTTGTTTTGGAGCTTTGGAGCTGGTTTGGTGCTCAAGGAGGCAACCACATCACCATTGTTGAAGAAAAGCTTCAAGGGTAAGAAACTAGCCATTTTTACCCCTTTCTTGCATCTTGTTTTTACCTAGTTTAGAACTATTTTTGTGCTTGGTGTTCAATACAAAAAAGTTCTGTTTTTTAGTCCTCTTGATTGTTTATTAAGAGTGTTTTGTGGTTTGAGCAAGTTTGACCACCCTTAGGCCTTGAAAAGGCCCTTTTTTGTGCCATTTTGTAAGAGATCCGAGACCTTGGTGTTAGGATCTCTTCACCACTGAAATCTTGAGGGATTTCAGTGGTGAAGATGATGCCTTAGAGTCTCAAGAAGGAGAGGACCACCCCCTCTCCTTGATGTCCTTGAAAAGGACAAGATTTGGCTTCTTGAGGGAGCTTGTGCTTAAGTGTGTGTTGAGCATGTTTGGTTTGTTTTTCATGCTTATATTGCCATGATATAACATGTTTCTACGTTGGTTTATGTCCCTTATGCATGCTTAGCATAGTTGCCTTGTAATGCCTTTTGATCCTCTAACATGCTTAGGTTGTATGCCTTAGCTTCTAGCATGTTTTAGGCTTGCCTTTGTGAATGTTTTATGCTTATTTTGCCATGTTTTAGCTCTGTCCATAGTCATTTGGGTTGATCTTGGCATGCATTGTGTAGCCCCTTTGCATTTTAGGCCTACTAGCCTTTGAGTATGCATGTGTAGCATGTGTTGCTTACCTCATTTTGATGGTTTGGAACCATTTTGCATGCTATTTCAGTCCTTCATACATGTTTGTTTGATTGCTTAGTGTGCCTCTTTAATGCTTTAAGAGTATGTATTAAATGCTCCATGTTTTGGCTTTAATTCATGCCTTTGGATTCATGTCATCTAGATGCCATCTAGGTGGTCCTTTGGGCTTAGTTTTACATGCTAAAAATCTGTTTTGAGTTGTTCAATGCATGCCATAATTGTCTTGCATAAGTATAGTTTAAAGCCTCATTCGCTTGCCTTAATGCTTGGACCATTTGTATGCTTTGTTTGGCTTGCTTTGTTAGTTGGTTTGGCACCATGTTTAACATGATTTTCAGAGCTTTACAATGCATGCTCATTGTCTATGTTTGGTCTCTTTAAGTGTGCTTGAGAGTTGCCATGTTTGTGCCTAAGTGTTGGACCATGATTGCATGCATGTGTGTGTGCATTTTAGCCCTCATTTCCTTGGTTTTGGCCACTGATTTTGGGCCTTTTAGGGTGGCCTAATTCATGTTTCAGTCCATCCTCTATTTGGTTTGCATGCTTACCTTGCATGCTTGCTTGTATGCTTGCATGAGTGCATTGCATTACCCATGTTGCATGATAGATAACATGACTAGGTTGCATTGTATCAACATGCATTCCTTGTCCCTTGAGTTGGTGATAGGGATTGGGACTTTGGTTTGTTTGGTTTGCATACATTTGAAATCAAAGTTGCATTCTCAGTTCTTTGGGCCATCATGCATAGAAATGCGTGATTGGTGGTCCGGGAATCGAGGCACATGCCCCTTTGAGTCAATAACATGATAAGGAGTGTGTTTGGTGCATACGTGCTTTGAATTACATTGCCATGCAAGTTTTGTCCTCTGCTGCTGTGGGTTGCAGGTTCTGCAGGTGTTAAGTGCCGACCGGCAGTAAATTTCTAGCCGATAACTTAATCTAGTGCCGGTGGCCTCCTTCTTTAGCCGGTGGTTCTCTACCCCAGCCGGTGGTACTCCCCAGTGCCCTGAGAGGCACTCCTGGGACTTTGGTAATTTTCTGAGGAGGAGAGCAGAGGGAACAGAGGCAATCCGTGCATGGCAGTGCGATTCCGAGCCAGTCCCGAGCACGTGCTGCATTGGGCCCTCACCCCGAGGCGATTTACAGTTTAATTAGATTAATTATTTTATTTAATTAATTTAGTTGATTTGTAATATTTTATTGGGTAATGCTATAGTGTGCAACTTACACCTTACACCTTTTTGTATTCACTTACACCTTACACTTACACCTTTTTTTACCTTGCACATACACCTTTTGTGTAAGTGGCACATGGTGTGCAACTTATACATTTCATTTATACCTTCCACTTACACTTACACCTTACACTTACACCTTTTGTGTGAGTGGCACATGGTGTGCAACCCACTTACACCTTTTGTGGGTTGCACACCTAAGAAAACTCCTATTTTAATTAGCTTGTGTAGTTAATTAATGTGTATATTCTTTCGGTCCCTCCGAGCGAGGGCAAAATTGTAATAAGTGTGTGTGAGTGGGTGTATGTCTTCCAAACCCCCATTTCTTTCTATCCCTTTTATTTACCCACTTTCGATGGTAGATTAGGGCATACTTATTTTAGCATACATTATGCTCTGCATGCGTGCATCCATGCATTTGTTGACAAGCACCGGGCTCGGTACATCATACAAACTGCATTGCAATTTTCAATTCCAAATTGAATACGTGCTACTCGCGCATTTCACATGTCATGTTTAGGGTTAGCCGAGCCTACTCTAGATTGCATCTATGCCTGTGTTGCATTAGCCACTTAACATGAACTAGGTCATGCATGCTTGCTAACTAGTTTCTTGTTTTGGCACGGAGTACGATGTAAGTTTTTTACGCTTTAGCATACCACATGCGTGTGAATATTGCCATGACAGTATGCTTACCACGCGGCTAAGTGCTTATGTGTTATAAACTGTTTGAATGGCTGTGGGTGGAGGTTGGATTGCCTGAGTTGGGAAAACTCGTTGAAATTCGTATTTTAGCCTACTTGCGAGTAGCAATTTCAAATTGTTTTCAAAACAAACGGATATGCAATGTTTGTTTCCAATTTAGGCGATCTAGTCTATACTTGTTTGCTGCGCGCATAACATAATAATTCTAGGTTAATAATTGGAATAAGAGCACATGATGTTTTCAAAATCGGATATCACGGTTAGTAGAGGCTGGTCTTCGGACCGGGCGAAAGGGGGCGAAAGGCGGTGTAGTGGCCCTCTCTTTCTTTGGACTTGACAATCATGTCGTCCACATACACCTCGACCTCTTTATGGATCATGTCATGTAATATTGTGGTTGCAGCCCGTTGATATGTAGCCCCAGCATTCTTCAGCCCAAACGGCATCACTCTGTAACAATATGTACCCCACGGGGTGGTAAAAGCAGTATTCTCCTGGTTTTCGAGTGCCATTACTATCTGATTATAGCCTGAAAAGCCATCCATGAATGAGAGCAAGGCGTGCCCCGCTGTGAAATCTATCAACTCGTCGATATGCGATAAGGGAAAGTCATCCTTCGGACTGGCTCTGTTCAAATCCCTGAAGTCCACACATACCCTGATTCTGCCATCCTTCTTCGGCACTGGAACAATGTTGGCCAACCAAGTCGGGTATTCGGATACCAGCAGGAAGCCTGCGTCAATCTGCTCGGTGACCTCTTCTTTGATTTTAATGGCCCAATTAGGGCGGATCCTTCTGAGCTTCTGTTTGACATGTCGGGCCTCGGGGTCAAGAGGGATCCAGTGCTGTACAATCTCAGGATCGATTCTAGGCATGTCTTCGTAGGACCATGTGAAAACGTCTTTGAAATCTTTTAATAAAGCGACTAAGCGCTCGCGTTCCTCCGAAGACAACGTGGACCCGATCTGGACCAGCCGCGGGTCCTTCTTAGTACCAATGTTCACGGTAGTGATTTCATCCATTAAGAGTTTAACAAACCTCTCCTGCTCTTGTTCAATTAGTCGGTGCAAAACCGAAGGAATTTCGTCCTCGTCGTTTTCATCAAAATTTTGAAAGTCCTGATTTAAGCAATAAACCAAAGGCATAGAAAAGTACTCGGAAACCACGGTCACCTCATTCTCATTAGATACTTCTGAACCGTCCAATTCTTCTGTTACAACCGACTCAAAAGAGAAAGAAAAAGACGACCTGGACAAGACTGTGGCATCCGGGTTATCACCCCCAGAATATCAACTCAGACTTCGGACAAGCTGAATCGATTCCGACTCACAAGACTCGGTGGAATCGATTCGCTCACTGACCCGTGTCGCTTGACAAAAATCCCTCATCGTCTTGCCGGTGAGGGAGGGTGCGATGGATGCATCCAAAATAGCCGATGGTAGGCCACTGCTTTCATCTCCGATCATGGACACCGAGGAGTCATCCGAGCACACCGTTGATCAAAGGATCCAAAGTAGACATGCCGATTACCCCATTTCAAACTCTGTGCTCGCAGATTCCACTTCCTTGCTATGCTCAGTCTCAACTGTTGGGTCTGTCTGCCTTTCAACAACATCATCCCCAGATAACTATAGGTCAAAGAAAATTTCGAACCCCGGCATGCGCTTCTTTTGTTCATTCAGCCATGGCTCAGGAAAACCACAGAATGGAAAGTCTTCCCCCTCCCGGACGAAGCGTCCGTTCAGGGTACCCTAGATAGGCCGATGCATCAATTCAAAAGGTTTCCCCATCTGTTTTGCTTTGGCTCTTCCTGCCATCTCTTTTCCTTTTCTTACCCAATCTTCCTTGTTGGGCAGATAACCCAAGCCGAAGGTATGGGGGTTGTGCGGCACTTCGGCCAACGCTGCAATGCCCTTACGGCCGCTCTTCCCTAATCCCATCCCGGGGATGTATTGGAGCTTGTTCATGAGGTACACTGCTTGAGCACTGACATATATTCCTTCGTTAGCAACCATGATATTCTGTACGACCTGAACCTCAGCCAGGGCAAAACCCGATATGAACACATCTTCCATGCCGTGCTCGATCTCTAGAACAGGTGTGGATACTTCCGGTGGTGGGTGGATTGATGAATTCCCAAAGACAATGGCTACTCCCTTCCCATAGGGGTATTTCACCATTTGATGTAAAGTAGATGATCTCGCTTTGCTGATGCAACCATCCGCCCTAAAAGCAAATTGAAAGTCATGGGAACTTCTAGGACATGGAAATCTATCTCGTCTTTGCCTCGCCCAACCTTTGTCTCGAACTTTAAGCTCCCATTACTTACTTGTATTGTATTGTCGTACGCCCGGATGACTTGAGCTGTTGGCATGAAATCTGCGGTTTTCAAGCCAATCGCATACACCGTCCTCGCTGGGCAGACGTTGATGGCAGACCCGGTATCGACAAGTACCACCGGTATCCACTTATCTCTACATTCCACGGAGATGTAGAGGGGTTTATTTTGATTTGTGCCCTCGGGCGGGAGTTCTTTGCCTGAAAAGGTTAATGTCGGGGAACCTCCTCCCGGAAAAACCAGCCCAACCAGCTGCTCTGGTGTAGTCTCTATGGAGAGTTTGGCCTTATCCATGGCTGTCAAAACAACCTGCCTGTGTACTCGCGAGGCCATGAGCAGTCCCCAAATGGAGATGTCTGCTTGTATCTTTTTCAGCTGCTTGAGTACAGCTTCTTCCTCAAGTTGCTTCTCCTTTTGCTTCTCGGCTTCCCTATCCTTCCCTGAGGCCTCTGGTTGATCCAAGTGTGGGGGTTTGAAATATCGCCCACTCCTCGTCATGTGGTCGACCTCTCCAAGGTACCAAGTGTTATCAGGTTGGTTATTCCCCCAATCTTCATCCGTGCGGGCAAGATATAGGTCCTCATCTTCCCACCACATTCCATCAGCGGCCGACACACATCGGCTCTGTATGATCGTTTGCGCCATGAGACCTTCCATCCACCTGCCTGTAGTATTCTCGTTTCCTGTGCACACAGCAATTTCAACTCCCACATGGGCCTTTGCTTTCCTGATTCTCTCGTAATCTTCAAAACTTGCTTGTTCTGACATGACTAACTGTTCAATCATCTCCGTACTCAAAATATTCCAATATCGGGCGAAATTCTTGACACCGGCACCCCCCGACGATGTGTTCTGCTCTTCGACCCTTCCGGCCGTCACTGATATTCTCATTCCTGCTGAACTCTGCTTTGCCTGAAATTCTCCTACCACAACGGGCTGATCGTCCAACCACCCGGTAACTTCCGTTGAATCCTCATAGTCGAACCACGCAACTGCGGCGTCCTCTAGGTATTGGTCACTGTAAAATTGAAGATCGGCCAGGTCCTCCCCTACAGCTGTTACATCATCTGTTCCCTGTCCCAAACTATCTCCTTGGATCACACACAACTCTCCCCTTGTTGGCAATTCTACTTCGGGCCCATCTTGGCCTTTTGATGAAATGTAGTCACTCGGACTATACGTCTTCCCAACGTAACTCCCAGATTTCGCAGACTCTGACCCGACAACCTGTTTCTCCTTTGGAATCTCCTTCCTCGTTTGGCGATCATCGCTACCGCTTAGATTGGGTCATGGAGATGTACATCATGCACAAGTCGGTGCAATCGGGGAGGAACACCTCTGGTTTAGGCAGGTGGGTAGGTGTGATATAGATACTAGGGTCGTAGGACACGGTCCCAGTATGGATGAAATTGAGTCTTTTGGGTGGTGGAGCTTGGTTATGTGCGGGGAGGGGATTTGTAGTAACATTGGGTTTTTCGGGAGGCAAAATCACCCCATTGTCGATGAGATCTTGGATCTCATGACGCAACCGGAAGCACAGATCGGTGTCGTGACCGTGCTGTTGGTGAAATGCACAATATTTGGCCGGGTTATGGGTAGGAGGGAGTTTTTCTGGTAAGGGCCGCGGCTCTAGGGGCTTCAGGTGCCCTTTTTTGATCAAAACCCCCAGAGCTTTGGATAGGGGCATATATAGTGGGGCGAAGGTTCTGGTGTTTCTGGGTGGGTATTTGGTTGTTTGTGGGTTGCTTCCGGACGCGCCGGAGAATGGTGCAGCTGCCGTATTTCTTGGAGGGGGGTTGGCGGTGACCATGCTTACTTCGGTGGCTCTCGTAGTAGTAGTGCCACTTGGGCCTGCATTGCTACCACGATTGAAAGTTCGTCGGGGTTGCTCCCGGTCGTTATCAATCAAGCCTTGCTTCAAGGCATCTTCAATCTGCACTCCCATTTCATGTAGATCAAAAAAAGTAGGAAAGAGGAGTACTATCATCTTTTGCATCAATTTTGGTTGAAGATTGCGCACAATCATCCGAATCTGGTCTTTGTCCGTAGGCCTCAAGGTCATCATCGAAGCCTTGGCCCTCCATCTGGTTACAAACTCTAAAAAACTCTCCTTAGGCTCTTGCCTAGTCGTCTCGAGATCACGGGTCGTTATCTCAATCTGTGTATTATACGAATACTGTGCGATGAAGGCCTCAGCCATTTCGTCCCAATTCCTCTTGACGTCATCTTCTAGCTTGGCATACCATATGGCCGCCACACCCGACAGGGTCCGGCCAAACAAAGACAACTTCTGAAGCCTACTGAGGCCCATCGATCTTAGAACATCTGAAAACAGTCTCAAGTGTACCATGGGGTCCCTGGACCCGTCAAATCGATCAATATGAGGCATTTTGAATCTGGAGGCAAGCGTCCGCGACTACGTCGGTGTAACCATCTTCAATGTCGGGGATAGTCTTGACCCCTTGTGATCTCTTGAACAACTTTTCAAGCTTGCTCAACTTTAGTGCAGTAGGATCAGTCTCAAACTCAAAGGGAGAGTCTGGTAGGTTGGTGGGTGTCTTTGATAGCTGAGGTTGGATTTGAGGTAGGGTTGGAGGTGGGGGTGGTCCTGTGGGTAGCTCTGTATCAGTCTGAACATTCATTAGGGAACTTCGGTGGGGAGGAGCTTGATGCGGCGGATGCCGGTTGTCTTCTAGCCTGGCAATTGTCTCTGCCTGTTCCCTCACAACTGTGGCCTGTTGTCTGGCGAAATCTGCCTGACGGACGGCATCCTGCTGCATTGCTTTCATGCTTTCTTGAAGGTGGCGCACCATCTCCTCCAAACTAGCCATGCTATCCTGCTCTGGTTGGATTACTGGTATGTATTCTCTCTCTGTTGGTGACACAGAATCCTGATCCCTACTGAACACAGGTGGGGTAGATAAAGCCCTCTGAACTGACTGCTGTACTGATGTCCTCTGCCTGACTGACCTCCGTCTAGTAACCGGGGGTAGTGAGTAGTACACTGGTTGTCCGTCTATCAGATCCTCAGATCGAAGGAGTCGACGGCCTCTAACCCAGGGTGCTTGGGGGATATCTATCGGGTCGGTAGCAATCGTGCTCAACTACCTAATAAAGAGATAAATAAAGCGTATAAATAAACAGACAATTGGACAGCACAACGGCGTAAAATAAATCTATAACACACGGTTTGGATAACACGCTAAACTCGATACACTGTTCCTCAAACACTGATCACTGTTTCTGAATCATTGCCCCCAAGTCTGAATCTTGTACCCACAGATAACTGATTTCCCAAAATACTGTTACTGGTGCCCTCAGGCCGGATACCCAATCTTGCAAACTGACATGTGTGTTCCTGTAGAGATACACTCTGAAAGCACATAGCAGATAAATGAGGGCCAATACACCCCTATGTTGGGGTAGGGTTTCCCTGTCCTATTTTGTCAGGAGCTAGGGTTTCACTACGCACACAGCGGTTTCAAACAACCTATATTGGGTAAGCAACCTGTCCTAATTTGGAGTGGTCACTACGGATTCCGAATATGCACTAGGTCGACTGGTCAAAAAGGGTGCCCCGGTAAAACCGGGGTTTGTGTTCCCATACTGGCAGAGCCCGCAACCGGTCAGCCTTATGGTCATGCCTTGACAAGACAAGCCTCCAGCAAACTGCTCAGGAATAGCAGATGGCCAACACGGTGTCCTAGGTGCACCAATGCACATGCAATGCAAAGAAACACATAAGTGTAGTCAAAACAGGATATCACGAGTTCGAGTCAAGCTCTCTAAACTCCCCAGAGTAGCGAAGCCTTGGCCAAGTGGGCCTCTATGCTACAGTTCAAACTCCCTTTTTGTGTTGCGGTTCTAAATCTGAACCAAAGAGCCCAACTCTGGCAAATTGTTTTGAAGAAAAACAGATTTTGAAAAAGTAGTGCCAAACATGGACTGCTTTGCCATATTACAGAGTCGCCACCTAAATGTTTTAAAATGGGAAATTTAGAAAACCCTGACTCGGTGCCGAAGGCCACGTGTCCGTCTTTACCAAAGTGGTCTTGGCTCGAGCTTAGATGCGATCGGGAAGGTCACTATGAGCACCCCTTCGCCTGATTCAAGATCGCCTCTACTAACCGTGATATCCGTTTTTGAAAACATTACATGCTCTTATTCCAATTATTAGCCTAGAATTACTATGTTATGCGCACAGCAAACAAATATAGACTAGATTGCCTAATTTGGAAATAAACATTGCATATCCGTTTGTTTTGAAAATAGTTTTGAAATTGCTACTCGCGAGTAGGCTAAAACACGGATTTCAACGAGTTTTTCCAACTCAAGCAATCCAACCTCCACCCATAGGCATTCAAACAGTTTATCTCATATAAGCATCTAGCCACATGGTAAGCATACTGTCATGGCAACATTCACACGCATGCAACATGCTAAAGCATAAATACTTGCATCGTACTCCATGCCAAAACAATAAACTAGTTAGCAATCATGTATGCCCTAGTTCATGTTTAAGTGACTAATGCAACGCATGCAATGATGTAAGCTAGACAGGCTCGACTATCCTAATCATGGCATGTGGAATATGACAGATAACACGTATTCAATTTGGAATTGAAATACAATGTAGTTAGCGTGATGTACCGAGCCCGGTGCATGCAAATACTGATGAATGATGCACGCATGCTATCACATGGTATGCTAAATTAAACGTGCCCTAATCTACCATCATAAGCAGGTAAATAAAAGGGAAGAAAGAAATGGGGATTGGAAGACATACGCACACTCACGCACACTTATTACAAATACGCCCTCACTCGGAGGGACCAAAAGAATATACAGTCCGAAAATAATACAGTCCAAATACATAATGAATTATTACAGAATTTCAAATTATCAAATTAAATTTAATGTAAAAAAGAAGGGGGCCTCAGCCTTGCCTCGGGATCTTGTGAATGATGCATGCTCGAATCCGACTTGCCGGAAACCGCCATAGCTTCTTTGCCTCTGTCTCTACTGCCCTGTCTCTCCAAAAATTTCCTAAGTCCCAGAATGCCTTCCTTTCATGCTACTGCATACCACCGGCTGGAGGAAATGTTCACCGGCTCTCCAAAATAGTCACTGGCCGTCCATGAGGTTATCGGCCATCTGTATAGTGCCGGTCGGCACAAAATTCCTGCAGAGGACAGTTTGACAGCAACAGCAGACAGACAGTGCATGACATGGAGTTTTTGAGCAAATATAAGCATGGCCAATGCCCCCTATCATGTATGGGACTCAAGGAAGCACGACCCTTGGTTCTTGAGCCATCAATTATGCATCTTGATGCATGATAACCCAAGGAACCAAGATTGCATTTCAATGTAAAAATGCATGCAACATACAAAATGAGAACTAAGTCCCTATCATGTCGAGATCAAGGGCTCTAGTGACATGAGAATTGAGGTGTGTTTTGTCACTTGAAGTACGAACACTCCTCATTTCTCACACTTGGTTTGACACCCCCAAACCAAGTAATGCAATGCATGTTATACAAACATGGCTCAAATGGTGCAATGTGAGATGAAATGCAAAACATGCCAAATGTAATGCAACATATTGTGATAAGTATACAATACTAGGTATGCAAGATACAAAGTGTGATGCAAACATGGGCACTTAAGGCAATAGGATTGTCATATGTCAAGACTACATTGACCAAACATGCAACAAGCATCAAATAAATGTGCATTGGTGGACTTAATCACAATAGGGCAGACCTCAAACTTCCCCAAAACAGTGGCAAAATGCGCCCAAAATGGTATATCAACACTCATGCAAGCATGCAAACAAATGGGCCTAAAACCAAGGCATAAACAAAGGGGTATTCCACCACCACCAACATGACCACTCATGGCACATATTAGACATATGAAAACAGAGTTCTAGCATAAAAACATCCACCCAAATCCCTTGATATGGCAGCCCGAAAATGCTTCGAACATACAAGCATGCATAAGGCCTATTCCTAGGCATAAAAGGGGATACCCTAAAAGCATGAAATAAGCCACATATGCAAACATACAAACATGATTTATGGACTGAAATAGGATTCTAAATGAGGCCAAATCAAGAGAATGACCTAAACTAAGCATGTTAGAGGCCGATACAACCAAGGCTTACAAGCCAAAACACAAAGCAACTATACTAATCATGCCAAACATGACAAAATCAATGGCCTACAGCCTCTAGACATGGCAAAATGATGCTAATATCTTCATGAAGTGAGGCCCATACATGCAAGGAACATGGCCTAAACTCATGGCTCATTTCTAGGCAAACTAGAGCTTTACAAAGCAAGTGTAAGAAGCATGCTAAGGACCACAAAAACAACCAAAAAAAGGGATGATATATGATCCAAAACACCCAAAAAAAAACTTTGAAATGAAGCCAAATGCAAGTATGCATACATGCTACTTTGTGAGCCAAGGACAAAGGCAAGAGAGGGGCCAAGCGGAGAGGGGTGTCCCTCCCCTATTTATGACTTCAAAATACCTCCCTCACCACTAAAAACCCACTGGTTTTTAGTGGTGAGAAGACCAAGAACACCAAGCAAATAAAACCTTAAGAAAAGGCAACAAAATGGCCAAAACAAAGGCCTAAGAAGGTGAGCTTTCTCTCAAACCACAAAACACCCTTAATGAATGTTCTTAAGCATGAAAATATAAGCCTTTTTTATGTTGGACACAAAGCCAAAAACACAAAGCAAGATAGGTAAAAACTAGTTGCAAAAATGGGGAAACTAAAGTAACTAGCTCACCCTTGAAGACTCCTTGAAGAACAAGTGATGTAGCCCTCCTCTAATGATCAAAACCAGTCCAAAACCACCACAAACAAACCTCCAAGTCCCTCAATCTCGGAGCTAGGTGTAATAGTGTGTGTAATGGTGTAAAAGTAAGGCAAAATACACTATAGAGATCCAAAACACACACACAAGGATGAGAGAGATGGAAAATATAGAGAGAGGAAGTGTATAGAGATATATGAGCTCTGGTTTTTTTGTCTCTCCAATGGCCAACCCTCAGCCAAGAAGACAAGGCCTCCTCTTATAGAGGAGACAATTTTGTAAGCTTAGCCACTAAGCAAACAAGAGGCTCATCCCTCCAAGCAAGTGCTATACAGCTGCTTCAAAATATCTCAAAAAGCAACTGAACAGTGGTCGGCTGGGAAAAAATGTCATTTTGCCATAATTGACTGCCGACCGGCACAATATAGTGCCGATGGCAATACCAACCAGCCGGTGGCCTCTAGCCACTGCCGGTGGTGTGTGGGGATGCCTTACAAGGCATTCCCTGCCCCTCCAAGGCAAAGCCCAAGTGTTTGGTGCAAAACCAGACACAAAACGGTCAAGTTCGGAGGTCCTGAGGCAAGGCGCATAGCCGAGAACTCCGGGAACTCTGAACGAACACGAACATGGATAATCACCGAGTGTTCAAGCGGTGACGTCCAAGTCTTGAGGACGGTCAAAAATGGGGTGTCTACAGGTTCCTGCTGGTATCTGAATACCCAACTTGGTTGGCCAACACATTCCAGTGCTGAAGAAGGATGGCAGGGTCCGGGTATGCGTGGATTTCAGGGATTTGAACAGAGCCAGTCCGAAGGACGACTTTCCCTTGCCGCATATTGATGAGTTAGTGGACTTCATAGCAGGGCATGCTTTGCTTTTGTTCATGGATGGATTCTCGGGCTATAATCAGATAGTGATGGCACCTGAAGACTGGGAGAAGACTGCTTTCACCACCCCGTGGGGGACTTACTGTTATAGGTTGATGCAATTTGGGTTGAAGAATGCTGGAGCTACATATCAACGGGTCGCGACCACAATATTACACGACATGATCCACAAAGAGATTGAGGTGTATGTGGACGACATGATTGTCAAGTCCAAAGATAGAAAGGGCCACTACACCGCCTTGCAAAAGTTCTTCCAAAGGATCAGAGAATTTCGGTTGCGGCTGAATCCTCAGAAGGGCATGTTTGGTGTTACAGCAGGGAAAATGCTGGGGTTTCTGATTACACAGATAGGTATTGAGGTCGACTCTTCGAAAATCAAGGCCATCTTAGAAATGCCACCACCAAGGACTGAAAAGGAGGTGAGAGGCTTTCTGGGTAAAGTGCAATTCATAAGACGGTTTATTTCAAAATTAACCTTGACTTGTGAACCACTTTTTGGTCTCCTGAAGAAAGAAAAGAAGTTCCAATGGGATGGCCAATGCCAAGCTGCTTTTGAACAGATCAAGGAATACTTACAGAACCCACCCGTTTTGTCACCACCTGAGCTGGGAAAACCGTTGATTTTGTACCTTTCAGTGACTAAAACTACAATGGGCTGCATGCTTGCCCAGGAATCAGAGGATAAAGTGGAGAAAGCTATCTACTATCTGAGCAAGAAGATGTCGGATTACGAGACCCCCTGCACTTCACTCGAGAAGGCTTGTTGGCCTTGGTATGGGCTACCAGGAAACTGCGGCACTACCCGTTAGCTCACTTTGTAATGTTGGTTTCAGGATTAGATCCAATCAAATATCTCTTCGAGAAAGCGCCACTTACGGGTAGGCTAGCTCGTTGGTTACTGTTGCTTTCCGAATTCGATCTGAAGTATGTGACTCGCAAGTCAGTCAAGGGAAGAGCGGTAGCAGAGTTCTTAGCCGATCACCCAGTGGAAGGAGGTGAAGCAGTCGAGTACTTATTCCCAGATGAGGCCATTTTGCATATCGACGATGAGCTTTGGACGATGTATTTTGCCGGAGCGTCAAACTAGTATGGGTATGGGGTAGGGGTGTTGCTGATAGTGCCTGACAAGTCCCGTATCCCTCTAGCATTTAAACTCCGATTCAAGGTCTTGAACAACGAAGCAGAGTATAAAGCATGCATTGTTGGTTTAGAAGCAGCCCTAGAACTAGGGGCAAAACGTTTGGACATCATCGGGGACTCGAACCTGGTTGTATCTCAAGCTAAAGGGGACTGGAAAGTCAAAGAAGAAAAAATGATAATGCATCACCAGACCTTGGACTTGTTAATTCCTTGGTTTGAGAAACTAAACTTTGCTCATCTGTTAAGAGAGAACAGCAGGTTCGCAGATGCACTAGCAACTCTATCTTCCATGATAGACATTCCTTTTGGAGTTCGGATACATCCGATCATCATTGACCATAAATTTACACTGGCATATGAGTCGATTGTTGCCATAGAAGATGTTCAAGATAAGAACCCCTGGTATTACGATGTCTAGAACTTCTTGGAGAAGGAGGCGTATCCACTAGGGGCAAATGCCAAGGATAAAAGGGCAATCAGAAGAATGGCTGCTCAGGTCATTGTCTGTGGGGGTAAATTGTATAAAAGAGGTCATCTGGGAATGCATAAGTTGTGTGTTGATGCCGAAGAATCGAAGCGCCTAATGGAGGCCATCCATGGAGGAGAGTGCGGAGTGCACATGAACGGGCTGATGTTAGCTCGGAAGATCCTCAGACAGTGTTACTACTAGTCCACCATGGAGGAGGATTGTATCGGCTTTGTTTGGCGATGCCACAAATGTTAGATCCATACAAACCGCATGAACATCCCGCCGTCGAAGCTGTACAATATGACTTCGCCATAGCCCTTTTTAATTTAGGGAATTGATGTGATTGGGGCCGTCACTCCGAAGGGGCCTAATGGGCATGAGTTTATTCTGGTCGCGATAGATTATTTCACAAACTAGGTTGAGGCCCAATCTTACGCGGTGTTGAAAGCGTCGCACATTGCAAAGTTTATCAGGAACAACATCATCTGTCGCTATGGAGTCCCGAACGAGATTATCTCAGATAATGGTTCCCACTTCAAGAAGGAAGTGATTGACTTGTTGGAAAAATACAATGTCGCTTTTCATAAGTCATCCACATATCGGCCGCAGACCAACGGAGCAGTTGAGGCCGCCAACAAGAATATCAAACACATTTTGCAAAAGATGGTGGAAACCTACCGGGACTGGCTAGATAAGTTGCCGTTTGCTCTGTGAGGCTACCAGACTTCAATTAGAACTTCTACTGGGTCGACTCCGTATTCATTAGTTTATGGGATGGAGGTTGTTCTACCTATTGAAATTGAGGTTCCGTCATTGAGAGTGCAGGCTGAGTGTTAGATAGCCGAAGCAGATTGGCAGCAGAGCTGATTCGAGGAACTCATGCTCTTTGACGAAAGAAGACTGAAAGCACTGTACCATGTTCAAGGTTATCAGCGTAGAATTGCTAGGGCTTTCAACAAGAAGGTTAAGTCTCGGAATTTGAAAGAAGGAAATTTGGTGCTCAAAGACAACCGAGCTCCCATCCACAACCCTAGGGGCAAGTTCAGACCCAATTGGACTGGTCCTTACATCATCAAGTCTATCTGGTCGGGTTGAGCTGTCGTTCTAATGGACCTAGATGGCCTAGAGTTCTCCTAACCGATCAACATGGACAAGTTGAAGAAATATTACCCCTGAGAGGCTCGCTAGGCCGAAAACCCGAAAGGGCGACCTAGGCAAATGTTAGAGCATGAAAAAT
The DNA here is from genome assembly GCA_025200525.1 of Camellia lanceoleosa. NCBI lineage: Eukaryota > Viridiplantae > Streptophyta > Magnoliopsida > Ericales > Theaceae > Camellia > Camellia lanceoleosa. The sequence continues at coordinate 47,927,057 of CM045767.1, forward strand.
TTGAAATTACAAAAACTAAGCTCGCAAGGTTAAAAACTCGCAAAGGGCAGTCTTGGCAAAAATTAGAGCGTAAAAGGAGAGTGAAAATACTCGAGTGAACCCGAGCCGAACTATGTAAGGCTTGATTCCCATCTTTGGGATGCGTAGGCAACTTCATCCTGAAGTCCAGCCATAAACCTTTCCCCGGTCAACTTTGTCCATTTGATCATCTCGTTCTTCTTTGTTTATTCAGCATTCAAGAGCTTCGGTTGTTATTTAGGTGCGTTATGCTATTGGACTAGGGGCAACTTTCGATTCTTTGAGATCGAGGTTGTGCATCTCGTGTGAGATCTCAGCGTGTCGATTCGATCCATATCGAAAATGGTTTTGAAAAGTTTTAATAAAAGTTGATTTTGTTCAAATTAATCTTTTTACAGCTTAGACCATTTTTGGACCAAAGTGGAAAATTTTCAGTACCCACAACCTTCAATTTTATTGATTTCAATACAAAGTCCTCTTGCTCTTGCATACAAATTGAAGTTGCTTTTGGTTACATTCATAAAGAAAACTTGAAAGTACTAATAAAGCAATAAATCTGGGGCATAGCTAAGTCAGGTGTTCCTGCGCCCCCCTCCCAGAGCTGGTCGAAGCTTCTGACGCCAAAGTGGGCCCAATCTGTGCCTCTTCATTGAGCCAATCTATGCACTCATCAGACAAAGTGCAACTGAAAGTGGGAGCGGGGGCTAGGAGTTCTCTCGTCCTCCATGCTGTGGCATACCGAGCAAGCTGTGCGCCTCAGACCAGAATGCAAGAGTACTCTATCCCTCTCGCGACAACTGATCATAATTGGCTGGCTGAACAGGAAAGGAAAGTAAAACACGCGATCGTCGAGACCAATCAAGCTGAATCGATCTGTGGGACATGCTGTAGCTTATTGTTGGTAGATTGAGCGAAGGACAGCGCCAAGCAATGCGGTCTGCGGACAAATTGCACATCCAGTCAAACCACCATCCCTTATCCAGGGCATCGACTAAACGCTGTCGGAAGAAGTAGCCAAGAGCTGAGTACGCTAGGCAAGAGTCCACAACCTGTAATTTGTCCATCAACCACACGTGGGGAGGGATGAAAAATGAGAGATTAAAGAATAGAGAGGTGTACGATGAGAGAAAAGTGAGAAAAGGGTTTCAAGAGAAAAAATCGAGTCTCAAGGATGAGTGATATGAGTAATATATATGTGAGGAAGGGTGGAACATTACCTGTAGCAGTAGTGGACTCCCCGCAAATTTGGTTGTCTCTCGATGATGAAAAGCATCCAAGCCCGTCAATGTCTCAGCTAATAACATGGCAATACAGCTTTTGCCTTCCCTTAAGCCTTAAACAACCTCGATCAACCAGACGCTAGATCCTCCGAAGCCTGATGCAGGCAAGAAATGAGATAGCATGCACAAACAAAGGGCATGTCACCGAAAGCCTTGCCAATGATGGTCACCGCGGTCACCAGCATCGGAAAACCGACAAATCAAACTTGGAATATCCAGCATTCCATCACAAATTAAAGATCGAGCGTCGTGCATAGTAAGCCCACACATTCGCCCTAAGGCTTGGGCGTGGCCGAAGCGAAGTTGGGGCAAGATTTATTCATTGCGCTCGGATTCCATCAAAGCTTGGAAATCTTCGAAGGTAGGACACACCTCTTGCCCGCCAAAGCTAAAGACATGTGTTATCGGATTCCAAAACCTTGCCGCGGCATTGAGGAATGGAAGATGAAGCGGAGTGCGACTTAGCGTGGATAGTGCATTTATGCCGAAACCTCAGAAATTTAGCTTTTCTGAGCCATCCAAGTTGGCAATCCAATTTGCAAGATTTTGGGCAAGAAACTCTTCCATTTGGTGAAAACTAGTGTTGAAATGAGGAAAACCACGAAGCTGGGGATTTTGTAGAAGATAAGATGTGAGTGGGAGACAGGTGGCAGCATTCTGGTGGTCCTTGTCATTTTTGGCCGGTCGACCAAAAATAATGTTGGTCGACCACCATTTTGGCTGGTCGGCTTGTTATTATGGCCGATGGCCATTTATTGTGGCCGATGGCTTCCTCTTTTGGCCGATGGCCTCCCCTCTTATCCCCAAGACTGCCTGTTTGCTGAGTATTCTGAAAAATTATGACTGGTTCCATTTTCGGTGCCTCGGGTGCTGATTTTGCAAAGTCACACCTATTTGCTTATCGAGTTGTTGTACGTTTGTTTATCGAGTTGTATTTAGTCCTTTTTAATTCTTTGTTTTGCTTATCGAGTTGTATTTACACTTGATTAACTTGTTAAGGTCGTTGTTTTGCTTATCGAGTTGTTTTGTCGTTAGTCGGTTCACTAGCTGATTATTACGGTGCAAATGCTTAATTTTCAAATCAAAGTTCAATCTCATTTACATTGTTATGTAATTTGATGCGATGCGATGCGATGTATAGAATGTACAAATGCAAAACTTTTTCAACAAAAAGCTTGTTTCATTCCATCATCTTTTCAAGTACATAGTTTTGGGGGAAAAAAAACCTGCCTAAGGCAGTGCAATGTGCTTAAACTACCAGTAAAAAGAAAAGTAAAGCAAAAATGGGGGAAAAGCAACAAAATGTCTGAACAGAGCAAGGAAAAGAAAAAGCAGCAGAATGTCTAGATTAATATCGGTGGCCTCCCCTTGTGGTCGATGCACCTCCCATACCCTTGTTGGGTCAGTTATGTGGTTTGGTGCCTCCATTACCCAAGACAGTGCAAGAAGGTGCGCTTTTGAACCTTAACCGGCCTTCGTCTTGACCTCGAGCTGTGTCTTCTGTGTGCGATGCTCGGTGAGTGCAAAGTGCATCCTTTCTCGTATCCTTTTGTATCTTGCAAGTTTCGCAGATCGCTTTAAACTTGTTATATTACAATGCTTTGTTATAATTGGAATAAGTGCACTCGCTACGCGTCTTTCTTTGAACAATGCCTCATCTTGTTTTGGTTGCATCTAAATATCGCGAATAGCATGCCTTCACCATACTTGTACTGAACATTATTTACTCCTTATTACACACATTGTACACGTTGTCGCGTGTGGTTTACTTACATGTGTTCAAGTTCCTTTTATTATACACATTGTACACGTTATCGTGTGTGCTTTACTTGCATGTGTTCAAGTTTCTTTTATTTCACACATTGTACACGTTGTCTCGTGTACTTTACTTACATGTGTTCAAGTTCCTTTTATTATACACATTGTACACGTTGTCGCGTGTGCTTTACTTACATGTGTTCAAGTTCCTTATTACACACATTGTATACGTTGTCGCGTGTGCTTTACTTACATGTGTTCAAGTTCCTTTTATTATACACATTGTACACGTTGTCGCTTGTGCTTTACTTACATGTGTTCAAGTTCTTTTATTACACACATTGTACACGTTCTTGCGTGTGTTTAACTTACATGTGTTCAAGTTCCTTATTACACACATTGTATGCATTGTCGCATGTGCTTTACTTATATGTGTTCACGTTTCTCTTTACTACACATTGTATGCATTGTCACGTGTACTTTACTTATGTGTTCAAGTTTCTATTATTTCACACATTGCATGCGTTTCCGCGCGTGCTTTACTTACATGTGTATACTTATCCTTGCTTTACACATTGTACACGTTGTCGCGTGTGCTTAACTTATATATGTTTGTGCCTACCTAGCATTGCTATGCTTGTTTCAAATCGCATTGTTATGCATCCTACTCGGCTTGCGTTGTCGCACATGCCCTCCTTGCATGGTTTTGCGTCCAATCCACATTGTTATGCGTCGTCCTTAAGTTGCATTGTCTTGCATCCCTTCACCTGCGTTGTCTCCCACGTCACATGCATTGTTATTCACACTTCACCTACGTTATAACGCACTTCTCACTTGCATTGCTATGCATGTTTCTAACAAAGTTGTACCTGTTAAGTTCTGTTTCTTTTTCAGGCACGATATTGTATGTACGGTTCATTTGAAGCTGGCGCAACGAGACGAACCGGACATGTATTGTATTCTCTGCATGAGACGTAGTGAGAATTAAATAATTCTCTTACATCTTTTCTGCATGCAATGTAGTTAGATTTGTATCCGCCTGCTTAAACTGTTGCATTTATTGTATGTATTTGCTTCGTTACAGCTCTTTTTGCATGATCATAAGTTATGTTCAGCATCATGCATGTTCCTTGCACCTTGCCCTTGCCCACAGGCACATACTTTTGCAATCTTGTATGCTGTGTCTAAGTCTTCGGCCTTGTTCAAAATGGGTCGTCTCTGGGCTTTGACACTCACTCCCGTCATTGTTATGACTTTCAAGTTCTGTCAAAGAGGGGCAACTGTAGACACCTTATTTTTGACCATCCTCAAGACTTGGACGTCACCATTTGAACACTCGGTGATCATCCATGTTCGTGTTCGTTTTGAGTTCTCAGAGGTCTCGGCTGCGCGTCTCGCCTCAAGACCTCTTAACTTGACTGTTTTGTGCTTGGTTGTGGGCCAAGCATTTGTGTTTCTATTTTGAGGGAAGAGAGTGGCTTGTTTGCTATTTCCTCAACCCACCGGCCCTGGCATGATGCCACCGGCAATGTATTATTTATATCGGCCAAATGTTTGGCCGACCGGCACTATTTTCTGGTTGGTCGGCCTTGGTTTTGGTCGATCGACCCTTTTTTCTGGTCGAGACCTTTTCTTTGCCTTTTTCAGGCTTTGTGCATGCCAGCTGTGCTAGCTGGTGAGCACAGTTTCTGCCCTCCATACACGTGTATGGAGGGATTTCATCCTTTACTTAGCTTCCCTTGGAAGCTTTGGATTGCATCTCCTGTCAGAGGAGGGCCTCCCCTCCCTTTCCAGGGATTGAAGAACTCTGAGATACAACTTATATATCCATATATCTCTATATCTCCCTCTCTTTACATAGTTGTGTGTGTAATAGTGTTCTAAGGGGGTTTTTGTTCTTAGTTTTGCACTAAGACACCTAGTGTTATACTACACTCCGGTTACTGAGGTGTTGAGGAGTTGGTTTCAAAGTTTTTAAATTGGTTTTGATCAGAAGGAGGGACTGAAGTTGGTGTTCTTGAAGTGTTCTTCAAGGATGAGCACTATTACTTTATATTCCCCATTCTTGCATGGGCTTTTAGCTTATCTTGCAACTGTTTTAAGATTAGTGTTCTACTGATAAAAGTTCTGATTTTTCATGCTTAAGACATTCCATTAAGGTCACTTTTGTGTTGGGGGTTATCCACCCCTTCTTAGGCCTTGTTTGGCCTCTTTTTGTGCCTTCTTCTTTGAGCTTTGTAACCCTTTTATCTTGGCCTTCTCACCACTGAAATTCAGAGGATTTTCAGTGGTAAAGAAGTAGTTTTGAGGTCTTGTATAGGGGAGGGACACCCCTCTCCCTTTGTGTCTTATATGCATGCATTATTGGCTTGTAAAGGTAGCATGTTGGCTTAATGTGTGTTGGCTTCATTTTAGTAGATATTTTATGTCATTTGGTCATATTATACCTCTGTTTTTGGTTGATTTAGCGGTCTCTTGCATGAATCATATGCTTGTCTTGTAATGCCATTATTTGCCTTAATATGTATCATGCCTTTAGACCACTATGCTAGCATGTTTCAACTTAACTTTGAGAAGTTTTCAACCTTGTTTCACCATGTTTAAGCTCTCTTGGGTGTTGATTCAACCATATTTGCTATGTTTTGTATGGCCACCATGTATCTTAGCTTGTTAGCCTTGAGTGTATGAGTCATGAGCATGCTTTATTTGGGTTATTTCAGTGATTTGGAATCACTTATCATGCCATTTTAGTCCATGTTCCATGCTTGTATGCCTGCATTTACCATCCTTTCAATGCCTTGAAGAGTTGTCCTTTTGTGCCTTAAAATAGGACATTGTGCATGCCTCTTTGATTAAGTCCTTGGGCTGCCATATCAGTGGGTTTTGGGGCTCCTTTTGGCATATTATATCTCTGTTTTTTCTTTGAATAATCCATGCCATGTGTGGTTGAGGTAGTTGTACTGGAGTGCCCTCTTTGTGGCCTTGAATGCCCTTTGTTTTGCGCCCCTTTCTGAGCATGTTTTCGACCTTGTTCCATGCATGTTTTAGCCTTGTTTTGGTCTACCCCAGGACTGTTTTAAGTCATATTGGCTCTTTGGGGCTTGGTTGATATGGCCATGGTTCGAACCCCTTTGTTAGCCTTGAGTTTTGGGCTTTGTTGCATGGCTTACTTGCATGGCTTGGTTGATTTGGCATCATCCTTTACACATTTTTAGAGCTTGTCATGCTTGTGGTTTGTCCATATTTGTCTGTTCTTAATATGCTTGAGAGTCGACTCTTTTCATGCCTTAGCTTTGGACCTTCACATGTGCACGTTTGGGTGTGTTTTGTCCACCATTTATTGGCACTTTGGCCACTGTTTTGGACACGGTTGAGGCCTATCCATCCTTAGTGTAAGTCCATGGATCATGCGTTTGTGTATTGTTGTAGGCTTACCGCATTGCATTTTGTCGCATCCTTATGGTTAGCATTATTGTTGCATGTTTTCCACATTATATACTTGTATACCTAGGTTGCATTGTAGCATTGCATGCTTATTGTATTACCATGTTGCTTGTATGTTAAGTTGCATTGTTCGTGTTGCATTGCATTAGTTACATGCTTTGCATTATATACAGCACACATACATCGCATTATGTTTGGTTTGGGATGTCAAACCAAACATGAGGAATGAGGGACGTTTGTACTTAAAGTGACGAAACATACCTCAATCCTCGATCGCCGACACTCTTGACCCTGCATGATATAGTGTGTAGCTTTCATTTGTGTGTTGCATTCATTCCATATCGATATGCACCTTTGACACATTTGGCCATCATGCATCGAAATGCGTGGTTGGTGGCCCGAGGGTCGAGGGCCACAATCCCTCAAGTCCGCAGCATGATAGGGAGGGTGGTCGTGCATACATTTGACTTGTAAATTCCATGCCATGCAGCTTTGTCCTCTGTTAAAAAAACCGGTTCTGCGAAGAAGAAATGGCGGTCGGCCAACCGATCTGACCGACTACAAGAATCGAGCCGGTGATCCCATTTTTGGTCGATGACCATATTCCCATGGCCGGTGGTGTTTTCTTTTGGCCAGTGGCATCCCAAAGTGCTCAGGGAGTGGTTCAGAAGAAACCTTAAGATTTTTACAATTCTCAGAGGTGCAGAACAGTGCAAACAGAGGCAACATGTGACACGGCAACGGGTTTCCGAGCGACGCGAATCGAGCATGCATGCATTTGACCCTCTTCCCGAGGTAGCTTTACTGCTTTAATAGCTTAATTAATTTGTTAATTAAGCAAGGTTTTGTAATATTTAATTAGCTAGAGTAGTTAATTATTTATTTGGTTTGTATTATTCTTTTGGCCCCTCCGTGAGAGGGCGAATTTTGTAATAAGCGTGCTTGTGTGTGATTCATGTCTTCCAACCCCACGTCTTTCTCCCTTTTACTTACCTACTTTCGATGGTTAGTCTTAGGGCACGTTTCGATTAGCATACTTATGATAGCATGTTTGCATACATTCATTCGTATTGCACGCACCGGGCTCGGCGCGTCATACTAATTGCATAGTATTTCAATTCCAACTTGAATACGTGTATCGAGTTGTCGCATTTCACATGTCATTCTCAGGGTAGCCGAGCCTATCTTAGTTGCATTTTGCATGCGTTGCATTAGCCATTGCTAGCATGAACTAGGATCATGCATGATTACTAACTAGTTTCTTGTTTTGGCTCGGAGTACACTATGAGTGTTTATGCTTTAGCATCTTGCATGTATGTGAATGTTAACATGACAGCATACTTGCCGTGAGGCTAATTGCTTATGTGATATAACTGTCTGAATGCCTATGGTGAAGGTTGGATTGCTTGAATTGGAACAAATCATTGGAATCTGTGTTTTAGCCTACTTGCGAGTAGCAAACTTCAAACCATTTCCAAACAAACGGATTTGCAATGCTTTGTCCCAAATTAGGCGATTTAATCTATACTTGTTTTGCTGTGCACATCACGTAGTAAAGATTAGCTAATTAACCGGAATAAGAACGCATGTGTTTTCAAAAAACAAGATATCATGTTTAGTAGTGGCCGATCTTTGATCGGGTGAGCGGGGGTGATCATGAAATGACCTTCCCCAATCGTACCCAAGTTCCCGAGCCGAGGCAACTTTGGTGATGATGGACACGTGGCCTTAGGCACGAGTCAGGGTTTCCTAAATTCCTCCAAAACGAACTATTTAGTTGGCGACTCTGTATCTGGCAAAGCAGTCCATGTTTGGCACTTCTTTCTTAAAAATCAGTTTTCCAAAACGATTTGCCGGACTTGGACTCTTTGGTAATTTATCAATCTTGTATTGCACTTTGCGAGATCAGATTAAGAACCGTGACATTGAGTCCGAACTGTAGTGAGTCCAAATGAACAAAATGGGATTCTTCCTGAGACGTTCGGGGACGTCTATAATAACTAGCTACAACTAATTATTACAAAACTTAATTAATTAACAAAGTAACTAATTAAATTACAAAACCAAAATGCTAACTAATAAGTAAGCAATTAAACTATGCTACCTCAGCAAGTTGAAGAAGGTGAACATGCATGCTCGGTTCCCGTCCCGGTAAGCTCTCCGGTTGCTCTTTAGAGGCTCTGTCTATAGGGTGTCCTCAAGGAATTCCTGCTAAAGCTTACCAAAAACCAGTCTGGGGAATGCATCAGTGGCTTGCCGGCCATGGAGAGATGCTGCCGACCACCTGCCGGCCAAAGATGGCATACTGCCAGCCAAGGATGAGGAGGTGCCGGCCATCTGTAGAACACTGCAGCCTTGATGTCTTTGGGACACCAAGCAATGAGAACACAAAATAGAGAAAATGGAGGGTCTCCCAAGGGTATGTATGCACTATGCCACCCCATATCACCTCGAAACATCAAGGAAGAGGCATAATTGGATCCACGACCATCAATCACGCATCCCGATGCATGATGGCCAAAGATCCAATTTGTGAAAATCAATGTGAAATGAATGCACAAATAAAACACATAAGTGCCTAAAACTCTATCATGGATAATCAAGAGCATCAGCGACTAAGAATTGAGACACGTTTCATCACTTGAAGTATGAAACGTTCCTTGTTTCTCGTGTTCGGATTAACACCTAATCCAAACAACAATGTAATGCAAGGATGGCATACACAATGCGATGCATGCAAACATGTAATGCGATATGAACAACCTAACAAGGCTAATGGCATGCACAATACTAATACATGCACATAGTTGACACACAATACAAAGCAACCTAGACATGCAAACATGCGATAAACCAAGCGTGCAACAACATACAAGGTGACAAGCATGCTACACTTTGCAAAGATGAAGCAAGCATACAACAATATGTAAGACAGCCATGCAACAACATGCAAGGATGGACTTAAACCAAAATGGGCAGACCTCAGTGATGCCCAAATCAGTGGCCATAATGCTAAGATGAAGTCACCAAAAACACATACAAGCATGCATGCCAATTGGCTCACCAATTGAGGCATAAAGGTGCAACTCTCAAGAACACCTAAAGAGTGGAAAGCATGGAAGTGTAACAACACTAAGTGCACTGAAATGAGATGATAAACGATGCCAAATCATTAAACAACACAAGTAAAGGATGCAAAGGTCCTTAAAGCATGGAGCTATCAAAGAGGATTACAAAGGAGGCATGTAATACATGGCACAAATGCATGAACTAAGCATGGACAGAGCTTAAATAAGTCAAAATGAGTACCTAAACATGCTGAGATGAGGGCCCAAAGACCTAAGCATGCAAGCATACAAGCTAAGCCATAAACTAGGCAATAATGCACAACACTCAAAGGTACTTAAAGCATGATTGAAGTGGGAATATGGCAATGCTATAGGCTTTGAAATGAAGTATTAAGTGATGCCAAATCATCTAAATAGCTCAAAGATGGCATGCATGAGTCAACAAAACACAATGCTTGCAAGGCCAATTACACTACAGCTCTACAAAGCATGAAGGATATGGCAAGGGAAACCCAAAACAGTCCTAGTACATGTTAATATGAGACTAAAACATGCATGGAAGGAAGCCAAAACAAGCTAGCATGCTGAGCATTCGGCATGATGCATACAAGGCAAATAAGGTGGGTTACACTACGCCTATTAAAACCAAGCATGGGATGACTCAACTAACAAAAATCAAAGTTATATTATGGCATAATAACCCCAAAAACCCACTGAGATGGCATCCCAAAGACCTAAGCATAGAGACATGCACAATTATCCATTCATGAGGCATAAAACACAAACTCTCCAAGGCATTGAAAGCATGTCAAATGCAAGTGTATGACCACATTTCATGGACTGAAATATCATTCAAAATGATGGCAAAGCATGGAAACATCACATGCATGGCATGGTAGGGGCCTCAAAACCCAAGGCTAGCCAAAGCATTTACACTATAGCTATACAAAACATGAGTGATATGACCATGGCAGCCCAAAATAGTCCTAGAATAGCCCAAAATAAGAATAAAATCATACTGGAGCCAAGCCAAAACATGCTAGAATGATGAGTCAAAACATCATGCACATAAAGCTAGTAAGCAAGATTTGTTCTACAAGTATATGGAGCATGCAAAAGATGACCAAACCCACTTTAGATAGAGTTACGTCATGGCAAAAAATCAGCAAAAACATGCTGAAATGGACTCAACATAAGCTAGGCAAACATGCTACTTTGATGAGACACAAATGGGATTACACTACACATACAAGAAGCATGCAAAATATGACCAAACCAGCCATGGATAGAGTCAAGAAAGGTCCTAAAAGTCACAAGAAGTGCCTGAACCAGGCCTCAAAAGTAAAGAGATACATGCTCCTTTGATAGGCCAAAAACTCAAGCAAACAAAACAAAAAGGGAGGGGGTCACCCCCCTCTGGTTTTGGACCACAAAACCACATGCCTAGCACTGAAAATCCACTGGATTTCAATGGCTAAAAGGCCAAACCAAGACTACCTTTAATGCCTTAAAGCATGGCACAAAACAAATCCAAACAAGGCAAACAAGAGGGTTGCACACCTCTAACACCAAAAAGACCTCGAACAAACTTCAAAAGCACTTAAATACATAACTTTTTTTAGTTGAAAGTAAGGCCTAAAACAATATGAAAGGATAGACAAAATGAGGTACAAATAAATGATAAAATGGGAAAGAAACTCACCCTTGAAGACCAACTTCGAAACCTGCAATCTTAGGGGCCAAAAACCAAGTTTAAGAGCTCAAGTAACCCCCTCAAGAACCTCATCTCAAAGATGGTGGTGTATCTCTATGTGTTGTAGTGCAAAAGTGCCAGAAAAATGGACTTTAGAGCACTATTCTATGCAATAGAGAGAGAGAGAGAGAGAAATATATATAGAGAGAGAGAGATCTTTCTTCTCTAAAATGGCTGAACCTCTGCTAAGGAGAGAGGGCCTCTCCTTATATAGAACAAAAATAAGAAGAAGCTTGTTAAACAAGCTTGGCAAGTGCTTCATCCCTCCATACGCGTGTATGGATGTGAGAGGAGTGAAAACCATCTGGCTCAAAAGATCTGGCGTGAAAGCCTGGAGACAGGGTCTGGAAACCATCGGTGGTGGTGGCGGTGGCTCGTGAGGCAGGTGAGCATCATCAATGGTCGATGGCAAAAACATGGCAGCAGGGGCCAAAAAGGGGCCGACAATGCCTTCCACAAAGCATGCAGAAAGGCTAATACAAGGTCCAAAAAAAGGACAGGAAGGATACAGGGTTTGGAAAGTTCAAACCTGTGACGTTCCGCCGCGGCAGTTGAGTACTCGGCGAGCAATCGAACTAGTTGTTGGGTGTACTTGTAAGCACAATCAAGTCTTGAGGACAGTCAAAAATGGGGTGTCTACAGTTGCCCCTCTTTGACAGAACTCGAAAGTCACAAAGCGACAGGAGTGAATGTCAAAGCCCAGAGACGACCCATTTTTGACAAGGCCGAAGACTCAAGCAAACATTCGATATAACCATGCAGAGATGCGTCTGTAGGCTGGGGCAAAATGCAAATGACATGCAAGATGCAAGAGCATAACTTATGATTATGCAAAGAGTGCTATAACCAAGCAATTATATACAATAAATGCAATAAGTTGGCCTGTGTGTCCTTAGTAAAAGACCAAAAACCCGCACGGATAGGTGTCGAGCCTTTTAGTTAATACCTATAAAAATGACAAATTGGTAGTACATGTATAATTTATTTGCAGACACGTACCTAGAGATTTATAGAGTTATATTCACGGTCCTGTTTTCTGTTAAAAAGGAAATGTTTTGTGAATTATGATATAAACATGGCACTGCATGGTTTGAAAGAGATATAAAATGTTTTGGCATGAGCATTGCATATGCATTCACCTTATAACTCTGTTAAGATTCATATACTGTGTTGGATTATTTGTACTGAGCTTTGGCTCACCCTATATGGGAAAATCACTTTCAGGTGTTGATGATATGCCTCCGCCAAAGCAATAGCTTGGGAGGACTTGGAAGCAAGAGCTTCATTTTGTTTATTTTGTTGTATTTATTTGTATAAGCCTAGGGCTTTAACTGTATTGAATTTAAATCCATTTTATTGTAACCACGCACTGTCTTGGAAAACTGTAAGCCTTTAGGAAATTTCTTATTTTCTTGATGTTCATTCTATTATGTAACATATGCTATAGATTCGGGGATAGACTTGTGAATGTATATCTGCATATGTTACTCTTTTGTAGACTTAATTGGAAACTGATGGAAGATAATTACTTATACATGTGTAGTTATTTAATGAATATAGTGGTTGGTTTATTGTTTTTTATTTCGGGGTGTCACAGTATGTATGTATATTGACATATAATTTTGTAACAACATCTTCACATATGTACATTTCTTAGATCATACATATTATATATATATAATATTCAAATATTGAATGCAACGCTTCATACTATTAAATTATATTATATTGAATTAAAATGATATTAGTTATAAGTGGTGGTAGGTTTGTTTGTTTGTCATAATCAACGTTTGAAATAGAAATGCTAAACCTGCGTCTTCTATATAAATTAATATATCTATATTATAAAAAGAAAAAGGTGGACTTAGCAAGGCACATCCTTTCAAACCTCTTTTCACATGAGTTGTCTAAAGCACCACGTGAAGAAAGTGTCTATTAGAGTAGCGTCGTCTCTCTTCAACGGGTATATTTTTTAGTATATATAGAGGTGTCTTGTGTGGAGAAAAATTAAAGAACTTGTAGAGAAAAAATTATGTGTGCTTCAAAATTTGATTGTATTTTTTCACTCTGCTCTTTCACTTTCATATCTAAGTATTGTCTTTGTTCTTACACTTGCATATCTACTCTTTGTGAGAGAATTATTGTAAAAGAAAGTTGATGTACCTCTTATCCTTATTCATGATTTTGTGAGGGAATTTCGTAATGGTGAGGCATGTATTGTTGAGTAAGGCTCAATAGATAAGGTGAGGCATGTATTGTTGAGTAAGGCTCAATAGATAAGAGTAAGACCTGTGTAAAATTCACAAGTTTTGTGAAGCTTTGATGTTGTATTGATTAGTTTTGATAGTGAAGAAATTCTTAAGGAGGATCCTTGAAGAGTGAACGTAGGCCCGGCATACCGAACCACTATAAATCTCTGTGTTTGATTTTCTCTCCCAATCTCCTTTAATTTTATATTGATTATTATTGCTTTGTTCTTATTTGTTAGAACTTGAATATTTTCATTATTATATTTAATATTGTGAAATTATTTTTAATAACCCAATTCACCCATTCTTGGGTTGCCTGCCTGGGATAACAACTACCTCTTGTGCAACTGCCTCTCTAAAGACATTCTAGTGATCAATTTGTGTTCTTTCAAGATGCACTCAACTAACACATTGAATCTTAGAAGAGGCAAATTTATACACTACTAGTAGAACATCTTATCCACAGTCTAATGAGTAAGGTTAATGTATAAACTACTCAGTTAACCACTTACAAAAGATAATACTTATCATGCCGAATACACCTACATAGCGTACTTCAGGTTCCCAAAAAAATAAAAAAAATCAAGGAATATAGGTCATCTATTTCTCTCGGAGACAATCTGAGGATTCACTCAATAGTTGAGGCTCTAGTTTTTATCGATATGTAATTCAATGGCTTTGTAATTTCACATCTAGATTCATTCTAGGATATTCCTTATGTAAGTCATCAAAGACAAACCGAGAATTCTCCCAGAACAAACACTAAGGATCATACATCCAAGCATATAAACTATATCACCTATGTTCGTCATGTCTAAAACAGAGGACTGCCAACCCTAGGTGGCGACAACCCTATAAATTCTTGGCTCATAATGACTAAAAAAAAAATTCTTTTGGAACATTGATCATGCCTCAGTGGTCTTCATTGGTCATTGTTAGCCCATCATGGCTCGATGAAATCTACGAACCACTAGTTGGATAACTGCTTTAGGCCGTAAAAGATTTCTTGAAACTAGCAATCTTTTGCACTCCCAACTTTTTGCTATAAAGGCAGAAGGTAAATCTCTACGAAACTACTTATCCAATACTCCAATGAGAAGTTGGGTCACAATGTCCACAAAGTAAAGTTTAGAACTCATGTTAATCATAGCCAAAGTTAAAGTAAACCTCACCCCCTAGGAGGAAGTCTTCTGATGGTCTATACCTTCCTCAATGGTACGACTCTTCAGTATCTAGCAAGTCATATGCCTAAAAAAATGACTATAACTTTAGAATAGTTTCGCGTTATAGCAGAAAGTCAACCAAATCCTAGAAATGGTTAATCTTCAAACATTTCATCTTAAAATGCGCAACATTGATCCACTTTCTAAAAATAGGGAGCCAGAGAGCCTTTGGCACTATCATAGACTCCTTATGATCTTGCGGAACAATCATGAATGTTTCCCTCTCAATCACCTAATGATGACGTAAAAAAATTTCACATTCGCTACCACGCAACCTAAAAATTTTCACTAGTAGGCACATTGCTTCCATTGTCCCTAGAATATTGGAAATTTCTTTCCATTCTCAACTAGGCTACATAAAGGGCCATACTTAAAATTCTCTATCTTATTGAGTTCCAAAACTCTATTTATGTCACCACTGCTAAGAAAACTTTATGTGACCAAATGTGCCAATACAGATCCCTTTTGCAGCTCCCTAACTTACTTGTGCGTAACCATTATGAACAAAGTTGCAGATTCACATGAGACTAAGATGCCGCAAGTGAGTGGGCCCAAGAGGGCCTACTCAAACAACCATGTCATCTTCTTGTCAATGTGATTAAATACAATAAGCCACCAATTCATGACCAATGTCATAAATTAATTCCAATCTTCCTAATGTGTGAGTTCTCGAAGACAAGTGTAAGAGCTTAGGTCCAACTAGGCAATGACTCATGACTAACTCATGACTAACTCATGTGCAATAGATCATAAAAGGATGTCATGGAGATATGAAGTGCGCCTAAGTTGTAAATTTAACTAGTTAGTGTTAATTCGCCCCCGGTCAAAGACCGGCCTCTACTAACCATGATATCTGATTTTGAAAACATTGTGCGTTCTTATTCCGGTTATTAGCCTAGGTTACTATGTGATGCGCACGGCATACAAGTATAGACCGGGTCGCCTGAATTGGGACAAAACATTTCATGTTCATTTTTGAAAGATGGTTTGCTACCCGCAGGTAGGCTTAAAATGCAGATTTTGCCACCCTCGGCTGGGCTTAAAATACTTGATGAATTGTTCCAATCCAAATAACCCAACCTCCATCCGCAGGCATTCAAGGCAGTTATATCACATAAGCAGTTAGCCTCATGGTAAGCATGCTATTCATGGCAACACTCACACGCATGCAAGGATGCTAAAGCATAAAACTCACCAAGTACTCCAAGCCAAAACAGAAGCTCATTAGAAATCCATGCATGATCCTAGATACACATAATTGCCTAATGCAACACATGCAAAGATACAAACTATAGCAGGCTCGGCTATTCTAAACATGGCATATGGAATGCTACAGCTAACATGTATTCAACTTGGAATTGAAATACAAATGCAGTTAGTATGATGCGCCGAGCCCGGTGCGTGCAAGACAGATGAACGAATGCAAACATGCTATCATATTGTATGCTAATTGAAACATGCCCTAATCTAGCCATCATAAGCAGGTAAATAAAAGGGAAGAAAGACGTAGGGTTGGAAGACATACATCACACTCACCCACACTTATTACAATTTTGCCCTCGAACAGAGGGTCCGAATAAATATATAGTCCCGAATAAAACAATAGTACAGTCCAAATAATGTACAAATTCCTAATTAATTAACAAATTAACTAAGAAAGCTGTAAAACTGGCATGCAAGCCAGGGGCTGCCTTGATTCCGCTCCAGGTGATGAATGATGCATGCCCGGGTTGCCTTTGTGCGGAAATCCACTGGGATGCCCCAATTAGCCTCTGTTTGCACCTGTTCTTGAAATGCGTACCAAGCTCCGAAAGTTGCAGATTCTTCATTTTCCTGCCACAGAGAGCAGGAAAGGGCATGGCAATGTATTTTCACAAATGTATACATGTCTCGATCCTCGTGCCACCAATCACGCATATCGATGCATGATGGCTGAGGAGTCGAATTGCAGAACTCAATATGAAATGAATGCAAATGAAAATATAACAAAACCTAACTCCATCATAGATAATCCGGAGTGTTAGTGACTGGGAAATTGAGACACGTTTCGCACTCGGAGTACGGAACGTACCTCGTTTCCCGTGCCCTTGCTAACTCTTATCCCGAACACAATGCAATATGCATGATATGCATGAAATGCAACTAAGATACAACCTAACATGCGAAAGGCTATGAATTGGCATACACGATGCACGAGGAAACATGGCATACACAATGCGCTAATATACGGCCTAGCATACACAATGCTATGGAATGAAATGGCATACACAATGCAATATGGGCTTACACCAACACAAGTGGACCTCGGCCACACTCACATAGGAGGCCATAATGATGAAAATGAGACAACTCAAGATGCATGCATGCCTGCACGCAAATCGAGAACCGAACCTACGGCACGGATTGCCATTCTAACAAGACATGGCAAAACAAAAAAAAATGGCATACTATCATGCAAAAATCAGAGGTAAAATGAGATGTAAAATAGCCCCAAAACCTGGTAAAATGAAACCCGATGCATGAAACGAGTCCCGAAACACGGGTTTTGGCGCATGAAATGGCCTGTAACTATACAATGCATACATAATTTGAATATGAAACAAAAAGACAGAAGCAAGGCAGCCTTGAGACAAGCATTTTTACAGTTTAGAGTGGGGCAAACAGTGGGCCAAAGTAGGGCTAAATTAGCATACAAAAATGGCTCCGCAGGGGAGGTAATGAAGCAAGTCACAAATTATGGCCCCAAGCTGAGAAGGGGCCTTCCACAATATTGAAGAGGGGCCAAAAATATGATGTATTATAGTTTATGACAAACTCCAAAAACAGATACAAGTATGCTCAAAATGCTATGCAAGAAATAGGCCAACAAAGGGGCGAAGAAGCAAGTGGTGCATGGAAGTCTCAAACAAGTGAGGGCCCTGCAAAAATGTTGAAGAGGGACCCAAAATAATGCTTTTTACAGTTGATGGCCAAGCTCAAAACAGTGTAAAAATAGGCTCAAAATATCATGCAAAATGAGGCCACCAAAAGGGCTATAACATGAAGTGTACAAAGGGTGTGTCAAACAGCCATAGACCCTTAATTAAACATGAAGAGGGGGTCAACATAAGCTTCTTTTCAGTTCGGACCATGGTCCAAAAACTGAAGCTCAATAAGCTAATAAATCGTGCAAAAATGGGGAGCAAAGAGGGGTACAATGGCAAGTGATACATGGAGGTCCCAAAAAGTGGTGATCCCTTCTTCAATGTTGAATAAGGGCTCAAAATAAGCCTACCTACAGTTTACATCATGCTCCAAAAAGGATTACACATAGGCCAAAAATACTATGCAAAATTATGGCATACAAAGGGGTAATGAAGCAAGTGCAAAATGGGGGTCCCAAACGGGGTAAGACCCTTAATGAAAGATGAAAATGAGCTCAAAAAATGACATTTTCAGTTATGGTTGGAGCTCAAAACTGCAAGCCAAAAGGCCTAAGAAATGGTACAAAAACGAGCTAGAAAAGAGGGAAATGGCACTCACCCTTGAAGACCAATCTTTGGTTGCTTCTTGGACCAAGAAATGTTGCCTCTCAAGCTCTGGAAAGCTACTCCAAATGGCTGGAATGGAGGTGGTGGTGTGGTGCTAGGTGATGGTGAAGAAAGGGTGTAGGAACTTGGATGTTTGGAGCTTGGAAATAGGAGATGAATGGAGGTATGTATGCAAGGCTTCAAGACCAATTTTTTTTCAACCCCAAACCAGACCTGAGATGCTGGTTTTTATAGGAAAAAAATTGAAAAAGAGGGAAAAAAGGAAAACAAGCCAAGTTTCCCCAAAAGTTGGCAAACAGGATACACAATCTAGGAGGAAAGGAGGGCATTTTGGAAGGAACGGTGTGAGGAACATGGCTAGCCAGTTTTGTTGGGCTTAGGTGGCGGCCGCTACTTTTCTACGTTTTACGGCCAACACTACTTTTCTGGCTTTTATGGCGGCGGCTACTTCGGGACAAAAACATGGGCTTCCAGAAAGAAAAGTGGTCGGTGGGTGTTTGGGAAGCCCAAATGTGGCCATTCAAGTGTCCAAATTGAAGCCCCGAAAGTTATCTTTCCAATGGCGTAAACCTTGCATCAAAATTCCTCCTGTGGAAAAAGTTATGCCCGTTTCCGTGAAGCCGCACAGATTCGGTCCCAACCGAAGTGATACCCTACTTCAATCAACGATATCTCCCCTATCTGGAATTGGATTTAAGAGATTCTTGAGTGCAGAATGAAGCCCCGGTAGTAAGATTTCCAACAGTGGTGGCCTCATAGCTGGATTCCAAGTATCCAAATGAATAGGCCCGATTCGGCGAGGGCTACTCGACTCTCTCTCTTAACGGTTCATGCCCATTTTCTCCCCCGACTAGATTTCTTCCCTCTTCTCTTCTTTTCTTCGACTCCGAACCCCTAAGTGAGGTGTTTTGAAAGATTTTTCAAAGATTTCATTTCTCTTTCATTCATTTCCACTTTGTCCTTGCTCGGTTAACCAAAAAGCGCAACATTTGACAAAATACGAGCCTCCGAACATCGTAAAAACTTTATTTTCAAAATGTTTCGAAAGAGAGGGTTTTAAGATCTAAAATCTTTTGATCAAGATTGTTTTGGTCCAAAAAGGGTATGTAGTTGAGGTTTGACTCTCTCTTTGTCGAAGAAATTGCACTTTTTCCCTGCACATCTTTCATCACCGAGTAAGCCATCAGTCGCGTCCAAGTCTTATAGACGGTCAAAAATGGGGTGTCTACAGTTGCCCCTCTTTGATAGAACTCGGAAGTCAAGAAGTGACGGGAGTGAATGTCAAAGCCCAGAGACGACCCATTTTTGACAAGGCCGAAGAGTTAGACAAACAAACAAAAATATAGATAAATAAATGGTTGTGCCCACAGGCTGCCTACGTATCCCTTTGCAAGGAATCAAACCAGCATAGTTCAGGGGCAGGATGCAAAATGATTTGCAGGAAGATTTTGATAATTGGACTTACGCTCTGTGGCCGGTTTGATGATTGGACTTATCGCTATCTTGTTGGTTTGAAAATTGGACTTATCGCTACAAGCGGTTTGATGATTGGACTTATCGCTTCTGTGGCCGGTTTGAAGATTGGACTTACTCGCTCTGTGGCCGATTTGAAAATTGGACTTATACGCTCTGTGGCGGTTTGATAATTGGACTTACTCGCTCTGGCCGGTTTGAAGATTGGACTTACTCGCTCTGCCGGTTTGAAGATTGGACTTATCGCTATCTGGCTGTTTGATAATTGGACTTATCGCTCTGGCCGGTTTGAAGATTGGACTTATCGCTTCGTGAAGCGGTTTGAAAATTGAGGATCCATGCAATGCACTGTAATGTAGTGGCTAAAATGCAATGTGATAGCTAGGAAAAGGGAGGTACCTTACCGGGGCAATTGGCAATGACTTACCTCGGCAATGTCCTACCTTATGCTGATGTGAGAATCTTCCGCTTCTTCTTGGTTGAACCACAGGTACTACTTTTCTCCTGACTATGGTCATGACTTTCCCTATTCTCCAACGGTGGAGACTAGGTTGATTCAAGATCGAAATTGGTAGCGCATACACATGCTATCTCAGTCATTGGGGCTGCCATACAGATTTCAAGCCGAGGATATACCCCTTGGTATTTAAACCAGACTTTAGTCTCAGAAATCACGAACCTTTGCGTTCTAGGCATAAGCCATTCGAACTCTAGTTTCCACCGTCTCAGTTGGTCTCCTAGGAACTCACCGCTAACACAGGCAGGTGGCTATACCAGACCACTAGAAGTCGTTCGGGCACGACAAACACCAAAGGAATTGCACCTTTAGAGGATTTAAGGTCTCCTAGACCAGAAAGTGCACAAGACGGTGCGATGAAATGCAAGTAAAATGCAAGTACGATGCGTAAAACAGCGTGAATGATGATGCAGGATTTAAGGTCTCCTTAGACCGGAGGATTTAAGGTCTCCTAGACCAGACAGTAAAGCAGATACGATGCAATGGATGTAATAAATGTGATGCAATGGATAATAGATGTGATGCAACCGAGAGTACAATAGATGCAAAAAGGCGACATACACCAACCACGCTGGACTCGTGAGTGGAGGAAGAACAAAGAAAATCAATCAGGAGCGCGTTCCACACAATCTAAGATAAATTCCAAACACGCTGAAATCGTGTGAGGAAGGGGACACTCAAACCACGTTGAAATCGTGAGAGGAGGTCCAAAAACAATCTGCCCAGCATGTCTACAATGCAACCGGAGAAGGTTTTAACCGGGGAAGATAACAACGGTGTAACCAACAGGCGTATCTCAACGTATTTCATACGGAGAGAGGGAAGGTTTTAACCGGGTAAACAATGGTGTAACCAACAGGCGTATCTCAACGTATTTCATACGGAGAGAGGGAAGGTTTTAACCGGGTAAGCAATGGCGTCCTAACACATTTCACGTGAAAGGAGAAAAAGTGGATTCGAAATCCAAATGCGCCTCACGCGGGTGGAAGAATGGTAGAATGATTTCTTGCTGACAAGGGGTAATCTCTATATGTAAAAGCCACGGATATCACTTTTCTTTCTCATTATATTCACAACTTTCCCTCATTGCAAACAAAAGCCAAGATGACCCTGGCAAGGAACTGGTACTCAGAGAGAGCATTTCTGATTGCCATTTGAGGCAGACTTGATCTTGAGCTTGAGGTAGAGGCACACTCATACTTCGGAGCATTGACAAGGCCTGACAAGGTGCATACGGAATGCGATCTCGGAGCTTACTGAAGTTGGAACAAACTCATATGCCCGACATTTTCCTCTTTTGCTTTTGCTTTGCAGTCCGGAACCATTATAGCTTCACATAGGTCCTGGTTCCACTATTCTCACATGACCTGGGTTGAACCCTGCAGTTTCATGAGAGAACAAATTCTGTTTTGCACAAATGTGGAGAACGGCACGGCATTCGGAGCACAAAACGATTTTATTTTTGAAATTGAGAGATGAGTTTTCGACCAGGTATTGAGCCTACGACTGAACACAGCGAAACGACTCAACAAGGAAATAAAAGGCACACAACCTAGACACAACGAGTAACACTCGAAACGACTCAGAATAAGAATCGAGATAAAAACAAAAAGACACGATACTCAGACGTGCACAGGGAGCCTATTTCACCGGGTAGTGTTTCCCATCCTTTCTCATTTGTGATTCTCACATCACTCGACCCTTAAGCTCTGTTTTTCTGAAAAGCCCTTTTCTCACTTTTTCTCTCATCGCACATCTCTCTATTCTTCAATCTCTCATTGTTCAATCCCTCCCCTGGGTGGTTGATGGATAAGCATGAAGTTGTGGGCTCTTGCCCCTGGTATTCTACCAGATTCTCATCCTTCCATTCACAGCTAGTGGATTCCTCCCATAGAGGGATTGCGCTACAACTGGGTGTGTAGCAAATTTGCAGCTGACATCAATTGACGATGCTCTGCTGGGGAGTTTGGACATGATCAGATCCGTCTAGATGAGGGAGTGGAATATCCTAATCCATTCCAGTTCGTGCTTCGCACTTGGCTTGATACCTCGTTGCTCGGAGGATGAGGGAGCTTTCAGCCCTTTATGGCTAGCTTCAGTGGTGCCCTTTTCCGGTAGGTAGAGTGCCCTTCTTGGCAAGTATGGTGCCCTTTCTGGCAAGTATGTTGAGAATGGGGAAAAGACAGAACACCTGACTCGACTGTGCCCCTAGTTCATCATTTCGACCATTTTTGTTTTTGGCTTTCTACTAAAACAATTTTGACCAAAATGAGAGTTAGATTAACATGCTTGTCTAGTTTTCTGATTTGAAATTATGCAAGTCAGGCTATGAGCACTGAAAATTTTCCCTTTTCGGGTGCAAGCAATGGTCTAGTTTTTGGAAAAGATGGAACAATTTTCGAGAGAATCGGTCAACCTCAGTAAAAATTCTCAAAAACTATTTTGCAAATGGCCATTTGCTCAACGAGCATGAAACCTACTCCTGAGATGCGCAACCTCGGATCCAAAAGAAAACTGCCCCGTGCTTGGAGAGAGCTACATGGCAATGGAAAGTTGCCCCTTGTCTAAATGGCACTGCGGCGCATTGAATGGCAACGGAAAGTTGCCCCTTGTTTGAATGGTACTGCAGCACATTGTAGTCAGTCCTTAGAGCGACGAACACAACCAAATCCTCAGATATAGGGAAGACAAAGATGACCAGAACCATCACATGGACACAATTGAATTTTGAACTGTTTTACGCTGGACTTCAGAATGAAGTTGCCTACGTATCCCAAAGATGGGAATCAAGCCTTACGTAGTTCGGGGTTAAGGTACACTCGGGTATTTAACCTCTCCTTTTTATGCTCTAACTTTTGCCAAGGCGCTTGTTGCAGGTTTTCAACTTTGCGAGCTTTGTTTTTCTTTTCTTTTTCATTTCTTTCTTTTCTTCTTTTTTTATCTTTTCTTTTCTCTTCTTTTTTTTTTTTTTTTTTGCATTTTTCTTTTTTTTCTTTATTTCTTTTTTTTCATTCTTCTCTTTTTTTCTTTTTTGCTTTTCATTTATATTTTTCTTACTCTAACTCTTGCAGGTCGCCCTTCGGGTTTTCGCCCATGAGCCTCTCAAAGGGTAAAAGTGTAGCTTGGTCCATGCCAAATGGTTGTAAGGTTTTGAAGCCATCCGTATCCAAGAGAGTGGCTGTTGATTTGCAAGAGGACTCATCTTCGACTCTTCGAGCACATCGGACATTTTTTGCCCCTAGTTCGAGGGGTGCTTCTGATCTAGCTTTGCAAGCTTCTTCTGATCAGGTCTGACCTTCTTGATCTAACTTTGGTGCCTCTTGTTCGAGGGCTACTTCAAATCTGGCCACACAGGCCTCACATTGTAGTTGACCATTGAACATTCTGAATTCAAGTTCAAGGTTTGGAAGCAAAGGGGTTGAGTCTTGAGGCCGAGAGTGATCCTAAGCTGCACAATCTCAAGAACGATTCCACACATGTCTTCGCAAGACCGCGCAAAACATTTTTTGAAAGTTTTTAAGAAAGCGACAAATCGCTCGCGCTGAAGACAGTGTAGGACCAATCTGGATCAAAGCTTGGGTCCTTCTCAGTACTCACACTAACAAGCATGATTTCATTCATTAAGGGCTTAGCACGCCTCTCTTTCTATCAATTTGATCAAAGTTTTACAAATCCCAAGGAATTCCTTCCTCTTCATTTTCACCGCGGTGTTCAAAAAGTTTTGAAAAACTCAGGTCATTACAATGACTTCAAGGCATAAGAGAGCAGGTGGAATGCACTACCATTTCATTCAAATCCCGGCACAACTAGCACACGGCAGAAGCAAATGCAAGAGCGTAAAAATCACTGCTCTTTCATTCAAAATCTGTTGGCATAACTGGCTCCCTGGCAGAAACAGACTCAAAAGAAAGCAAAAAGACAAACAGAAAACAAAAGCGATGATGTCTCGAGGTAACACCCGGAATCACGACTCTAACAAAGCAGGCCGACTCGGTACAACAAGACAGACCCAACTGACTCAATAAGAAAAGACTAACTCTGTACAACAGAACGAGACTGACCCAATACCCAAGTCAGAAAGTACAAATTAACAACATTCGTAAATGTGCTCAAAACAGTGCATGCTATCCACCATATCTGGAGTTAATTGAGCACCGCCCGCAGGTGGTTCATCCCCCGATCACATAATCACCTTATTCCCCCAAGTTCACCGATCCAGTGCCGATAGACTTTGCAAGGCTTGGCGGGAGGACAACCCCGTTGTCAAACAGATCCTGTACTTCATGGCGAAGACAAAAGCAGTTGTCGGTAGTATGGCCAGTTTGCTGATGGTACGCACAGTACTGGGTAGCATCATGTGTAGCCGGAAGAGGGTTCGGGAGAGGTCGAGGCTCAAGGGGTTCCAGATGGCCTTGTCCCACAAGGATTTGAAAAGCTTTGGACAAAGGCATATAGAGGGCATGGAAGACCCTCCGACCTCGGGGTTGGTACTTCAAGGCTTGTGAATTTTTACTGGGCGCACCAGCAAAGGGATTGGCAGGTGTTGGCCTGGTTTGCTGATCTCTTCTGAGCGGAGGGTTAGAGCTAACAGGATCATTTCTGGTACAACGGCCCTTTTCCCGGCTTGCCTATTGATTCAAACTGCCCCCAACTTGAGTGGCGAAAGTGTCATCCACAGCTTTTGCAACAACTGCGAGGACTTGCTCTTTGTTCAGTCCCTCGGCTTTCGAAGCCTCAACAGCGAACAGAAGATGTTCATGGGGATCCATGCCTGCCCCTACCTTGTTCTTATCACCTGCCTCCACTTTGCTAAGAGATTCGCCTTCTTCTAATGCAGCCCGTCCCAAGATTAGGGAGCGTTTTGACATGAACTCCCTGGTAGGCGATGTGGTTGATGATGGAGCCAAAACTTCAAAGGTTAAATCTGCCACTGTTCTCTGAAGATCTTCAATCATGCTCTCCAGCTCAGAAGTAGTGGGTTCACGAGTTTGAGATGATTGGGGTTCAAGTGCATCTATCATGCTTAAGGCCATGCTTTCTGGGATAAACATCTCGGACTTGGGTATATGGGTCGGGGGGTATATGCTGGGGTTGTAGGTGGGTGGCAGTGTATGGCTGAGGTTGAGATGTGGATGAGGTACTTGGTCCTTGGGATTTTGAGGTGGAACTATTGTCCGGTTGTCAATGAGATTCTAGATCTCATGACGATGACAACCATCGGTGCCATGGCATTTGTTGATGATGTACACAGTATTTGCTTGGGGTATGTTTGGTAGGGAGTGGATTTGGCAAAGGTTGAGGATTAAGGGGTTTGAGATGCCCTCTTTCCCTCAGGACTTTGAATGTGCTGGTTAGGCTAATATGGAGGGTGAAAAATCTACCCGAGCTCGGTGAAATGGCTATTTGTAGGTGGCCATGGCAAAAGGTCGGCTATGGCGACTGTGTTGACTTTAGCAGGTTTGGAAACAGTGCTACTGCCAGCATTGGTACTCTCGACTGGGAGTCTTACGGCAACCTCGGTGGACCCATCCTCGATGTCGTGAATAGGGCTAAGGCCACATGCCCTTTGAATTGCTTCTCAAGGTTTGCAATTTTCACTTTTGATCGGAATTCATTGACATCGAGGGGAAGCCTCTCGAGGGTCGCACAGGGTGTGGAAACTCGAGCTTGAGTCAACCTTTCTTGGGGATCTGGACCCTGCAAATCTTCAGCTGGCAGAAGTGGGTCAAAGCTCGGCTGGGGCCCTGAAACTGGATACGGAGCAGATGCCCCAGATGGGCATTGTGTTTCAGCGCTAGTCTTATCTTGCATTGCAGTTCCCTGATTTAGCGCTGCTATCATGGCCACAAATTCTTCCGAACCCTAGGCCATCACGGGTCTGCTGATGATGTGACTGGTGACTGTCGGATCAGATGAACAAATGAACCCCTGTCTGGCCCTCCTTTGCCTTGCCTTAGCGAAAGCACACTGGTTGCCATTGAATTGAATTTCTGACCTAGCAAAGTCTATCAACACGGATCCAATGTACCTGAGGGATATTGGAGCCTTCTGAAGCTATGGTTCCGAGACTACCTAGCAAAAGAAAGATTCAAATACATTCGGCCCGATTTCACGAATGAATCTGAACAAAATTTGAATGAGTGTGTTCTTCAATTTCGCCCAGAATTCTACCTCAAATCTGATACCCTCGGGTAAAACTGATTCCCCAAATACTAATGCCCACAGGCTTGATACCCAAAATACTAAACTGGTGCCCGCAGGCCTGATGCCCAAACTCGCGAACTGATACATGCATTCCTGTAGAGACGCACTCTAAAGCACATAACAAGCAAGTGAGAGCCAAAACACCCCTATGTTGGGGTAGGGTTTCCCTGTCATATTTTGTCAGGAGCTAGGGTTTCATTACGCACGCAGCGGTTTCAAACAACCTATAAACGGGTAAGCAACCTGTCCTAGTTTGGAATGGTCACTATGGATCCCAATATGCACTAGGTCGAATGGTCAAAAAGGGTGCCCCGGTAAAACCGGGGTTTGTGTTCCCATACTGGTAGAGCCCACAACCGGTCAGCCTTATGGTCATGCCCTGACAAGACAAGCCTCCGGCAAACCGTTCAGGAATAGTAGATGGCAAACACGGTGTCCTAGGCGCACCAATGCAAATGCAATGCAAAGAAACACAAAAGTGTAGTCAAAACAAGATATCACGAGTTCGAGTCAAGTTCTCTAACTCCCCAGCAGAGTCGCCAGAAACTGTAGACGTCCCTGAACGCCCCGGGAGGGTTAAGTCCCGTTCCATTCATATTGGGGTCACTACAATTCAAGGACTCAAATGTCAGTATTCTTAATCTCGAACCAAAGAGTCCAAATCCGGCAAATCGATTTTGAAAACAGATTTTTTGAAAAGAAGTGCCAAACATGGACTGTTTTGCCAGATACAGAGTCGCCACCTAAATGTTTTTTTTAATGGGAAATTTAGGAAACCCTGACTCAGTGCCACGTGTCCGTCATCACCAAAGTTGCCTCGGCTCGGGAACTTGGGTACGATTGGGGAAGGTCACCTCGTGAGCACCCCCGCTCGCCCGGTCAAAGACCGGCCTCTACTAACCACGATATCTGATTTTGAAAACATTATGCGTTCTTATTCCGGTTATTAGCCTAGGTTACTATGTGATGTGCACAGCATAGAAGTATAGACCGGGTCGCCTGAATTGGGACAAAACATTTCATGTTCATTTTTGAAAGATGGTTTGCTACCCGCAGGTAGGCTTAAAATGCAGATTTTGCCACCCTCGGCTGGGCTTAAAATACTTGATGAATTATTCCAATCCAAATAACCCAACCTCCACCCACAGGCATTCAAGGCAGTTATATCACATAAGCAGTTAGCCTCATGGTAAGCATGCTATTCATGGAAACACTCACACGCATGCAAGGATGCTAAAGCATAAAACTCACCGAGTACTCCAAGCAGAAACAGAAGCTCATTAGAAATCCATGCATGATCCTAGATACACAGAATTGCCTAATGCAACACATGCAAAGATACAAACTATAGCAGGCTCGGCTATTCTAAACATGGCATATGGAATGCTACAGCTAACATGTATTCAACTTGGAATTGAAATACAAATGCAGTTAGTATGATGCGCCAAGCCCGGTGCGTTCAAGACAGATGAATGAATGCAAACATGCTATCATACTGTATGCTAATTGAAACATGTCCTAATCTAGCCATCATAAGCAGGTAAATAAAGGGAAGAAAGACGTGGGGTTGGAAGACATAAATCATACTCACCCACACTTATTACAATTTTGCCCTCGCATAGGGGGTCCGAATAAATATACAGTCCCGAATAAAAGAATAGTACCATCCAAATAATACAGTCCAAATAATATACAAATTCCTAATTAATTAACAAATTAACTAAGAAAGCTGTAAAACTGGCATGCAAGCCAGGGACTGCCTTGATTCCCCTCCGGGTGATGAATGATGCATGCCCGGGTTGCCTTTGTGCGGAAATCCACTGGGATGCCCCAATTAGCCTCTGTTTGCACCTGTTCTTGAAATGCGTGCCAAGCTCCGAAAAGTTGCTGATTCTTCATTTTACTGCAACAGAGAGTAGGAAAGGGGCATGGCAACGTATTTTCACAAATGTATGCATGTCTCGATCCTCGTGCCACTAATCACGAATATCGATGCATGATGGCCGAGCAGTCAAATTGCAGAACTCAATACGAAATGAATGCATATGAAAATACAACAAAACCTAACTTCATCATGGATAATCCGGAGTGTCAGTGACTAGGAAATTGAGACACGTTCCGTCACTCGGAGTACGGAA
The DNA here is from genome assembly GCA_025200525.1 of Camellia lanceoleosa. NCBI lineage: Eukaryota > Viridiplantae > Streptophyta > Magnoliopsida > Ericales > Theaceae > Camellia > Camellia lanceoleosa. The sequence goes on from CM045767.1 coordinate 47,955,712, forward strand.
CGTACCTCGTTTCCCGTGCCCTGGCTAACTCCTATCCCGACCACGATGCAATATGCATGATATGCATGAAATGCAACTAAGATACAACCTAACATGTGAAAGGCTATGAAATAGCATACACGATGCACGAGGAAACATGACATACACAATGCGCTAATATACGGCCTAGCATACACAATGCTATAGAATGAAATGGCATACACAATGCAATATGGGCTTACACCAACACAAGTGGACCTCGGACACACTCACATAGGAGGCCATAATGATGAAAATGAGACAACTCGAGATGCGTGCATGCGTGCACGCAAACCGAGAACCGAACCTACGGCACGGAATGCCATTCTAACAAGACATGGCAAAACACAAAAAATTGGCATACTATCATGCAAAAATCAGAGGTAAAATGAGATGCAAAACAGCCCCGAACCTGGTAAAATGAAACCCGATGCATGAAACCAGTCCCGAAACATGGGTTTCGGCGCATGAAATGGCCTGTAACTATACAATGCATACATAATTTAAATATGAAATGAAAATAAAGAAGCAAGGAAGCCCTGATACAAGCATTTTTACAGTTTAGAGTGAGGCCAAACAGTGGGCCCAAGTAGGGCTAAATTAGCATACAAAAATGGCTCCGCAGGGGAGGTAATGAAGCAAGTCAAAAATTTTGGCCCCAAACTGAGAAGGGGCCTTCTAAAATATTCAAGAGGGACCAAAAATATGATGTATTACAGTTTATGACAAACTCTAAAAACAGATACAAGTATGCTCAAAATGCTATGCAAGAAATAGGCCAACAAAGGGGCAAAGAAGCAAGTGGTGCATGGAGGTCACAAACAAGTGATGGCCCTTCAACAATGTTAAAGAGGGACCCAAAATAATTCTTTTTACAGTTGATGGACAAGCTCAAAACAGTGTACAAATAGGCTCAAAATATCATGCAAAATGAGGCCACCAAAAGGGCTGTAACATGAAGTATACAAAGGGTGTCTCAAAAAGCCATAGACCCTTAATGAAACATGAATAAAGGGTCAAAATAAGCTTCTTTTAATTTTGGACCAAGGTCCAAAAATAGAATCTCAATAAGCTAATAAATCATGCAAAAATGGGGACCAAAGAGGGGTACAATGGCAAGTGATACATGGAGGTCGCAAATAGCAGTGAGCCCTTCTTCAATGTTGAATAAGGGCTCAAAATAAGCCTATCTATAGTTTACATCATGCTCCAAAAAAGATTACACATAGGCAAAAAATACTATGCAAAATTATGGCATACAAAGGGGTAATGAAGCAAGTGCAAAATGGGGGTCCCAAACAGGGTAAGACCCTTAATGAAAGATGAAAATGAACTCAAAAAAATGAAATTTTCAGTTATGGCTGGAGCTCAAAACAGCAAGCCAAAGGGCCTAAGAAATGGTACAAAAATGAGCTAGAAAAGAGGGAAATGGCACTCACCCTTGAAGACCAATCTTTGGTTGCTTCTTGGACCAAGAAATGTTGCCTCTCAAGCTCTGGAAAGCTGCTCCAAATGGCCGGAATGGAGGCGGTGGTGTGGTGCTAGGTGATGGTGAAGAAAGGGTGTAGGAACTCGGATGTTTGGAGCTTGGAAATGGGAGATGAATGGAGGTATGTATGCAAGGCTTCAAGACCAATTTTTTTCAACCCCAAACCAGACCTGAGATGCTGGTTTTTATAGGCAAAAAGAGGTGAAAAAAGAGGGGGAAAAAAGGGGGGGGGAAACAAGCCAAGTTTCCCCCAAAAAGTTGGCAAACCCGGATACACAATCTATGAGGGAAAGGAGGGCATTTTTGGAAGGAACCAGGTGTGAGGAACATGGCCAGCCAGTTTTCTTGGGCTTAGGTGGCCGGCCAGCTAACTTTTCTGGGTTTTTTGGCAAGCCAGCTACTTTTCCTGGCTTTTATGGCCGGCCAGCTACTTTCAGGACAAAAAACATGGGCTTCCGGAAAGAAAAGTGGTCGGTGGGTGTTTGGGAAGTCCAAATGTGGCCGTTCAAGTGTCCAAATTGAAACCCCGGAAGTTAGCTTTCCAATGGCGCAAACTTTACATCAAAATTTCTCCTGTGGAAAAAGTTATGCCCTTTTCCGTGAAGCCGCGCAGATTCGGTCCCAACCGGAGTGATACCCTACTTCAATCAATGATATCTCCCCTATCCGGAATTGGATTTAGGAGATTCTTGAGTGAAAAATGAAGCCTCGAGAGTAAGCTTTGCAACGGTGGTGGCCTCATAGCTTGATTCCAAGTATCCAAATGAATAGGCCCAATTCGGCGAGGGCTACTCGACTCTCTCTTAACGGTTCATGCCCATTTTCTCCCCCGACTGGATTTCTTCCCTCTTCTCTTCTTTTCTTCGACTCTGAACCCCTAAGTGAGGTGTTTTGTAAGATTTTTCGAAGATTTCATCTCTCTTTCATTCATTTCCACTTTGTCCTTGCTCGGTTTACCGAAAAGCGCAACATTTGACAAAATATGAGCCTCGGAACATCGTAAAAACTTTATTTTCAAAATGTTTCGAAAGAGAGGGTTTTAAGATCTAAAATCTTTTGATCAAGATTGTTTTGGTCCAAAAAGGGTATGAAGTTGAGGTTTGACTCTCTCTTTGTCGAAGAAATTGCACTTTTCCCCTGCACATCTTTCATCACCGAGTAAACCATCAGTCGCGTCCAAGTCTTATGGATGGTCAAAAATGGGGTGTCTACAGCCCCCCTCCCCTTCAAGTTAATTTTATTCTCCATACACTTTATTGCATCTAGTTGAAACATGACAATACTCCTGTAGCCATCTATGTTTTAGCTTGTTGCAATTAATTCTATTATCCCCAAGAATGAGAGAATAATCTATCAATCTATGACAGCTCTTAAAGCAACTTAAGTGCGAATTAGGCTAAAGAGTCTAATTCAACACAATGCTCTCACGAGCGATGTGTCAAATTCTTAGAGCCATAATAACCTTGTCGGCCTTGACCATTTCATTACTATGCTGCAACTTTTGCGCTTAGTGGTAAACAACTATAGACACACCATTTTTTACTGCCCTTATGACTTGGGGGCCTCAGGTTGATTGTTCGAGGACAAAGGTAGGACGGAGGCTATGTTGTGCGAAGGTTCGATTTCTTCGGCAAGAGGAGCTTCAAATCCCAACCTTACACCCCATTTTGGACCAAAGATTTTTGACCAAAATAATTTTTAGACCTTAAAACCCTTTCTTTCAAAATATTTTTGAAAAAGTTTCTCTGATGTTCTGAGGTTCGCATTTTGTTAAATGTAGTGCTTTTCGGTAAACTAAGCAAGGATAAAGTGGAAATAAATGAAAGAGAGGTGAACTCTTTAAAAAAAATCTTTCAAAACACCTTATTTAGGGGTTTGGATTTGAAGAAAATAGGAGGAGAGGGAAGAAAACTAGCTGAGGAGAAGTTAGGCGTGAATTTGGTTAGGACCGAAACTGAATAGTCTTCACTAAAATAAGAATATCTTTTTGCACACTTATAATTTTGATGCTAGGATGCCACCATTGGAAAGAAGACTTCTGGGGCTTCAATTTAGACTCAAGAATGACATACAGAGGAGTCTGGAGGAAGGAGATATGACCATTTGCAGCTAGACCTGGAGAGCAGATTTTTCTGGCCGGCCACTGGTGGAGTTTGCGGGCCATGAATGGGCCTTGTCGGCCATGTGTCAGCCATGAATGGACTTTGACAGCCAAGTGTCATCCAGGGGTGAGTTTTCTTGGCCGTCAGTGGTGGCTGGTCGGCCACCAGTGATGGCCGACCGGCCATTGGTGCAATGAAGGCATTTTTTATGCAGATATTTTCCTCCAGCTGTCTCCCAAAAGCTCCAGCTGTCTGTTTTGAGATATTTTTGACCTGAGCTCTTGTATTTTTATATATAGAGGACCTTCTGTATTGTTTTCAAGGTTGGAAATTTTGGGAGCCTCTCTCTCTACAATCCTCTCTCTATACAATTTTTTCTCTCTGGATTTCTCTCTCTCTCTTGCCCTTTTGTGCATATAAGTAGAGATACACTTCTAGTTTGCCTATCAACCCTTAACCAAAGTTGGTTATCTTTGGGCTGAGGTTACTTAAGACCCTTTTGAGCTCTATATGGTGTTTGTGGCTTAGATTGTTGCCTATTTTGGGCTTTGGCTTCAAGAGGTATATCACTTCTCCTTTAAGCGTGTTTTGTACACTTGTTTTGCCATCTTTTCAAATTATTTTTGGCCTAGTTTTGAACTGAAAAAACCCCTATTTTTATGACCTAAAAATGGTGGTTTGAGGCTATTTTGAGTTAGGGGGTGGTCCACCCTTCTTGTCTCTTTGTTTGTTAAGCTCTTGTACCATCTTTTCATCACTTTGAAATCAACATTTTTGGGCCTTTTAACCACTGAATTTAAGAGCTTTTTCAATGGTGAAAACTTTGTTTTGAAGTCCAAAATTAGAGGGGTTAGCCTCCCCTCCTTGTGTCTTGTTTGCGTGCCTGGTTAGCTTCATATGTTAGCATGTTTTTCTAGCTTAATTTAGTTTAAGTCCATCATGTTTTTGCCTCTGAAATAACCTTTTTTTGCTCTATTTTGGGCTGATTAGTTCAGTTGAGGCTTGTATTGCATAGTTGTAGTGTTAATTCCTTCACTAGCTTGATGTTTTAATGCTTTAATCATCATTCTTTTGAGTTGACAGGATGTTTTAGTGTTGTTTTGCACTCCATTTCAACACCTAAATCTCTACAATCTCCCTCTTTGCTTCACTCTTTTATTTGCTTTTGAGAGTTGTTTCAAACTTGGGATCCTTTAAACTTATGATTGAGGTTATGCTTAATGGTTTAATCCTCTTTAAGGGTTCATTACCGACGGCATGATCTGTCTCATGCCTTAAATTACCCCTTGGTTGACACTTCTTTCCATTGGAGGACACTAACTTTTGGACTTAATCAATTAAAGAATGAATCAGTAATGTAAAATGAGTAAACAAAACGAACAAGTAAAAGAGGTAAGATAAGCATCTTTTGTGTTGCATTGCATGTGTTCGAATCAGACGTTAATTCAAATACAAGGAAAATGAGACATTTCATACTCAAAGTGATGAAATGTGCCACTTCCCTTGGTTAGCATCACCCTTGATCATGTATGATAGGGTGGTGGTCTTTTTGAGTCATGTTTTGCACTCATTAAACTTTTACAAACTTGGTTCTTTGGCCATCATGCATGGAAATTGCTTGATTGGTGGTTTGAGAGCCAAAAGTTTCACTCCTTTGAGCTTGTGTGATGGTAAGGAGTGTAAAAGTACACATAAACCTGTGAGAATACACTGTTTTGCTTTGTCTGCTCTCTTTTGCAGCAAAAAGAGGGGTTCATGTCATCGGTGGCCGACCGGCCACCATTGGTAGCCGATAGGCCCCCTGTTGGCCACCAATGAAATTTGCAGAGTATGTTCTTGAGGTGGAGCAAAGGTGTTCTGGAAGTGGGCAGCCATTTCAGTGTTCAAATATGCAAACAGAGGCATTCAGTGGCAAGGCAATGGCTTTTTCCGGGTGAAAAAACTGAGCATGCATGCATCCCTCTCTTCCCGAGCCCATTTAATTGCTTTGTTTAGTTAATTAGTGGTAGTTAATTAATTAGTTTAATTACTTTGTACTTAATTAGCTTAGTATTTTGCTAATTACTTCAATTTGTAATATTTAATTAGCTTAGAATAAGTTAGTTAATTTGGTTCAATTATTGTAATAATTAGTTAGCTTAAGTAGCGTAGCTAGTTAGCTTTTATCCATTCGGACCCTCCTTCACGAGGGCATAATGTTGTAATAAGTGTGCGTGCGTGCGTGTGTGTGTGCATATTTTCCAATCCCACGTCTTTCTCCCTTTTATTTAATCGCTTTTGATGGTTAGATTAGGGACATATTTCGATTAGCATATCGCATGCTTACATCCATTCATTTGTCTTGCATGTACCGAGGCTCAGCGCATCATGCAAACTGCATTGCAATTTCAATATCTTCTTTGAATGCGTGTTTAATCGCATGTTGTTCAAATTTTTTTGTATGCCATATTAGTAGCCGAGCCTATTAATTGCATATTGCGTGCGTCACATTAGGCATCTTGTATAGTTAGGTTCATGCATCTTTCTAACTAATTTCTGTTTTGGCTTAGAGTACTCGGTGAGTTTTATGCTTTAGCATACTTGCATGAGTGTGATTGTCATGATGCCATATTTAGCATGCTTGCCATGAGGCTATGTGCTTAATGCTAAACTGCATGAATGCCTGTGGATGAAGGCTTGTTGTTTGAATTGGAACGATTCAACAAATGTGTGTTTTAAGCGCACTTTGTTGTGGCAAAATCATGTTTTAAGCCCACTATGTTTCGTGGCAAATCCACATCCTTTAAGCCTACTTGAGGGTGGCAAATTCAAACCCTTTTCGCAAACAAACATAAGTTGAATTGTTCCAAGTCTTGCAAACTAGTCTATACTTGCTTGTGAGCATCATATAGTAAAGCTAGCTTAATAATCTGAAATAAGAACACATAATGTTTATAAAATATCTTATCATGATTAGTAGAGACCGATCTTTGATCGGGCGAGCAGGGGGTGCTCATTTCAGGACCTTCCCCTCTCGTACCTAAGTTCCCGAGTCGAGGCAACTTTGGTGATAATGGACACGTGGCTTTTGGCACAAGTTAAGGTTTCCTAAATTTCTCTAAAATAAAATATTTAGTTGGCAACTCTATATCTAACAAAGCAGTCCAATTTTGGCATTATTTGGTTTAAAATTGATTTTTCAAAAAGGTTTACTGGATTTGGACTCTTTGGTGTTTATCAGTTTCACATTGCGCTTGTGAGACTAGATTCAGAACCGTAGGAGTCCGAATTGTGAGGCCTTCTTTTCAAACCTTCCAGAAAGGCGGGGCGTGGAAAAAGGCGAGTCCACAACAACATTCAAAAGCATTAGCCTAGCTAAGGAATCATACAAAGAAGCACCTCCTCATGTCTTACACTCAAGTGTGGAAACAAGTTGGCAGTGCTAATAGATTTTGTAGCCAGTAGGCATTAATCCTCTCATTTAGTGTTAATAGATTTTACAGCTTCTAACCGCTAATCTTTTAACTCCAAGTGATACTTGAACGCACACTGTCATAGTGCATGGAATTTTACTCCATTCACTCCCATCAGCTGGGTAGAGAGCAAAACACTACTCATAGTGGATACTCGTCTTACACTTAATGACTAACTCATTTAAGCTCACATTTCTTGGATGACGTAACGCTTGGATGTTGCTTCATCCAATGATGCAACATGATTACAAGTCAAATTACAAAGTCAATCTGCACAGCTCAATAGTGAGGATCATATCTAGATCTATTGAGGGCTTACTAATTTCACAACTCCAAACTTTCCAATCAAAGCTACTTAGCGTGCCGCTAATCATAACACAAACATTAGTTTTTATTGCGCCAAGCAAGGCAGACGTGAGTCATGTTTCCTTATTTTCGCTCAATTAAAGTTTGACCTAAAGTCTCCAAGACTTCCTACTCATCTAAGGAATATGATTATATTGTTCACATTTGAACATCTCTGCTAAGTCTAGGTCAACCAAATTAACTTCCATAAGCTAAGTTAATTAGAGGGGAAAAAAATTAGGATTGATTCGATTAGCATATCACAATATAATTTTACCAGAAAAATTCAAATGAAATAGTGACAATATTACACAAGTCGCAAGATCGAAAATCTGCTATGCTCGTAATCATCTCTTGCACCACAAGTGACTATTATCCAAAATTTAATTTAATTCATGTGCAAAATATCAGTTTTCAAGAGTAAATCTACAACGATTTGTCTCAACCAAACAACCTCCCACTAACCATGGCATGTCTAAAGCATGATAAAATATTAATTCCATACAATAGCATCTCAATGTGAATTCATAAAAGAAAATATGCTACAGTATAATTTAATATGGAATTTAAATTCACCCATATAAATAAATCATGCTATTATACTACAAGTTTTAAACAGTTAAAAGAACTTAACATGTTTTATACAGTATTTAAATAATTCCATAAAAAATTGTATAATTTCTGCAATTTTTTGGAATTTTCTAGAATTACAAACAATTAATAATTCCACAGAAAATCAAAAATAACTATTAAAGAATCTGGAAAAATAAAAAAATTATACTAGTAAATAAGATTACATAACTTGTAAAAATTTCAAGTCCAAAACATCCAAGTCATGCTCCCTCAAGAGCAATTTAACATAAAAATATTGAATTATTTATTGATAAAAAATATTTTGTTTTTCAAAAAATTCTAAAACTTTAATATATTGTATAAAACAAAATTATGAGTCTAACAGTACCAGCCATGCTTCAATTAGAATTATAATGAATAATATAGAAGTAATTAATATAATTTTTAAATTAAAAACGAACAAACAGAGCCTTAACAATCACATCGCATGCATCAGCGTTTACATCAGCAGATGATGTCATCAGATTGAGTCAAGATCGATGTCGGTATAACCACATGCTCGTTTCGCATCAAGATTTGCATCACCGCATCGATGCGCCGTGTCGTGAATGTAGCACACACCACCTCTCGAACTCTGTTTCGGCTTGATTTTGGCATTATCTGACTTGATTTTTTGAGAGGAATCCAATGGTGGTCTCGGTTTTTTATTTTGGCAAGTCTAAAATATGGAGTGTAATCCATTCTCTCTCTAGTGAGAGTGAAAGTTCAGATTTTCTACACTTTTATCCTCTACAATGAACCACCAAAAATACAAAAACGAACCCAAATTAGGGTTTGTGATTTCTCTTAATGCATAAGTCAAAATCAGGCCCATAATAAATCATTTTAAAGGTTTCGAAAGAAGGATTCCAAATACATAATTTTTACAGCACAAAAATGAAGCATGAAAAACCAACATACGGTCAAAGTTACAAAAATCAATTATAAATCTTCATTTTTCTCAAAATCTGACCATTCGATTTTTTCAAAATTTGCATATATGATCTAAATAATATGGACTACAACATATATGAAATTCCAGATGGTTAGAGATGGTTTGAAAAACATCAATTTTTATGCACAAATCATATCTGTACATATATTCATACACAAATAACACCAAAACACCCAACAATGGCTCTGATATCAATGTAGGAAAAATAAGAAATATTACACAGCAAAAATAAACAAATCAAACTGAATCCATGTATCATGTGGGTGAATCACATGTCTTCATTTATAGTGATTCTGGTATAGACCCGATCCATTGATGTTTTGGATCCAAGTTTCACTGTCTTATATGGTTGTTCGTGTCTTTTTTCTCCTTATTCCTCACTAAGTTTGGTTATTGGAGTGGCTTGGTTGCATTTGGAACAGGTTTGTAGCTTGTTTTTTGAAAACCATTGTTGCCTAGAATTTTGCCTCTTTGCCAAGCGGCACTTCCTGTGCTCGAGTAGTCTTTGTGGACTTCCAGTACTTTTACAAGTTTGTAGAGATACTGGGAGTTGGCATTCTTCGCTCAAGCGAAATTTCTTACGCTCGAGCATGTTTGCACGAGCAATGTTTTTTGTGCTCAAGCGGTGGTTCTTTGCCTGCAAAACTTCTGAGAGTTTGTATTCGACACTCGAGCGGTTACTTCCTGCGCTCGAGCGATCACACTTTTTGTGTTTGGACGCTCGAGAAACACTTCTTGCGCTCTAGTAGTCTACGCATATATCAAATCGTAGAATCACATTTTTTTAGTCACTTTTTCATTTCTCTCTCTCTCTCTCTCTCTCTCTCTCTCTCAACATTCTAAAAACCCTAGATCTAGAGCTTCTCTCTTTAAAACTCACATTCTCTCTACAAATACACCTAGATTCGTTGATTTCTTCACCCTAGTCTCTTTGACAAAAAGGTATAGCACATCGAGAGCTTTCTTTTGATTGGAACGAAGTTGGTAGGATGAGTGTGTTTGCTTTTTGTTTGGTTTTGGAACAGGATGTTTGGAAATATTTTGTGCAATGTGTTTGCTTTTTGTTTGGTGATGTAGTCGCATTTGATTTAGCAATTTTTTTGCTGGTTGGTATTGAGATACCTGGAATGGCTTCTGAAAAAGGATTTTATATCAAACGGATGATTTGAACTCAGAAAGTGTTTTGATTAAACATATAGTTTTGGTAATTAGAAAGAATGGATTTTCTTGAGAAATCAAATGGATTTGAAATATATTTGGGCATATTGTATATACGTATTGCTTCATGATTATTTATGCTGGCAAACCATGTTTACTTTTAAAAATATCCTCTACTGGGCTTTATGCTCACCCTACGTGGGTGAAATGTTTTTTTAGGTGTACATATGTGGATGTGGACTGTGAGGTAAAGTTGTGTTTGGAACCGTGTCGGGTGGGTCAATTATTTGTAGGCCATGGGCCATTTATGTTATTTACTGAATATGTGCCATTCTTGTAAGGGTTACACCCTTGTATATGATCTAAGCCTCAGGGCGTTCAATTTAATTTATAACATCTGTGTATGTTTTTAGTTATAGAACATCCATTCGACTTAGATGTTGTATCGAGGATGTGGGGAAGTGGTTTGGAAATACTCTTCAGATCCTGGAAGATGCCAATGATCCTCAGCTAGTCACCTGCAAAGATGCAAAAACTCCGGTTGGGGGTGCCAGAATAAGCACCCCGACGGACAAGTCAGTTCTTCTACTAAAGAAAGCTTGTTGACTAAGTTTTTAGAAGTGATTCTTACATACCTTTTCTAGTCCATTGCCATTATATTTATACTCGTTTCTTCTGATCCTCAGGGCCAGGGCCTACTTTTTCAATCATTATGTTTTCCACTATTCGGCTCTAGGGATCCTTCCCCATTCGGCCTATTTATCCTATTCGGCCCCTTATCCTTGCGGGATATCTGCCGGCTAGCGTCAAGCTTCTAAAATATACCTCCTTTATCTTCGCCAATTATTTGGCTACCACAATTGCCCTCCGAACTCCCTGTTGACGGCGTGTTTGGTTCAGAATTTGAGAAGTTTAGCGTCAGGCGGCTTCGCGTGCCCCAATATATGTCAGGAGGCGCGCGCCTTTTTGCTCATCATTACGCTTTCCCGCTCTATTCATGTGTATCTCAGCATTTATTGCGATTTGAAACTTTGGTCCTTTCGAATTCACATTTCGTCGATTTTCTGAGACTTTTGGATTGCCAGTTCGTATCCCTCTGTGACTCGCGTTTTCTGCAACTTCTTCCCGTCTTCCCTTGTCTCATCTGCTCTTCGTAAGTTTCCTTATCCCTTCTTTGTAATCCTATTTTCTGTTTGCTATTTTAGCTTCGGCGAATATTTAGTTCTTTGCTAAGATGGCCAAACATTTGAAAGACCTCCTTTCTGAGGATCATATCTCCGGTTTCCGGCAACATTTTTCTATTCCTGACGACGTCCATTTATCCCTTGTAATGGACAACGCTCTTGACATGGAGAGGGAAGATCAAAACACGATCGTATTCCCTCTTTTATCCATTGCGGAGGGCGGGGTTCATTTCCCCCGACACCCACTTCTTAGGGCCGTTCTCCGCTATTGGGGTTTGATTCCTTCTCAACCCAATGTAAATTTCTTTCGAATCATCATGGGGGTTGTAGAGTTGAATCGAAGCCTTAGGATTAACCTTGGGATTCCGGCCATTCGGCATTGTTACGCCTTAGCCAAATCCTCCGGTCGGTTGGCGATATTTTCTCGAGGCCAAAGATCGACCATCACTTGGTGACTATGCTTGCGATTCGTAAGCGGGTTGCGACGTGATGGTCAATGTCCGAGGTAATTAGGAGTTATTTGAAGGGAGGATCGCTGGACCTATTCCTGCACATAAGGGTGACCCAGGTTGCCACGCAATGTCTTGTTTGTTGGTCTATCTCTTATTCGGCTCCTTTCCCTAAATCGCTTTTTATCTTCTGCAGGTAATAGGTTGAAGAAAATTATGACTTCGGTTGTCGACGTGGTTCTTGGGAAATCAAGATCGCACTCACATATTTCGCCGCCTAAAGCATTACAATGCAAGGAGAGCCGCCTATATTCTCCTTCGGTACGACCCCACTTACACTACTTTCTCAGCTGCAGATAACATTTCGATTCCAGCCGGCAATCAACAGCTCTCGGCCCTTATCTTCCTCAGCTTCAAAAACCTTAGGCAGATCGGTCTCGTAGCTTCTAATTCGGGGGAAGACGCCGAGCCGGTTGTAGAGGTAATTGCCGACCCGGCTGGGGAGTCTACTGAGGGGGTTGTAGAGGGCGACGAGGCCGTATGCTCGGCATTTGAGGCCACTGAGCCATCCGCCTCAGGACGAGCAGATTTCTCTTCCGGGGATATTTTTGCGAATTTGGGGGATCTACCCGGCGATTTCTTTTAGGGTATAGCGAAGGAAAGCCTAACGCAGATCGCACGTAAAAGAAATGCCGAGCGGATGGCGCGAAAAGAAATTTGAATCGACGCATCGATCGATCCCAAGCTTGATCAAGCCCTTCGTTTTCGAGGGCGGTTGAGGTTCTTTGTGTCGATCTGGAAAAGAGGGTGGAGAACAGGCCGATGGGGAATGGCTGATTCCGGAGCAAGGCCAAAAGCATGGTGTCGAGGGAGAAGCGAGTTCAGAAGCTGGCCTTGGTAGCAAGCGGCCTCGGCTTGAAGAACCGGACGTGGTCGCTCCGTTCGTTATTCAGCCAAAGATCAGGGATATGCCGATTTTATCCGACACTTTGGCCATCGAGGATCGAGCCGTGGCTCTGAGCATGGCGGCTTCAATTTCTCTGCCGGCTGACAACAAAGCCTTCGGTGCCGTACCTGATATTATGACCGTTGCCCTAACTGCTCAATCGGCACTCCTGGTAGGTCACCTTCATTTCGCTCTTGTTTGTTAAAGGCGTCTAATCATACCGAATTGTTTTGCAGACGATCGGAAGGATTGCCGACTTGGGTCGCCGCCTGCGTGATGCTCTCGGGAGAATTGACCATTTGCAAACAGAGGTGCAGGGTCAGAAAAGTAGGGCCGAGTTCGAAATTATGAGAGCTGAAATGGAGAGCGCGTGAGCCGAAGCGGAGAAATAGAGGGTTCGCATAGCCGAACAGCTTCGTGTTCATGCTGAGGGTAGGGCAAATACGAGCGAAGAATCGCTCAAACTTTCCAAGGAAGCACTTGCTGAAGCGGAAGCTCAGTTAGAGGAGCTTAAGGCGGCCCGCGAGAAAGTCGAATCGGAGGCCTTTGAGGCAGGGAGAGGCGCCGCTCTGACGGAATATGTTGAAAAAGTGTCCAAATTTGAGAATCGTGGGTTCAAACATGGGTGGCTCAAAGCCCTTGCTGCCGCTGAGGTTACATTGGATTTGCCAATTCCTTATGAGCAGGTGGATGTTGAGCCACTTGAATTCGATACCGACGAATGATCTGGGAGCCGTTTACTGAGCATGCGTCTTTTTGTTTTTGTTTTTCTTCTTTTGGATAGTGCTTTGTTGGTTCAGGGTAGTTTTCATGTATAAATTGGTTAGCATCTGCGCGAAATTTATTAATGAAAATTTCCTTGTAATTTTTGCTACCACCACACACTTTGTATGAAAGAGTTCTGTGGTTTAATTTTAATGAAAGAGTTCTGTGTTTGTCGATGCATTTGGTAAAATGGAATTGCATATACTGTGGGGAAACCCTGATTCGTAAATCTGCCCTTGCCCCAGGGGGTTCATAAAAAGAATTCTAGCTCTGAATCAACTTGTGAGCCGGCTGGGGTACTTGGTTCAAATAGATTGATAAATCTGCTCTTGCCAGTCAACTCGTGAGCCAGATGATTTTACTGTGGCACGAATGATTTTATCTAGAACTCTTCTAAACAAACCGTACATAGAATATCGTTTGTCCAAACTTTAGTTTTTTCCTTACTTGAATCTGAAGTTGCTAACCACTGAAGGTAGAGAGGAAAAGATTGGTCAATATCTAGGTTCCTGCAGATTCAATACATATCCCATCAAAATCACCATTTGCAATTTCACTGCCTACTGATCTTGGACCCTTAGATTGATGAATCTGCCCTTGCCCCAGGGGGTTCATGATAAGAACTCTGGCTCTAAGGAATCAATTCGTGAGCCGGCTGGAGAAGTTCAGCCGAACGGATTGATGAATCTGCTCTTGCCCGAATCAACTTGTGAGCCGGCTGGGTACTTGGGCCGAATAGAACCACTGAAGGTAGAGAGGAAAAGATTGGTCAATATCTGGGTTCCTGCAGATTCAATACATATCCCATCAAAATCACCATTTGCAATTTCACTGCCTACTGATCCTGGGCCCTTACATTGATGAATCTGCCCTTGCCCCAGGGGGTTCATGATAAGAACTCTGGCTTTGAGGAATCAATTCGTGAGCCGGCTGGGGTAGTTTAGCCGAACAGATTGATGAATCTGCTCTTGCCCGAATCAACTTGTGAGCCGGCTGGGGTACTTGAGCCGAATAGATTGATGAATATGCTCTTGCCCGAACCAACTTGTGAGCCGGCTGGGGTACTTGAGCCGAGTAGATTGATGAATCTGCTCTTGCCCGAACCAACTTGTGAGCCGGCTGGGGTACTACGCACTTAGGCTGAAGATCTTGAGCCAAAAGCTTGTCCTGCCGTCAACTTAGTCGGCGTCAGGCAATTGGGTTTCGCGATTAATGAACTTGCCTCGATCGTGCTGCCTCTGCGAGTGTTAAATGATCAAAGGTACAACTTTTAAGAGTCTGTTAGGTATCTGATTCAGACTCCTGAGAGAAAATCTATTGTGCGAATGTCGAACAAACTCTTCTTTAACAGCAAAGGGGAAGCCAAGACATTGGCTGAGCTTGGCGGTGATATGAATCGAAGTGAACACCGTGGTGCGCCCTTGCGTGCTGGGAGTAAGAGTTCTATGGGTCGAGAGAGGTGTCAATCTCCTCGACGTCGTAGTAGGTCGCCCAGACGGGATAGGCAGTCCCAGGGGAGATCGCCACACGCCCAAGTCGAAAGGAGATCAGACGCGAATCCGTGCCCGTTAAGTTTTGCAGTATTTGTGAAGAATAAGCCCATGACGGAAGCGGACTCGATCGTTCGAGATCCAGACGTGGCGGTCGAGTTTGCTCGACAAATATTTCCTCTGGAAGTTCAGCAGTCAATGGTTGGTTGTCAGGACTACGAAGTGTTTCGCGAGGGCATTCATGGGGTGGTGAAAGGGCTCTATACGACTTATGAAGTCGGCATGCGATTGCCGCCCGCCGAGAAATGGAGAAAAAGGAAGAGCATATCCGCAGTTTGGAGGCTCGCGTGGAGGCGGCTGAACGTGAGTTAAGAAAGATCAAAGCGGCTCAAGTACAACCAGTAGGGCAGGTGAATCCAATCGTGGAAGAGAGGGTTACCAGTCGGCTTATAAGCGTTGCCATTGCCAATCGTGAAACGGCGAGCATGTTCGCATTGGAGTCCACCAAGGGGAGGTCTTATGAAAAAGGTTTTCACGAAGGGCGCTTGGTTGGAATCCAAAAGACCAAGGAGAAGCTTGCTGAAGAGGTTTGCCGATGTGAAAATCGTGGGTTCAGGCATGGTTGGATCAAGGCATCTCAAGTCGCCGAATCTCTTCAATTGTCAGGCATCGATTCGGCGTCACCTCTCTACCACAGTAAGGACTTTCCGTTTTCTGCTTTTGAGGTTGAGAAGAGTGAGGATGAGGGCGACGCCGTATGACTTTAATTATTGTAAGGTTCGAACGCTGGTTGCGTTCGCAATTATGTAATTTCTTGGTTTTTTGAATAAAAGACGCTTTATTGAAAATATCAAATTGTCTCCCGCATTCGGCGTGTGCGTGTTTAATTTGATTGCATAAATGTTTGGATAGACGTAAATACATCAATCGGACTCAGCATGTTAAATCGATGCGCCGATTCATTGTGCGTGGTCGGCCTACATGTAATGGCCGTTTACTTTTGAATAAAGCCATTGCGGCCTGTGTTGTTGAAATTTGAAGAAGCCGTGAGCCAGGGATCGGAGGGGCTACGGCATTTTGACTTAGCTCGAATGCCAGATATCTAGCCGATTGGGCTAGGTAATTTTTGCCCTTCTTGTGACCCTATGCGCTGCGTTTAGCCAACCGTTGGGTTAACTAGGTCATGGAGAATGTTGACCGACGCCTGTCTCGTGGGGCTTAGTGTTGATAAAATCACTTCGGGATTTGGGCCTCGAGATCGCGGCCATTACTGACAATAAAAGCGGCAGGCGCCTCATGCAATCAAACGTATTTGGCTCACCAGCATCTATTGCGTGGGATGATCAAGAGTTCTCACCATCAGATGGTGATGATAGTTGCAGGAGCTCAAATTCCGGCCGAACTTGGGGCCCAGATGGTTTCTTGGCGGAGGATTCTCCGTTCTTGGCGGAGGATTCTCCGGTGTGGAAGGTGGACCCGAAAGGAGAACTGAAACACGCCGCCTCCAAGTCGTTGAAGCAGATCGCCCCGAAAGGAGACACAACGAACGCTGCCCCTAACCTCCCTTGTCTTGGATCTTGGCCTTGACATTGTCGATGGTGTCAGAGGCCCGGCAACATGCCGATTCGGGCGCGGTTAGATCGATGCGTTTTGAGCCGCGATGGTTGTTCAAATGATAAGAGTTGGGTCGATGGGTTGATTTGTCTTAGAAGTTAAAGATAGATATTGTAATGTTCGAACGCGGATTACGTCTATGTAACAACTTTTTAATCAAATAAAAAGTGTCATTTCATATAGTTGAGTCTTACTCTGAAAATCTTTTGTTTAGCTATGCCGGATGAATGTTCCTGATCCCAACTTTTAATGGTTAAGCACGTCATTTCGTATGGTTTAATAGTTTGCTATTAGTTTGCTATCGGAAAGTTTGCTACCGGAACTTTTGTGTAGCTTAAATATTTTAGCTTAAATATTTTTCCTGTATTCAGGGATCGGCCCTTGCCTTAGGCGGGATGCGAGTTTAACCGGAATGGGTCGTACTCGTGGGCGGCTAAAACGCATACTATCCGCGAACCATATTAGTGATTCCGGCTTAATTAGTTGATTAAAACGGGCTCTAGATCCGGAGACTTATTTTGGCCAATCGTGATATCCACGACGGGCGCTCCGAATCCGGAGACTTATTCGGCCCTAAGGTGTGCACCAAAGGGCGCTCAGAATTCGGAGACTTAATTTGGCCAATCGTGATATCCACGAAGGGCGCTCCGAATCCGGAGACTTATTCGGCCCTAAGGTGTCCTGCACCAAAGGGGGCTCCGAATCCAGAGACTTAATTGGGCCAATCATGACATCCACGAAGGGCGCTCCGAATCCAGAGACTTATTCGGCCCTCAGGTGACCTGCACCAAAGGGCGCTCCGAATCCGGAGGCTTATTCGGCCCTAAGGTGACCTGCACCCAAGGGGCTCCGAATCCGGAGGCTTATTCGGCCCTAAGGTGTCATGCACCAAAGGGCGCTCGAATCCGGAGACTTAATTGGGCCAATCGTGACATCCACGAAGGCGTTCGAATCCGAAGACTTATTCGCCCTAAGGTGACTGCAAAGGGCGCTCCGAATCCGAAGACTTATTCGGCCCTAAGGTGACCTGCACCAAAGGGCGCTCTGAATCCGGAGGCTTATTCGGCCCTAAGGTGTCATGCACCAAAGGGGGCTCCGAATCCAGAGACTTAATTGGGCCAATCGTGACATCCACGAAGGGCGCTCCGAATCCGGAGACTTATTCGGCCCTAAGGTGACCTGCACCAAAGGGCGCTCCGAATCCGGAGGCTTATTCGGCCCTAAGGTGACCTGCACCAAAGGGCGCTCCGAATCCGGAGGCTTATTCGGCCCTAAGGTGACCTGCACCAAAGGGCGCTCCGAATCCGGTGGCTTATTCGGCCCTAAGGTGTCATGCACCAAAGGGGGCTCCGAATCTGGAGACTTAATTGGGCCAATCACGACATCCATGAAGGGCGCTCCGAATCCAGAGACTTATTCGGCCCTAAGGTGACCTGCACCAAAGGGCACTCCGAATCCGGTGGCTTATTCGGCCCTAAGGTGACCTGCACCAAAGGGGGCTCCGAATCTGGAGACTTAATTGGGCCTAAGAGGCTTAGAGTGACAAAGAAAATCGATTTTCATTAAAACGTGGTACCAGTACAAGCATCAGATCCCACAAGTTGGGTCCGTAAATGGATCTTCATAAAGTCTACGTTCGCGCGGATTGCGGTGAGCCACGGATCTCCTCAATGCCATGGTCTGTTGGAAAGCACATAAGCTGATGGTAGGTGCTTGGGACAGCCTTCATGACATGCAACCAGGGGCGCCCCATGATGGCATTATACGGCGACGGAAGCTTCACAACCAAGAATTCCATGTCAACCGTTTTTGAGCCCGTTCGAATAGGTAGCACGACCCTCCCCAACGGGTACTCTGGATTCTTGTTGAAGCCAAACAGTCGCTGAGACGACGGTGATAGGTCCGGCTCGTTGAGGTCGAGTTCAACAAAAGTTCTGTAGTACAAGATCTCCGAAGTGCTTCCTGGGTCTATGAGAATGCGTTCAACGCTGAAATGACATACGTGTAATTTGATGACCAAAGGATCGACATGGCTGGCCATTGTTCCGACGAGGTCGGAGTCATCGAACTTAATTGTCGGAGCTTCTCTGGGCCTGCCGGTTGACATGTTATGTTTTTGGGGAATTGGGTGCGATTGGATCGTATGCACGGTCGGGGATGCCGGCGGACCGTAGATTATGTGGATTACACCAAGCGGAGGTGAATCCTGTCTCAAGGCTAATGCTTTGGTTAGCCTTCCCTTGCTCACGTATTGCTGTAGTCGACCATCTTGCACCAGTTCCTCCAGATGATCCTTTAGCGCATAACAGCTCTCGGTTTCGTGGCCGTGATCTTTGTGGTATTCGCATCGTCTGTCCCTCCTCCATGTGTCGGGAGGCCCCACCATCTTCGACGGCCACTTGAAAAATGGAAGGTGCTGGACTTTGGTCATTATTGTCGCGATCGACTCTGTCAACTCCGTATACTTCTTATCGGTTCGCCTTAAGCGTCTGCTGTCGACTTGTAGTTGTTCGTTCGTTCGGTGGGAGCACTGATCACTTGATCAGCGAGAGTCTCGCCTTTTATCTCTCTTGGTTCGTTGCCGGGGCTCAGGGCTCGGTGGCGGCACGGAGCTTATTGGTCGAGCAATTTCAGGGAGGGCCGTTTTGTTGGAGATTTGTCCAGCTTTTATCCTCAGGGCATCATCTTCGACTTTACAATATTCTTCAACTTTCTTCATCAACACCCAGACTCTTTTGGGGGGCCTTCTGGTTAGGGAACTGCGCAGAGCACTGTCAGGATGTAAACCCATTTTGAAGGCGGTGATGGCCATGGAGTCGTTGCAAGCGTCGTCAACGAGGTTGAAGCACTCCCAATATCGTGCCGAGTACGCTCTGAGCGTCTCTCCCGACTGGATCTGCATAGCCCAGAGGGAGTCGGCCTATTTCGGTTGTACCTCGTTAGTGATGAACCTAGCCCTGAAGGATTACTGCAGTTGTCGGAAGCTTTTAATCGAAGCTGGCTCCAACTTGTAATACCACCTGACGGCTAGTGGACCTAGGCTGCTAGGGAATATTCGGCACATGAGGGCTTCATTGTCTGCGTGTAGCGTCATGGCCTATTTGTAATGACGGATATGATCAGTGGGGTTTGATTTTTCGTCGTAAAGAGTAAACGACGGACCTTTGAATTTCTTGGGCAGGGACGCCCTTGCGATCCGTCGAACGAAAGGATCGTGCTGGTCTTCCTCGTTTGAGCTGCTTCTCCTGCGCTTATTCCTTGTTCGCAGATCCTTTTCGGAGGAGCTGGAGGTTTCGGATCGTTCCCTTGCGTCGAGCTCCGTGGATGATGAGTTGGAGTTGCTATCGGTATCCTTTGGTCGAGCCCGAGGTCTTTGCCCGTCTGCCCTCAGAGGTCGCTCTGGTTCCTGGTGCATGGCCTCTCTAGATTTTGCTACCTCTAGGGCCAAATCTTGACGGAGTCGTTCGTTCTCAGCGATCATGTTCTCGAGCCTTTGTTCGTTCTACTTTGCTTGTTCTATGATAGCCTGCATTGTTTCTTGTGCTGAAGTTGTTGGCGAATCGAAGTTCAAGATGCGTCGTGCCGCGATGGTTTCTTTTCCGAGCATATTAGCTGGGGTGAGGTCGTCTCCCTGTGTGATCTCGTTGGTGGCTACCAGAGGATCTTCGGTCACGCCTTCCATGGATGTATTTGAGTATTCCCACAGACGGCGCCAATTGTGGGGAAGTGGTTTGGAAATACTCTTCAGATCCTGGAAGACGCCAATGATCCTCAGCTAGTCACCTGCAAAGATGCAAATACTCCGGTTGGGGGTGCCGGAATTAGCACTCCGACGGACAAGTCAGTTCTTCTACTCAAGAAAGCTTGTTGACTAAGTTTTTAGAAGTGATTCTTACATACCTTTTCTAGTCCATTGCCATTATAGTTATACTCGTTTCTTCTGATCCTCGGGGCCAGGGCCTACTTTTTCAATCATTATCTTTTCCACTATTAGGCTCTAGGGATCCTTCCCCATTCGGCCTATTTATCCTATTCGGCCCCTTATCCTTGCGGGATATCTGCCGGCTAGCGTCAAGCTTCTGAAATATACCACCTTTATCTTCGCCAATTATTCGGCTACCATAGAGGAATATATAAAATCGGATAAACACATGTATTGTGTGACTATATTATATTCATTAGCATGAGAGTTGTTATCTATTGTTCATTGTTGGGTGATTTATTCATGTGAACAGGACTGTGTAAATCTAGTGCGTGACATCATTGATGTCTTCGAATAATTCCGAATAGTGGGGTAGAATTATTAGAGAACTACCCACACTCTTCACAGTACAAAGGCATAGTTATGTGTTTTCATAGAGAGAGAAAGAAGAAAAGAGAGTCTCTAAGAGAGACCAAAAGAGATATTAATTACCCATGCGGTCAAATTCTTATTCTCCCAAATATAATATGTATATTATGTGGGAGAGTTGTAACCACCCACAACTCTATCTCCTTAAGATGAGATAGTAGGTTATATGCACTTCTCCCCAAGACAAACTGATTCAAAATGAATCTCCCCTAATGGGATCTCTTAATGGATCATGGGTAACGCCACCATGGGTGACCCAATTGGATATGGGTTTTAAACTCGAACCAATTCCAAACAGTAGTCAACAAATCTCTCTATAAATATAATAAAGAAGAAAATCTTAACACTCCGTTTGGATTGTGAGATGAGAAAAGAAAAGAAATTATTATACTTTCTCAATTAAGTGAAAAAAGAAAAGAAACGATTATGATTTTCATCATCGTGTTTGAATGAATAAAACAGAAGAGAATGGGCAACGCCCCAAATTTTTAGCCCAAATGATAATGCAACAATCATGGCTGTCTTAAAGGAAAACCATATATAACTTCTCATACTTGCATTACATAATAATAATAGTTTCTCATGCGATATTATATTGATTTACCAACAAGTAAATAACCAAATAAGCATCTCCAAGGGTTTACAATCTTCCAAGGCTTAAGTCCAGTACACAAAATGGTTATTCAAACCCACACATACATAGCCCTTGGCTTAGAAATAGGATCACAGCAAGTGAGAACTTTAGTGCTCTCAACACGTACATTTCCATGCCCTCAATTAGGCGGATTTACCACATCTTTTCCTGCACAAAAACCCGGTAGGGTGAGCATAAAGCCCAGTAAGAAATCTTTAACAAAGTATATACATTTTATACAAGTCTCAAGAGATGAATGCCCATGCCATGCCATGTCTTTTTTAAAATAAAACACATCTTCATCTTTTGAAAACCATCATGCTCAATGATGTTATGCAACTTCAACTGTTCAAAATTTATCAATTTAATTAAAGGGGGCGGTGAATACAACTCTGGTAATCCCTAGGTCGGTGTTTGCAAGTATACTATACGAGTACTACCAATTGTCATTTTTACCGTTATTAACCGGAAGGCTCGACACCTATCCGCGCGACTTTCTGGTCTTTCACCAAGGACACTCAGGCCAACTTAAACAATTTCATCTACACTACCTATCAAAACTTACCACCGTATTTACCCCAAAACCATTTCATGAAAACCCATTTCCCAACATTCTTTTCTCAATGCAAATTTCCAAAGCTTAACATAGTCTAATGAATTGAAATGCCAATGTATGCTTAATAATGCAATGCAACATTACTTCCATATTCAATTGTTCCACACAATATACCATTGTGATCAAAATTCTCAATCCTCTTTTCAACACAATTCCACAAGATGAATATATATATATACTTTTATACGCAATTCATTCAAGAGAATAACGTAATTCCCACATTTCGAGCAATCTCAGCAATTTAGTCAATTCAAGACTAAATCAACTTTTTGACAACAATTTCCAAAATTAACAACATTTCTCATTTTTTTTAACAAAATTCGTCATTTATATATAAATAAACAATTTTCAAAATATTCATTTATTTTGGTACACAAAATAAATATGGCAACATCTTTCAAGGATTTTCAACATCTTTAAAAAAAAAGACCCAATTTCTAGGTTTTCTCACCAAAACCATTCATCTCCAAGATATTTAGAAGAATCTCCCCAAAATCATATTTCTTCAATCAATATGGTTCAAAACCTTCAATTTCTATTTTAAAAGGAAAAGAAATTAAACCCTCTTTCAAAATCACTCATCTTCTTGAAATCAACACTCAATTTCTCAAAGCTAATTAAAGGATGATTTCAAAAATCATCTGGATCTTGCAAAAACATATATATAACTCTGAGAAAATCTCTACCTCAAGTTTCGAAGAAGAAATGAGATGAAACGCCCAAAATCAACGGTGTTGAAACTCAATCATCATCGCACACAATGAAGCCCTCGAGATGATAACCAACTTTGGTGAAGAACTTAGGTCTAAATCCCAATGGATTTGGAGAAATCAAAGAGAGAAGATGACTTCTAGAGAGGAAGTTCCCGATCTAGAATTCTGAAGAGTTTTAGAGAGAGAGAGAGAGTACTGAAAAAGTGATATGAAATATTATATTCATAAACTGATATAACATAGTCCGTTTGAGCGTGGAATGCCCCGCTCGAGCGTCAAATACACTAACCCAATACTTTTGCAGACATGTCAAACTTCTAAAACCAAACATTCTCCGCTCGAGCGCATAAATGGCCGCTCGAGCGGACAAGCAACTTCGAATGCATTTTGCATTTTTGTTTTGGGGGCACTGCCATTCAACCCCGCCAAGGCGCTGCCTTAGGACCTGCCATGGGGCACTGCCCTTTGCATCCCCGCGAGCTTGACCCCGACCGGCCCAGTCAAAGTGGCAAATCATGAAAGAAGGATTGAAACCAAGATCACTACAACCTTCCCCCCTTAAAGAATTTCGTCTCCAAAATTTCAAATCAAACTACCCAAACAAAGGGGTTTCTAGCGATCAAAGCCACGCTATTTCATTTTCAAATCACAATACTAACTCTCAACCAAATTCCACCATAGTTATCTCATTAACAACAACCTCCCAAATATGCATAAACATGAAATTTTCCAAAAAGTAATGGCAACTCTAAACAACCTTATGCTTAAAACAACAACGCACATATTAACATGTGGTTAACAACTTTAAATACGTTTTCCCTCAACACTAGGGAATATTACAAAGAAAAGCAAGTTAAGTATTTTCAAATCAATCTAGATATTTGGAGCGGACTTCCGTCTCCCATTCCCATGTCGCTTCTTCAACCCTGTGGTGTCTCCATGATACCTTTACCAATGGTATAGTTTTACCCCGTAGCACTTGCTCCCAGGTATCTAATATTTGAACCGGTCTTTCTTTGTAAGAGGCATCCTCATCTACCTCCAAGTCAACCCAATCAAGAACATGAGAAGGGTTGGGTTCATATTTCCTAAGCATAGATACATGAAATACGTTGTGAACTCCCGAAAGTTGTGGCGGTAAAGCTAACCGGTATGCCACTTCCCCAATTCGCTCTAAGATCTCAAAAGGCCCAATGAACCTTGGAGATAATTTACCACTTTTACCAAATCTCATCAAACCCCGCCTAGGTGAGATTTTTGGAAACACATGGTCACCATCTTCAAAAGATAAAGGTCATCTTCTCATATTGGCATAACTCTTTTGTTGGCTTTAGGCCGTAGCTAACCTCTTTCGAATGAGAACAACTTTCTCGGTTGTCTCTTTAACAATTTTCGGACCCAGTAACGGTGCATCCCCCACTTCGACCCAACAAACCAGTAGTCTATAAGGTCAGCCATATAAGGCCTGAAATGGTGCCATCCCAATACTAGCTTGGTAACTATTGTTGTAAGCAAACTCAATCAATGGTAAGTGCCTTTTCCAAGGCCCTTTAAAATCAAGGACACAAGCTCTAAGCATGTCCTCCAAAATCTAAATGGTACGCTTCGACTGTCCATCGGTTTGAGGATGATAAGCGGTGCTAAGAGTCAACTTAGTTCCCAACACCTCTTGAAGGCTTTGCCATAACCGGGCAGTAAAACAAGGATCCCTATCCGACATAATCGTCACAGGGACTCCATGAAGTCGAACTATCTCTCTAATGTACAACTCTGCCAAGCGTTCAACTGAGTCGCTGGTGCACATCGGAATGAAATGGGTAGACTTAGTCAACCTATCAACAATCACCCAAATAGTGTCATTGCCTCGTTGTGTTCTAGGAAGCCCAACTACAAAATCCATGGTAACACGCTCCCATTTCCACTCGGCTATTGGTAAGTGTTGTAACAAACCCGTTGGTCTTTGGTGTTCGGCCTTCACTTTTTGACAAGTAAGGCACTTCGATACAAATAAAGTAACATCCCGTTTCATAACCCTCTACCAAAATCGACAACTAAGATCATGATACATTTTAGTGCCTCCCGGGTGTACCGCAAGGTGTAAGTGATGGAACTCCCGAAGTACTTCATCTCTACAAGATTTTGGTACAAACAAATGGTCTAGGTAACGTACACTCAGATCCGAGTGAACGTTCAAACCTTTCTCTTCCTTCCCATTAGAAATCTTAACACGGATTGATTCCACATCACGCTCTCCTCATTGTGCCTCTATGACCTTACTAACCAAGGTAAGTTGAGCATTCAAAGTAAACACGGTAGCACTCTCTCCGAACTCACCCAAGTGCAAATCAAACTTGCCAATAACATTTAGCATGTCCCATTCCCGAATGGCCACACTTGCCAAACTACTCACAGATTTTTTACTCAAAGCATCGGCCACCACATTCCCGGATGATAGTGTAACTCAAAGTCATAATCCTCCATAAATTCCATCCACCTCCATTGTCGTAAATTCAAGTCTTTTTGAGAAAGCAAATACTTTAGACTCTTATGATCAGAGAAGACTTCAAATACTGTACAAGTAATGCCTCCAAATTTTCAAAGCAAAAATCACCGCTGCTAATTCTAGATCCTGGGTGGGGTAATTTTTCTCACAAGTTTTCAATTGTCGTGAACCGTAGGCCACAACTTTTCCCTCTTGTATCAAGACACAACCAAGTCCATCCCTAGACGCATCACAATAGACAGTGTAATTCAAACCCTTTTATGGAATTATCAAGACTGGTGCGGTAGTCAATCTAGTCTTAAGTTCTTGGAATGACTTTTCACAAGCCTCACTGCACACAAATTTGATACCCTTTCTAGTCAACCTAGTCAAAGGTGCAGCTAGTCTAGAGAAGTCCCTAACAAAACATTGATAATACCCCGCTAACCCCAATAAACTCCCGATCTCAAAAACATTCTTGGGTTGTTCCCAATCTTGTATGGCATCTATCTTTGAGGAGTCTACTATTACTCTCTCTCTTGACACTACGTGCCCCAAAAATTTTACCTTGGTTGACCAAAACTCGCATTTCTCAAAATTGGCATACAAACAGTGTTTCTCAAGCAATTCAAGTACTATCCGTAAGTGAGCCTCATGTTCCTCCTCAAAGGTTGAATAAATTAAGATGTAGTCCACAAAGATGACCACAAAATAGTCCAAGGATTTCCAAAAAATTCTGTTCATCAAATCCATAAAGGAAGCAGGTGCATTGGTTAACCCAAAAGGCATTACAAGGAATTCATAGTGGCCATAACGTGTATGAAAGGCCATTTTCTGAATGTCCTCCTCTCGGACTCTCAATTGGCGGTACCCTGACCTCAAATCTATTTTTGATAAGCAACGAGATCCTCTAAGTTGGTCAAACAAATCATCTATTCTGGGTAGAGGATACTTGTTCTTAACTGTAACTCTATTCAACTTGCGGTAATCAATACATAACCGCAATGACCCATCCTTCTTCTTCGCAGAGAGAGCATGCGCTCCCCAAGGTGATGCACTAAGGCGAATGAAGCCCTTGTCTAAAAGTTCTTGGAGTTGAATCATCAACTCATGCAATTTGGCGAGTGAAAATCTATACGGTGTCGTACCAGGCACTAATTCAATGGAGAACTCGATCTCCTCGGTGAGGTGGTAAACTAGTAAGATCTTCTGGAAAAAACATCCGGATATTCAAAACCTACCCTTGGTAACTCAACACGAGCCCTGTCACTCTCATTATCCAAGAGAGTTGCAAGAAGGCCACTAAGATTGCTCCTACTACGAGGGTCAATAACTGGCGACAAGGCTTTATCAACTCGGTTCCCCCGAAAATAGAAACGATCACCACCTAAAGTGCACACTGTAACTCTCTGACGGTAACAATCAATCACAACTTGATAAGAACACAACTAGTCCATGCCTAAAATGACATCAAAACTTAACATATCTAGCAACACAAAAGCAAACGAAAGTCGACACTCGGCAACTTCTATTTCACAATCACGACAACCCTGGTCTAAATCAACTGTACCCTCAACAGGTGACTTTACTCTGAGTGGAGGCACTAACTGTGCTACCTCCAACCCCAATGCAAAATCAAATACAGTAGATATAAATGAATGAGACGCACCCGTGTCTATCATTACATTAGCCAAAGAATTACATACAACAAAAATACCTCTCACAATTGAGGATTCTGGCAACTGCTCTGGCACGGTAACAGCATACACGCGCCCTTGTGACCCCTGATTAACTTGCCCTCCTGTCGGAGCATAGGCCTGTTGTACTAACTAAGCCGAAGTGGCTCCCTAATTAGCTCGTGAAGCCTGAGCTGAATGAGCTTGCTGGTGGCTCTGAGTCTGCTTCAACCCAAATGCGCCTCCCAACTGAGGGCAAGTTCTCTTCATATGCTCTGATTGACCACACTGATAACAATTAAATCCCTGGCCTCCATTTTGAGACTGAGACTGACTCCGAGATCGGTTAGGTGGTGGTGGTGGCAACATCAATTGTCCTCCATTTTTCTATGGGCACGAAAAGGCTTTGTGGCCCGGCTGGCCACACTTGAAATACGTGAAGCCACTAGGTGTACCATTTCCTGGAACCGCACTAGACAAAGGAAAAGTGAATTTTGACTGCTTTGGTTGTGGCTGGAATGAAAAAGTACCCATGCTCTTCTTATTCTGCCTATAGTCTCCTTGAGACTCTTGGCCCTTAGGCCTCAAACTCCGAAGCCTCTCCTCCTTGACTTGTACGAAAATCTCAATGTATGCCGCCGACTCTACAAGACGGTCATAGTTCTAAATCATGTTCCCAACAATCTTAAAGAAAATTTTGGTTTTCAACTTTTTCTCGAATTCAATGCAACGGTGCTCTTCCATTGCCACAAACTCTGGTGCAAACCTAGATAAACTAGAGAAGGCTGCCTCGAACTTGGCCACGGCCATGTCGAGTTGTTTGAGTTCTTTGAACTCTTGCCTCAATCTCTCCCTAGCAGCGGGAGGTAAGTACTTATCTTGGAAAGCAACCACAAAGGCTTCCCATGATGGCTCCACTCTACCCTTGGCATACTTCCACCACTGACCCGTATCCCCTTTAAGGTAGTAACTCGCTAGAGTCACCCATAACTTGCTATCATCTATATGAAGCATCTCGAATGTCTTCACAGTTTGTTCGAGCCACTCATCTCGAATGCCTTTACAGTTTGTTCGAGCCACTCATCCGCTTTCTTGGGCTCAGGGCTACCACAGAATTCATCTGGTTTGGCACGTAAAAACTCTCTAGTAAGGAAACTCATCCTTGACTCCACGGCGTTCTCTCGGGCTTGATTCTCCTCCCTCAACAAGTTCATAGACTCCCTCAAAGCCCCCGCCATTTCTCGGGCTAAGGCCCCCATTGCAGTTTGACCAGCTTGTCCTACCTGCTCGGCCACATTAGCCTGGCCTGCTTGTTCGGTCATATTAGCTTAGCCGAACCCTTCTTCTTGCACCGGAACCCTATGGACCGATACCTCATGCACACCTTGGCAAGCCTTACCATGCCTCCCACCTCTACCACCACGGACTCGACCCCTTCCTGACATCCTAATAAAGGACACAAGAGAGATAATTTAGCACATTAACTCATATGTGCTCGTAACTTGACTCACACGTTTGACTACAACAATTCCATATATTTCTCTACCATATACACAATTCAATTTCACTGCACATAAGCACTTAGTCAGGTAAACACATACGGATCATTCTTTCATGATAAAATTTGTCCCACAAAAAGCCAAGAATTCTTAGTAGAATGAGTATTGATCAAGTACCATTCTAATGAGACCTCAAGGAATTTAACTGGCGCCAACAACATCCCAAAAGTCCAATCCCATACCCATTCAGTCACATAAGCATGTTATCACATAGTCACAAAATGCATAACACTTCCTAAGCATGCTAGATGAACCCATTGTGGTTAAACAACCACTTCACACGAGCTCCAAGTATTTAAACCCGGTAGCTCTGATACCAAGTTGTAACGCTCCAAATTTCTAGCCCAAATGATAATGCAACAATCATGGCTCTCTTAAAGGAAAACCAAATATAACTTCCCATACTTGCATTACATAATAATAATAGTTCCTCATGCGATATTACATTGATTCAACAACAAGTAAATAACCAAATAAGCACCCCCAAGGGTTTACAATCTTCCAAGGCTTAAGCCCGATATACAAAATGGTTATTCAAACCCACACATATATAGCCCTTGGCTTACAAATAGGATCACAGCAAATGAGAACTTTAGTGCTCTCAACAAACACATTTCCACACCCTCAATTAGGCGGATTCACCACGTCTTTTCCTGCACAAAAATCTGGTAGGGTGAGCATAAAGCCTAGTAGGAAATCCTTTAAAAAGTATATACATTTTATACAAGTCTCAAGAGATGAATGCACATGCCATGCCATGCCATGTCTTTTTGAAAATAAAACACATCTTCATCTTTTGAAAACCATCATGCTCAATGATGTTATGCAACTTCAACTGTTCAAAATTTATCAATTTAATTAAAGGAGGCGATAAATACAACTCTGGTAATTCCTAGGTCGGTGTCTGCAAGTAGACTATACGAGTACTACCAATCATTATTTTTACCGGTATTAACCGGAAGGCTCAACACCTATCCGCGCGACTTTCTGGTCTTTCACCAAGGACACTCAGGCCAACTTAAACAATTTCATCTACACCACCTATCAAGACATACCATCGCATTTATCCCAAAACCATTTCACGAAAACCGATTTCCCAACATTCTTTTCTCAATGCAAATTTCCAAAGCTAACATAGTCCAATGAATTGAAATGCCAATGTATGCTTAATAATGCAATGCAACATTACTTCCATATTCAAATTTTCCACACAATATACCATTGTGATCAAAATTCTAAATCCTCTTTTCAACACAATTCCACAAGATGAATATATATATACTTTTATATCCAATTCATTCAAGAGAATAACGTAATTCCCACATTTCGAGCAATCTCAACAATTTAGTCAATTCAAGACTAAATCAACTTTTTGACAACAATTTCCAAAATAAACATTTCTCATTTTCTTTCACAAAATTCATCATTTATATATAAATAAACAATTTTCAAAACATCCATTTATTTTGGTACACAAAATAAGTATGACAACATCTTTCAAGGATTTTCAATATCTTTCAAAGAAAAGACCCAATTTCTAGGTTTTCTCACCAAAACCATTCATCTATAAGATATTTAGAAGAATCTCCCCAAAATTATCTTTCTTCAATCAATATGGTTCAAAACCTTCAATTTTTATTTTAAAAGGAAAAGAAATTAAACCCTCTTTCAAAATCGCTCATCTTCTTGAAATCGACAATCAATTTCTCAAAGCTAATCGAAGGATGATTTTGAAAATCATCTAGATGTTGCAAAAACATATATATAACTCTAACAAAATCCCTACCACAAGTTTTGAAGAAGAAATGAGATGAAACCCCCAAAATCGACGGTGTCAAAACTCGATCTTCACCGCACACAACGAAGCCCTCAAGATGATAACCAACTTTGGTGATGAACTTAGGTCTAAATCCCAATGGATTTGGAGAAATCAAAAAGAGTAGATGACTTCTAGAGAGAGAAGCTCCCGATTCGGAATTTTGGAGGGTTTTAGGGAGAGAGGACTAAAAGAGTGATATGAAATATCATATTCACAAACTGATATAACATGATCAGCTCGAGCGTCAAATACACTAACCCAGTACTTTTGTAGACAGGTCAAATTTTTGAAACCAAACATTCTTCGCTCGAGCGCATAAACGGTCGCTCGAGCGGACAAGCAACTTCAAATGCATTTTCCATTTTTGTTTTAGGGGCGTTGCCCTTCAACCCCGCCAGGGCGCTGCCCTAGGACCCGCCCCGTGGACCCCTACGAGCTGACTGGGCAGCTCGACACCCGATTGACCTGGTCGAAGTTACAAATCATGAAAGAAGTATCAAAACCGAGATCCCTATAGAATGTGCTTTTTTTACCTATCTTGTTTGGATAGAGTAAATAAGAAAAAGAACAAAAGTGTTTTATTTCATTTTCTCAAACTATAGTGATTCCAATTTTGACCCGTCACTTGTTGTATTCAGACTCGACTTCGTATGGTTTTGAATGGTGATTCATATCTTGTTTCCCTTGTCTCCCCTATATTTTGGTTATTGGATTGTAGTTGTGCATTTGGGATAGGTTGGTTGCTTGTTTTTCCAAACCTGTGTTGCCTAGATTTTTGCTCATTCGCTCGAGCGGCCATTCTTGCGCTCTAGCGGGCTTTGCAATCTTTGCTCCTCTGCTCGAGTGGCATTTCTCGCGCTTGAGCGTCCTTTGCAAACTCTCAGTACTTTGTAGGTCTGTAAAACTACTGGGAGAATGTTTTCTACACTCGAGCGGTGTTTCCTACGCTTGAATGGGTGGGCGCTCGAGTGGCCCTTCCTGTGCTTGAGCGTTGGTTTGTTGTCTGCAAAACATTTGGATGTGTGATTTCTATGCTCAAGCGGAAAATTCTTGTGCTCAGGCAGTGAGTGTTCGTTGTGTCTTGACACTCGAGAGGCCTTTATTGCGCTTGAGCGGAATAACTTTTTCTTTGTCTAACACTCAAGTGTCAACTCTTCCGCTCGAGCGGACTGTGCGTATATCAAATCGCGAAAGTGACATTTTATATCACTTTTTCATTCTTCTCTCTCTAAAACTTTTCAAAAACCTAGATCTTGACTCTCCCTTTCTCTCTAAAATACCTTCTCTCTCTAGTTTTTCTCTTAGATCCATTGGTCTCTCTGCCCTAGTGTCTTTGGAAAAAAGGTAGAGTACCTTAAAAGCTTCATTTTGATCCGATTGGAGTTTGGTTTTAGCATTGTTGAAGTTTCGTCCTCGGTCTATTGATCCTCTAAACTTGAGGTAGGGATTTTCTACACTTTAATATGGTTTTAGCTTGGCTATTTGTTATCGTGTAACAATGGTGGGATTTCGGGATAATGAGAACAAACCTAGGGTTTGAATGTAAAATGGAAATAGGGGTTTCGATAAATGAGGGATAAATGACTATGGGGTTTGAAAATGATGTTGTATGGGATCAAAATAGTTGATTTTGCTACTTCGTTGATACTTGAGGAAACAGGGGGTTTGCCCTAAAATGATCATAATATTTATTTTGTATAAGTAAATGAAATTGATGTTGTGAACATGATATTGAACGAGTTTTGAAATAAATAGTGGATTTGAGTAGATGATACGCCTCATTTTTGGAAATTTTGAATAGCATTAGAGGGATTTTTGGGAAGCATGAGCTTCTTTGTCTTGTTTCATTTTTTTTTTTTTTTTTTGCATAGCCTAGGGCTTAAATTGTATGAGCTAGTCTCACTTTTGTTATAACCAAGCCAAGACTTGGAAAGGTGTACGCCTATAGGGCATTTATTTATGCTAAACTCTTTTGTACTATTAACATTATGAAGTGAAAGGACTTTACATTCTGATTCATGCAGTTATTTATATACATTTGGGTTGAACTTATGGTTATATTTTACAACTTGGTATCAGAGCGTACTGGATTTGAATACTTTAGGTACGTGGGAAGTGGTTAGTATCACAATGGGTTTGTCGCGCTTTATAGAAATGTATGTATAGTAACGTTGTGTGATAACATGCTTGTATGATTATATGGGTATGGGATTTAGTTCCTAAGAAGTTGATTGGGTATACAGGTTTTTGAAAGTCCTATTATAAGAGCACTTGATCACTGCTGTTTCTGATTGGAACTCTAGCAACGTCGCGGGACGATCATTATCTAGGAAGGAAATTTGTATATGTTTATGCGATTACGTACTTATATGGAATGATTTACTGTTGTCCATCGTATTAGGACGCGAGTGAACTAGCTTCGGCACGTTTGTGAATGTACTAATCTTTTTTTTTTTATCTTTATTAGGATGTCAAGATGTGGTCGTGGTGGTAGGCCTAGGAGGCATGAGATGCCTATACCAGATGGAATTCTAGCACAGGAAGAAGGGGTTGGTCAGGCCAAAGTGGCTGAGCCAGTAGGTCAATAGGCCATGGGCGCCTTAGCCCACGAAATGCCCAAAGCTTTGCAGGAATCTATGGACATTCTCAGAGTTGAGAATCAAGTCCAGGACCAGGTTGCTGAGGCAGGGCCATCTTTTCTAAAGATGGAGTTTTTCTGCTTGAACTCGGACAAGTTTTTGGGCGATCCTAAGGAGCCACTGAAAGTGGATTAGTGGTTAGAGCAGATGGTGAAGACTTTTGAGATGCTCGGCATTGAAGACGGGGGTGTAATAGTGACCTTGGCATCCTTCCAGTTGAAGGGAGATGTAGGTCAATGGCGGAAGTATGCACGGGGACACATTGGAGGGACTTGGGAGGCTTTTGTCGACGCCTTCCAAGACAAGTTTTTACCTCCCACTGTTAGGAAGAAGTTGAGGGACCAATTTTCCAAGCTGGTGCAGTTAAATACACCAATGGCTGAGTTTGAAGCCACATTCACTAGCCTTTCTAGGTTTCCACCTGAGTTGGTAGTGACTGAGGAGCGCCGTTGTTTGGAGTTTGAGAAGAGGCTGAGGATTGGGCTCATGTTCAGAGTGGTCGGATCCATGATTAGAGACTATGGGCGCCTTGTGGAGGCGGCGGCCCATCTTGAGACCATTATGCAGGTAGAGAAGGAGAGGATGAGGGGCTACAGGAGAAGTCAGGACAGTCAAAGGGACGATAAGAGGCAGAGGGGTTATAACCCTCAGCAGTCCCAAGGAGCACAGTCGAGGTCTACCTTTCCAGTGCCGAGTTTTGGGTTCTGGAAGGAGTGATCAGAGAGATTTTACTTGTTACAAATACCCAATGCCTTGTATAGATGATCTATTTGATCAATTGAAGGGGTCTTGTTGCTTTTCTAAGATAGACCTGAGATCGGGTTATCATCAGTTAAGTGTAAGAGTGGAGGATATCCTAAAGACAACATTTCATACGCGGTATGGCCATTATGAGTTCCTAGTGATGCCTTTTAGGCTGACTAATGCTACAGCAGTGTTTATGGATTTGAAAAATCAGATCTTCCGTGAGGTTCTAGATTGCTTTGTGGTCTTCTTTGTGGATGACATCTAAATTTATTCACCCTCCAAGGAGGAACACGAGGAACACTTACGAGTAGTGTTTGAGTTGCATAGAACCCATAAGCTTTATACTAAATTTGGGAAGTATGAGTTATGGCTGAAAGAGGTTAAGTTCTTAGGCTATGTGGTATCCGGGGAAGGGGTGACTATAGATTCATCCAAGATAGAGGCAGTACAGGATTGGGCACAACCTAAAAATGCCTTCAAGATCCGTAGTTTCCTGGGATTAGCCGGATATTATCGAAGATTTGTGAAGGATTTCTCTAGATTAGCTTCACCGTTAACTAGACTGACAAGGAAGGGAGTTAAGTTTGTGTGGAATGAGACCTGTGAGAAGTCCTTTCAAGAGCTTAAGGTTAGACTTACCACTGCTCTAGTCTTGATCATTCCGGAGAGGGATTTGGGTTATTTAGTTTATTGTGATGCTTCATGGGAAGGTTTGGGTTGTGTATTAATGTAAGAGGCGAAGGTAGTAGCCTATGGCTCATGGTAGCTGAAAACACATGAGAGGAATTACCCTGCCCATGATCTAGAGTTAGCAGCGGTGATATTTTCCTTAAAGATTTGGAGACAGTATCTGTATGGTGAGAAATTCGAGGTATTTTCTGATCACAAGTGTTTAAAGTATCTGTTTACTCAGAAAGATTTAAATTTGAGGTGGAGAAGGGCAATGGAGTTCATAGAGGATTATGACTTTGAGTTGCATTATCATCCTAGGAAGGTCAATGTAGTGGCCGATGCCTTGAGTAGAAAATCTGTTAGCAGTGCGACTTTTATTGCCATCTGGGAGTGGAAAATGTTGGGCGCTCTTGGGGAGTTTGACTTGCATCTCAACGAATCCATTGAATCTACGGCTTTGTTTACAGTAGTTGCCCAACCTACACTTGTGAACCGAGTGATGGAGGCACAGAAGGGTGACCTTGAAGTTGAAACCCTTCGGGAGAAGGTCTCCAGTGGAAAAGTAGAACGGGGCTTGAGCATGTATCCTAACTTGAGTGTGAGATACTGTGACCGTCTTGTCGTGTCGGAGTCTTGTCGAGAGGAAGCACTTCGAGAGTTTCACTATTCGTGCCTTGCGGTGCATCTAGGAGGCAGAAAGATGTATCACCACCTTAGTCGTCAGTTTTGGTGGAGATGTATGAAGAAAGATGTAACTATGTTTGTATCAAAATGCCTTACTTGTCAGCAAGTGAAGGCTGAGTATCAGAGACCAGTAGGTTTATTACAACCCTTGCCTATAGCCGAATGGAAGTGAGAGCTTGTCACAATGGATTTTGTTATGGGCCTTCCAAGAACTCAATAAGGTAGTGATGCCATTTGGGTGGTAGTTGACCGGTTGACCAAGTCGGTGCACTTTATAGCTATGCGCGTGAGCTATTTGGTAGACTGTCTTGCCGACCTTTACATTAAGGACATAGTGAGGTTGCACGGGGGTCCCTGTAACGATTGTTTTGGATAGAGATCCATGTTTTACAGCTCAATTGTGGTAGAGCTTGCAGAGTGCCCTGGGCACTAGACTGTCTTTTAGTATAGTGTATCACCCTCAGACTAATAGGCAGTCCGAGCGTACTATTCAAATCCTTAAGGATATGCTTCGAGGTTGCGTCCTTGATTTTAAAGGGTTGTAAGAGAAGCACTTGCCCTTGGTGGAGTTTTCCTATAATAACAGCTTCCAATCGAGTATTGGCATGGCACCATTTGAGGCCTTGTATGGTCGACCATGTAGATCTCCGATGTGTTTGGCCGAGGTGGGTGATGCACCTTTGTTGGGCCCAGAATTAGTTCGAGAAACAACGGAGAAGGTAGCACTTATTCGTGAGAGATTAGTTACGCCTCAGAGTCGCCAGAAAAGCTATGCCGACCGTAGGAAGTGACATTTGTCTTTTGAGGTGGGGGATCATGTCTTTTTGAAAGTATCACCTAGATGGGGTTTGATGAGATTTGGGAAGAGTTGGAAGTTGTCCCCTCGGTTTATTGGCCCTTTTGAGATCCTTCAGCAGATTGGGAAGGTTGTTTATTGTTTGGCATTATCGCCACAACTTTCCGGAGTTCATGATGTGTTTCATATTGGTATGCTTTGGAAGTATGAGCCGGATCCATCGCACGTGTTGTATTGGACTGACTTAGAGGTAGATGAGGATGCCTCGTGTGAGGAGAGACTAGTGAGAGTCTTGGATACTCGGGATCAAGTTTTGTGAGGTAAGACAATTCCCTTGGTTAAAGTATTGTGAAAACATCACGGGATTGAGGAAGCAACTTGGGAACGTGAATTGGAAGTCTGAGAGAAATATCTGGACTTATTTATTGATGTTTAATTTTATATTGAGATTTTCATTATGTAAATGAAATGTAAAGACATTGTATATGTTATGGGCATTTTGAAAACATGGATTCAATATAAGCATTGCATATGTTATGAAAATATGAAACATTAAGGGTGTTGTATCATTTTTGGAAGCAATGTATATGCTGTGTAAATTTTTGAAAAAACTCAGATTTTTTATTAAACTTTGTCAATGTTTTGGGAAATTGTAAATTTAATTTTAATATGGAACTTGTGTATCAAGTCAATGAGAATGGACGACCGGAGAGTGGGTCATGGTGTTAAATTTGTTAGATTAACATTGTTATGAATGGTCTAATGTTGATTTTGAACTTGATTGGTAATTTCAAGAATGAAATTCTTTAAGGGGGAGGTTATAGTGATTCTGGTTTTGACGCGTCACTTATTGTATTCCAGACTCAGGTTCGTATGGTTTTGAATGATGATTCATATCTCGTTTCCCTTGTCTCCCCTCTATTTTGGTTATTGGATTACAGTTGTGCATTTAGGACAGGTTGCTTGCTTGTTTTTCCAAACCTGTGTTGCCCAGATTTTTGCTCCTCTGCTCGAGCAGCCATTCTTGCGCTCGAGCAGACTTTGCAATCTTTGCTCCTCTGCTCAAGTGGCATTTCTCGCGCTCAAGTGGGCTTTGAAAACTCTCAGTACTTTGCAGGTCTGCAAAACTATTGGGAGAGTGTTTTCTACGCTCGAGCGGGTAGGCGCTCGAGCGGCCCTTCCTACGCTCGAGCGTTGGTTTGTTGTCTGCAAAACTTCTGGATGTGTGATTTCTATGCTCGAGCGGAAAATTCTTGCGCTCAAGCGGTGAGCATTCGTTGTGTCTTGCCGCTCGAGCGTCAACTCTTCCGTTCGAGCAGACTGTTTGTATTTGATATTGCAAAAGTGACATTTTATATCACTTTTTCATTCTTCTCTCTCTCTCTCTAAAACTTTTCAAAAACCTAGATCTTGACTCTCTCTCTCTCTCTCTCTCTCTCTCTAAAATACCCTTTCTCTCTACTTTTTCTCCTAGATCCGTTGGTCTCTCCGCCCTAGTGTCTTTGGGAAAAGGGTAGAGCACCTTGAAAGCTTCATTTTCATCCGATTGGAGTTTGGTTTCAGCATTGTTGAAGTTTCATCCTTGCTCCATTGATCTTCTAAACTTGAGGTAGGAATTTTCTACACTTTAATATGGTTTCTAACTTAGCTATTTTTCATTGTGTAGCAATGGTGGGATTTGGGGATAATGTGAACAAACCCAAGGTTCGAGTGTAAAATGGAAAGAGGGGTTTTGATAAATGAGGGATAAATGATTGTAGGGTTTGAAAATGATGTTGTATGGGATCAAAATAGTTGATTTTGCTACTTCGTTGATACTTGAGGAAAGCGGGGCCCTTAAATGATCATAATATTTATTTTGTATAAGTAAATGAAATTGATGTTGTGAACATGAGATTGAATGAGTTTGAAATAAACAGTGGATTTGAGTAGATGATATGCCTCATCTTTGGAAATTTTGAATAAATTATATGTCTTGAGATTATATATCTGTTTAGAAATGACTATATTGGGCTATCGGTGGAGGATAGCTATGATTGTTATAGAAATTGCATGAGGATTAGGTGAATTAAAACTAATCCATTGTTGGTTACCATTGAATCTGATCATGTAATAGACACATTGTATATGTATGATTGTTTGGGAGGAGATAGTGGATGGACTCCACTGCTTGGGAGGAGAAAGGGGATGGACTCCATTATAATTATGTTGGCCGGAGTATCCTGGGTGAAAGTCTCAAAAATTTATACATGGGTGCCAATCCCGCAGATGAAATTTTCGTAAAATGGCATATTGAAGTGTTTGTGTGCTAATGGCGCGATTGTAAAACCATTGAGTTATAGTCTTATTTGGTTAAAAGAATAATGATATTGGCTCATGTATTGAAATGAATTGAAGGAAAATGAAATAAAATGTGGATTTGGTATTCTATGGTTAAAAAAATAAAAATAAAAAAGTGTGAATGTTTTATCCCTGCATTGTATATGCATATTGTACTTATATCTTTGTTAAATCTCATATATTGTGTTTGATTATTCCTACTGGGTTGTGGCTCACCCTATTTGGGAAAAATATTTTTAGGCACCAATGGCATGCCTCCAGCAAGGCAATAGCATTGGAGGGATTTTTAGAAAGCAAGAGCTTCTTTGTGTTGTTTCATATTTATTTATTTTTGTATAGCCTAGGGCTTAAATTGTATGAGCTAATCGCACTTTTGTTGTAACCAAGCCAAGACTTGGAAAGGTGTAAGCCTATAGGACATTTATTTATGTTAAACTCTTTTGTACTATTAACATTATGAATTGAAAGGACTTTACATTTTGATTCATGCAGTTATTTATATATTTGGGTTGAACTTATGGTTATATTTTGGGGGCATTACAATAACCTTCCATATTATAAGCTACTAGCTGTGTATTCGTGCTACGCACAATTTAAATAAATAATTAAATTTTAATTTTAAAATTAAATAATAACATATTTGTTTAACATGTATAGAAAAAATAATTTAGAATCAATTGAATTTTAACCATTTTTATTGGAATTGTTTTTTGTTTATTTATGGCATTAATTGTATGTTCTAGGTTTTCTAGAAGAAATAAATGTCATAGTTTAATTGAAAGGAAAAAAAAAAAAAAAGGAAGAGTAAATTACCAAAATTACATATATGATAAAATAAAAATACATCATGTTCTATAAGATTTTCAATTTTAGTTTATCTTATGCCAAAGTTTTCCCAATTGTATATTAAATTATATTGCATAAAAGAATAGTTTCCCAAATAACTTTCACTTAAGAATCGACAATTGTTGGATTTAGAGGTGAGCTAGACATGATATAAAATCCAGTCAAATCGACCTTTATACTAATTTCGGTCTAGCTTAATCATTAAAACATTATTTTTATGGGGGTGTTTGATTGCATAATTTAGTACTTATAACTAAATTTATTAAGTGATAATCAATTAAGTCCATTAACCATAATTGATATCACTTAAAAATTTAACTACCTCTTAAAATGTACACTAAAACTTAAAAAAAAATAAAATAATAATAAGTCATATGAAACTTATTTAATTATGATTGAATTTATAAATACTAAATATAAGTATCGATATACACTATTATAAATTCATTACTACCATCATGCCACTGCCATCACTTCCACCACCGCCACCATCACCACTACAACCACTATCATCATAATGTCGACGTCGCCACAACCACAACTATCATACCTTCATCACTATTGTCATTATTGTCATAAACACCACTATCATTTTACTACTATTACCATGACAACCACCACCATCACCACCGCCACCACCACAATATAAAAATTGAAATATACAATTTAAAAATAATAAATTTTAAATTTGATCTCATACATGTCAAACAACTTATTTTTAGTTCAACAATTAAATTTTTATCAAACAGTTATTTAGCTTAAAAAAATCGACATTCAGTTTTCAATCATTAATTTTCAGTTTTTAACTTTATCAAACACCACCTTAGTTTATGCCTAACTCATGAACCACGTAATGCATTTATTTATTTAGTTATTAAATTGACGAATACACATATATTAGTATTTGGTTTCTATAATAAAATGGGTTAATTACACTAAGACCATATCAACTATTAACAAATATTATTTTTATCTTCCCTTATAAATGAATTTGTACATATTGATCTCTTTAACTATAAAAATGTAACATGTTCACCCTCTCCATGCCACCTCCAAAAGGAGTGTATTTGTATATCAAATATATGGGTTCATAGATGAGGGAGAAAAAGCAATATTCATTAATAGTTGAGGGGGGTCTTGATGCGATTAACCCTAGCAAAAATAAAAATATATATACATTTATATGCATATTTATTAAAAAATATTAAACTTGGGTAAAAAATTATATATTTATATTCAAAATTATTGTCAATTAAAACTATCTAAAACTAGGTCGCCTTAAAATATAGGCCTTATTCTAGCCCTACCTTGCACTTGATCTAAAAAATTGGTTGGTTAATTAGTAAAAATAATTGATAATAATCAATTCAATTTTTATGTTTTAACTTATATCCTAATTTTTGAGGTTGTGCCGAGTATGAGTTAATTTGAGAGTGTTAGTATTGGATTAAACACAAAAGTAATTTAGAAATTGAATTTGGATCAATTTTTATGCAAATGACCTAAATTTTAGAAAATTGTCTTGGCATAAAAAATTATCCAATGTTGGGTTGACTTAAGAAATGTGTCTTGTTCTACCTTGGACCCAACCTAAAAATTTGATTGTTCAATTAGCAAAACTAGTTGGTAATAATCAATTAAAGGCTTCTAATTTAAAGACCAAACATTTTGAAATCTCTTAATTATAAAAATTAAAAATTAAAAAAAAAATCAAAGATACTAAAATATAGTATGATTTTGTAATATGAATTCTCTACCATTTGAAAATATTTAGAAGTTAAGATATAGGGTTATTAAGGAATGAGACTAACATCACAGGAGCTTCTAATTACACACACTTACTTTTTTTCACACCGACCACATGCATTACAAAGTTTAAAATTTAGGCATAAATATTAATACATCTAAGTTTACAAACAAATTAAATATGGGTGTTAACAATTCCCTAGATTAAGAACTTTATGTAGCGCTAAAAATATTAAATGAAGACCAAACATTTTGAAGACTCCTAATTAAAATAAATAAATAAATAATAAAAATCAAAGACAGTAAAATATTAATACAATTTTGTAATATAAATTCTCATATTTGAAAATATTTAGGAGTTAATTTAGGAATATAAATTTAAAAGGTTAGAGTAACTATATATGACATCAATAATATAATTATACAATAAGGGTAATTATTTGAACATTTGAAAGAGTTAATTTAGGAACAAAAATTTGTGATATTAATGATATTGACAAAAAAAAAAAAATTTAATCAACTAATCATTTTATGACATGTCTTTTTCTTACTTTTACAATAATTCAAAAATTCTGAAAATTCATGTTGAGAACTTAGAGCTCCCACATTACTTGTTGTTAAAACTGCTTTTTCCTTAATATATATATATATAGATTTTTCCATCTTCTTCCATCATTGGGTAATTTTGGTGTTTAGAAAAGTTTCATTAAACTCATTTCTTTTATTACCAAATCTCATCACTTTTAGTGAGAAATAAAACACAGTTTTGGTGAGAGTTCTTTTCTCACCATTCTACTTAACCATTCAAACAATTGAAAGAGTTTCCTATTCTTACAAATTTTTTTTTTCTTTTCTCACCAAACCCCTCCATCTAAACAGAGTATAAAAATGCCTCTAGCTTTTCTCTTTAGAATTTCCTACCAGGGGAGAGGGAGACGTCGGTGGTTCTCCCATCCTTCTGATCACTCTCTTCTTTTTTCCTATTGCTCTAATCTTTTTTCCAAATCTGGGATCAGATTTGATTGCCTCAACAATCTAGTTATCTCTGTATTGTCTTTACCACCCTCAAGTCCAAAACATTAAGATTTGGCTTTAGATCTTGTTACAGCTCGAAGAACGACGCTAGATAATGCGTTTGTTTTATGTTAAGGATTATTTCAACTTTAATGTTCTATCTTGACCAGCAAATGGGAGATCTTTAGATTTGAAGAAAAGGTTGCAAAGCAATAAAGTTTTGGATGAGTTCGGTGGCGACTCGGATGTTTTTTCATGTTTGGTTTTCTAATTTTTTTTAAAAATTTTTAATATTTGATGTAATAAACAAATTTATGTGTGGAAGTTTGTTTTTGTCCATTGTGATGGCATTTTCTCTTCCTTTTATAGAGACTTGGATCCTTTTTTGAGATCTTGTGATATTGCTGCACCGGATTAATCCAATCTTTTATCAATTTTGTAATGAAGATTTTCTTTCAAAAAAAAAAAAAAAAAGAAAGAAAAAAAAATTCAGTATTTGTAAATTATTTCAAACATGATAGAAAATGTCATCAAATAAAAGTTAAAATTATTTGGGTATAGGCATGTTCACAATAAGGCAAAGCTAATGGGATGATTGTGCCTCTTTTCCTCTCTTTCTTTTCCTTCTTTTTGGATTCGCTCTATTTTGTTTTCGTTGGGTTGTCACTCTCGGAAATCATTTCCAATTTAAGACTCTTGTTCTTGTGTGTGTCGGTGTTGAAGTTTCTTGTTCCGAGAAGCGCGGGGCTAGGTCTGGAGTGCCCCGGAGCGAAGTGAAGAAATTTCGGTCACAGGCTAGGGCCGACGCGTAGCCTGTGGCCGCACGCAGTAGGTTAGGCACGCGGTGGGAGGCCAAGCCGCACGTGCGAAATTCAGGGGTTTGCTTGGCTTGCAT
Organism: Camellia lanceoleosa; assembly: GCA_025200525.1. NCBI lineage: Eukaryota > Viridiplantae > Streptophyta > Magnoliopsida > Ericales > Theaceae > Camellia > Camellia lanceoleosa. The sequence goes on from CM045767.1 coordinate 47,998,520, forward strand.
ACTGCAATATATGCAGGTGTGGAGCTAGGTGCGCGCGTGGAGGGCTGCACGTGCAGGGATCGGAGCCGTAAGTGCAGGAGAGACGCTCTGCATGTGCGGGGATGGTGCCACACGTACGGTCGGCCTGAGTCTGAAAATTTGTATTTTTATATCATTTTGGCCGAGTTGTATCTCATTCTAGGGCTTCTCAATCTCACTCTAAAGGCCATTTTTCTTCTTTCTCTCTGGAAACCCTTATCAAAATCCTAAAACTCTTTAATCCTTGTAATCTATTGGGTTCAAATTCATCATCATTCCTCTCAAGGCTTTGGAGATCGAACCTAGAGTTCTTCTTGGGGTAGTGGAAGAGTGAAGGATCCTCCATTAAAGCTAGGGTTTCATCATCTCCTTTATCAAGCTTGAGGTAGGGATTTCTTGAGTTATATATACGTGTTTTGCTTTATTGTTGTTAATTTAAAAGCGCTCTTGAAGTTATTGTGATAATTTGGTTTTTCTCCAAATGTAAAGAAAGTTTTGAGGAGATGGGTTTTGATCTCATGCCTCCTTCTAGCTATGAGGTTGTTCTTCTAGAAACACATAAGAAAATATGATTTTGTTGGGTTTCATCATGAAATGAGAGATGTTTGGTTTTGTTGAAAAACCGTAGAAATTGGGGATTTTGGAAAATGATATGGGGACATCCATGGAATTCTTCCTCCTTTGATTTAAAATGACAAATTGATGTAGAAATTATAAGGGGGTTTGTATGAATGAAAATCCTATTGATGTGTCAATAATGAAGGATTTGTTTTAGAAAATTATTGTTGGATACATGATGATGTATGATTGTCAAATGACAATATGTTGTGCACTATGGCATAGTGAAAATTATAAACATTGGGAAGTTGAGCTTGAAAACATTACATGTAAACTAGAAGAGGCTATCTTGATGAAAGTTGGACATGATGAGAATTGATTGTTGTTATGAGTTGATAGCATGGTTACCTTGTGAAATTGATATTGTAGTAGAGATAATTGAAAATAGAGTAGTATTATGAAGTATGGGAAAGATCATTGCATTGCACACCTTTCATTATTAATTATGCATTTTAAATTCTAGATTGAAGACATTTATTTTTTTTGAATGGGAATGATATTGTAATGATAACCATGGAAATGTGAATGGGGTAAATACGCAGTAAGTCTGGATGGGGGTTGTAACTGAATTTGATAAGTTGGCCTGAGTGTCCATGGTGAAAGACCAGAAAACCGCATGGATAGGTGTCAAGCCTTCAGGTTAATACCGGTAAAAATGACGATTGGGTAGTACTTGTAGAATCTACTTTCAGACACCAGCCTAGGGATTACCAGTGTCGTATTTACCGCCCCTATTGATTAAGAATTGGAAGTTTTGAAATAAATTGAGATTTGAAAAATTTAATGAAAGACAATAATCTTCAAAAGCGCATAAAACGGATTTGTTTCAAAGGATGCATAGCTTGACATTATCATTTACATTTTAATTGAAATCGCATAACTGTATATACTTTATGAGAATTCTCTACTGGGCTTTGTGCTCATCCCTATGGGATTTGATGCAGGTAAAGATGTGGTGATCCCGCCGAACTGAGGGCGTGGATATTTTGAGAAGAGTAAATGGCTCTTTTATTTTTGTTGTAATTCTTTTGTAAGCCAAGAGCTAATGTGTATCGGTCCGAGAGACCATTTTCTGTAATGGGGGTATTGCCCTGGAAGATGTAAGCCCTTAAGGGCGTTTTGTTGTTTTCGAGATTAGGTGCTTCACATGCTATAGATTCATGTGTTCTTTTGTCATTGAATGTATGCCGCATGTGAAACTTCTGTATAAACTCTTTATTAATATGACAAGAGAGAAGAATTGTTGTCATTGTTTAATGAATGCTAATGGGGTTATCTCATGTTGAAATATTTTGGGGTGTTACAACTTGGTATCAGAGCTACCGGGTTTGAATACTTGGGGCTCGCGGGAAGTGGTTGCTATACCACAATGGGTTCATTTTGCATGATTAGGAAATGTTTTCTTTTTGTGATTATGTGATAGCATGCTTATGTGACTATGTGGGCATGGGATTAGACTTCTGGGATGTCATTTGCGCCTATTAGATTCCTTGAGGTCTTATTAGAAGGGTACTTGATTAATACTCATTCTACTAAGAATTCAAGGTTTCTCATGGGACGAATCTCATCACTAAAGGATAATCCGTATGTATTTACGTGACTAAGTGCTTATGTGGAGTGAATCGAACTATTGTGTGATACAGTATGTGTAATCACTATAGTTTAACGTGTGAAGCAAGTTGCGAGCACATTTGGAATTATGTCCTAATTTGTCTACTTTGAATCTCAATTCGGATGTCGGGAAGAATTCAAACAAGAGGTGGTAGGGGTGGACGACAAAGTTGAGGTCGCCGGGGTATACATGAGGTGCCGGTTCATCAGATACCGGTATAAGAGGAGGGTGTAGGCCAAGCTAACATGGCCAAACAAGTGGGGCAAGCGGAAGTGCCGGGGCAAGCTGGCCGAGCCGCAGTGGGGGCTCTAGCCCGGGAGATTGCGGGGGCATTGAGGGACTCCTTGAATATCTTGAGGGCTAAGACTCAAGCTAGGGAGAATATAGCGAAAACAAGGGAGAGCGTCCTTACGAGGGAGATCCTACGGGCCAAACTGGATGAGTTTCATGGGGGCCCCGAGCCAAAGAAAGTAGGCGAATGGTTAGAACAAACCGTGAAGACTTTTGAAATGCTTCATATAGACGATAGCGAGTTGAGGGTGACACTTGCTAGTTATTATCTCAAGGGTGCCGCAGGCCAGTGGTGGAAGTATGCTAAGGGCCGAATAGCACCAATATGGGAGGCGTTTGTGGTGGCCTTCCAAGACAAGTACCCACCTCCCATGGCTACGAAGAGGTTGAGGCAGGAATTCAAGGACCTTAAACAACTAAATATGTCTGTGGCCGAGTTCGAAGCGGCCTTCTCTAGTTTGTCCTAGTTTGCACCGGAATTAGTGGCAATGGAGGAACGCCGTTGCATTGAGTTCGAGCAGAGGTTTAGGACGAAGATCCTATTCAAGGTTGTCGGGAACATGTTCTGAAATTATGACCATCTTGTGGAGGCGGCCGCACATGTGGAGATTACGGTGGAAGCCGAAGTGAAGAGGCTTCGAAATTCGAGGTCTAGGTGCCATGGATCGCAAGGAGATTGTAGGCCCAATAAGAAGAGTAAGAGCACCTTTTCATCCCAATCCTAGCCCCAGCAGCAACAGTCTAGATCCACTTTTCCCTTGCCTAGTGCGGGCTCGGGAAGAGGTGCACCGAGTGGATTTTCTTCCTTCAAGTGTGGCCAACTGGGTCACAAGGCCTTTGCATGTCCACAAAAGAGAGGAGGACAACAGATGTTGCCGCTACCACCACCTAACCGATCTCAGAGTCAGACTCAGAGTAGGGGGCAAGGGCCTGCTTGCTATCAGTGTGGTCAGTCGGGGCATATGAAGAGAGTTTGCCCATAGTTTGGAGGCGTATCTGGTGCATCGGGGTCACGGCAGACTCTGAGTCATCAGCAGACTCATTCAGTTTAGACTTCGAGAGTTCATCAAGGAGCCACTTTGGCTTAGTCGGTATAGCAGGCCTACGCTCTGAAGGAGGAGCATGGGGTTGATCAGAGGCCACAAGGGCATGTGTATGCAATCACCGCGCCAGAGCAGTTGTCGGGATGCTCGGTTGTGAGAGGTATTTTTATTGTGTGTAATTCCTTGGCCAGTGTGTTGATAGATACGGGTGCGTCTCACTCATTCATATCTGCTGCATTGCGGTTAGAGGTAGTGCAATTAGCATCTCTGCTTAGAGTAGAGTCTCCTGTTGGGGGTATAGTTGACTTAGATCAGGAATGTCGTGGTTGTGAGACAGAGGTTGCTTGGCGTAGACTTCCATTTGCTTTTGTGTTGTTAGACATGTCAAGTTTTGATGTTATTGTAGGCATGGATTGGCTGTCTTCGTATCGGGCAGTGATTGATTGTTTTCGGTGAAGGGTCACAGTGTGCACTTTGGGTGGCGATTGTTTTTATTTTCTGGGGGACCTGGTTAATAGGGTCTTGTCGGCAGTATTTGATCCTCGTAATAGGAATGAGCTTGGTGGTCTTCTTGCTACACTTCTGGATAGTGAGAGTGGCAGGACTTAAGTTGAGTTGCCGAGGGTAGTGTGTGAATACCCAGACGTGTTTCCCGAGGACCTTACTAGTTTGCCACCCCATCAAGAGATCGAGTTCACTATCGACTTGGTGCCTGGAACGGCACCAATCTCTATGGCCCCGTACAGATTTGCACCTGTGGAGTTGCGTGAGTTGAAGATTCAACTCCAAGAACTTTTAGACAAGGGCTTTCTGGGAGCCAGAAAAATATAGGTACTAGCTTATTGGGCCTAACCCAAACAAAGCCTACAATGGGTCCAACCCAAGCAAATATCACACCCCCTATCTATATAAAGGGGGGCATCCCAAGTGGAAGGTATGTCTCATCTCTCTTTGCAGAACACACACCCCTTGTAATAGATATATACTATTTATTTGTTGATTCAAGGACTAACTTTATCATCGGAGTACTCCCAGCGGGCAACCCTGGTTGGGTGGCACCGACTATGTTTATCATTGCAGATCTATAGAGGTGAAGCTTTTCTCTTCGTTGGATCTCTACGACATCCATGTGAGAGGATAATTCATGGTCTCACAATTGGCGTCGTCTGTGGGAAACGTCTGCAGGAGTTCAACGAAGAAAGGAGCAAACATGTTCTTGTAAGTAAAAATTTAACAACACTGATTGATCTTGCTCTCTACAAATTAGTTTAAGATTGGTTTGTGGATTGGAGGTATATATGTTTGTGCTTACAAAATAGAGTTTTTTGTTCACTGTGAATCTCAGTAAAAAGTTTTAAAACAACATAGAATTCATGGTCTACTTTTGCATTTCCATTTTCTCTCTATACAAATGGGTTTCACTTTTCTTAAAGAGAGCCTCTTTTTGGCAATTCAACAAGGTTGTTCGGCCAAACTCAGTTCATTTATTTATATACATTTAGACTCACTGGTGGTGTCCAACCTTTATTGAATGACTTTACCAAGTTTATAGATATATGTGCATATATAAATTGTTGCTTACATTTATTAAAAAAATAAAATAAAAAATGAAAATCAACATAAAAATAAATAAATAAAATACAATATAGCAGCCGTGAGGGTACTAAGTTGTTCGACACACCCATTCATGGAAGCATCAAATTTCTCACCAATTTTCTTTATTCCCTACATTGAATCGGCTCGGTATCATTATTCGGCATTGATTATTCGCCAAGACTGCTCGGTGTGTAATTATCTTAATATTCGGGCTCTTTCTAGAACTTCAATAAAACAAAACAAGGGCAGTGCACGAAGCTTCGGCCACTGTGGGGTCTAAAACTCTCTCTCTCTCTCTCTCTCTCTCTCTCTAATAAAATGAAAACATAAACCATTAGCCTTTAAGTATCCACATTGGCGTAACGATTTGATTTCTTCCTTCTCCAAAGCTAATTCATGCATACATTTTGTACTCTGAAATTTTTCTTTCCGTGGTTTCATCCCTATATTTCATGGCATTTCCTGTTTGATATTCTCTGGACGTGGTTTGGTGAGTGAGTCTACATGAGTTTTGGCAATTTAGCAACATTACTCAGCAAAATGCCATTGGCCCATCAGCTTCCCAGTTCATTGAAGCTCTTCTTTCACCCTCCGCAACACATTGATTATTTAGCAATGCCACGGTCATGCCGAATAGCTACCATGTTCAATTGGCACAAGTGCCATTACGGACTTACCGATCATAAGTTACAAACAATTTTCGACTCTGCTTGCCAAGCACATTCTCAACAATTTTTAACAATTTTCAACTTTACTTGCCGATCATAATGCCATTACGAACAAATTCTTCTGACTACATTTTTGCGGAGAACAAAGCTCAATTGCATTCACCATTATTAATTCATTAACATTATTCGGCATCGGCAATTTATTCGGTGACGCATTATGCCGCAATGTTGTTCAACTCTGTAATTCGGCTTTTCATTCTACATCAATTTGGCACGCGTATATTATATCAGCTACAAACTCACAATTTATTCAGATTTCATCTGGCATATCAACATCAATATCAATGCCGCAAGATTATTCGGCACCGCTACAACTCGGCTTAGACAACTTATTCGGCTTATTATTTGGCATAACTCTGCAAACTCACAACTTATTCTGCTTTAACATCTCAGCTTCGGCAACAATATTTGGTGGCAATAATCTCGGCATCGCCTTCAAACTAGCATGTTGACTTGACGAAATCCACATCTAATAATACCATAGGATTCATATCGGCTCAAAGAGTACAAGCCCACCAACCCAGAAGCCAAGAAGTAACCAGAGTTTGCCGAAAGTTGCGATACAGATCACATTTTTCGACAAGCTGAAATTTCCAAAGTTGTCAAATTCACATTTGTCCCATGTTAACGTGAAATACTCATCGCAACAAGTCCAACGCAACAAACCACATCAAAATCGGAGGTCAAACGAAGCCGTACCAGCTGCTCAAAGTTTGCCTAAAAAATGCATAGTTTCACTAGAGAAGACGACATCCAGCCATGCAAAAATTATCCAGTGCTTAGTGGTCACATTACACCATGTTGATCTGAGCCTTCCGATCCATTTTCAGTACAACTATGCTATCTGAAGTTCGATTACAACGATCCAATAGTCGTTTCCAACTATTTGTCACCTCATGAACACATCCGTATGGTCAAAATTTGCAAATTCAAAAAAATAAAAATTAATAAAAAATAAAAATAAAAATTGTCGATTTTATTCAAAGAATTGAGTGCAATGGCTCACTTCGCATATCACCAAGCACCCTACTTTGTCTCGGCTTCATTACAATATCACCACAGCACCGAACAAGGGCACAGAAACCGTTACAAATTTTTATCGGCCTACTCGACAATTTGGGCCCACATCTATTTTATTCCTTCCCAATAACAAATCTTATTCAAAAGCAATGAGACAAGTATACGTTAGACAAGAAACTAAACTTCAATAAATTGGCAACCATTGCCAGCCAAGTTCTTTGCAAATCCAACTCCAAAGGGATGCCGACACACTGCGAAGCTAAGAAAAATCACCAACCAAAAGATCGGCACAATCACCGACCCAAGTGTTGCTGACCAACTTTTCGGCAAAATCAAATTATATATGAAACGGACATCGATGTTTTGACACTAGTTACTCGGTAGTGCATCAACTTTACTCGGCAAGATTATTCGACCATTATTAATTCAACATTATACATGATCATTATTCGGCCATGCATCAACTTTATTCGGCTAAGCAACATTATTTGTCAACTTTATGCATTTTCAAACTTTATGCAACAACATTGGCCATAGTATTCGGCAACTTTATTAGCCTAATAACCTTATTTGGCAAAATAATTGCCCACTGTGACATCTTAGTCAATTTTTCGCTTTCCAATTGGAGTACATCAGCCGATCATCATCTCGGCACCTTTGATATGCATGCATACTTGGCCAACTTGGTACAAACATTACAACGACATTTACTTGAGTTACACACTCCCATTCCTTTTCACAACGCTCCAAGCAAGTGCCAATTTTGGGCAATACATTACACACTTGGCAGTCGGCTGTTAGCACTTGGCAGTTGGCAATCAGTTTGCATATTGTTGTGCACCGTCATTTTACCGAAGCCGAATCTTCCTTGCAACATAGGGCAATGGGAATCTACATTCCTTCCAACTAACACCTGTCATTCGAAAGCAATGGGGCAAGACTACCTTGGACTAAACATAAACCGAGCAACTCAGCAATTAAATAGTTGGCCCAATATCTACTTGGCAATTCTTTACAAGCGGAGCAATATTATTGGTGATTAAGACGTCCACCTTATTCGGTACATGATGCATTATTCAAAGTCCTTGCCATATTGGCACTTGGTTGCCTCTTAAAATAAGCAAAAGTCTCCAAGTACAGCGCAATCTTCTCACTCAGCACAGAGCGCCGTTAACATAGGCCTACACCCATGCTCGGGGCTTAGAATACCGAGGCCCACACCCATGCCCGGGGGTTAGAATACCGAGGCCTACACCCATGCTCGGTGGTTAGAATACCGAGGCCTACACCCATGCCCGGGGGTTAGAATACCACAGCCTACACCCTTGACTGGGGGTAACAATATTGTGGCCCATCGTTATGATTTGTTTGTGTTCCTTTCTAGGTTTTAGCTAACACCCCCCCCCACCATCCTATGATCAACATATATACATTTATGCATACATTCAAGACATACGTACATTTATACATACATTCAAGCATACACGCAGTCATTCATTCATACATTCTATTCATTTATCCAAAGTGTTCTTCATCAAAAAACCTAACAGCTATTTGAACAATGTAACTTGGCAAGAAAAAACTCTCATTCCTTCTACCGTAGACAATGAAAGTTTTGGGGCAATTGTCGGAGCTAGAAAAATATTGGTACTAGCTTATTGGACCCAACCTAAACAAAGCCTACAATGGGTCCAGCCCAAACAAATATCACACCCCCCATCTATATAAAGGGGGGGCATCCCAAGTGGAAGGTATGTCTCATTTCTCTCTACAGAACACACACCCCTTCTAATACATATATACTATTTATTTCTTGATTCAAGGACTAACTTCATCATCGGAGTACTCCCGGCCAGTAACCCCGGTTGGGTGGCACCGACTATGTTCATCATTGCAGATCCATAGGGGTGAAGCTCTTCTCTTCGTTGGATCTCTACAACATCCATGTGAGAGGATAATTCATGGTCTCACAGGCTTCATTCGCCCTAGTACATCACCTTAGGGAGCGCCGGCCCTCTTTGCGAAGAAGAAGGATGGGTCGTTGCGGTTGTGCATCGATTACCGCAAGATGAATCGAGTTACCGTTAAGAACAAATATCCTTTACCTAGAATAGATGACTTGTTTAATCAACTTAAGGGGACTTGTTGCTTTTCAAAGATAGATTTGAGGTCAGGGTACCACCAATTAAGAGTCCGGGAGGAGGACATCCAAAAAATGGCCTTTCGTATGCGTTATGGCCACTACGAGTTCCATGTAATGCCATTTGGGTTGACTAACACACCAGCTTCTTTCATGGACTTGATGAACCAAATTTTTAGGGAGTATTTGGACCATTTTGTGCTCGTCTTCGTAGACGACATCCTAATCTATTCGACCTCCAAAGAGGGACACGAGGCTCACTTGAGGATAATGCTTGACTTGCTTAGGGAGCATCAGTTGTATGCCAAATTTGAGAAATGTGAGTTTTGGCTCACCGAGGTGAAGTTTTTGGGCCATGTGGTATCAAGTGAAGGGGTAACCATAGATTCTTCGAAGATAGATTATGTACAAGATTGGGAGCAACCTAAGAATGTCTTTGAGATCTGGAGTTTCTTGGGATTGGCGGGGTACTATCAGCGTTTTGTAAAAGATTTCTCTAGACTAGCCGCACCTTTAACTAGGTTGACTAGAAAGGGGGTTAAGTTTGTGTGGAGCAAAGCTTGTGAAAAATCCTTCCAAGAGCTTAAAACTAGATTGCCTACAGCACTGGTGTTGATAATTCCGGAGAGAGGTTTGGCGTATACTGTATATTGTGACGCGTCTCGAGATGGGCTTGGTTGTGTTTTGATATAAGGGGGAAAGGCGGTAGCTTACAGTTTGCGGCAATTGAAAACCCATGAGAAGAATTACCCCACCCACGACCTAGAACTACCGGCGGTAGTGTTTGCCTTAAAATTTTGGAGGCATTACTTACATGGTGAGAAGTTTGAGGTTTTCTCCGACCATAAGAGTTTGAAATACTTGCTTTCCCAAAAGGATTCAAATTTACGCCAACGGCGGTGGATGGAGTTTTTAGAAGACTATGATTTTGAGTTATATAATCATTCGGGGAAGACCAATGTAGTGGCCGACGCCTTAAGCTGAAAAACCATGAGTAGTTTGGCGAGTGTGGCCATTCGGAAGTGGGTTATGTTGGGTGAAGTCAGCAGGTTTGAATTTTAATTGGGCAAGTCCGAAGAGGGTGCTGCATTGTTTACTTTAAGTGCTCAACTAGTGTTGGTTAGCAAAGTTGTGGAGACGCAACAGGGGGACCGTGAAGTAGAATTAATCCGTGATAGAATCTCTAATGGGAAAGAAAAAAAGGGTTTGAACATTCATTCGGACCAGAGTGTGCACTACCTAGACCGTTTGTTTGTACCTGAACCATGTAGAGAAGAAGTGCTTCGAGAGTTCCATCACTCACGCCTTACGGTACATCCAGGAGGCACCAAAATGTATCGAGATCTTAGCCGTCAGTTTTGGTGGAGGGGTATGAAGCGGGACGTCGCATCCTTTGTGTCTAAGTGCCTTACTTGTCAACAAGTGAAGCTCGAACATCATAGACCAGCAGGTTTGTTACAACCCTTACCTATAGCCGAGTGGAAGTGGGAGCACATTACCAAGGACTTCGTAGTTGGGCTTCCTAGAACACAGCGGGGCAATGATGCCATCTGGGTAATTGTCGATCGGTTGACTAAGTCCACACACTTCATTTTTATGCAAACTAGCGGCTCAGTTGAGCACTTGGCAGAGTTGTACATTAGGGAGATTGTTCGGCTTCACGGGGTTCCAGTAACCATTGTGTCGGATAGGGATCCTCGTTTCACCGCCCGGTTATGGCAAAGCCTTCAAGCGGCATTGGGAACCATGTTGACTTTTTGCATCACTTATCACCCTCAAACCGATGGGCAATCGGAGCGCACCATTCAGATTTTAGAGGCACATGCTTAGAGCTTGTGTCCTAGATTTCAAGGGGTCTTGGGAGAGGCACTTACCGCTGATTGAATTCACCTACAACAATAGTTATCAGGCCAGTATCGAGATGGTACCGTTTGAAGCCTTGTATGGCCGACCTTGTAGGTCGCCAGTCTATTGGGCCGAGGTAGGGGATGCACCGTTGTTGGGGGCAAAAACTTGCTAGAGAGACAACTGAGAAAGTTGTTTTCATTCGGCAGAGGTTAGCTACGGCCCAAAGCCGATAGAAAAGTTATGCCGATAACAGGAGACAACCCTTGTCTTTTGAAGTAAATGACCACGTTTTCCTTAAGATCTCACCTTGATGGGGTCTAAGGTGGTTGGCAAGAGTGGTAAGTTGTCTCCGAGGTTCATTGCACCTTTTGAGATATTGGAGAGAATCGGGGAAGTAGCATACCGGTTAGCCTTGCCGCCACAACTTTCGGGGGTTCACAATGTGTTTTACGTGTCCATGCTTAGGTGGTACGAACCCGACCCTTCTTACGTGTTAGATTGGGTTGATTTGGAGGTAGATAAGGATGCCTCCTATGAAGAGCGGCCGATTCAAATCTTAGATACCCGAGAACAAGTGTTAAGAGAGAAAACGATACCGTTAGTGAAGGTGTCGTGGAGACACCACGTAGTTAAGGAAGCAACATCTGAGCGGGAGGCGGAAGTTCGTTCCAAGTACTCGGGTTTATCTGAGTGTGCTTAATTGTTCTGTTTTAATTGTAATGTTTCCTCGTGTTAGAGGGAAAAGTGTCGAGAAATTAATCACATGTTATTGTATGTATTATTGAATGGACCATGATGTTGGAAAGATGATGTTTGGTTATAAATGTTTCATTTCACTCCTAGCTTGGTGATTGTGTTTTGATATAATGATGATGAGGATGATAAATGTTGGTTGAATTTTGATGTTGTAACTTGAGAATGTTGTTAAAATCACAGTAGTTGCTAGAACATCTAGATTTGGTAAGTCTGTTTAAATTTTGGGAACGAAATTTCCTATGGTGGGAGGGTTGTGATGACCGGGCCTCTTTTTTCCATCTTTTTGGATTCGCCCTCTTTTGTTCTTGTTGGGTTGGCAGTCTCGGAAATCATTTCCAATTTAAGACTCTTGTTCTTCTGTGTGTCGGTGTTGAAGTTTCTTGTTCCGGGAAGCGCGGGCCTAGGTCCGAAGTGCCCAGGAGCGAAGTGAAGAAATTCTGGTCTGCTAGGCCATGGCCGCACATGCGGGGGCCCACGGCCACATGTGCGGCAGGCCAAGCCACACGTGCGGAATTCAGGGGTTGGCTTAGCTTGCATACTGCAACATATGCAGGTGCGAAGCTAGGTGCGTGTGTGGAGGGCCGCACGCGCGGGGATGGGAGCCGTACGTCTGGGAGAGACGTTCTGCATGTGCGAGGATGGGCGCCGTACGTGCGGTCGGCCTGAGTCCAAAAATCTATATTTTTGTATCATTTTGCCGAGTTGTATATCATTCAAGGGCTTCTCACTCTCACTTTAAAGGCCATTTTTCCTCCTTCCTCTCTCCAGAAACCCTCATCAAAACCCTAAAACTCTTTAGTCCTTGTGGTCTATTGGGTTCAAATTCATCATCATTCCTCTCAAGGCTTTGGAGATCTAAGCTAGAGTTCTTCTTGGGGTAGTCGAAGAGTGAAGGATCCTCCATTAAAGCTAGGATTTCATCATCACCTTCATCAAGCTTGAGGTTGCGATTTCTTGAGTTATACATACATGTTTTGCTTTATTGTTGTTAATTTAAAAGCTCTCTTGAATTTATTGTGATAATTTGGTTTTTCTCCAAATGTAAAAAAATTTTTGAGGAGATGGGTTTTGATCTCACTCCTCCTTCTAGCTATGAGGTTGTTCTTCTAGACACACATAAGAAAATATGATTTTATTGGGTTTCATCATGAAATGAAAGATGTTTGGTTTTGTTGAAAAACCGTAGAAATTAGGGATTTTGGAAAATGATATGGGGACATCCATGGAATTCTTCCTCCTTTGATTTAAAATGACAAATTGATGTAGAAATTATAAGGGGGTTTGTATGAATGAAAATCCTATTGATGTGTCAATAATGAAGGATTTGTTTTAGAAAATTATTGTTGGATACATGATGATGTATTATTGTGAAATGACAACATGTTGTGCACTATGGCATCGTGAAAGTTATAAACATTGAGAAGTTAAGCTTGAAAACATTACATGTAAACTAGAAGAGGCTATCTTGATGAAAGTTGGGCATGATGAGAATTGATTGTTGCTATGAGTTGATAGCATGGTTGCCTTGTGAAATTGATATTGTTGTAGAGATAATTGGAAATAGAGCAGTATTATGAAGTATGGGAAAGATCATTGCACTGTACACCCTTTCATTATTAATTATGCATTTTAAATTCTAGATTGAAGACATTTAATTTTTTGAAAGGGAATGATATCGTAATGATAACCATGGAAATGTGAATGTGGTAAAATATGTGGTAAGTCTAGATGGGGGTGTAGTTGAATTTGATAATTTGGCCTGAGTGTCCATGGTGAAAGACCAAAAAACCATGCTGATAGGTGCCGAGCCTTCCGGTTAATACCGGTAAAAATGACGATTGGGTAGTACTTGTAGAGTCTACTTGTAGAGACCAGCCTAGGGATTACTAGTGTCATATTTACTGCCCCTATTAATTAAGAATTATAAGTTTTGAAATAAATTGAGATTGAAAATTTTATTGAAAGACGATAATCTTCAAAAGTGCATAAAACGAATTTGTTTTAAAGGATGCATAGCTTGGCATTGGCATTTACATTTACATTTTAATTGAAATCGCATAACTGTATACACTTTGTGATAGTTCTCTACTAGGCTTTGTGCTCACCCCTATGGGATTTGCTGCAGGTAAAGATGTGGTGATCCCGCCGAACTGAGGGCGTGGATATTTTGAGAAGAGTAAATGGATTTTTTATTTTTGTTGTAATTCTTTTGTAAGCCAAGGGCTAATGTGTATCGGTCCGAGAGACCATTTTCTGTAACTGGGCTATTGCCCTAGAAGATGTAAGCCCTTAAGGGCGTTTTGTTGTTTTTTGGATTAGGTGCTTCCCATGCTATAGATTCAAGTGTTCTTTTGTCATTGAATGTATGCCACATGTGAAACTTTTGTATAAACTCTTTATTAATATGTTAAGAGGGAAGAATTGTTGTCATTGTTTAATGAATGCTAGTTAATGGGGTTATCTCATGTTGAATTATTTCAGGGCATGACAACTTGGTATCGGAGCTACCGGGTTTGAATACTTCGGGCTCGCAGGAAGTGGTTGCTATACCACAATGGGTTCATTTCGCATGATTAGGAAATGTTTTGTTTTTGTGATTATGTGATAGCATGCTTATGTGACTGTGTGGGTATGGGATTAGACTTTTGGGATGTCGTTTGCACCTATTAGATTCCTTGAGGTCTTATTAGAAGGGTACTTGATCAATACTCATTCTACTAAGAATTCTAGGTTTCTCATGGGACGAATCTCATCCCTAAAGGATAATCCGTATGTGTTTATGTAACTAAGTGCTTATGTGGAGTGAATCAAACTGTTGTGTGATAGGGTATGTGTAATCACTATAGTTTAACGTATGAGGCAAGTTGCTAGCACATTTGGAATTATGTGCTAAATTGTTTACTTTGAATCTCAATTAGGATGTCTGGAAGAATTCAAACAAGAGGTGGTAGGGGTGGACGGCGGGGTCGAGGTCGCTGGGGTATACATGAGGTGTCGGTTCATGAGATACCGGTACAAGAGGAGGGTGTAGGCCAAGCTAACATGGCCAAACAAGCGGGGCAAGCGGAAGTGCTGGGGCAAGGCGGCCAAGCCGCAGTAAGGGCTCTAGCCCGAGAGATGGCGGGGGCATTGGGGGAGTCCATGAATATCTTGCGGGATGAGACTCAAGCTAGGGAGAATATAGTGGAAACAAGGGCGAGCTTCCTTATGAGGGAGTTCCTACAGGCCAAACCAGATGAGTTTCACAGGGGCCCCGAGCCAAAGAAAGCAGACGAATGGTTAGAACAAACCGTGAAGACTTTTGAAATGCTTGATATAGACGATAGGGAGTTGAGGGTGACACTTGCTAGTTATTATCTCAAGGGTGACGCAAGCCAGTGGTGGAAGTATGCCATGGGCCGAATAGCACCAATATGGGAGGCGTTTGTGGTGGCCTTCCAAGACAAGTACCTATCTCCCACGACTAGGGAGAGGTTAAGGCCGGAATTCAAGGACCTTGAGCAACTAAATATGTCTGTGGCCGAGTTTGAAACGGCCTTCTCCAGTTTGTCCCGGTTTGCACCGGAATTAGTAGCAACGAAGGAACGCCGTTGCATTGAGTTTGAGCAGAGGTTGAGGATGAAGATCCTATTCATGGTTGCCGGGAACATGATCCGAAATTATGACCGTCTTGTGGAGGCGGCCCCACATGTGGAGATTACGGTGGAAGCCGAAGAGGAGAGACTTCGAAATTTGAGGTCTAGGGGCTATAGATCACAGGGAGATTGTAGGCCCAATAAGAAGAGTAAGAGCACCTTTTCATCCCAATCCCAGCCCCAGCAGCAACAGTCTAGATCCACCTTTCCCTTGCCTAGTGCGGGCTCTGGAAGAGGTGTATCGAGTGGGTTTTCTAGCTTCAAGTGTGGCCAACCGGGTCACAAGGGCTTTGCATGTCTGCAGAAGGCAGGAAAACATCAGATGTTGCCTCCACAACCACCTAACTGATCTCAGAGTCAGACTCAAAGTAGGGGGTAGGGGCCTACTTGCTATCAGTGCGGTCAGTCGGGGCATATGAAGAGAGTTTGCCCACGGTTGGGAGGCGCATCTGGCGCATCGGGGTCACGGAAGACTCAGAGTCATCAGCAGACTTATTCAGTTCAGACTTCAAGAGTTCATCAGGGAGCCCCTTTGGCTCAGTCGGAATAGCAGGCCTACGCTCCGAAGAAGGAGCAGGGGGTTGATTAGAGGCCACAGGGGCATGTGTTTGCAGTCACCGCGCCAGAGCAGT
Source organism: Camellia lanceoleosa (assembly GCA_025200525.1). Taxonomy (NCBI): domain Eukaryota; kingdom Viridiplantae; phylum Streptophyta; class Magnoliopsida; order Ericales; family Theaceae; genus Camellia; species Camellia lanceoleosa. Next base: position 48,014,457 of record CM045767.1, read on the forward strand.
TGCCGGGATCCTCGGTTGTGAGAGGTATTTTTATTGTGTGTAATTCCTTGGCCAGTGTGTAGATAGATACGGGTGCATCTCATTCATTCATATCTACTACATTCGCATCTGCATTGGGGTTAGAGGTGGCACAATTAGCATCTCCGCTTAGAGTAGAGTCTCATGTTGGCGGTACGGTTGACTTAGATCAGGAATGTCGTGGTTGTGAAATAGAGGTTGCCGGGCATAGACTTCTGTTTGCTTTTGTGTTGTTAGACATGTCAAGTTTTGATGTTATTCTAGGCATGGATTGGTTGTCTTCGTATCGGGCAGTGATTAATTGTTTTCGGTGAAGGGTCACAGTGTGCACTTCAGGTAGCGATTGTTTTTATTTTCTAGGGGACCGAGTTGATAAGGTTTTGTCGCCAGTATTTGATCCTCGTAATAGGAATGAGCTTGGTGGTCTTCTTGCTACACTTTTGGATAGTGAGAGTGGCAGGACTCGAGTTGAGTTGCCTGGACGTGTTTCCTGAGGACCTTACTAGTTTGCCACCCCACCGAGAGATTGAGTTCACCATCAACTTAATGCCTGGAACGGCACCAATCTCTATGGCGCCGTACAGATTTGCACCTGCGGAGTTGCATGAGTTGAAGATTTAACTCCAAGAACTTTTAGACAAGGGCTTCATTCACCCTAGCACATGACCTTGGGGAGCGCCGGCCCTCTTTGCGAAGAAGAAGGATGGGTCGTTGCGGTTGTGCATCGATTACCGCAACTTAAATCGAGTTACCGTTAAGAACAAATATCCTTTACCCAAAATAGATGACTTGTTTGATCAACTTAGTGGGTCTTGTTGCTTTTCGAAGATAGATTTGAGGTCGGGGTAGCACCAGTTAAGAGTATGGGAGGGACATCCAAAAAATGGCCTTTCGTATGCGTTATGGCCACTAAGAGTTCCTTGTAATGCCATTTGGGTTGACTAACGCACCGGCTTCATTCATGGACTTGATGAACCGAATTTTGAGGGAGTATTTGGACCATTTTGTCGTCATTTTCGTGGCCGACATCCTAATCTATTCAACCTCCGAGGAGGGACACGAGGCTCACTTGAAGATAGTGCTTGACTTGCTTAGAGAGCATCAGTTGTATGCCAAGTTTGAGAAATGTGAGTTTTGGCTCACCGAGGTGAAGTTTTTGGGCCACGTGGTATTAATAAAGGGGTAACCGTAGATTCTTCGAAGATAGATTCTATACAAGATTGGGACCAACCTAAAAATGTCTTTGAGATCCAGAGTTTCTTTGGATTGGCGGGGTACTATCGGCATTTTGTAAAAGATTTCTCTAGACTAGCCGCACCTTTAACTAGGTTGACTAGAAAGGGGGTTAAGTTTGTATGGAGCGAAGCTTGTGAAAAATCCTTCCAAGAGCTTAAAACTAGATTGCCTACGGCACCGGTGTTGATAATTCCAGAGAGAGGTTTGGGGTATACTGTCTATTGTGACGCATCTCGAGATAGGCTTGATTGTGTTTTGACGCAAGGGGGAAAGGTGGTAGCTTACGGTTTGCGGCAATTGAAAACCCATGAGAACAATTACCCCACCCATGACCTAGAACTAGTGGCGGTAGTGTTCGCCTTAAAATTTTGGAGGCATTACTTATATGGTGAGAAGGTTGAGGTTTTCTCCGACCATAAGAGTTTGAAACATTTGTTTTCCCAAAAGGATTCAAATCTATGCCAACAGAGATGGATGGAGTTTTTAGAAAACTATGATTTTGAGTTACACTATCATCCGGGGAAGGGCAATATAGTGGCCGATGCCTTAAGCTGAAAAACCATGAGTAGCTTGGCGAGTGTGGCCATGCGGGAGTGGGTTATCTTAGGTGAAGTCGGCAGGTTTGAATTGCAATTGGGCGAGTCCGAAGAGGGTGCTGCATTGTTTACTTTGAGTGCTCAACAAGTGTTGGTTAGCAAAGTTGTAGAGACGCAACGGGGGGACCATGAAGTAGAATTAATCCATGATTGAATCTCTAATGGGAAGGAAGAGAAGGGTTTGAACATTCATTCGGATCAGAGTGTGCACTGCCTAGACCGTTTGTTTGTACCTGAACCGTGTAGAGAAGAAGTGCTTCGAGAGTTCCATCACTCACGGCTTACGGTACATCCGGGAGGCAGCAAAATGTATCGAGATCTTAGCCGTCAATTTTGGTGGAGGGGTATGAAGCGGGATGTCGCATTCTTTGTGTCTAAATGCCTTACTTGTCAACAAGTGAAGGCTGAACATCAGAGACCAGCGGGTTTGTTACAACCCTTACCTATAGCCGAGTGGAAGTAGGAACACGTTACCATGGACTTCAAAGTTGGGTTTCCTAGAACACAGAGGGGCAATGATGCCATCTAGGTAATTGTCGATCGATTGACTAAGTCCACACATTTCATTTTTATGCAAACTGGCGACTCAGTTGAGCACTTGGCAAAGTTGTACATTAGGGAGATTGTTTGGCTTCACGGGGTTCCAATAACCATTATGTCAGATAGGGATCCTCGTTTCACCGCTTGGTTATGGCAAAGCCTTCAAGAGGCATTGGGAACCAAGTTGACTTTTTGCACCGCTTATCACCCTCAAACCGATGGGCAATCGGAGCGCACCATTCAAATTTTGGAGGACATGCTTAGAGCTTGTGTCCTAGATTTAAAGGGGTCTTGGGAGAAGCACTTACCGTTGATTGAATTTTCCTACAACAGTAGTTATCAAGCTAGTATCGAGATGGCACCGTTTGAGGCCTTTTATGGCCGACTTTGTAGGTCGCCAGTCTGTTGGGCCGAGGTAGGGGATGCACCGTTATTGGGATCGAAACTTGTTAGAGGGACAACCGAGAAAGTTGCTCTCATTCGGCAGAGGTTAGCTACGGCCCAAAGCCAACAGAAAAGTTATGCCTATAAGAGGAGACAACCCTTGTCTTTTGAAGTAGATGACCACGTTTTCCTTAAGATCTCACGTAGACGGGGTCTAATGTGGTTTGGCAAGAGTGGTAAGTTGTCTTCAAGGTTCATTGCACCTTTTGAGATATTAGAGAGAATTAGGGAAGTAGCATACCGGTTAGCCTTGCCACCACAACTTTCGGGGGTTCACATTGTGTTTCACGTGTCCGTGCTTAGGAGGTACGAACTCGACCCTTCTCACGTGTTAGATTGGGTTGATTTGGAGGTAGATAAGGATCCCTCCTACGAAGAGCAGCCGGTTCAAATCTTAGATACCCGAGAACAAGTGTTAAGAGAGAAAACGATACCGTTAGTGAAGATGTCGCGAAGACACCATGGAGTTGAGAAAGCAACATGGGAGTGGGAGGCGGAAGTTCGTTACAAGTACCCGAGTTTATTTGACTATGCTTAATTGTTTTATTTTAGTTGTAATGTTTCCTCGTGTTAGAGAGAAAAAGTGTCGAGAAATTAATCACATGTTGTTGTATGTATTGTTGAATGGTGCATGATGTTGGAGAGAGGATGTTTGGTTATAAATGTTTCATTTCACTCCTAGCTTGGTGATTGTGTTTTGATATAATGATGATGAGGATGATAAATGTTTGTTGAATTTTGATGTTGTAACTTGAGAATGTTGTTAAAATCATAGTAGTTGCTAGAACATCTAGATTTGGTAAGTCTGTTTAAATTTCGGGGATGAAATTTCCTATGGTGGGGAGGTTGTGATAACCGGGCCTCTTTTTTCCTTCTTTTTGGATTCGCTCTCTTTTGTTCTCGTTGGGTTGGCACTCTCGGAAATCATTCCCAATTTAAGACTCTTGTTTTTGTGTGTGTCGGTGTTGAAGTTTCTTATTAGGAGCCTTGGTCTAGGTGGGAGTGCCCGCACGCATGTGGCCCAGAGCCACACGTGCGGAATTCAGGGGTTTGCTTGGCTTGCATACTGCGACATATGCAGGTGCGGAGCTAGGTGCGCGCATGGAGGGTCGCACGTGCGGGAGAGATGCTCTGCACGTGCAAGGATGGGCGCCGCATGTGCAGTCGGCCTGAGTCTGAAAATTTGTATTTTTGTATCATTTTGGCCGAGTTGTATCTCATTCTAGGGCTTCTCACTCTCACTCTAAAGACCATTTTTCCTCCTTCTCTCTAGAAACCCTCATCAAAACCCTAAAACTCTTTAATCTTTGTAATCTATTGGGTTCAAATTCATCATCATTCCTCTCAAGGCTTTGGAGATCTAAGCTAGAGTTGTTCTTGGGGTAGTGGAAGAGTGAAGGATCCTCCATTAAAGCTAGGGTTTCATCATCTCCTTCATCAAGCTTGAGGTAGGGATTTCTTGAGTTATATATACATGTTTTGCTTTATTGTTGTTAATTTAAACGCTCTCTCTTGAAGTTATTGTGATAATTTGGTTTTTCTCCAAATGTAAAGAAAGTTTTGAGGAGATGGGTTTTGATCTCACTCCTCCTTCTAGCTATGAGGTTGTTCTTCTAGAAACACATAAGAAAATATGATTTTGTTGGGTTTCATAATGAAATGAGAGATGTTTGGTTTTGTTGAAAAACCCAAGAAATTGGGGATTTTGGAAAATGATATGGAGACATCCATGGAATTCTTCCCCCTTTGATTTAAAATGACAAATTGATGTAGAAATTATAAGGGGGTTTGTATGAATGAAAATCCTATTGATGTGTCAATAATGAAGTATTAGTTTTAGAAAATTATTGTTGGATGCATGATGATGTATGATTGTGAAATGACAATATCTTGTGCACTATGGCATTGTGAAAATTATAAACATTGAGAAGTTAAGCTTGAAAACATTACATGTAAACTACAAGAGGCTATCTTGATGAAAGTTGGGCATGATGAGAATTGATTGTTGCTATGAGTTGATAGCATGGTTACCTTGTGAAATTGATATTGTTGTAGAGATAATTGGAAATAGAGCAGTATTATGAAGTATGGGAAAGATCATTGCATTGCACACCCTTTCATTATTAATTATGCATTTTATATTCTAGATTGAAGACATTTAATTTTTTTGAAAGGGAATGATATCGTAATGATAACCATGGAAATGTGAATGTGGTAAAATACGTGGTAAGTCTAGATGGGGGGTGTAGTTGAATTTGATAAGTTGGCCTGAGTTTCCATGGTGAAAGACCAGAAAACCGCGCAGATAGGTGTCGAGCTTTCCGGTTAATACCGGTAAAAGTGACGATTGGGTAGTACTTGTAGAGTCTACTTGCAGACACCAGCCTAGGGATTACCAATGTCATATTTACCGCCCCTATTGATTAAGAATTAGAAGTTTTGAAATAAATTGAGATTGAAAATTTTATTGAAAGACGATAATCTTCAAAAGTGCGTAAAACGGATTTGTTTTAAAGGATGCATAGCTTGGCATTGTCATTTACATTTTAATTGAAATCGCATAACTGCATATCCTTTGTGATAGTTCTCTACTAGGCTTTGTGCTCACCCCTATGGGATTTGCTGCAGGTAAAGATGTGGTGATCCCACCGAACTGAGGGCGTGGATATTTTGAGAAGAGTAAATGGCTCTTTTATTTTTGTTGTAATTCTTTTGTAAGCCAAGGGCTAATGTGTATCAGTCCAAGAGACCATTTTTTGCAGCCGGGCCATTGCCCTGGAAGATGTAAGCCCTTAAGGGCGTGTTGTTCTTTTCGAGATTAGGTGCTTCACATACTATAGATTCATGTGTTCTTTTGTCATTGAATGTATACCGCATGTGAAACTTTTGTATAAACACTTTATTAATATGTCAAGAGGGAAGAATTATTGTCATTGTTTAATGAAGGCTACTTAATGGGGTTATCTCATGTTGAATTATTTCGGTGCATTACAACTAAGCTACAAGAATTATTCCAAAAATAGTATATATATACAATAGGCATGCCTTACAAATAAAATTGAAGTTTTATGACTCCATTTTAACTTATTTAGTCGCAAAACTTTACAAAATCGTCACATTGTGGTTTTTATTTTAATTAAAAAAAATTGTTATTGTGTATCTTTAGAGCACATGTTAATTGAACTTAAAATAATTATACTTGCTGATTATAAAATTGTCACATTACACTAGTGATTAATGACTACTCTATTGACTAAATAGTATTTGTTAGTAGGGTTGCAAATGCACCGAGTTATTAATGAACAAGTTCGGCTCAGCTCGTTAAGGACTCGGCTCATTTAACAAACGAGCCAAGCTCGAGCTCGCACAAGCTCGGCGCGTTTATCTTTATTTAAATTATATAATAAATAATATTTTTTATTTAAATAATATGAATAATATTAAAAAAAAATTATCGAGCCGAGCTGAGCCGTGCTCGAGTTTCATTAATGTTAATGAGTCGAGCTCGAGCTCAATAAGTAAACGAGCCGAGCTCAGGCTCAACAAAGCTCAGCTCGACTCAATTTCTTTCCATCCCTACTTATTAGTAGTGGACCAGACAACACAGACATCCACCAATTATAATGTTGTAAGAGCACCACAACCTAGTGTTGACCTTGGAGCAAATAATAATTTTTTGAGATTTGATATTTGCATCATGAATTTTGATATGAATTTTGAAAAAGAAAGTAAAAGGATGGATGAATGTAGCTGAAATATAATTACATTTCATTTGTATTTTTTTTCCATCATCCAAACACAACCTTAGGTGTTAAAATAGGATTGTTAATAAGTTGATGAAATTCATTTGTATGTGTGTATTACCTAAGGCTATTGTATTAGGGTATATACTGAACGTTGCAACACCTACAAAGTAAACAACAAGGGGATATTAGGAAAACATGTTAGGTCCAATACTTTGTCATGGCCAAATTAGTACTAGCCCAAAGTACTTGGACCCACGAACATGGACTGTTTGGCCCTGCTTGCTCGTCAAGGTGAACCAGTCCTCAGCTTAGTTATTTAACTCAAGTGGCCCTCATCAAATCAATCAGATTCTAACTTGTTTTATATGCTACTTACAGGTTAGGCAAAGTAACTCAACTATTAGCTCATTAATTTGTCGCCTAAGATTCAATAAGAAAATTTCTAAAAATTTTAATTGTTAAAGGTTTTAATTTTTTAATGGTTTACTAGGATATAGTCTCATTTTAATATTTTGCATAAAGTATCAAAAATCTTAAGCCGCTACTAAGATTACGAGAAACATTATTGGACAAACTTCACTTTACCCCCTATGGTTTTGGCCATTTGCGGATTACCCCCATGACTTTTGAATATCACCACATAACTCCCTGTGGTTGATGGAGTAAAGTGCACAGTTAACACCATTAATGACAGACGTAAAAAGACCAATTTACTCGTGTATATATAACCCTTACAGTGAAGTAAAAATCAAACGAAGTATCTAAACCGCATCCTTGCAATGTTATTAAACTAAATGGTTCATCACTAGATCTTATATTTTCAAATTGGTATTGTTCTTGAGGTGGGATTTTGTTGACATTTCAATTGTTCCTCTCTTGTAATAATCTAAGAGTTACAAAATCATTCTGGTTTTAGATCACAAAAGTCCTGCTTTTAGATCACAAAAGTCCTTCTAAAAATCATCATATCAATTTACAGAAAATCATCTATCTAGACAGAGAAGCAAAGAAAGACAAAGCAAGATCTAGAAAAAAGAAGGAAGGAATGGAGAAAAGAAGGAAAATCATCTCATATGTATATATATATATAAAGAGAGCAAAATCATCAAACAAAAGTCCTCCTCTCATATGTATATATGTATGTATACAATCTTCTTTGATTTCAATGAAGATCCAAAAAAAAGAAAGAAGAAATGGAGCAAGTTAGCAAACTTTCAAATGGAATCCAATGTATATAATTTGTGGCTATATATGCGTATATATGTATATATATATATAATCTTTTTCGATTTCAATGAAGATCCAGCTGACTTACTTCTTTCATGCGCCACCACTGCCACTGATGTTGCCGCCATCACCATCGACTTCCCATTTTCTTCAATTGAAGATTGTTAGAAATTGGGCACCCATGTGGCATGGCCCTTTGAGCTTTTTGAGCCTGAACCTCTTGAACCTTATCCATGTAAGTTTGAATTTTAATTCAAACTTATTTGGATAACCATTCAAGATATATATATGTCTATCATATAATTGATATGATAAGATAGATATTTGGTTATATATCAGATATTGAATCAGATATTGCATATACGTATATCAGATACGTTATTGGGTTTTTTACCCATAACCTTTTTTCCAGACTCTCCTCTCTCTCTGACTCTCTCCCAAAAACAACGATCAAGTCTTTTGCACTGTGAATTGTGTGGGTGATATTTATTCTGTAATATCACCCCACTGTTGGGTTGATTAATCATTCAGGAAGCACGTGATTTACCCACGAGGTTCTATCATCTAAAGGTATGATCTAAATATTTTTCATCCCCTGCGTATTTACTACTTTTTGTTTTACATTGGTATCAGAGCCTTAAATATGGGTTTTTTCGTGCTTTCTTTTATCATGTGTATATTTATATATATATGTACACATCGATACTCATGAATATTTATAAAAGAGAGAGAGATCCAAAATATTTAATTTTTTTATGATCATTAATGTCATTTTTAAGACCATAAATGATTTTATTTTGGAAAATGGAGTCCGGAAGTATAAAAATCGGACCAGAAAACACCCTGGAAGGCGGCGCGTGGGCTGCACGCGCCACCTGACGCCGTGAGCCGCCTCCACGCGCTGGCACGCGCTTCCACGCGCCTGCACGCGCGAGCCGTCGGCGCCACGCGCCGCCACGCAGCGAGCCGCGTCGAGCCACGTTTAAGTCGCGAGCTGTCAAAATTGCTTTCCCCAGTGGCTTGGTCAGAAGGCTCATGTTTTTTTTTAAAATTCTGAATCACGTTAAATGGCCATAATTTATTCGTTATAGCTTTGTTTTAAGCATGGTTGGTACCGTTAGACTCAGAATTAAATTTTGTATCTTTTGTAAAATTTTGAAAATTTTACAAAAAATAAAAAATATTTTTTCTGTATTAATAATTCATTTTTTATGTTTCAAAATGATTCTGGTATTGCATAAATAATTTTCTGGGGTTGAAATTTTTATTGTGGACTTCTGAAATGTTTTAATATTTACTGGTATTATTGTTTCAGTTTATCAGTTTCTAGATTTTTTATTTCTAATTTTATGTGTGTTTATTAGTTAAGAAAAATTTCAGAAAAATACCAGAAAATTCCAGAAGTGATATACTTTCTGTTATGGCATAATTTGAATATTATGTTGCTGTTTTTTGCCTAGAATTTCTAAATTGTTGTAATAAGAATAGCATGATTAATTGTTTTTTATTTTAATTCCGTTATTAAATGTAACATAGCATGTATTGATTGTGAATCTACATTATGATGCTGTTGTATGGAATTAGAATTTTTTATCATGCTTTTAGACATGCCATAATCAGTGGGAGGTTACTCGGTTGAGAGAAATCTTTGTAGATTAACTCCCGAAAACCAATATTTTGCGCATAAATTAAATTAAATTTTGTATAATTGTCACCTGTAGCGCAAGAGATGATTACGAGCTTAGCGGATTTTCGATATTGCGACTTGTGTAATATTGTCACTATTTAATTTAGATTTTTGCGGCAAAATTATATTATGCTAATCAAATTAATCCTAATGCGAATTTCTCTCTAAATTAATTCAGCTTATGGAAGTTAATTTGGTTGACCTAGACTTAGTAGAGATGTTCAAATGTGAACAAACTAATCCCATTCTTTAGATGAGCAAAAGTCTTGGAGACTTTAGGTCAACCCTTAATTGGCCAAAGGAAGGAAACATGACTCAAAGTTGCCGTGGTTTTGTTGCCTTGTTTGGCACAATAAAACTAATGTGTGCGCTATGGTTAGCGGCATGCTACGTAGTTTTGGTTGGCGAGTTTTGGAGTTATGAAATTAGTAAGCCCTCAATAGATCTGTATATGATCTTGACTATTAAGCTGCGCGGATTGACTTTGTAATTTGACTTGTAAATAATGTTACATCATTGGATAAAGTAACATTCAAGAGTCACATCATTCAAGAAATGCGAGCTTAAATAAATTAGTCATTAAGTGTAAGACGAGTAGCCAGTATGAGCAGTGTTTTGCTCTCTACCCAATTATTGGGAGTGGATGGAGCAAAATTTCATGCACTATTATAGTGTGCATTGAAATATCACATGAAGTTAAAAGATTAGCGCTTAGAAGCTGTAAAATCTATTAACACTAAGTGAAAAGATTAGCGCTTAGTGGCTGCAAAATCTATGAGCATTGCCAACTTGTTTAAGTCAGGACACTTACTGTTTCCACACTTAGGTGTGAGACATGAGGAGGGGCTTCTTTGTATGATTCCTTAGCTAGGCTAACGTTTTTGAATAACATTTACCACTAAGCGCAAACGTTGCAGCATAGTAATGAAAAGGTTAAGGCCGACAAGGTTGTTATGACTCTAAGAATTTGACGCATCGCTTGTGAGAGCATTGTGTTGAATTAGACTCTTTAGCCTAATTCCCGCTTAAGTTACTTCAAGAGCTGTCAAAGATTGATAGCTTATTCTCTCCTTCTTGTGGATAGTAGAATTAATTGCAAGTAACTATGAAGCGAGAAATAGATATGGCAAGATGAGTATCGTCATTTTTCAACTAGATGCATTAAAGTGTATGGAGAATAAAATTGACTTGAAGGTGCAGGGGATTAGCACTTACTAGTTAAATTTGCGATTTAGGCGCACTTGGAATCTCCATGACTTCCTTTTATGATCTAGTAAATATGAGTTAGTTGTGAGTCATTACCTAGTTGGGCCTAAACCTTTAAAACTTGTTTTTCGAGAACTCACACATAAAGATGATTGGAATTAGTTTATGACATTGGTCATGAACCGGTGGCTTATTATACTTAATCACATTAATGAGATGATGACACGATGGTTTGAGTAGGCCTTCTCGGGCCCACTCGCTTATGACATCATGTTCTCATGTGAATGTGTAACTTTGTTCGCAATGGTTGCGCACAAGTAAGTAGGAAAGCCATAGAAGGTCATTTGTATTGGCGCATTTAGTCCACTATGATTTTTGTGACTAGATATGTGTAAGGGTATGATAGCTAAGCCTCAATTTCGACACATTTATAGATTACGATACGCATTTGAGTCAAGATTATTTGATCTCCCATAAGTCAAAAGTTTTGAGATGATTTTTTGACATTGCACATATGAGGTTGAGATCAATTAGATAACAGCTTTTGTGCTTTTAGTTTTGACCAAGGTGGCGAGTATCTATTTGAGTTATTTTAGAGAACTCTGTGAAGAGAAATTGATGCTTAGAAAATTAATTATTCCTAATACTCAACAACACAATGGTGTAGTAGAGATAAGGAATTAAATATTGTTAATGTTAGGTGGATAATAGCGCAAAATGTTTCCCAATTAGGAATTGCACTAGTTTGCTGCCTATATCCCTAACTAAATGCCCTCCATATCAGATTTTACACTCCATTTGAGTAATGGATGAGCGGAGAGCCATCTATGGGCGATCTGTAACCGTTAAGCAGCTTATCTTTATTTTACTTCTCATAAGATTATGAAGTTAAGACCTAGGGTTCTATAGCGCATTATTGTATGCTGTGTTGTGAACACATAGGGTTACGTGGTGCATTATTGTATGCTATCATGTGCACCCTCCAGGTCATGTACACCCTCCGGGACATGTGCATATAGGTAAGCAGCTTTGTGGGAGTGTAACTAAGTCACATAAAGTTTTCTTAGTAAAGGTGACGTGTATAGAGTTTTGGAACTCTATAAGATAGAGAATTCTAAGCATAGCGCTTTGTGTAGCCTAGTTGAGAATGGAAAGAAATTTCCAATATCCTAGGGGCAGTGGGAGTGATATGCCTACTAATGGATTAATCCATTAGAGGAGAATACTCTACATTCTTAATTGCGTGGTAGCGAATGTGAAAATTTTCCATGTCATCACTGATGATTGAGAGGAAAACATTCATGATTGCTCCGCAAGATGATAAAGAGCCTAGGATAATGCCAAAGGCTCTAGTCTCCTGGTTTTAGAAAGTGGATTAATGTTGCGCAATTTAAGACAAAGTCTTTGAGGATTAACAATTTCTATAAATTGGTTGAATTTCCATTATGACGCGAAACTGTTCTAAAGTTATGCGTAATTTGGATAGTCATTGTTGAGGCATAAGGCTCGCTAGATACCGAAAAGTCGCACCATTGAGGAAAGTGTAGACCATGAGAAGACTTCCTCCTGGGGAGTGAGGTTATTTTAACTTCCTTCTAAGGAGTGAGGTTATTTTGACTTAGGCTATGATTGACATAAGTTCGGAACATTAATTTGTGGACATTGTGACCCAACTTCTCGTTGGAGAATTGGATAAGTAGATCCGTAGGGATTTACCTTCTGTTTTTATGGTGAAAAGTTAGGAGGGCAAAAAGGTTGCTAGTTCCAATAAATCTTTTACAGCTTAAAACAGTTATCCAAATAGTGGTTCTTAGATTTCGTCAAGCCATGATAGGCAAACGATAATCGATGAAGACCACTGAGGCATGATCAATGGTCCAAAAGAAGTATTTCCTTACTTAGTCATTATAAGCCAGGAATTTATAGGGTTGTCGCCACCTAGGATGGGCAGTCCTCCATTTTAGATATGATGGACATGGGTGATGTAATTTATATGCTCGGATATACGATTCTTAGGGATTGTTTTGGGAGAATTCATGTTTTATCTTCGATGACTTACATAAGGAATATCCTAAAACGATTCTAGATGCAAAATCGCAAACCCATTGACTTATCTATCGGTAAAAGCTAGAGCCTTAGCTATGGAGTGAATCCTCGGATTGTCTTTAAGATAAACAAATGACCTATATTCCTTGATCTTTTCTTTGTTGTGGGAGCCTAAAGTACGCTATCTGGGCGTATTCAGCATAATAAGTGTTATCTTTGGTAAATGGTCAATTGAATTGTTTAGACATTGACCTTGCTCGTTAGATTGTGGATAGAATGCTTTACTAGTAGTATATTAATTTGCTCCTTGTAAGATTCTATGCGCAATTTGGGCGCATCTGCGCTAGTTGGGCGCATCAAGAATGAACGCAAATTGGTCACCAAAATATCTTTAGAGAGGATATTGCGCAAGAGGTAGTGATCTTAAATCACTTCATGTAAGGTGCACATAGAGGATTCCATTGTATATGCTTATCGCAAGAGGTGCTGATAGGGCTTATATTTGGAATCTAGAATTGTGATTTTGAATCACTTCATGTGAGGCACATGGTGGATTCCGTTGTATATACTTATCGCAAAAGGTACTGATAAGGCTTATGTTTGGAATCTAGAATTGCGCAAGCTGTGGTCATTTTTTTTTTAAATCGATCACTTATTTTGAGATGATGGGATGTTGACACTATTATGGTTTGTGTCATAATGATTAGTAGATGATGATGTCAGCAGGCAAGATTGGCTCACTCACACGAGCAATCGCCCTTGGCGCTTGGGAGCGAGCAAGGTTGAGACTAGTGGTTTATTTTTGTTTGGAGCCAAGAGAGGCTTAAATTATCCACTATGCATGTCGCCTTGGTTACAACCAAGATGAGGTCGTGTTAAGGACCAAACATGGATGTTAGTACCCACTTTCCATGTTGTGCCTATTATGATTAGCCAGATGCGAAATCTCATTTGGCGCCTAGAAGGCGAGCAAATAGAGAATTCGGGTTAGGCGCTAGAAAGCGACTAGACTAATATCTCAGATGTATCGAGTATGAGGCCACTCTTTTGGAAGAGTTACTCCACCGTAGCATGTATTCATACTACATGTGCTTGGCGACCAAGTAATGAGGTGAGAGAATGGATCCCTGTTTCCTCACCGTGTGAGTCTTACGTGTCATTATTGATATGACTTTCATTTATGTACCCTTTTGTGACTTTTGACTATGTCATAAGGTAAGGGGTTGATGTTCTGCTACTTTGGTATGTTGCCTGCGGTCATGTATGATTCGGCCTTAAGGGACATCACTGGGAAAGCGGTCAATCCTAAACTAAATGGCATGAATGCAAGGGAAGATCATCTAGTATTACACCACCACTGTTGTATATTCATTGCTGGTAACTCACATCGCTCTGTATGAGAGGCAAATTGAGTGTGAATATATTGCAAGAATTGAGAGGGTCAAACATGCTCTTTTTGAGGGATTAGAGATGTTTTTTTTGGACCGGTGTAATTAGATGGGTCTGGGGTATATGAGACACTATTTTTGTTCCTTTTGGGTTGATGTCTCTATCTTTGGCTCATTTTGAGTTTCTAGTATAGAGCTCCCACATGCAGTGTTCTCGTGATGCGCCGCAGTGCATTGGCTAGTATGAGATTGTTCTTTTTTGGGGAGATTGAGATAGAGATATGGCAGTGTCATGCCAACTCATGTGCGAGTGGGAGATGTTAGAAACTGGGCGCCTATGTGGCATGGCCCTTTGAGCTTTTTGAGCCTGAACCTCTTGAACCTTATCCATGTAAGTTTGAATTTTAATTCAAACTTATTTGGATAACCATTCAAGATATATATATGTCTATCATATAATTGATATGATAAGATAGATATTTGGTTATATATCAGATATTGAATCAGATATTGCATATACATATATCAGATACGTTATTGGGTTTTTTACCCATAACCTTTTTTCCAGACTCTCCTCTCTCTCTCTGACTCTCTCCCAAAAACAACGATCAAGTCTTCTGCACTGTGAATTGTGTGGGTGATATTCATTCTGTAATATCACTCCACTGTTGGGTTGATTAATCATTCAGGAAGCACGTGATTTACCCACGAGGTTCTATCATCTAAAGGTATGATCTAAATATTTTTCATCCGCTGCGTATTTACTACCTTTTGTTTTACAAAGATGAAACCCAATAACAAGATGAAAAGAATGAGGAAGTGATGAAACTCAGTAAAAGCTCTTTTTATTCTTTGGTGTTTATGAATTATGATTGTAATTTAGGTTTTGAAATAAAATTGAATTGTTCATTTGGGGCTTTGGGTTTTGGTCTAAATTTTATGATTTATTTATTTGATGAATATAAAGATAAAAGCATCACAAGAGAGGATGACGAAGATGAAGAAAATCAAAGTCAAAACCATTAACGGTGATAGGTAATGATTTTGAAATCAAAATAAAAATCATTCTGCCTTTATTTTTCAATAATAGTCCTAGAACAAAATCGAAATCATCACATTTCCAGATCTGATGATGAAGAAAATAATATGAGGGTATTCTTTGGAAATTGATGATGAATATAAGGGCATTTTGGTCTTTTCATTGTGAGGGAACATCATCAGCTCATGCCCACTTTCACCACACTTGCGTACACTACACAGCTGGTTAAAATACAAAGAAAAACTAATGGTGCACATTACTCCATCAATTATAGGGGGGTTTGTAGAACGCCCGAACTCCACTCCGCACGTGAGGGCACGAATTGTAGTTCTAGCTACTACAGTTCGGACTCCTATCACGGTTCTAAATCTAATCTCACACAGTGGAATGTAAGACTAATAAATCACCAAAGAGTCCAAATCCGGCAAATCGTTTTGGAAAATCAATTTTAATTAAGAAGTGCCAAACATGGACTACTTTGCCAAATTTCAGAGTCACCACCTAAATATTTTGTTTTTGGAAATTTAGGAAACCCTGACTCGTGCCTAAGGCCATGTGTCCATCATCACCAAAGTTGCCACGGCTCGGGAACTTGGGTATTGGAGGGGAAGGTTCGAAAATGAGCACCCCCGCTCGCCCGATCAAAGGATCGGCCTCTACTAAGCATGATATGTTGTTTTGAAAACACATGTGTTCTTATTCCGGTTTATTAGATAACATTACTACGTGATGCGCACAGCACACAAGTATAGACTCAATTGCAAGAATTGGAACGAAACATCTCACGTTTGTTTTTCGCAAATGGTTTGAAAGATGCTACTCTCAAGTAGGCTAAAACACGGATTTGCCACCCTCAAGTGGGCTTAGAAAAGCATGATTTTGCCACGCTTAAGTGGGCTTAAAACTCACATTTCAATGAATTGTTCCAATTCAAGCAATGAAGCCTTCATCCACAGGCATTCATGCAGTTATAGAAGTTAAGCAAATAGCCTCATGGCAAGCATGCTATCATGGTAGTCACTTACACTCATGCAAGGATGCTAAAGCATAAACACTCACAGTGTACCCCGAGCCAAAACAGAAGCTATGTTAGAAATCAATGCAGGATCCTAGCTTTGTTAAGATGCTTAATGTAACACAAGCAAAAATGCAACTAAAATAGGCTCGGCTATCTAGAATGGCAAATGAATGCAACACTTGATAACATGCTTTGAAACACGTATTCAATAAAGTGTATTGAAATACGATGCAATTTGTATGATGCGCCGAGCCCGGTGCATGCAAGACGAATGAATGATGCACGCATGCAAAGCATAAGTATG
Source organism: Camellia lanceoleosa (assembly GCA_025200525.1). Taxonomy (NCBI): domain Eukaryota; kingdom Viridiplantae; phylum Streptophyta; class Magnoliopsida; order Ericales; family Theaceae; genus Camellia; species Camellia lanceoleosa. The sequence continues at coordinate 48,030,952 of CM045767.1, forward strand.
CTAATTGAAACATGCCCTAAACTAACAATCAAAAGCAGATAAATAAAAGGGAGAAAGACATGGGGTTGTAAGACATTCACACACACGCACACTTATTACAACATTTGCCCTCTCGACGGAGGGTCCGAATAAATCAACTAACTAGCTACACTAAGCTAATTAATTACAAGTCGAATTGAAACTAGTTATACAGCTAATTAGAATATTACAAAGATGAAATAAATTAGCTAAATACATTAACTAATTAATTGCAAAATTAGCAAATTAACTAGCTAAACAAAGCAGTTCAAATGGCCTCGAGGGGAGGGAGATATGCATGCTCGATTGCCTCACTCGAAATTCTATTGCCATGCCACCAATTGCCTCTATTTGCACTCTTTTGGAATTCTGAAAATTGTGCCAACTCCCAGATTGCCTTTGACCCATCTCAGGAACATGCTGAGGAATGATCAGCTAGAGATGGTGGCCATCGGCCATAGTTGATGGCCATCGGCCATTTTTGATAGCTGATCGGCAGCCTTGGTGGTCGGTCGGCAGCTTTGATGGCGATCGGCCACTACTTCCTGCAATTTCTCCTTTTGCTACAATAGAGCACAAACAGGAGCATGGCAGTGTATTTGTAAGGGAATGTGAGTACCACCACACTCCTTATCATGCCTCAAGCTCAAAGTAGTGTGGTACTCGACTCTCGGGCCACCAACCGAGCATCACAATGCACGATGGCCGAGAAGCCAAGTTTGTACAAGTTGATGAATGCATAAACAAGACACGATGAACCTCCACACTATCATGCACGATCAAGGGTATCGGTGACTAAGAAATGAGGCACGTTTCATCACTTCAAGTATGAAACGTCTCTCATTTCTTGTGTTTGGATTAACGTCTGATCCAAACACATGCAATGCATCACGAACATGTTATCTTGGCATGTTTTACTTTGTTTACACATGTTAACATTACCAAGCCATTCATTAATCAACTTGTCCAAATATGAGAGTCCTCTAATGAGAGAGAGGTCTATCAAAGAGAATGGTTTAAGGCATGGGATAGACCAATGCCTTTGACTAGGAGTAACCCTCAAAAGAGGGTTGAAGTCATTTAAGCATAGACCTCAATCCCAAGCATTAAACACAACCTCAAGACTAACCAATCCTTAAAACAAATCAAAAATGAAGAAATGAGGGAGATGGCAGATTTTTCAGTGCTAAAGTGGCATGATAAACAAGACTCTAATATGCAAACACTTCAAGTACAACATGCTAGTAGGCTTAAATATTGAAACTAGTGAAAAACACAACACTAGAACCATGCAATACAATGCTCAATAGACTAAACTAGCCCTAAACAGACCTCATGTATGCCAAAATAGTGGCAAAAATGAGTTGAAACGATAGCATGAAAAGTAAGAAAATGCATGCTCATGCATTGACCCATAAACGAGGCATAAGGCTCAACTCTTAAAAGCACTTAAAGAGTGAAAGAAGTGTGAATACGACACGCGTATATGCTCCGAAATTACATGCTAAAAGATGCTATATCATGCAAATAGCTCAAAGAAAGCATGTCAAGAGGCTTGAAACACAAAACTAGTCAAGGGCTTTATACTACAATCATACTAAGTAATGCTCAAATGGCCTCAACCATTCAAAACAGACCTAAGGCAGGTCAAAATAGTAGCAAAAACATGCTAGACTCGTAGCATAGATGGCAAGAAAGATATACTCATGTATTAGCTCACAAACAAGGCATAATGGCACAACTCTTAAACACAATTAAAGAGTGATAAACATGAGAGTATGGCAAAGATATAAGCTCTGAAATACCATGCCAAATGATGCCAAGACATGCAAACATCATAAGTATAGCATGGTAGTGGCCTCAAAACTCAAGACTAGTGAAGCCATTTACACTATAGCTACACAAAGCAAGCCCCAAAAGGCCAAGAACACCCAAAACAGTCCTAAAGCATGTCAAACTAATGCTAAAACATGTATGGAGTATAGCCAAGACAAGCTAGCATGAAGGGCCAAAACACCAAGTACACTAGGCTAATGGGCAAGATTGCACTACAAGTACATGAAGAATGCAAGAGGTGACCAAACCAGCCCAAAACAGAGTTATGACAGGTCCAAAGAGTCACAAAAAAGTGCTTGAACAAAGCCACAAAGAAGTAAAAACACATGCTCATTTGGTAGGCCATCTACATATGCAAACAAGAAACAAAGAGGGGGAGGCCAACCCCTCATATTTTGGACCTCAAAACATGGTTTCCACCACTAAAATACCTCTGATTTTTTAGTGGTGAAAAGGCCAAAAAAGTTGGATTTGAAGGTGGTGAGAAGTTGCACAAAAGGCCTCACAAGCCAAGGAACAAAAATGGAGAACAACCCCCTAGCCAAACAAGGCACAAACCAACACTTTTAGGACTAAAAAATAGAAGAAAAACAAAGGGTTTTGTAGTTCAACACCACCCCCAAAAATAGTTTATAAAGGTGGTAAAACAAGCATGTAAAGCAAAGGTTTAAAGCGACAAGTGCTTACCCTTGAAGCACAGCAGCAAAACAAGTGCAAATTTGAGCTAAAATCACCTTTTGGTGTTCAAAAAAAGTCTCAAAGAATCTCAGCTCAATGGTGGTCAAGTTTGGTTAAGGGTGCTTAGGCAAAGGAGAGGTGTATCTAAGCTTTCATGCACAAAAGGGCAAGAGTAAGTGAACTTCTAGAGAGAGGAGCAGAGATTTAGCTCTGAAAATTCTAGAGAGAGAGGAGTTTTTAGAGAGAGAGGCTCCCAAAATTGCTTCAATGTTCTCAAAAAGTTCTAACCTTATGAATATATGAGATATGGCTTCATATATAGCAAAAAGCAAGAGCTTGGTCGAAAATATTTGAGTTAGGACAGCTGGCACAAGCTGGAAACAGCTGGAGGAGAAATATCTTCAAAAAAAATGAATTTGGGTCACTCTTGGCCAACCGGCCATCTTTGGTGCCGACCTGCTACTTGTGATGGCTAGCCGGCCATCTCCATGGCCGACTGTGCACATTTATGGCCGATAGGACATTCTGCTCTGCAGGTCCAACTTCAAACGGGCATAACTCCTTCATCTAGACTCCTTTGCAAGTCAGTCTTGTGTCTAAAATGAAGCTCCAGAAGTAAGATTTCCAATGGTGCAGCCACACCTCAAAATTTGAAGTGTGCTAAGAGATATCCCTCTTTTAGTGAAGACTGCTCTATTTCGGTTCAACCAGAATGATGCCCAACTTCAACCAATCATATCTCCCCCATCTAGACTTGGCTTTAGGAGATTCTTAAGTGAAAAATGAAGCCCCGAGAGTCTTCTTTCCAACGGTGGTGGCCTCATAGCTTAAATCCAAGTATACAAAAGGATAGGCTGGATTTAGCGAGGGTTACTTGACTCTCTCTTAACGGTTCATTCACATCTTCTTCCCCAACTTGGTTTCTTCCCTCTCCTCTTCTTTTCTTCAACTCTAAACCCCTAAACAAGGTGTTTAGAAATATTTTCTAAATATTTCATCTCTCTTTCATTCATTTCCACTTTGCCCTTGCTCGGTTTATCGAAAAGCGCAACATTTTGACAAAATGCAAGCCTCGGAACATCGTAGAAACTTCTTTTCAAAAATATTTTGAAAGAAAGGGTTTTAAGGTCTAAAAACCATTCAAAATAGTTTTAGTCCAAAAACGGGGGTGTGAGGTTAGGATTTGACTCTCCTCTTGCCGAAGAAATCGAACCTTTGCACTGCACAACTTTCATCACCAAGGAAGCCATCAGTAGCGCCCAAGTCTTAAGGGCGCTCAAAAATGAGGTGTCTATAGTTGCCCCTCTTTGACAGAGCTCAGAGTTATGAGATGACGTGAGTGAATGTCAAAGTCCAGAGACGACCCATTTTTGACAAGGCCAAAGACTTGGACAAACAAACAAAATACAGATGAAGTTGGTTAAACCCACAGGCTGCCTATGTATCCCTTTGCAAGGAATCAAACCAACGTAGTTCAAGGGGCAGAATGCAAAATGATATGCAATATTACAAAACAATGTAATGGTATACAACGCAATGAAATAAGCAAACCACAAGCAGTGCAAAACCACACAAATATCATAAATGGATAGAGATGCAAAATCAAACTACATTTAACATAGAAAAGGTGCCAGAAACCTCAAACCACAACTCTCTTTAGTGGGATAGGTGCATGCACATGCAGAACTGTGTGTTTCGTAGAAAGAAAACAAGATACAAGTGATTCGGTGGGATGATATAAGTGAGAAATGATCTGCTGAGGAAAGATCGTGATCCTACATACTAGATGTAACAAAACAAACTACGATGCAATGGATGCAGTGGATGCAGTGAATGCAGTGAATAAGGCGCGCGGCCAAACCATATTTTTCCTAGAAAAGGCCTAGACACAAAACAGACCACGTCTGACACAGAAAAGGTGCTGACATCCTTAGACCACAATTCTCTTAGTGGAATAGGCCCGTATACATAATCACATAACCATGCTTTAACACGAAAAGTATGGGAACATGCCAAACTAAGCTTAACATGGAAAGGATGCATGATGCAACGGAAAATGCAGTAAATGCATGCGATAGATGCTATATACACAATAGATAATAACTATGATGTAGCAGTTGGGAAGTGAAAGTGCCTTACAGGGCCAATTGGCGATGACTCACCTCATGCTGCTGGGGATCTTCCTCTTCTTTTTGGTTGAACCACAGGTACTACTTTTCTCCCTAGCTGTGGTCGTAGCTTTCCCTATTCTCCAACAGGGGTGACAAACTAGGTTGGTTCATTATCCAAAATTGAGGCGCATATATGCTACCTCAACCTATGGGGCTTCCATACAGATTTCAAGCCGGGGGTACACCTCTGCGTATTTAAACCAGACTTTAGTCTCGGAAATTCCGAACCTTTGCGTTCTAGGCATCGGCCATTCGAACTCTAGTTTCCACTGTCTCAGTTGATCTCCTAGGAACTCACTGCAAACATAGGCAGGTGGCTATACCAGACCACCGGAAGTCGTTCAGGCACGACAAACACCAAAGGAATTGCACCTTATGAGGATTTAAGGTCTCCTAGACCAGAGGATTTAAGGTCTCCCAAACCAGAGAGTGCACCAGACAGTGCAAGTGAATGCACAAAACAATGCTAAGAAGATGCACAAAACAATATGATACAGGTTGAAATGCACAAGACAGTGCTAACAAGATGCACAAAACAGTGTGATGCAAGGGTGAATGCACAAAACAGTGCTATACAGGTGCACAAGACAGTGCGATGTGGATTAAATGCACAAAACAGTAAGATGCAATGCACTAACAAGTACATGTAAGGTGCACAAGATAGCACGATGCAATGCACTAACAAGAGCAGGTAAGGTGCGCAAGATAGCGCGATGCAATGCACTAACAAGTGCAAGTAAGGTGCGCAAGATAGCGCGATACAATGCACTAACAAGTGCAGATAAGGTGCGCAAGATAGCACGATGTAATGCACTAACAAGTGCTACAAGTATTTTCTATGCAAGGTGAGAGCATGTAATGAAATGCACAAGATAGTGTGATGTGCAAGAAAACGCGAGTGTAAACTGCACAAAACAGTGCAATGCGCAAGAAAGCACGAGGGTAAGCTGCACAAAGCAGTGCGATGCGCAAGAAAGCGCAAGTGTAAACTGCACAAAACAGTACGATGCCCAAGAATGCGTGAGTGTAAACTGCACAAAACAGTACGATGTGCAAGAAGGCATGAGTGTAAAATGCACAAGAAAGTACGATACGCAAGAAAGCGCAAGTACACAAGAAAGTGCGATGCTCAAGAAAGCGCGAGTGTAAACTGCACAAAACAGTGCGCTGCGGAAAAGAGCGCGATGGTAAACTGCCTAAAAAAGTGTGATGCGCAAGAAAGCGCGAGGGTAAACTGCACAAAATAGTGTGATACGCTAAACAACACGAGTGATTTGACATGCACTACACAGTGCGATACGCTAAACAGCGTGAGTGGTTTGAAATGCACTAAACAGTGTGATGCGCTAAATAGCGCGAGTGATTTGAAATACACTAAACAATGCGATGTGTTAAACAGCACGAGTGATTTGAAATGCACTGCACAGTGCAATATGCTAAGCAGTGCAAGTGTAATTCAATGCACAAGATAGTGCGAGTGAAACACAACCACAAGATGCACAAGACAATGCAAGTGAGATACAAAGTGTAAGTGCACAAGACAGTGCGAGGAAGGTGCACAAAAGAAGTGCGAAAAAAACGCATCTTCTATGCAAGTAAGGTGCACAAAAAAGTGTGATAAAATGCATGTTCTATGCAAGTGCGGTGCACAAAAAAGTGCGATGAAATGCATGTTCTATGTAAATGAGGTGCATTTTCTATGCGAAAGATACGAGCATTTTCCATGCAAGTATAGAAGAGTGCATTTTCTATGCAAAAGATACGAGCGTTTTCTATGCAACTTTGAAAGCACATTCTATGCAATATTGAAAGCATATTCTATGCTACACTGAAAGCATATTCTGTGCAAGAATCATGAACGACGCGCGGCACGCACGCAAAAGAAATGTATACGAAAATGCACATTCTATTCAATAGAAAGGCATCAAATATGTACTTTGGTGCCTCCGATTTACCTCTCAGAGGACTTTGCAACACGCTCAGCTCAAAAAGGTCACACCATGTTCATACTAGCGAGGGATAACATCTATTGCTGCTTTAATTGCCATTCTGACTTGAAGCAAGCTCAAGCTTGGGGTCGAGATACATTCATACTCTAGAGAAAGGCGAGGCCTGACAAGATGCACTTCGAATGCAGTCTCGGAATTTGCTGGAGTTGAAACACACTAAGATGCTCCAAATTTTTCCTCTTTTCTTTTGCTTTGCAGTCCGGAACCTATATAGCTTCCGATAGGTCCTTGTTCTACTGTTCCCACATGACCTGGGTTGGGCGCTACAATTTTACAAAAGAACATATCTTGTTTTGCACATATGTGGAGAACGGCACAGCACTCTGAGCACAAAACGATTCCTTTTTGAAATTGAAATTGAGAAATGAGTATAAGTTCTTAACCGGGTATTGAGCCTACGACTGACCACAGTCAAAACGACTCAATAAAGGAAAAGACAAAGGTAAACAACATAAACATATCTATTGACACTCGAAACGACTCAAAACAAGAATCAAGACAAACAAAACACACACACACAACATTCAAATGTGTTACAAAGACGAGAGACCTCTCGGTTCACTGGGAGCCCACAGCTTCTCCGGGTATTGTTTCCCACCCTTTCTTATTTGTGTTTCTCACATCACTCGGCCCTCAGGCTCTATTTTTTTGAAAAAGCCTTTTCTCACTTTTTCTCTTAGCGCACATCTCTCTATTTTTTAATCTCTTTTTTTTTTTATCCCTCCCCTGGGTGGTTGATGGATAAACAAGAAGTTCTGGGCTCTTGCCCCTAGTATTCCACTAGATTCTTCTTCTTCTGCTCACAGCAGTGAACTTTCCCATAGAGAAGTTTCGCTACAACTGGGTATGTAGCAAATCTGCAGCTGACATCGGTTGATGATGCCCTTGGCCAGTTCGGATGTGACCAGACCTTTTTGAATAAGGGAGTGGAATATCCTGCTCCTTTTCCAGTTTGTGCTTCACACTTGACTTGATACCTCGCTACTCGGAGGATGAGAGAGTTTTCGGCCCTTTGATGTTTGCTTCAGTTGTGCCCTTTTCTAGCAGGTAGAGTGCCCTTTTCTGGCAGGTAGAGTGCCCTTTCTGGCAAGTAGAGTGCCCTTTCTGGCAAGTATGTTGACAATGGGGAAAAGACGGAACACCTGACTCAACTGTGGCCCTAGTTCATCTTTTTGACCATTTTTTTGTTTTGGCTTTTACTAAAACAATTTTGACTAATATAAGAGTTAGATTAACATATTTGATCAACTTTTTGATTTGAAATCATGCAAGTCAGGCTATGAGCACTGAAAATTTTCCTTTTTCGGGTCCAAGAAATGGTTCAGTTTTGGAAAAATAGAATAATTTTCGAGAGAAAATTAGTCAACCTCATTAAAAATTCTCAAAAACTGTTTTTACAAATGGCCACTGCTCGACCAACACAGAATTTACTCTTGAGATGCACAACCTCATATCCGAAACAATGGAAAATTGCCCCTTGTCTAAATGGCACTGCACAGTGACGGAAAGTTGCCCCTTGTCTGAATGGCACCACAACGCACTGTAATCAGTCCTCAAAGTGACGATCATAATCAGACTCTTAGATACAGAGAAAACAAAAATGATCAAAACCATTACATGGACACAGTCAATTTGGAAGTGTTTACGGCTTGACTTCGTAATGAAGTTGCCTACGTATCCCAAACATGGGAATCAAGCCTGACGTAGTTAAAGGTTAAGGTACACTCGGGTATTAACCTCTCCTTTTAGCACTCTAACTTTTGCCAAGGCCGCCCTTCTGTGTTTTCAACCTTGTGAGCTATGTTTTTCTTTTCTTTTCATTTCTTTTCTTCTTTTTCTTTCATTTCTTTTCTTCTTTTTTTCTTTTCATCTTTTTTTATTTTTGTTCTTTTCTTTTTCTCTTCTTTTTTTTTCTTGTTCTAACTTCTTCTTGGGTCACCCTTCCGAGTTTTTGGCCCAGCGAGCCTCTTAAAGGTAAAAGTGTAACTTTGTCCATGTTGATCGGTTTGAGATCTCGAAGCCATCTAAATCCAGGAGAATGGTTGTTGTTCGATGATGATGTAGGAGTCCATCGAATGGGGGCTGAAATTGCCCCTAGTGTTGTGGATAGGAACTCGATTGTCCTTCGGCGAAATTTTCTTCTTTTAGCTGCTGGAATTTGGCTTTCTCGCCAGCCTTCATTGGTTTGCAGAATGACCCATCTTTGAATCTTTGAGCACATTTGACATTTTTGCCTCTAGGTCAAGGGCTACTTCTGATCTAGCTTTACAAGCTTCCTTTGATGACATTTGATCTTCATGATCTTACTTTTCTTACCCCTAGTTCGAGGGCTACTTCAAATCTGGCCTGGCGGGCCCCCTTAATGTCATACGACCTTATTGCCCCTAGTTCGTGGGTTGCTTCAAATCTGGCCATACAAGCCTCACAGTGTGGTTGACCGTTGAACATCTTGAATCAAGGTTCAAGGTTTGAAAGCAAAAGAGGTTGAGTCTCAAGGCTGAGAGCGATCCTAGGCTGCACAATCTCAAGAGCGATTCCACATAGGTCTTCGCAGAACCACGCAAAACATTTTTTTAAATCTTTTAAGAGAGCCACTAGTCGCTTGTGCTGAAGACAATGTAGAACCGATCTGGATCAAGCCAGGATCCTTCTCAGTACTCACATTAACAAACATGATCTCATTCATTAAGGGCTTAGCACGCCTCTAATTCTCTCAGTTTGATCAAATTTTTGCAAATCCCGAGGAATTCCTTCATCTTTGTTTTCATCACAGTGTTCGAAAAGTTTTGGAAAACTTAGGTCAACGCAACGATTTCAAGGCACAGAAAAGTATATGAAAAGCACTACCACTTCATTCAAATTTGCTGGCACAACTGGCTCAAGGCAGAAACAAACTCAAAAGTGTGAAAATCACTGTTGTTTCATTCAAGTTTTCTAGCACAACTAGCCCCCAAGGCAGGAACAGACTCAAAAGAGTGAGTGTAAAAGACAAACACAAAACAACAAAGTGATGCCAGAGGTAACACCCTCGAGATCACCTAACACCATAAGACTGACTCGATACAACAAGACAGACCCAACTGACTCAGTACAAAAAGACTGACTCAATACAACACAACAAGACTGACCCAATACCCAAGTCAGAAAGTAAAATTAACAGCATTTGTACATTGCTCAAAACAGTGCATGCCATCCACCATATTTGGAGTAAACTGAGCGTCATCCGCAGGTGGTTCATCCCCTGATCACATAATCACATTATTCCCCCAAGTGCACTAATCCAGTGCCGATGGACTTTGCAGGACCCGGAGTGACGATGACCTTGTTATCAATCATATCTTGTATTTCGCGGCAGAGACGAAAACACATGTTAGTGTCATGGCCGGCTTATTGATGGAAGGCACAGTAATTGGCCGGATCATGGGAGGGAGGAAGTTCATTCGGTAATGGCCGCGGCTCCAGGGACTTTAGATGCCCTTGTCCTATAAGGGTTTGGAAAGCATTGGACAAAGTCATGTAGAGGGGATTGAAGACCCTTTCGCCTCGGGGTGGGTATTTTGAGGTTTCTAGAGTTTTGCTGGATGTTGTAGACACCCCATTTTTGACCGTCCTCAAGACTTGGACGTCACCGTTTGAACACTCGGTGATCATCCATGTTTGTTTGTCTTGAGTTCCCGGAGGTCTCGGCCACGCGCCCTGCCTTAGGATGTCTCGACTCGACTGTTTTGTTTCTGGTTTTGCACCAAACACTTGTGTTTTGCGTTTGAGCAGTAGGGAATGGCTTGTTAACCATTCCCACACATCACCGGCCATGTCTTGAGGCCACCGGACACTGGTTTGTTGCCACCGGCCAAATGTTTGTCCTACCGGCACTCTTTGCAGTCGACCGGCCATCTATTTTGGTCAAATTGCATTTTTGGCTGGCCGACCACTGTTCATCTGCTTTTGCAGATATTTTTATGCCAGCTATGCTAGCTGGCATACACTTTGCTCCCCTCCATACACGTGTATGGAGGGATCTCCCTCTTGACTAGCTTGTTTGGAAAGCTTTACAAGAGGGATTGTCTACAAGAGGGAGCCTTTTCTCTCTTATTAAGGTTGGACAAGATTTCCAGAGCTTTGAGTTTTAGGGTTAGGGTTTATGTATCACTTATCTCTATATCTCTCTTGTGTGTATTTATTGTGTGTTTGTCCTTACTATTGCACACAAACACCCACAATTACACTTTCCCTTAGCTGCTGAGGCATTGGACGGCTGTTCTTGAAGTTTTGGAGTCGATTCAACCTTGGAGGAGCTGTTGGAACACCATTTTTGAAGAGGGTCAACAAGGGTAAGATTCTTGTCCCTTTTTACCCCATTTTTGCATACCTTTTTAGCCTACCTTGCAACTATTTTAAGACTTTTTGTATAACTAATAAAAGTCTTTTTTTTAAGTGCTTTAAATAGTTGTTTAAGAGTGTTTTGTTGTTTGGAGGTGTTTGACCCCTCTTAGGCCTTGTTTGGCCGTATTTTTGTGCCATTTTGGTGAGCTCCGGGACCACCTTGTTTGGGCCTCTTCACCATTGAAATCTTGATGGATTTCAGTGGTGATGATGGTTCCTTGAGGTCCTAAGAAGGAGAGGGCCACCCCCTCTCCTTGTTGTCCTTGAAAAGGGCCATTTTAGCCTCTTGAGTGAGCATCTTATTTAGGTTCATGTTGGCCATATCTTAGCTGCTATTTAGTGTTATTTTGCCATGCTATAGGACTGTTTTATATTGGTTTAGGCACACCATTCTTGTTTAGCACACATTTCTTGTAATGCCATCGTTTGCCTTAACATGTACTTAGCATGTAGATTACCATGCTTGCTTGTTTTGGCCAAGCTTTGTGAAGCTTTTAGGCTTGTTTTTCCATGCTTAAGGTCTGATGTAGGTTGTCTTAGCCATGCTTGCCATGCTTTGTTTAGCCTCTTTGCATTCTTGGCTGGTAAGTCTCAAGTGTATGAACCATGAGCATGCATTACTTGCATTATTCCAGTGGTTTGGAACCATTTAACATGTCATTTCAGTCCTCATGACATGCTTGCATTTGATGCCCCTATAATGTGTTAAAAGGTTGTTGTCTTACGCCCCTTGTTTAGGCCCTTGTGCATGCTTGCATGTTTAAGCCATTTAGATGCCATCTAGATGTGTTATTGGCTTTGTCTTAATATGCTAAAACTCTGATTTTGGTTGCTTAATTCATGCCATGTTTGATTTTGCTAAGTGTAGTTCAATACACCTTTGGCTTGCCTTGAATTTTGGCTTTGCTTGCATGCCTTGTTTTCCTTGTCTAGTTGGTTTGGCACCTTTCATGACTTGATTTTCAGAGCCTATAATGCCTACCATTTGTCCATGTTTTCATCCTCTTAAGTGTGCTTGAGAGTTGCTCTTCAATGCCTAAGTGTTGGTCCTAGTGTGCATGCATGCTTGCATATTATTTGGTCCTCATTATCTTAGCAATTGGCCACTGTTTTGGGCTTAGTATAGAGCTACCCAAATTAGTTTAAGTCCATTATTCGCATGTTGTTGCATGCTCACCTTGTGTGTTGTTGCATACTTGTGTGTTGTTACATGTTTAGGTTGTTTAACATGTTTGCTCCATGTGTTGTTGCATGCATGAAAATCCACATTGCATCTTGCACACTTGTTGGTTTGCTTTGCCTCATCCCTTGCATGCTTGCTTGCATAGGTTGTATGCCTAGTATGCATTGTGCATTGCATGCCCATGTTGCATACTTAGTTAACATGCCTAGGATGCATTACATTGACATGCATGCTTAGCCTCTTGAAATGAGCATGATAGAGGTTGAGCTCCTCGCTTGTTTATGTGCATTTCATTTCGAAATCAAAGTGCATAACTTGGTTCCTTGGGCCATCACGCATAGAAATGCGTGATTGATGGTCCGAGAATCAAGAACCATGTCCCTTTGAGTCATAAACATGATAAGGGATGTGTTGGTGCATAAATTTGCTTGAAATGCATTGCTATGCCTTGTTTTGCCCTCTGCTGCTGTCAAAACAGGATTCTACAGGAAGGTTTGGCCGCCCGGCCATCTTTAGTGCCAACCGACCAACAATTCGTGGCCGGTGATCATAACTAGTGGCCGGTGACCATTTCCTTTCGCCGGTGACAAATTCTCTTAGCCGGTGGTGTCCCTCAGGGTTCATAGAGTGCACCTTGGGAACCTTGTACTGATCAGAGAAGGAAAACAGTGTGGACCGAGGCAAACTTGTGCATGGCAGTGGATTTCCGAGTGAAGCCGAGCACGCATTGCATTGAGCCCTCTTCTCGAGGCTGTTTACTATTTTATTAGATTAGTTAATTTGCTTAGCTAGTTTAATTGGTCTGTAATATTTAATTAGTTTGTAAGTTAGTTAAATTTGTATTATTCTTTCGGTCCCTCCGATTGAGGGCTAATTTGTAAGAAGTGTGGGTGCGTGTGTGCATGCCCTCCAACCCCCACTTCTTTCTCCCTTTTACTTACCTGCTTTGATGGTTAGTATTCAGACATGTTTAATTTAGCATACCTTATGCTATGCATGCATGCATCATTCATCAGTATTGCTGCACTGGGCTCGGCGCATCATCCTAACTGCATTGTATTTCAATTCCAAATTGAATACGTGATACTTGTTGCATCCCACATGCCATCCTAGGATTAGCCGAGCCTATTCTAGTGACATTCTGTATGCGTTGCATTAGCCACTTAACATGGACTTGGATCATGCATGATTGCTAACATGTTTACTATTTTTGGCTTGGAGTACACTGTAAGTGCTTTATGTTTTAGCATTTCCCATGAGTGTGGATGTTAACATGTTAGCATGCTTACCATGTGGCTGGATGCTTATGTGATATAAACTGCCTGAATGCTTGTGGGTGAAGGTTGGATTGTTTGAGTTGGAACAATTCGTTGAAATCTGTGTTTTCGCCTACTTGCGAGTAGCAAATCTCAAATCAGTTTCCAAACAAACGGATATGCAATGCTTTGTTCCAAATTAGGCGATCTAGTCTATACTTTTGTGTTGTGCGCATCACATAGTAATTCTAGCTAATTAATCGGAATAAGAATGCATGTGTTTTTAAAAGTGAGATATCATGGTTAGTAGAGGCCGATCTTCGGATCGGGCGAGAGGGGGTGCTCATAGCTGACCTTCCCCAATCGTACCCAAGTTCCCGAGCCGAGGCAACTTTGGTGATGACGGACATGTGGCCTTAGGCAAACGAGTCAGGGTTTCCTAAATTCCCCCATTAAAAAATATTTAGGTAGCGACTCTGTATCTGGCAAAGCAGTCCTTGTTTGGCACTTCTTTTCTAAAGATCTATTTTCTCAAAACGATTTGCCGGATTTAGAATCTTTGGTTCAGATTAAGAACCATGACAAATTGAGTCCGAACTGTGGGGTGAGGCCCTCATGCGGGGCGCGTCCACAGATGCACCAGCAAAGGGATTGGTAGGCGTTGACTGAGTTTGCTGATCTCTTATGAGCGCGGGATTTGAGCTGAAAGGAACATTCCTGGTATGATGGCCCTTCTCCTGCCTTGCCCCTTGATTCAAACTGGTCTCATTCTGAGTGGCAAAAGTGTCATCCACAATCTTTGCAACAACTGCCATCATTTGCTGTTTGTTCAGCCCTTCGGCTTTCAAAGCCTTAACAGCCCATTGAAGGTGTTCATGGGGATCAATGCCTGCCCCTATCTTGTTCTTACCACTTGCCTCTACTTTGCCAAGGCATTGGGTTGCTATATCAGAGTGGGGCCCTGTTGTTGTCGACATGCCACCACCCAGATCTGAGATGGCTTCAGGTTGACCATTTTTAATTACAGCTTGCCCCAAGATTAGAGAGCCTCTTGGTGTGAAATTTCTAGCATGTGATGTGGCCGATGACGGAGCCAATATCCCAAAGGCCAGATCTACCACAGTTCTCTGAAGATCTTCGATCATTTTCATCAGCTCAGAAGTAGTGGGTTCATGGGTTTGAGATGATTGCGGTTCGAGTGCATTCATCATGCATAAGTCCATGCTGACTGGAATGAACACCTCCGGCTTGGGTAAATGGGCTAGGGTGATGTATATGTTGGGGTCGTAGCCAGATGGCATTGTATGGATTAGATTGAGGTGTAAATGAGCTACTTGGTCATTGGGGTCTTAAGGTGGAGCTATAGTTCGGTTGTCGATGAGTTTCTGGACCTCATGACGAAGACGGTAGCGACAATCGGTGCCATGACCGCGCTGTTGATGATACACGTAGTATTTGGAGGGGTTATGCCTAGCAGGGAGTGGGTCAAGCAGAGGTTGAGGATCAAGGGTTTGAGATGCCCTCTTTCCATTAGAACTTTTAGTGCGCTGGTTAGACTCATATAGAGGGGGGTCAAAGTTTTACCCTGAGCTCGGGTTTGGCTGGTTGTTTGTAGGCTTGGTTTGGCAAAAGGGTCGATTGTGGTGACTATGTTGATTTCAGTGGGTTTGGGAATAGTGCTACTACTAGCATTGGTACTCCCTGAAATCACCCTCCTTATCGGTTCACTTGTTCTGGGAATGATCCCACTGTTCAACGCATTCTCGACCTGAACCCCCAGTTCATGCAAACTTTGAAAGTGAATAGTGGAGCGACTATCAACTTTTGTAGCATATCATGCTCAAGGTTTCGCACCACTATCCGCACTTGATCCCTCTCAGAAGGGCGATCTGTCATCTGTGCTGCCTTTGCTCTCCACCTCGCAACAAATTCCACAAAAGGCTCTGTAGGATTCTGGTGGGTAGCTTCTAGCTCTTGAGTGGTCATTTCAACTAGGGTATTGTAAGAATACTAATCAACAAAGGCCTCAGCCAATTCTTCCCAGTTCTGCTTCACTGTATTCTCCAACTTGGCATACCAAGCGGCTGCTACACCTGACAAGGTTCTTCCATACAAAGAGAGTTTCTGTGGCTTAGTCAAACCCATTGGCTTCAGAACATCCAAGAAAAACCGGATATGTACCATAGGATCTCCAGACCAGTCGAAACAGTCAATATATGGCATTTTGAATCTATCTGGGAGCCTTACGGCAGCCTCGATGTACCCCTCCTTAATGTCGGGAATGGAGTTAAGGCCCTGTGCCTTTTTGACTTGCTTCTCAAGGTTCGCAATTCTCACTGCAGTCGGATTGAGCTCATTAACATCAAGGGGATAAAGCCTCTCATTAGGCTGCACTAGGGGTCTGAACACCTGAGCTTGAGTCAACCTTTCTTGAGGATTTGGACCCTGCAAATCTTCAGGTGGCGGAAGTGGGTCAAAGTTCAGCTGGGGTCCCAAAGCTAGATGTGAGACAGATGCCCCAGATGGGCATTGCGTTTCAGCATTGGTCTCATCCAGCATAGCAGTTCCCTTATTTAATGCCACTGTCATGGCCACAACTTCTTCTGAACTTTGTGCCATCATGGCCTGCTGAGTTAGAACAAAGGTGATGTGGCTGGTGACTATCGGATCAGTTGAACCGGTGAGCCCTGACTGGGCTTTCTTTGCCTTGCCTTTGGCGAAGGTAACACTGGTTTCCCTTGAACTGAATCTCTGACTTGACAAAGTCTATCAACACAAGTCCAATGCACCCGGGGGATATTGGAGCCTTCTGAAGCTATGGTTCCCAGATTACCTTCCAAAAGAGAAAACAGGCAGCATCTCAGCCTGATTTCACTAGAACGGACATGAGCATAGTTGAATGACTGTGCTCCCTACAGAATTCTACCAAAATTCTGCCTATAAACTAATACCCTCAAGCCGATACTCAGACTTGCAACTGATACATATAACCTGTAGAGACGCACTCTAACAGCACATACCAAGCAAGTAAGAGCCAAAACAACCCTATGGTGGGGTAGGGTTTCCCTGTCCTATTTTGTCAGGAGCTAGGGTTTCACTACGCATACAGCGGTTTCAAACAACCTACGTTCGGGTAAGCAACATGTCCTAGTTTGGAACAGTCTCTATGGCTTCCGATATGCAACTAGGTTGAATGGTCAAAAAGGGTGCCTCGATAAAAATCGAGGTTTGTGTTCCCATCGTGGCAGAGCTCGTAACCTGCCAGCCTTACGGCACGCTTTTCCAAGCAAGCCTCCGGCAAACCGTTCAGGAATAGCAGACGACAAACACGGTGACTTAGGCACACCAATACAAATGCAATGCAAAGAAACACATAAGTGTAGACAAAACAACATATCATGATGTTCGAGTCAAGTTCTCTAAATCCCCAGCAGAGTCGCCAAAATCAGAGACCATCCAAACTCACTGCATGAGATAATTGTAGTTCTAGCTACTACAGTTCAGACTACTGTCACGGTTCTGAATCTAATCTCACACAGTGCAATGTAAGACTAATAAATCACCAAAGAGTCCAAATCGGACAAATCGTTTTAGAAAATCAATTTTAATCAAAAAGTGCCAAACATGGACTACTTTGCCAGATTTCAGAGTCGCCACATGAATATTTTGTTTTGGGAAATTTTGGAAACCCTGACTCGTGCCTAAGGCCACGTGTCCGTCATCACCAAAATTACCTCGGCTCGGGAACTTGGGTACGAGAGAGGAAGGTCTGAAATGAGCACCCCCACTCGCCCGATCAAAGGATCGGCCTCTACTAAGCGTGATATGTTTTTTTTGAAAACACATGTGTTCTTATTCCGGTTTATTAGCTAACATTACTACGTGATGCGCACAGCACACAAGTATAGACTCAAATCACAAGAATTAGAACAAAACATCTCATGTTTGTTTTTCGAAAATGGTTTGAAAGATGCTACCTTCAAGTAGGCTAAAATGCGGATTTTCCACCCTCAAGTGGGCTTAGAAAAACATGATTATGCCACTCTCAAGTGGGCTTAAAACTCACAGTTCGATGAATTGTTCCAATTCAAGCAATGAAGCCTTTATCCACAGGCATTCATGCAATTATAGCAGTTAAGCAAATAGCCTCATGGCAAGCATGCTATCATGGCAGTCACTTACACTCATGCAAGGATGCTAAAGCATAAACACTCACAGTATACCCCGAGCCAAAACAGAAGCTATGTTAGAAATCAATGCATGATCCTAGCTATGTTAAGATGCTTAATGCAACACATGCAAAAATGCAACTAAAATAGGCTCGGCTATCTAGAATGGCATATGAATGTAACACTTGATAACATGCTTTGAAACATGTATTCAAGAAAGTGTATTGAAATACAATGCAGTTTGTATGATGCGCTGAGCCCCGTGCATGCAAAACGAATGAATGATGCACGCATGCAAAACATAAGTATGCTAATTGAAACATGCCCTAAACTAACCATCAAAAGTAGATAAGTAAAAGGGAGAAAGACGTGGGGTTGGAAGACATTCACACACATGCACACTTATTACAACATTTGCCCTCTTGACGGAGGGTCCGAAAAAATCAACTAATTAGCTATGCTAAGCTAATTAATTACAAACTGAATTGAAACTAGCTATACTAAGCTAATTAGAATATTACAAAGATGAAATAAATTAGCTAAATACATTAACTAATTAATTACAAAATTAGCAAATTAACTAGCTAAACAAAGCAGTTAAAATGGCCTCGAGGGGAGGGAGATATGCATGCTCCGTTGCCTCGCTCGAAAATCCATTTCCATGCCACCAATTGCCTCTATTTGCACTCTTTTGGAATTCTGAAAATTGTGCCAACTCCCAGATTGCCTTTGACCCATCTCAGGAACACACTGAGGAATCATCAGCCAGAGATGGGGGCCATCGGCAAGAGTTGATGGCCATCGGCCACTTCTGATAGCTGATCGGCAGCCTTTGTGGTCAGTTGGCAGCTTTGATGGCCGGTTAGCCACTGCTTCCTGCAATTTCTCCTTTTGTTGCAACAGAGCACAAACAGGGGCATGACAATGTATTTGCAAGGAAATGCGTGTACCACCACACTCCTTATCATGCCTCAAGCTCAAAGGAGTGTGGTACTCAACTCTCGGGCCACCAACTGAGCATCACAATGCACGATGGCCGAGAAGCCAAGTTTGTACAAGTTGATGAATGTATAAACAAGACTCGATGAACCTCCACGCTATCATGCACGATCAAGGGTGTCGGTGACTAAGAAATGAGGCACGTTTCATCACTTCAAGTATGAAACGTCTCTCATTTCTTGTGTTTGGATTAACGTCTAATCCAAACACATGCAATGCATCACGAACATGTTATCTTGGCATGTTTTACTTTGATTCATTTTGTTTACACATTTTAACATTACCAATCCATTCATTAATCCACTTGTCCAAATATGAGAGTCATCTAATGAGAGAGAGGTCTATCAAAGAGAATGGTTTAAGGCATGGGAGAGACCAATGCCTTTGACTAGGAGTAACCCTCAAAAGAGGGTTGAAGCCATTTAAACATAGGCCTCAATTCCAAGCATTAAACACAACCTCAAGACTAACCAATCCTCAAAACAAATCAAAAATGAAGAAATGGGGGAGATGGCAGATTTTTCAGTGCTAAAGTGGCATGATAAACAAGACTCTAATATGCAAACACTTCAAGTACAACATGCTAGTAGGCTTAAACATTGAGACTAGTGAAGAACACAACACTAGAACCATGCTGTACAATGCTCAATGGACTAAACCAGCCCTAAACAGACCTCATGCATGCCAAAATGAATTGAAACGATAGCATTAAAAGTAAGAAAATGCATGCTCATGCATTGACCCATAAACGAGGCATAAGGCTCAACTCTTAAAAGCACTTAAAGAGTGAAAGAAGTGTGAATATGACACGCGTATATGCTCCGAAATTACATGCTAAAAGATGCTATATCATGCAAATAGCTCAAAGAAAGCATGTCAAGAGGCTTGAAACACAAAACTAGTCAAGGGCTTTATACTACAACCATACTAAGTAATGCTCAAATGGCCTCAACCATTCAAAACAGACCTAAGGCAGGTCAAAATAGTAGGAAAAACATGCTAGACTCGCAGCATAGATGGCAAGAAAGATATACTCATGTATTAGCTCACAAACAAGGCATAATGGCACAACTCTTAAACACAATTAAAGAGTGATAAACATGAGAGTATGGCAAAGATATAAGCTCTGAAATACCATGCCAAATGATGCCAAGACATGCAAACATCATAAGTATAGCATGGTAGTGGCCTCAAAACTCAAGACTAGTGAAGCCATTTACACTATAGCTACACAAAGCAAGCCCCAAAAGGCCAAGAACACCCAAAACAGTCCTAAAGCATGTCAAACTAATGCTAAAACATGTATGGAGTATAGCCAAGACAAGCTAGCATGAAGGGCCAAAACACCAAGTACACTAGGCTAATGGGCAAGATTGCACTACAAGTACATGAAGAATGCAAGAGGTGACCAAACCAGCCCAAAACAGAGTTATGACAGGTCCAAAGAGTCACAAAAAAGTGCTTGAACAAAGCCACAAAGAAGTAAAAACACATGCTCATTTGGTAGGCCATCTACATATGCAAACAAGAAACAAAGAGGGGGAGGCCAACCCCTCATATTTTGGACCTCAAAACATGGTTTCCACCACTAAAATACCTCTGATTTTTAGTGGTGAAAAGGCCAAAAAAATTGGATTTGACGGTGGTGAGAAGTTGCACAAAAGGCCTCACAAGCCAAGGAACAAAAATGGAGAACAACCCCCTAGCCAAACAAGGCTCAAACCAACACTTTTAGGACTGAAAAATAGAGGAAAAACAAAGGTTTTTGTAGTTCAACAACATCCCAAATATAGTTTACAAAGGTGGTAAAACAAGCATGCAAAGTATAGGTTTAAAGGGACAAGTGCTTACCTTTGAACCACAGTAGCAAAACAGGTGCAAATCTGAGCTAAAATCACCTTTTGGAGTTCAAAAAAAGTCTCAAAGAATTTCAGCTCAATGGTGGTCAAGTTTGGTTAAGGGTGCTTAGGTAAAGGAGAGGTGTATCTAAGCTTTCATGCACAAAAGGGCAGGAGGAAATGAACTTCTAGAGAGAGGGTCAGAGATTTAGCTCTGAAAATTCTAGGGAGAGAGGTGTTTTTAGAGAGAGTGGCTCCCAAAATTGCTTCAATGTTCTTAAAAAGTTCTAACCTTCTGAATATATGAGATATGGCTTCATATATAGCACAAACCAAGAGCATGGTCAAAAATATATGAGTTAGGACAGCTGGCACAAGCTGGAAATAGCTGGAGGAGAAATATCTTCAAAAAAAAAAAAAAAATTGAATTTGGGTCACTCTTGGCTGACCGGCCATCTTTGGTGCTGACCTGCTACTTGTGATGGTTGGCCGGCCATCTCCATGGCCGACTGTGCACATTTGTGGCCGACAGGACATTCTGCTCTGCAAGTCCAACTTCAAATGGGCATAACTCTTTCATCTAGACTCCTTTGCAAGCCATTCTTGTGTCTAAAATGAAGCCCCGGAAATAAGCTTTCCAATGGTGGCAGCTTCACCTCAAAATTCCAAGTGTGCTAAGAGATATCCCTCTTTTAGTGAAGATTGCTTAGTTTTAGTCCAACCGGAATGATACCCAACTTCAACCAATCATATCTCCCTCATCTGGACTCGGCTTTAGGAGATTATTGAGTAAAAAATGAAGTCCCAGAAGTCTTCTTTCCAATGGTGATGGCCTCATAGCTTAAATCCAAGTATACAAAAGGATAGGCCTGATTTAGCGAGGTTTGCTCGACTCTCTCTTAACGATTCATGCCCATCTTCTTCCCCAACTTGGTTTCTTCCCTCTCCTCTTCTTTTCTTCAAATCCAAACCCCTAAACAAGGTGTTTTGAAAGATTTTCCAAAGATTTCATCTCTCTTTCATTCATTTCCACTTTGCCCCTGATCGGTTCATCAAAAAGCGCAACATTTGACAAAATGCGAGCCTTAGAACATCGTAGAAACTTCTTTTCAAAAATATTTTGAAAGAGAGGATTTTAAGGTCTAAAAACCATTCAAAATAGTTTTAGTCCAAAAATGGAGTGTGAGGTTAGGATTTGACTCTCCTCTTGTCGAAGAAATCGAACATTTACACTACACAACTTTCATCGCCAAGGAAGCCATCAGTAGCGTCCAAGTCTTAAGGGCGGTTAAAAATGGAATGTCTACAAGGTTATGTAATAATATTAAAAAATTAGGTGGTAATCAGCACACGGCCTAAATCATAGAAGGTAAATTGAGGTTTGCCCAAGATTGTTATATGCTACTAGGTAATGCTCCTATATTTCTAATGCCACACGATCTATGTGGCTACCTAATTGTGTCGTTCTTAGTGTTGTTAAGACACTTTCTACAATAACTAATCTAGGGATGGCAACGGGACAAAGGGGACGATTTTGTAGTGCCTCATTTTGCCCTGAATCACATTGGGGACAGGACAACATAATGAGATGGTAAGGGCAATGTGGGGATAGATTAATTGGTAAATTATATTTTTATCTTTTACAGTTTGATTTAAATTTTACTTGGATTTCTATTGTTTCAAATTGAATAATTTAATTCATATTTTAATTCTAATTTTAATTTGATCCTTTCGTTTGAATTAGTGGTTAAAATTAACAATTAGGAGACATTTGTTAGTCTTTTAAGGTGTAGACAAGAAAAAAAATTAATAAAATTTTGATACTAAAACTAGACTTAAAATATGAAGTTTAAGTTGCTTAAATTCCAAAATATTAAAGACTAAAGTGAAATTTTAAATCAAACTATAACGATGAAAAATATAATGTACCCTAAATTAATTTTGCAACCTTAAAATAAGAGATAATATAGTATATTATGAATATAACTGATAAATGATGAGAGAGTTAAAGATGAGAGATGATAGACAAATAAAAATTATCAGAGAGTTAAAGATGAGAGATGATAGATAAATAAATAAAAATGAATGTTAAATGTAATATTTTGTTATTTTAATCATATTGTATTTAAGAAAATTAAAATATATATTATATACATATGAAAAGATGATTAATGGATGATAAACATAATATAAGGAGGGTATAAAACATTAAGTTCAAGAGATATTTTTTATTGATGAGAAGTACATGCTTTGTAAAATAATTTGATAAAAATCTTATATTGAGAAGAAAATAATTTCAGAAGTACATGCTTTGCAAAATAATTTGAGAAGATCAATTTATTTTCAATTTTACCCTTTGAATTTTTCTATCTATTTGGCTTTTCATTGACTATCTGTTGAAATTATTTTCTATCTGTACAAATTATTTATTTCTGTTGGATTTTTTTATCTGTTTAAAATTTTATTTGTTGAAATTTCTATCTATTCAATTTTTTATCTATTGAAATTCCTATCTGTTCAAATTTTTTTATCAACTATTCAGATTTCAAATTTTTATCTGCTTAAATTTTAACTTAAAAGTTTAAATCTATCTATTCAAATATTTTATCTGTTTAACTGTTCAATTTGTTTTTTATCTGTTCATCATCAAATTTGCGTTCTATCTATTCATTATTATCATCAACAGCAATAACAAAAACAACAAAAATTAATCAACTACTACTAAAAAAAAACTTTCTGGAGTCAGATCTGTTCAACAACAAATAATCAACAATTGCTATATAAAAAAAATTGTTTACAGATCATCATCTTCAACTCCCAAAATAATAAAATTTGTTCCTCATTTTTTTGGGACTGAACTCTCAAACATTTGACCGAAATTCAGGAACATAGGCTCGAACATTGTTTATTTATTCGAGAACCGGTAACCAAACATTTATTATTTGTTCAGAAGCAAGTAACCGAACATTATTCACAAGTTCGGGCCTATTTTACCAATCAAATTTTGAAATTTAATTTGTATTGTTATTTATTTTAGGATGATGGCAAGTCAAATTGGCTCAGAATTCATAATAAATTATAGTAATGAATTTGCGACTCACAAGGTAATATATGAACGCATTTAAAATTATATATGAATCTTTTTTACATATATATTGTTAATGTGCACTAGTTTATTTATTTATGTGTATATTGGTAACAAAATCATTACTTTGTTTTTACAATTTTAGATATTCGAGTCTTGAGATGAATTAATTTGGTGAACACGTGATGTTGGGAGGAGAAAAGGCTTGGCTATTGTTGTAAAGAAATCAGATACGGGTGGTACTCATCATAAGAAACCAAGAGTAAGTCTTGCTTGTGAGAGGATTGGACATTATAGGGACACTAGAAAAAACACTAGACCTAAGGGGAGAAAAATTGAAGTTTACCGATACTAAAAAATGTCATTGTCCTTTTCTTTTAAAAGCTAAAAAAATAGATACAAACAATGATTGGTTATTGATCGTGATATGTGGTGTACATAATCATCCTATTGCGGTTTGTCTTGAAGGTCATTCTTATGCTGGGAGGTTATCACATGAGGAAACTTCTTTGTTGGTTGATATGTCGAAGAGTATGGTACGACCAAGTGAGCTATTAGTCACACTTAAACAATGCAATAATGAAAATGTTTCCACAATGAAAACAATCTACAATGCACGTCAACGGCATAAAGTTTTTGAGAAGGCAGGGAGATCTGATATGCAGCTACTATTGGGTCAGTTAGCGGTGAACAAATACATAGAATGGCATAGGAACTATAAAGATACTGAGACTGTTACTAATTTGTTCTTTGCACATCCAGTTAGTTTGGATTTGCTACGTGCATTCCCACGTGTGTTACTAATGGATTGTACATATAAGACCAATCGATATCATTTCCAACTTCTAGAGATTGTAGGAGTAACATCCACTGAAAAGACTTTCTCTTTGGTTTTGCATACCTCTAGTATGAAAGAGAGGATAATTATGCATAGGGACTTAGTATTTTGCGTAGTTTGATGGATAAGAATAGTCTTCCCAATGTTATTGTTTTAGATAGAGAATTGAGTCTAATGAATGCTATTGCAACGATATTTCCACAAGCTACAAGTTTGTTATATAGATGGCATATTAATAAAAATGTGTTGGCCAAATACAAGAAATTGTTTGAGAAGAAGGAGAAATGTGATATGTTTATAACAAGTTGGAATATTTTGATTATGTCATCTTCTGAAGAAGTGTACATGCAACGACTCGTATTGCTACAAAATGAGCTTGCCTTTTATGTAAAGGCACTTTAATATGTCACATCTTCTTGGTTGGATACATATAAGGAGAGATTTGTAGCTGCATGGACAAATACATGTATGCACTTGGGAAATTCAACAACGAACAAGTAAATTCAATTACTTTTTTTCTTTTTTTTTTTAAATGTATATATTCTTGTTTTACCATTGTAATGGTTTACATATATAGGGTAGAGAGTTCACATGAAAAGCTCAAGAGATATCTTGGATTAAGTCAAGGGAGTTTTCAATCAAATTTGTCAAGGATACACAATTTGCTTGAGTTGCAACACACTGACATCAAATCATCGTTTGAGAAGAGCCAGACAATTGTGCAACATAATTTCAATCCTGCTCAATTTAAAGATCTTCGTGGGAATGCGTCTATTGTAGCATTGGAAATGATATTGGCAGAGTCCAAGCGAGCTTCTTTTGTTGGCATTAACATTGTTACATGTGGTTGTGTTGTTTGGCGTACACATGGATTACCATGTGCACATGAAATAGCAAATTATATGAGAGAAAACTGACCAATTCATCTAACTTCTGTAGATCCACATTGGTCCAAGCTTGACATGCTTAAAACTCCTAAAAAATCAAATTCATTTTTGGATTGCAAATTAGAGTTGGATATGTTTGCTCGACATTACAAAGAGGTAGATCGAATTATGCAGGTTCAAATGTTAAAGAAGTTAACGGGGATACATACACCTGAGAGTACATTCTTGATTGAACCTAAAGTGAAGCTTAACCTACAAGGTTGACCATCCTTGAAG
The DNA here is from genome assembly GCA_025200525.1 of Camellia lanceoleosa. Lineage (NCBI taxonomy): Eukaryota > Viridiplantae > Streptophyta > Magnoliopsida > Ericales > Theaceae > Camellia > Camellia lanceoleosa. The sequence continues at coordinate 48,056,578 of CM045767.1, forward strand.
ATTGATACTTCTACTCGCCGTAAGCCCTCTACCTATGAGTTTGTTTCATCTGCACGGGACAGCTATTCACCAAGTGTAGGTTTGAAGAAAAATACGTGTCCAAAGAAATTAAAATCAATGCAGTGACCAAAGGCGTGAGTTTGCAAACCGATTAATTATGTTTATACATGTACAATAACATGTATTAACTAACTTTAGCAATGGATTGTATGTGTGTAGGTATACCCATATTGATCAGCAAAAAAAACCAATTTGTCTTTTGTAGGTGAATTTCCTTCAAGTTTGAGGCCATATACTCAACTTGTGAAGAATGTTGATGCTGATGGTAATTGTGGATTCCGAACCATTGCTGGATTGATGGGATTTGGGGAAGATGGATGGTTACAAGTGATGAAATATTTACTACAAGAATTACATGCCCATATAGATCACTACAAGAGTTTATTTGGGGGTCAAGAAAGAGTTGATGAGTTAACTACTACTTTAGCGTATTTTGAATCAAATATTGGATATAGTCATTTGATGACAATGCCTGACATGGGTCATCTGATATCATCCTTTTACAATGTTGTGTTATTTCACTTGTCTTCTCAACAATGCCTCACTTTTCTCCCTCTTAGGACGATCCCAATGCCGATTGCATCTCACAAGGAGACATGTATCGGGTTCATCAACAACAGCCATTTTGTTCAAGTACTCATTATGAGGCCCATTATTGAAACAGATTTGTTTTCATTATTAGCAATACAATAGTAAATTGTAATTTACCATTATTTCATATTTGTAGGTTGTCTTGGTGCATGGTCACCCTGTGCCACCCATAGTAACGAATTGGCGACGTTACCATTTACCTGCTGCAGCAAGATGGGAGACAGCTTACAATGCCTAAGTGCAACATTTCACTTCACTCGTAGGATCGAGTGTAGCAACAACTGAGACAATAGAGTTAGGTGTAGACAAATGAAGTTCTAGCAAAGTAGATGTGCATCTTTATAACATGTTTTTTTTATTATCTGAAGAATTATAGTTTTATTTATTTATGAAACTGGTTGGTGTTACTTATCTCTCTTAATCAAAAATATTAAACTTTGACCAAATGGAAATTTGTTAACACTTTCAACGGTTAAAATTGTTAAGGCTCACAGAAGTTTGCATTTTTTCATGTTTGGGAATACAGGCCCGGACATTACGTATTTGTTCGGTAATGCATTCCCAAAAAAATAAATAATGTTCAAGAGTGTAGGCCCGAACATGGCGACTTCTTAACGCTTTCAACCGTCAAAATTCTTAAAGCTCACAGAAGTTTGCATTTTTTCATGTTCGGGAATACAGGCCCGAACATTACTTATTTGTTCGGTACTACATTCCCAAACAAATAAGCAATGTTCAGGAGTACAGGCACGAACATAACAACTTCTTAATGCTTCCAACCGTCAAAATTCATAAAGCTTGCAGAAGTCATCATTTTTTCATGTTCAGGCCTGTACTCCCGAGCATTACTTATTTGTTCGGTAACACGTTCCCGAACAAATAAGTAATGTTCGGGAGTACAGGCCCGAATATGGCGACTTCTTAACACTTCCAACCATCAAAATTCTTAAAGCTCATAGAAGTTTGCATTTTTGCATGTTCAGGCCTGTACTTCCAAACATTACTTATTTGTTCGGTAACACATTCTCGAACAAAAAAGTAATGTTTGAGGAGTAGAGGCCTGAACATGGCGACTTCTTAACACTTTCAACAGTTAAAATTCTTAAAGCTCGCAGAAGTTTGCATTTTTTCATGTTCGAGAATACAAGCCCGGACATTACTTATTTGTTCGATAACATATGCACGAACAAATAAGCAATGTTCGGGAGTACAAGCCCAAACATGTAAATTTCTTAAACTCAATGATGATATATATAACAATAAAAACACAACAACAATAGTTAAAGCAATCATAACAATCAAACACGACGTATGTAACTCAGAAGGATTAATGGAATTACTAACTGAAAACCATGGTATGAACATAACCTTTGTTGTACATCAAAGCAACCATGACAAAATCATCCATAACATTACTAAGTCAAAAGGATGGTCCATAATCATCCATACTAATATGAAAATACATATAAACATTCATTCTAATAACAAAACATCCATAGTATCCCACAAATGATCATGAATTTTCAGTCATGTCCAGTGTCAGTTTAGCGAGGGTGGAGACGAAGGCGATGACGATAAACCAAAATTTCTTCAACGGATTGTTGCTGTTTCGATAGGGTGTGTTGTTCCAGTGGAGAGTGATGTTCCGGTGGGGAATGTTGTTCTTCATCTATGTGTTGGCCCTCCAATAATCGCGTTACTTGTTTGAATGCATTGTGCAGAGACTCTGGAGCACTACTGACTTCAATGTAATCCAGCTGCATTATTGGAAGTGCTATAGTCAAGGCTTTTGCAATGTGTTGTGAGTCACTGTCAGCTATTGATGCCTTAGAACGAGGGTCGCGTATAGATCAATGTGTTAGATTTTGGATAATGACATGGGAAATGCAACAATACCAATCTATGTAATTGGGCATGCAATCCCATGGATGTAAAACTGGCTCACTACGCTCCACTTCAAACAACACATGATTTTTCCACCTCTCCGTAATCCGATCCACATATTTGTACGGAAGGCAATACTTGCCAACGGTAAATCCTCGTGAAAGTGGGAGTAAGTGGAGGTGGGGAAATATTTTGCACGCTTCCAAACTATCTCAAAAACCTATTTGGATGATAGGGTTCAACAATATCCACGCATTTCAGCAATCCATTGTAGTAAGCAACTTCAAGAAATGGATGGTTCTCACGTTTACCAATATATGGATCAAAAATAACCTACAAAGAATATACAAAATCAAAAGTTCTCTATAAAAGATCAATGACACAAAGGAATTACACATTATTTTTTTCCTCATGAGCCTTCAATCTATCAAGCTCCTCTTGCAATGACTTTGACATGACAACCGATGAACCAAATTGTGTGCAAGGAATCCAACGATAAGCCTGAGGCTGGTTTTCTGTATAATTTAAATTTGGATGGGCTCTAGCACATATAAAATGTTTGTAGATCCAAGCCTCCAATAGTGTCATGTATCCCGCTATTTGTTGGACAATAGACTTTGTTGCCATACCCAATTGCCGATACAAAAAAGCTGATGTAGCTACACCCCAAGCATACGAATGAACTAAATTCAAATCCTCGAGCAACTGGAGATACACAATAGGAACACGATTTGTAGTCTTGTCAACGAACAAGGTACAACCTAGCAAGAATAATAAATGTGCTCTTGCTGCATAATGAATGAAATCATCTGAATCCGCATCTGAAACAGACTGGAATTTTTCATGTAACCATTCCAATCGCACTGATTGGCCTCGCACTCCCTTAAACTCAACAACTGCATCATCTTCTAACACTCCCAATGACTTAACCAACACCTTTGCAGCTTCATCCTGTGATAACTTATTAGTTAAAACAGATGTACCAGCCACAGGAATTCCTAATATGGTAGTTACATTATCTAATGACACGGACATCTCACCAAATGGCATGTGGAAACTATTAGTCTCAGGTTGCCATCTTTCAACAAAGGCGGATACAACTACCTTGTTCACAAATTTGTATGAGCAACTAGTTAAAGAATACAATCCTGAATGTTTAATAATGTCTGCAAATTTAGAGTTGTCAACTCCTTCCGATGTTAAAGACCAATTGGCAACCTTAGGGCCATGGTTCAAGCATCTCCACAAATCTCGTTCTGGCATCACTGCATATCACAACGATGTCATGTATCTCTCATTTTTTTTATTCAAATAATTAAAACAAGACAATAGTTCATAAGTTATACCTCATTATTCCAAATTTTGGCCGCTATATGACAACTAAAATTTGTCAAAATGGAAGGATGAATTGGGCCCCTGGGAAAAGATGTAGCAAGCTCTTCACTTGAACCAAGCATGTCTGTGGGATGATCAACATTAGGAATGTCCGTGTGGTGGTCAACGGCAGGAATGTTCGTTTGCTCTTCATTGCCACCAATATCATTGACAATGGGTTCAACACCATAAAATTCGTCAACCTGAACATGATGAGCACGACGTTTCCGACCGACATTCTGAGGTAGTTGGGTTGTGTTATGCCTCAAAGATGTCGTTTGCCGCTTTCGAGTTGTATTGTTAACGTCCATAAGTTAGCTGCATCATTTAGAAGACACAATATTTTACAAGGTAAGACAAGTATAGTAATTTAAAAAAAAATGAAAACATACTTATTAGGGAAGGAAAAAATGAAATGAAAATAATATGATTATATGTAAGAGCAGACATGTTGTCTATGAAAAGAAAGTTAGCTAGTTTGTGCTCATGCAGTTCTTTGTAGCTGTTTATATGATCAAAAGCAAGTTAGGTCAAAGGATTCTTTTTCTTCTTTTGGTCTCTACAATTCAAATAAATTATTTACAAACCAAGGAGTCAACTGTATAGGACCTACAATTATGTGTCAAAAGATGAGAAAAAGAAGTCATTGAGTGATAATCTCACATTAAAAATGTATATAGCATAGTCATCCATCAAGAAACTTAAAATATATATATATATGGCCATCTCAGAACAAATTAATGATTCTTTACTAGCCAAAGAGACTTTAAGAATGGAAAATTCAGAGTATTTGAATCTACTTCTATCAGGTTGTTTGGTTGTGAGTTTTACTATGTCCTGTACTTGTTTAGTAGTTGAGTATTAATTAGTTTAGCAAAACCTTTAGTTTTAGGATATAAAATTACGTATAATGAAATCTTTGTACATACAATTAGACAATTTGATTAATGAAGTTTTCTATTGTACTTCTCTTTCAATAGTAAAACAATTGTTTCTTCTAAGTTAGACTCCTAAAAGACCTTAAAAAGATTCTAACATTTAATAATTCTTCATCCCACATCTGCCGTATCATTATTGGTCTAAGCTGTATTTGACATTAGAATTAGATGAATTTGACACTTAAAAGTTAGTCATATATCCAAATGTGACACACAAACCCCAAGTCCATGTAACAAAGTATCATCAACACAAATAATTCAAATTATTTGGAACAGTAGGATTTCATGAGATCATAAAACTTATAGCATACCATCAACATTGTTGGTCCCTTCATATATTTAATGAGTCCTATTCAAAATTATGCATTTGTAACCTCAAATGCAAACCAAAGTGTGAAGGAGACATTTAATCTCACCCAAAGACTCAATGTGCCCAATCATAACCACTAAGATTAATTTGTCATTTCCCATAATCTAGCCAGCAAAAATTATAGCATATATTTGTCTAGTATAAGATTTATTTAACTTATTTTAAAGTTTCAGATTAATGTATAGTTAGCAAACCCAGATATCTACTCAAGTAGCTTGTGTGAGGTAATGGAGGTAACAAACACAATAAAGAATACGGGCTTCAATATAAAAAGAGACAAATAAAATCATGAATATAGGAATGGAAAAACACTAGCTATTTTCTGATTTTTATTTTTTGGGTTACATTTGGTTCAGATTTTCTAGCAAAAGTAAACCATAAAAATGTTATCTAGTGTCTGGCAATTAGTAGATGAACAAAATCAACAAAACAAACTAAGCAAAACAAAGGACAAGTTTAGATTCACATAGCATAGTGCTATTTCAAAGGAATAGAAAGAACATACATGATTTAAAACTTGCTAAGTACCAATCACAAAATAGCAACAGTAGACATGAGAGAGAGAGACAGAGACAGAGACAGAGACAGAGCATACCAGAGTTACAGAGTTGCACTTATTCTTTTTCTTGTTCATGGGTTTGAAAAGTATGAGGTTTCTTAGGGGGTTTTTTTTTCTTGGAATAGAGGTTTTTTTTTTTTTTTTTTTTTTTTTTGGGTGGGGAGGGTGTAGGGTGTCCATTCAATTGGGTGAAATGTTTAAGGATAATTTTGGTATTATTTGGAGGGTGCAAATAAATTTTAAGGGTTTCAAAAATTACAAATGGGTGTCCAAATTAATTCTTAGACTACCAATAGCACCACTCTTATTTTAGACCCCTATTCTTTTAACTTTTTTTATTATAATAATAACCTCAAATGAAATTATTAAAAATGACATCAATAATTTTGGGATATCTCATCTCATAATTAAGCTCACACACCCACTACATCATGAATTAGGATTTATGAGAGCACCCACCTCCATTACCACTCATCCATCTTCCTCAAATCTCACCTTCAAAATCTTGAAAATCCTTTGGAGGCAATATTCTGACAGTAACGGTGAAAACCATTTGATTACTTACACTTTTCCGACAATATGAATGGAAGTTTTTTCGGCAATCACAACTTCATGAGACAAGTGGAGTGTAATAATAAAAACTCAAAGGAGATTCATAATTTTGATGGTGTTTTTAACTTAGAAGAGATTGCCCTTGTAATGGTAAATTTCTTTTAAAAATTAAAAAAAAATTATAAAAATTGTTCGTTATTTTTTCAGGACTGAACTCCCAAACATATGACCGAAATTTGGGAACACCAGCTTGAACATTGTTCATTTGTTCAGGAATAGGTAATTGAACATTTCTTATTTGTTCAAGAATAGATAACCGAAACTCATGAAGATCGCAAAATCCACAAAAGGAGATTTTTGAATCAATAAAAAAAAAAAAATCCTACATTTCTTTTCTCAAGTCATGAACAAGTATGTGAAGATGAAGCAGTAATCACTTTCATGGGTTTTGTTAAGATTTTGGGGAGAGAGGCTTTTTGGGATGTAGGGATATGCATATAATTGAATGGGTGAAATATTTTCACAATGATAATTTTTATATTATTTGGGAAGAGAAAAGAAATTTCAAAGGTTTTAAAATTTATAAGTGGGGGATTCAAAGAAATAAGAGATTTAAGATAATTAATGAAGGAGCTTTTTACTATTTTTATTATGGAATTATGATGGAGTTATGGTGTTAAGAGAAGTTAGAAGTTAGAGACGAAGTAAGCAACCAAAGATGGAGAGAATTTAAATACTCTATTATGTTGGCGTAAAAGCCAATTTATAGAATACAAGATGGATACAAACAAAACCAAAAATTTAATGCATACCTAACTTGGATAGACTTACGGCCAAAATTTGCACAAAATTCAAACAACCTAGTCAAGCCTAGTCATAGGCTTTACAAAATGTCTACATAAAAATAAATACAAAGAGTCAAAAAAAGACTAAAGGAAAAACTACAATTATATACATACACTGTCTACTCTCCCCGATTTTCAAAGGGATAGATAGAAACAAATAAGATTTGGCTGATCTTTTCTATCGTGTAGCGTCGGCTGAAAGGATTTGTATGTCTACTTTCCGCCTAATAATGTAGGTTGCTACACGTGTCTTGGATAAGGTTGGAGTCGATCAGGAGATAGCTGCATGTGATAGTGGGGTCCACTATGCTTCCATCCTGTTGATGTGATATTCTTCATCAGTCTTTCATGGAGGGGAATCAAGATCCTGGCTGTATTGCTCATTCCAAAAATGTTCTACATCATCCGCGGTCATGGCTAGTTCTAACGGAAGATTTGAATTATTTCTCTTTTTGAGATTTAATAACATGTCAAGAGCGTCATTAATTTGTGTATGAGACCTTTTTATATGTTATGGGAAAATGGGTTACAAATAGTATTCTACCATCTGTGACCACGAATGGCAATTTTGTCGAGCCATGGATATTGGACGCTACCTGTGAAACAAATATTAGACTGTCTATCCAGTATTTTGTCAAAGTAAGTTTTTGGATATTTTTCAATCACTCTCTCCGGCGATCTTCATCTAAGTAATCATCTTCAAATTCAAAATCTTCAGTTTCTTTAAGATACCAAATCTGGTATGGTTGGAAAAAAATGTTCTCGTTTCCGCCAACCAACAGTGCTGGAGATCTAGAAAGTAAAATATTTATTCCATCGGAAGCCTTTTACTACCCATGAGAGCATTGCTTTGATGATCATTGGATATTCTATCCATTGGATTGGATCTAAAATTTGGAAAATAACTTGATTAGTTATTCCCTAATCTATATCTTCAAAATTTCACATGTCATGATTTGCCATGATGGTTATTTTGGAAATTCCATCTTTAAAATTTAATTTATTATAGGATCGCTCTAAGATTTGTCTAATCTTATCACGATGATCCTCAACTCGATTTTTTATTAACAGAAAAATTTCTTTTGGAGCAAAGTCCTTACTTTTTCAAAAAGACAAATTCTTTTTATTTGTTAAAAAATTGGATCAGAAAACTCATCTGATATGAGGTCTGATAACAAAAGAAAATTGTTTATTTTTTCAAAATTAAAATCTTCATTCCAATTCATTTGTTTAAGGATATTGAAACAAAGATTTTACAAATATTTTAATTTATCAACTAATTTGTTGGCCAGAACTCCCATATGTTTTTAAAATTTCACTTTGTTGTCTACAATGTGAGTTTTCCAAACTTCGTTAAGTTCTGTATAAATTTCTCTGGATATACCAGGGTTGAAAAAATCTTTTATTTCAAATTCATCTGGTTTAGATGTCTGAATATTAGTTGGAACTGGGTTAGTTCTCATTTGACAAAAATTCTTTTGATAAACATGCATAGCTAGTGCACTGTAAGAGACTTTTTTTTAGCTTTGGTCATGCTATCATATGCTTTATAGCTTGCTCCTGGAAATCCCAAAACTTGTGTGTTGCAATCATTCCATTTTGTATAAATTCCAAGTTGTCTTCCTACAAACACAACATAAACTTTGTCTTGCCTAGAAATTGCTTTTTTAGCAATTGTTACCGAATCTCCTTTGTCCATTTTTTCCTCTTAGTCTAGAGGTATTCTGCAAAAATTAAAATTACTTGTTTAGTAATTTATTTTTTTGAAACAATTCCTACTAAGAAAATCTACAAGAAAATTGTTAGTACCTTTAAAATGTTTTACCTCAAAAGTATATTTAGAAATTTTATTATACCATGCTAATCTTCTTCCTTGCTCAATAGGTTTTTTATTGATCAAGAAATCTCTTACTGCCTTATTATCAGTGCGTACAATAAAATTTTATGAGGCTAAATAAATTCAAAACTTTTTATTGCCAATTTTATTGCTAGTAATTCTTTATCAAAAATAGTATATTTATGTTCATTTGGTTTAAATGTTCACGAATTATATCCACAAATTAATTCTTCTTTTTGTAATTTTATGGGTATTGAATTTTTTCTTGGTCTAATCCCATTTTCTGATAAAGGTATCTCTTTATCATGCCATAAATTACTTGGTATTGCTTTAAGAATACATCCCCAGCATGCTTTTGAGGCATCTGTTTCTAAAATTAATTTATCACCTATTTTGGGAAGATAAACATCTAGTAAAGTTTTAACATTTTCTTTAATTTGTTTAATTAAATCAACATCTTTTGCTGTCCATTCAAAAATAACATTTTTTTCTTAATTTGGTTAACCAAGGAATTTCTATTTTGGAAAGATTTTGGATAAAATTTTGTCCATAATTTAAAATACCTTATAAACTCTGTAATTGTGTTATATTTTCAAGAGTATTAGGAAAATCTTGTACTTTTGACAAAATATGTTCTTGTAATTTTAAAATTTTCTAGTCTAAAATTATTCTCAAAAATTCAATTGATTCTTTTTCTAGTTCAATCTTTTTTGGAGACAAAATAATTCCATGTTTTTGGAATTTTTCACAGAGTAATTTTAAATGTTTCTTATGTTCCTCCTTGGTTTTAGAGAAGATAAGTATATCATCAATATAAACTACACAACAATCTTTAAGATCTTTAAAAATTGTATTCATCCACCATTGAAATACCTATAGTACTATATTTAATCCAAAGGGCATAACATTCCAATGGTAATGTCCCCTAGGGATAGTAAAAGCTATCAATTTTTTTGACTCTTCAGTCAATTGAATTTGCCAAGATCCACTCTTACAATCAAATTTGCTAAAGATTTTTGATCCTTTGGTTCAGTTAATCAAAACATCTTTTCTTGGAATAAAATATCCATCAAATTCTAAATTTTCATTTAGCCGTTTATAGTTGACTACCATTCGGGCTTTTCCTCTTTTAATTTCAGCATGGTTTCTTACCATAAAAGCTGGACTAGAGTGAGGGCTTCTAGTTTCTTCGATTAAATTTTTGTCTAAAAGTTCTTGGAGTTGAATATAAAATTCATCTATATCTTGTCTAGTATAGATCATTGGTCTTACTCTAATAATAACATTAGGGTCTTTTAATTTCAAACTATAATAACGCAGACTACGTTGCCATAGTTTTAATGGATTTTCACTAAAATTTTATAAATCCAGTGTGATTCATCAATGGTTTTGATAATGGAGGTTAAATCACCACGCCAAACGAGCACAAACTCTTTATCACAAATGTATTTATGTTGTTCTAACAAGGGAATATGAATTAAGTCATTGTTTATGCTTAATGAAATGGCTTTTTCATGTATTTGCATTGGAAGGTATTTATATATAAAATTATTTCCAAGAAGGAAATCACCATGCATATAAGGCAAACGTAGAATTTTTGGTATAATGAACTTGCTATCATTTAACCAAATAGCTATATTTTTAGCCTTGAATTGTATGGAAGTATGGTTGCCATCAATTCCAGTAACCAAAATCGGATGTTTCATTAATGTCCGTTTTTCTTTTGGTATGGCATTCCATTTACATGAGCTGATTGTGGCTCTTGTGTCTATGAGAACACTGAGGCTATAGGGTTTATAACCTGCAAAATTAAATGTTCCCAATACATATGTGTATCTTCTTTTTCCTTGGTTAGGAGAAAAAATAATATCATCATTTTTTTGTTTGAAAATGATACATATATGCAGACTTAATAGGTTCAATTTGTCTTCTTGTTCCTAGAAAAATAGGAATTTGAACATTGTTTGAAGTAATAGATTCTTCATTAGAATTATTACTCGATTCTCCAATGCTTAATTTTGAAAATGATTTGTTAGGAAAATATTTTTCAAATACAAAAGTTGATCTTTTAATTTTTGGAACTGTATTTTCAATATATAATTTTTTTTCTTGATGCTTGCATTTGTAATTGTGTAAAGATTTTTTGTTTTAGAACACTCTCCTTGTCCCACTAGGTCATGGATTAACCATTGTCGAGGGACTTCTAAATCACTCTAATTCATTAGACGAGGTTGTATTACCGTGTCAAATGGTCTTGGTTCAAATATTTCAATGATTTTATTATCGTTCAATCTTGTTTTTGTTTCAGAAAATTTGGTTAATTTGTGAATTGTTTTCCAACGAATAGCCAAATCATGAGAATTTGATTTCATTTCTAATCCTTGTGTTTTAATTCTTATTTTAACTGTGTCTTCAAGATTAGGATCATTTATGGAAATAAAGAAATTTGGTCTAACATTAAACCAAATTACTCCATTAGCCAACTTAGATTGAATTCTTCCAATGATTGCTTTCATTGGGTCCAAAAATCCTTTATAAAAAATCACTGCCAAAATAAAAGTATCTATCCCTTGGCGAAATAAGGCTTTTACGGTTACTTGAATTAATCCAATATGAATATATTGAATTTCAGGATTTTTCTTTTTACATCTTGCAACCTTTTTCTTATCAAAAAAAGGAATATCAATATTTCCTTCTTCTGACCATTTTGCTTGAGTGTTACCACTGTATTGTTCAAACACTCTCGCTAAAAAGAAGTTGAATTTTGAAAGTTTATAAATTTTTGAAACAACAACTTCTTGCATTTTTTTCAAATTTTGCTAATTCTTTGTCGGTAAAAGTTTTTTCTTCTCTGATTACATTTCCAAGTCGAATTGCCTATAATTTTTCTTGAGATATACTATCTACTTCTTGAGATATTTCTTGACTATTAATATTAGTTATCATAAAGATTAGTTCTTCATCTGAACTTTCTTCATCATGAGAAATTTCCTATAAGATTTCTTCTTTATCAGAAATTTCTTTGCCATATATTATTTCAAAATCTTGTTCCTCAAGAACTTTGATCATTTTCTTTGCACTTTTTCCCTGTTTTGGGCATTCTAGTGCATAGTGACCTTCCTCGTTACAAATGTAACATTTACAAGTTTTCTTTTTTGAAACACTTGTTGGTTTCTTTTTTCGAATATACTTTTTTCTTTTTTGAAAAAGTTTTGTTCCTTTTCCAAGGTTTCCATTTATATTTTCTGCATTTTTTTGGAAAATACTTTTTTCTTAAGAAATGTATAATAACCAATTTTACAATTTTCTTTCAAAATTTTATCACAATATTTTTGACCATATTGTGAGTTAGAAATTTGAGTTTTTATTTGTTTTTTCGCCTTTTCTTCTAAACACCGATTTGCTATTAGTCTTAGAACGTAATTAATGCGAAAACCAAGATCATCATATTCTTCCTTCACTATTTTTTTTAAGAAAATCAGGATATGTTTTAATACTTATGATTGTTATCTTTTCTAGATATTACTAGCTTATGTGTAGGATTGGAGGTACTTCCAGTGTTAGTATCATTTTTAACTTCATTTGTTTGAATAAAGTCAAATTTTTCTCCATCTCCCCATGTGCCAAATAATTCGAGATCAATTGGCTATTCTGCCTTTCTTTTCCCTTTATTTATTTCTGGTGAAATATCTTGATCTAATGTTTCTTCAGATGAGGATGATTGGCTGTCATCATCATTAGTTGACATATTAATATCATAATTAAAGTTCTTAAAAGGTTTTCATGTTCTAGATAAATTTATCTTATCTGGTCTAGTAGCCTATTTCTTTCATCAATACCTAAATCTGGGTCTTTATATAATTTTCTCGAATAATCCAATATTTCAATAATATTTTCATATTCAGTCCTATTATAGGTATTGGTTTGAAGTACCATAATATCTTATGTACCATAAAATAGACTAGGAATGAAGTTATCTCCTGGACTATTCATTCCATCATTGTTTATGAAGAATATAGTTTCTAATTTTGTCACCAAATTGTTTATTTGATTTTTTGCTTCTTTGTTTAAGTCAACAGTTATTATAGAACCTAAATTGTCGATTTTAGATTCTATAGACTCAAGTTTGGTTTCCAGATAATTTTGATTTATTTTGTGATTTTTATCTAATTTAGAAAATCAAAAACGCATAATATCGGTAATATTATTTAAACTGAAGGACACACTATTTGTATTTGTAGATTCTTTAGTAATATGCAAATTATGATCATATTTATTATTAACATTATTTTTTATATTTTCAAAGCATATTATATCTTCAAGATTAATTGCCATTATAGATTGTTGTTAGTTCCTAAGACCCTCCTAGTGTATTTATCTGGTGCCTAAAACCTCTCTTTATGATCTTAAAGACTTAATTATGGCCAATAGTCAAAAGATCTTAATGAGTATATGGGTTTTGACATACACTAAGCATATAGGTTTTACAACAACTATAAATGAAACAAATAATTATGAAGATATAAAATACAAAGGATACACAATTTAAAGATTAAACTTGCTGAAGAATTTTTTTTATAACATAAAGAACACCAAACACACACACACATATATATATATCAAAAAATTAGACGTGAAGAGAAATACTTACATAGTTTGACCTTTCTTTTAAAAGCTCTTCACCAGGCACTACAAGAAAAGTACGTATATAACACGGAACTTTTTGCGATGGCTTGTATCCCATCGGAAAAAGTGATATTTTGTGACGGCATTTGAAACCGTCGCAAATAAATGTCTTCTGTGATGGCAGTTACCCCATCGCTAATAAGTACACAAGAAAAAGGGTCTTAAATACATAAGTATTCGTGACGCATTGTGTACCATCACAAACAAAAAAATATATATATATTGAGATGGGGGAAATTTACTATCGTAAATAGTGGACATTTTGTGAAGACAATTCTCTATCGCAAAAAAACCCTTATTAAAATGGCATCGTTTTAATAAATGGATTTTAACATTTGTGACGGTTTATCTATACCGTCACAAAAAGTAAGGAAATATTTTATCTCCCTCTCCTTTAGCCCAATTGGCACTCGATCAAAACCCCCAAAATATTTTCATCTCCAAAATCCCAAAGAACATTCTCCCTCAAAACCCCCAAAATCCCTACCAGTCTCAATCGATGATCGACAGTAGGTTCTTGACAAGCGACGACAGTGAGTGTTCACCGACGATCTCTCTCTTGATGAGCGACGATGACTAGCAATCTCAATTGCTCTCAACGACAGCTAGCAATGGTGCGACGACGGCGTATCACGATCTCACACACACACACACTGATATTATTAGTGAAACCCCCCTTTCCCTTTTTGTTTTTAGAAATCAAAATGAAACACTGCTGGGAAAACTTCCATCAAAATATATTGGACTTCCAAAAAACATTAACAATGAGTTATTTTGGCATATATTAAAAATATTTATTTTTATTTGTTTGTTTTTGTAAAAAGAAAACAAAATATTAAATTTGTTACAAATACGAGAAATTATAAAGAAGAATATAAAATAAGCATTGATTAACTCACTTATTCTCCTCCTCTTTTTTTTATTTTTATTTTTTTTTAATTTTATTTTTTACATTATCATTTTTACTACAACTAAATTTTGCAATCTTTTTATTTTTTGTTCTTGTAACGACTAAGTTATTTTCTAACTAAGTCTTCAAACAAATTATTTTTAAGTTTCTAATATTCATAGAGCATAATGTTTTTAATTATTTAATTATTGAGAATATATTAATATTTATATAATTTTTATTTCCAAATATTCTGAAATATATTTTTCAATGTTTTTACTTTTAAACTAACATAAATGAAATTTTGATCCCAATAACCACTGCTCAACAGGTGTTAATATATAAATATATATATATATATATATGTATATATATTTCTATTAAAATACATATAAAAATATGTACAAAAGTATAGAAATATATAAAATGTATATTAAAATCATATTTTAAATATTTTATTTAATTTTTAATGAACCGACCAGTGAATGATGGGGGAACTACATCCATGAGTAGTACCATAATAATCATTTATTTCTATCATTTTATCTTAACATCTAATATGTTAATCTAATTGTCAACATTATATTAGAGATATATTTGAGTGGTGAACCCATTACATGTTGATATGTGAGATGATAAATGACATGAAAATTTGATAAATATTGTATTATATAAATGAAAATTGTTGGAAATTTATAGTTTTATAGGCTTATTTTGGGCCATCTTTGAGCCCAAATTTAAGTGGGGCCCATACGTGTTTTGGGCCATCAAGTAATCATTTATTCCTAATCATTCATGGGGTTACAAAGTCAACTTTTTACAATCTTCATGGTACCTGCCCAAAAATAAAAAAACAATCTTCATAGCAAATATAAATAAGTTTAACACGTTTGTCAACTAATGAGTAATTTGTTGTAATTATATTTTTCTCTAGGGCATATTTGTTGTAAATATGACTAATTTTGCCATTCTTTCTCTATCTGCCTCTCTCATAATCCTATATCATTATGACCCTTACATTTGTTGTAATTATATTTTTCTCTAGGGCATATTTGTTTTGTATGTGAGATATATATCTCCCAGTAAGTTTGCCTGAAGCAAACTAATGGTGGGGAACACATATGCATGTAGAAAATGACTGGCATTTAAATATATTTATCTATATTGTTGAGAAGATTACAAAAGAAGTGAAGGGTGCATTTGAAGGAAGTATAGATGATGGATAAGAGTTGGATTGATTTGCCAAAATAGGATGTCGAGGGAATACATTAATCTGATTGATCAATTCCTTGTGTTTGCCTACACCAATAGGGTTGAAGGTTCGATGATTAGTTGTCCATATAGGAAATGTGAGAATCGATACCATCTTGTATGAGAGGGTGTACGGGAGCATCTGATTTTGAATGGTTTTTTAAAAAAGTGCAAACATTGGATTAATCATGGGGAATCTTACGTATGTTTACATGGTAATCGAGAGAATGAAACATTGGCTAATTTAGACATTGGGAATGATACAAGGGCTATGGGAAATCCACAAGTCGGTACAAGTGTTGAGGGTAATGCGCCACAGGGGCCTGATCCCTATGCATCTGAACCCCAGCTTGGTCCAAATGTAGAGACTACAAATTATTTCAAACTTCTTCAAGATGCACAAAGTGAATTGTATCTGAGTTGTCAGAAGTTCACATCTTTGTCATTCATTATTCGAATTTGACATCTAAAGGTGCTTAATCAGTGGATAGACAAGTCTGTTGACATGTTGTTTGAGTTATTGAATGAGGCATTCCCGTTGGGTGTGAAACTCTCGGACTCATATTATAAAGCTCAAAAGGTCACAACAGATTTGGGCTTTACGTATGAGACGTGGGATAAATGTCCCAACAGTTGCATGTTGTTCAAAATGAGGACGCCAATCTTGATAAATGTGTCATATGCAACAGTTTTAGATGGAAATCAAATGGTGATGGTGGTTCAAATGGTCCTAACAAAGATGGCAAACGAATAGCTACAAAACAAATGAGGTATTTTCCTTTAAAGCCAAGGTTGCAGAGGTTGTTTATGTCATCCTAAACGGCTAAGTTAATGAGATGGCATGCAGAGGAACGAACTGATGATGGTGTCTTTAGGCATCCTGCAGACTTCTTTACATGGAAATATTTTGACCGTTGGAATATTGACTTTAGTAATGATTGCCGAAGTATAAGGCTTGGCTTAGCATCTGATGGTTTTAAACCATTCAGGACGATAAACATAGTTTATGGCACTTGGCCTGTTGTATTCATTCCATATAACTTGCCGCCATGGCTATGCATGAAGCAACCATTTCTAATTTTATATGTGCTTATTGACAGCCCAAAAGGACCTGGTGACAAGATTGATGTGTGTATGCAACTGTTGATTGAGGAGTTGAAAGAACTATGGAATGACGATGTCTCCACGTTTGATGCATCAACAAATCAAATGTTTCAAATGCGTGCAGCTTTACTGTGGACAATTAGTGATTTTCCTGCATATGCAAACTTGTTAGGATGAAGCACTAAAGGCGAATATACATGTTCTTGTTGCAATAAGGAAATAACATCGTGTTGGTTGAAGCATAGTAGGAAACAATCATACTTGGGTCATTATAGATTTTTACCTAGTGGCCATAAATTTCAAAAGGATAAGTATCATTTGATGGTAGTCGGGAAGTCAGACTCAAACCAAAATTGTTGTCTGGAATGAGATGCTGCTACAATTAGAATCTGAGGGTATTTTAACCTAATACAGAAGGGATGACCTTAAGGAGAGGCATAAGAGACAAGTAGACAAGGAGAAAGCTGGAAATTGCACCCATAGCTGGAAGAAAAAGAATATCTTTTATGAACTGCCATATTGGGAGCACAATCTAATAAGACACAACCTCGATGTGATGCATATAGAGAAGAATGTTTGTGACAATGTGTTGTGGACAATATTAGGGGTTGCAGGAAAATCGAAGGATGGTGTTAATGTTCGGCATGATTTACAAGATATGAATATTAGAAAACCCTTACATTTGCAGTTATGAGGGTCGAATAAAGCTTATTTACCACTAGCACAATTCACGATGACCAAGGATGAGAAAGATTTGTTCTTGAAAGTGTTGAAGGAAGTTAGAGTTCCTGACGGGTATTCATCCAATGTATCGCGTTATGTGCACTCACATGATAGAAGTATTGAGGGACTTAAGAGCCACGATAGTCATATTTTGATGCAACAACTTATCCCATTGACTATTCGAAGATCATTACTGAAGAATGTAATTGAACCCTTGATTGAATTAAGCAATTTCTTTAGACAATTGTGTTCCAAAGTGAATCGTGCGACGGATTTGCAATATATTCAAGATCATATCGCCGTAACACTTTGTCATCTAGAGAAAATATTTCCTTTGAATTTTTTTTGATATAATAGAGCACTTGCATATACATCTAGCTAACGAAGCATTATTGGTTGGAGCAATTTAATTTCGATGGATGTATCCAGCTAAGAGGTATCTTCTTACTTTGAAGCAATATGTGCGTAATAGAGCTCATCCAGAAGGTTCAATTGCTAAAGGATATCTTATAGAAGAATGCATGAATTTTTGTGCACAATATCTCAATGATGTGGAAACCAAATCTAGTCGACCCGTGAGGAACTACAGTGGTGATGATAATCTGGGTCATGCTGTTGATGAAAACACAAGCTTTTATCTTGATAATACTTCTTGGGTACAAGCTTATCAGTATATCTTATTCAATACAAGCACGGTTCAACGATTCATAAAGTAGGTTATGTCACGCACTCAATATTTTATTATGTTTTATTGAATTTTGAACCAAATTTTTTGTATTGATAAATTTTCAATCTACACAGCAAACACCTTGAAGTACTTAAGCCCAAAATGCCTTGTGTCGACGATCATCAGCTTCGGCGTGAACATTTTGAAACTTTTCACATTTGGTTCAAGGAACATATATGTATTTAAATCTACAGATTCTAGTTACCTAAGTCGAACTATATTTTAAATTTTACATTTTTGTTTTAAATATGTCCAAACTTTGTGAAGGACTACTGATGTCACATTTTCTGAAGAGATTATTCCATTAGCAAATGGTCCTCATGACCTGGCAAGGAGGTTCAACGGGTATATAATGAATGGGTTTCGGTATCGAGTAAAGGCCATGGATGACCATCGAGCCACACAAAATTGTGGTGTAGCTTTGAAGGCAGATACGATAAGTTATGCTAGTCGGAAAGACAAGAATCCTCTTGTAGGGTTTGTGTACTATTATGGACAATTGACAGATATTGTTGAGATTCGATATTCCAATAAGAAGAAATATGTGTTTTTTAAGTGTGATTGGATTGACAACATTCACGAAAAGAAAGAAGATGTCTTCAATTTCACGTTGGTCAATTTCAATCATTTGTTGTACCGAGATGATCGAATTACCAATGAACCTTTTATCTTGGCATCCCAAGTAGAGCAAGTTTGGTATGTTGTAGACTCGTTAGAACCAGACTGGCAAGTGGTGGTGAAGATGTCTCCAAAAGGTTTATTTGATATGAATTCGACTGATCAAAAAATCGAGCCATATATGAGCCAACAATTGGAAGAAAATATAATGCTCCGTGATGAAGAAGTTGGTTAGGTGAGGGAAGCCTCAGAAGGACAAACAATTGCTGTTCAAATAGACTGATATTTAATCAACATCAATAATTGAATTAAGGCCAAGGTTGTAGTTAATCATCAGTTTCTTAATTTACTTTGTTTTTGTAATTGTATTAGTTCAATTAATGTCATATTATAGTTGATTCAAAACCATTCTCTATGTTTCTAATGTCAATTAATTTTATATTGCTTACAGATTATTATGAGCAGGAAGAGAAAGCCTAATCATCCCCTGCGCATGATGTCCAATGTGGTACATAAGAGGACATCAGTAGCACCACCATCAGAGGAGGCATCACATCGACCACCATTGGAGGGGCCATTAGTGCTACCACCATCTAACCAGCCATCGCAGTGACCACTATTAGTGGCACCAACATGAAAGGAGGCATCCTAGCGACCACCATCAGAGGAGCCATTAGTGCCACCACATCGACCACCATCAGTGGCACCATAACAGCTATCATCTACTCAGCCTCCATGCCTACCATCAGTGCGTCCACCATCAATGGCACCGTAGCAGCTATCATCCTGACTAAAGTCATCATATTCACAGCCAACTGCAAGTATATCATTTGCTTTGATTTGTATGAAAATTATTTAAATATACATTTATTTATTCTCATTATATATAACTTGTTTATTATCATTGTATTTTCTAGACCCTTCGACTTCTTCACAGCCCACCTCAGGTATAAGAATTCGATATGTATTAACATTTTTTAAATTTGCATTTGTTTATTATCATTGTATATTGTTTATTCTTATTGTATATCGCAGGTCATGTTAGTTTTTCATCAACCTCGATTAGGCATGGTAGAGGATTTGCCAAGGGCATTAAGGAGTGGGGTATTGGTACAAAGTTGGACATACAATTTGACGAAAATCACTGCCCAATAGGGGATAATGTGTCTAAGTTAACTATTCACTTGGCATTATTATGTGCAATGGTAACATTGTTCCTCTTACTTTTCTTGACTGGATCACTATGCCTAACGATATTATCGATGCTATTTGGACAGATGTAAAGGTAAAAGTATATTTTTGTCCAAAAATTCAAATTTCAAAATTGTGTTATTATTATTTGAACCTTCAAATTGTGTTTTGTAGGACAATTTGAATGTATGTCCAAAGGAGTATAAGCCAATCTATATGAGAACTTGCAACAACATATGGAAGGATCACAAGAATAAAATTAAGACCAAGTATTTCAAGCCTAGAAGTTCTGATCCCAATCTAAAGGATGATGTTCCTTTGCACATTGTGCCAAGCCAGTGGGAAGAACTTGTGGAGTATTGGCGTACTTCCGATGCTGAGGTGTACAAATAAGTTATATGTATTATATGTAAACATACAAATCATATTTATGAACTGCCATTTGTTGAATCTGTTATAGAAAATTGCGACTAGGAACACTAAAAATTGGCAAGCTCAAGGCATACCTCATACCACAAGGCGTACAACTTTTGCTCAGATTCGGCATGATGTTTATATTTTATTATTTTTATTTTTTTATATATTTGAAAATTATTTGGATTCTAATTTTCATATTTCTAAAAAAATCTAGATAACCACCAAAGGGGAGTCTACTGATAAGATGAATGTTTAGCTTATGAGATGTAGAGCAGATGACCCTGAGGTTATCCAGACCTTGGTAGTTTCCGAACACCTAACACTGAATTTAAATTTTATTTTTTATTTTTTTGTGTCAACCATCTTAATTTGACATATACTTGTATGTCTTGTTCAATACAGGATGAGTTTAATCGTCAACTTTTCGTGCTACATGAGGATTGCCGGACTTTAGAGGCTAGGAATGCCATTTTCCATGTGTTGATAGGTCATGACAGACATGGAGATTGTCGCACTTATGGAAGAACTATGCGTTAGAGCGTGGTGTATAAAGATGGTGCTGGGCCATCATAGTCAACACCCCAGCCATCGACTATTGTTCAGATCACCCAGCAGGTTCGTGCGGAGCTAAATGATGAGTTGAGAGAGGAGCTGAGGAAGGAGATGGAAGTTGAGTTTTCTACACATTTACAACAGATGATAGATGAGATGATGGCCTTTGTGTCACAGGGGGCAAGTGTGGATCCCAACAGATAGGTTCGATATAAATTAAATTATTTGATAGTTAAATTTTCACACAACATATATATAATAAAATTCAAATATGATTAACATATTATGTATGGATTGTCATAGGCTCCTGATGCATCGAGTAGCCATCACGTATTTAGAGAATCTGTAGGAGATGAGACTCCATATACACCACCACTAGAAGATCAGTTATAAAATGTATCTCTGCATTCTAAGCTAAGAATAACCATATATTAACTGTACACAGCGCAAAATGATCACCTAGGCACACAAAACTTAGCACACACGACCACCTAGGCACGAGAGACTTGTGGGAGAAGATAGGACTTGAATCCGGCTCCCGGTTTGGGAGTTAAGGCCGGATTTCACTCTAGGTAAACTAGTTTCTTAAGAAACTTAGGAATTGAGGTGTTAATGCCCTAAAATCACCAAATGGCTTTGGAGTAGCATGAAACTTGGCACACGCGACCGCCTAGGCACGGGAGACTTGTAGAAGAAAACGAGACTCGAATCGGGTTCCTGGTTTGAGAGTTAGGACTGGATTTCACTCTAGGCAAACTAGTTTCTCAATAAACTTAGAATTCGAGGTGTTAACATCCCAAAATCAACAAACAGCACCGGAGTAGCACGAGAGTTGGCACGCACGACTGCTTAGGCACGAGAGACTTGTGGGACAAAATGAGACTCGAATCGGGTTCTCGGCTTGGGAGTTAGGGCAAGATTTCACTCTAGCCAAACTAGTTTCTTAAAAAACTTAGAATTCAAAGTGTTAACTCCCTAAAATCACGAAACGGCATCGGAGTAGCACAAAACTTGGCACACATGACCGCCTAGGCACGAAAGACTTGTGGGAGAAGGCGGGACTCAAATCAGGTTCCCGGTTTGAGAGTTAGGGCCGGATTTCACTCTAGGCAAACTAGTTTCTCAAGAAACTTAGAATTCGAGGTGTTAACGCCCCAAAATCGCCAAACGGCATCGGAGTAGCACGAAACTTGGCATACACAACCGTCTAGGCACGAGAGACTTGTGGAAGAAGATAGGACTCGAATCGGATTCTCAGTATGAGAGTTACAGCCGGATTTCACTCTTAAGAAACAAACTAGCTTCTTAAGAAACTTAAAATTTGAGGTGTTAATGCCCCAAAATCACCAAACAATGTTGGAGTAGCATGAAACTTGGCACACACGATCGCCTAGGAGCGAGAGACTTGTGGGAGAAGACAAGACTCGAATCAGATTCCCAGTTTGGGAGTTAGAGCCGTATTTTACTCTTCAGAAACAAACTAGTTTCTAAAAAAACTTAGAATTTTAGGTGTTAATGCCCCAAAATCACCATATGACGTCGAAGTAGCAACAAACTTGGCACACACGACCGCGTAGGTATGAGAGACTTGTGGGAGAAGACGCGACTCAAATCGGATTCCCAGTTTGGGAGTTAGAGCTAGATTTCACTCTTAAGAAACAAACTAGTGTCTTAAGAAACTTAGAATTTGAGGTGTTAATGCCCCAAAATCATCAAACGGTGTCGGAGTAGCACGAAACTTGGCACACACGACTTCCTAGGCATGAGAGACTTGTGGGAGAAGATGGGACTCGAATCGGATTCCCAGTTAGGGAGTTAGAGCCGTATTTCACTCTTAAGAAACAAACTAGTTTATTAAGAAACATAGAATTCGAGGTGTTAATGCCCTAAAATCAGAAAACGTTGCCGGAGTAGCATGAAACTTGGCACATATGACTGCCTAGGCATGAGAGACTTGTGGGAGAAGATGAGACATGAATCGGGTTCCCGGTTTTGGAGTTAGTATCGGATTTCACTCTAGGCAAACTAGTTTCTTGAGAAACTTAGAATTCGAGATCTTAATGCCCCAAAATCACCAAACGGTGTCGAAGTAGCACGAAACATGGCACACACCACTGCCTAGGCACGAGAGACTTGTGGGAGAAGACGGGACTCGAATCGGGTTCCCGGTTTTAGAGTTAGGGCTGGATTTCACTCTAGGCAAACTAGTTTCTCAGGAAACTTAGAATTCGAGGTGTTAACGCCCCAAAATCACCAAACGGCATCGGAGTAGCATGAAACTTGGCACACACGACCGCCTAGGCACGAGACACTTGTGCGAGAAGAGGGGACTTGAATCGGATTGACGGTATGAGAGTTAGAGCCGGATTTCACTCTTAAGAAACAAACTAGTTTCTTAAGAAACTTAGAATTTGAGTTGTTAATGCCCCAAAATCACCAAACGGCATTGGAGTAGCACGAACCTTGGGACACACGACGGCCTTGGAACGAGAGACTTCTGGGAGAAGACGGGACTCGAATCAGATTCCCGATTTGGCAGTTAGAGCCATATTTCACTCTTAAGAAACCAACTAGTTTCTGAAGAAACTTAGAATTTAAGGTGTTAAAGCCCCAAAATCACCAAATGGCATCAGAGTACCACGAAACTTGGCACACATGACCGCCTAGACACGAGAGACTTGTGGGAGAAGACAGTACTCAAATCGGATTCCCGGTTTGGGAGTTAGAGCCAGATTTCACTCTTAAGAAACACACTAGTTTCTTAACAAACTTAGAATTTGAGGTGTTAATGCCCCAAAATACCAAACGGAATTGGAGTAGCACGAAACTTGGCACAAACGATTGCCTAGGCCTGAGAGACTTGTGGAAGAAGATGGGACTCGAATCGGATTTCCAGTTTTGGAGTTAGAGCCATATTTCACTCTTTAAAAACAAACTAGTTTATTAAGAAACTTAGAATTTGAGGTGTTAATGCCCTAAAATCACCAAACGGTGTCGGAGTAGCACGAAACTTGGCACATACGACTGCCTAGGCACGAGAGACTTGTGGGAGAAGACGAGACACAAATCGGGTTCCCGGTTTTGGAGTTAGTGTCGGATTTCACTCTAGGCAAACTAGTTTTTTAAGAAACTTAGAATTTAAGGTATTAACTCCCTAAAATCACCAAACGGCATTGGAGTAGCACGAAACTTGGCACACATGACCGCCTAGGAACGAAAGACTTGTTGGAGAAGACGGGACTCAAATCGGGCTCCCGGTTTGGGAGTTAGGGCAGGATTTCACTCTAGGCAAACTAGTTTCTCAAGAAACATAGAATTCGAGGTCTTAACGCCCCAAAATCATCAAACAGCGTTGGAGTAGCACGAAACTAGGCACACACGACTGCCTAGGCATGAGAGACTTGTGGGAGAAGACGGGACTGGAAACGGGTTCCCATTTTTAGAGTTAGAGCCAGATTTCACTCTTAAGAAACAAACTAGTTTATTAAGAAACTTAGAATTTGAGTTGTTAATTCCCCAAAATCACCAAACGGCGTCGGAGTAGCACAAAACTTGGCACACACAATCGCCTAGGCACGAGAGACTTGTGGGAGAAGATGGGACTCAAATCTGCTTCCCGATTTGAGAGTTAAAGCCGGATTTCACTCTCAAGAAACTTAGAATTGAAGGTATTAACGTCCCAAAATCACCAAATGGCGTCGGAGTAGCACGAAACTTGGCACACATGACCGCCTAGGCATGAGAGACTTGTGGAAGAAGACGAGGCTCGAATCGGGTTCCCAGTTTGGGAGTTAGAGCCGGATTTCAGTCTAGGCAAAATTATTTACTTAATTATCTTTGTAATTGTATAGTATAGTTACACGTTTATGTTTTTTTTGTAATTAACATATTAACACATAATTATATTGCTATTAATTATATTTATTTTTTATTTTTAGATATTTCTCGAGTAAGAGTTTTGTTTCTTATGGAATGTATGTCTGTGAAGAATGCGACTAATTTTTGTTTTTGTTACCCACAAAGAATGATGAGCAAAACTTGTAATTTTGGTTTATGTTATTTTGAATTATGAACAACATTATGTATTTAAATATTATATATATATATATATATATATATTATGAAACATTATATAGTGGGGTAATTTTGTTGATGCGTAATTAGGAATGTAAGAATATTTTTATTATGGAGAAATTATTATTTTTATATAGGAATTTTTATATTATTATGCAATTATTGGTTTCTTTTTCAACTATTTTTCATTTAATACAGGTAATTTTAATATTTTTAATAATTTTATTGTAGTTTTTTTTTTTTGTTTTTTTTTTTTTTTTTTGTGCGACGGCACTACACTGTCACAAAAAAACTGGTAATTTTAATAATTATATTGCATTTTTTTTTTTTTGCGATGGCACCATACAGTCGCAAAAAATATTAGGACCATTGCCGACAGTAGGCATGCCGTCGCAAAAAAAAGAACCATTTGTGACAGCATTTTTTGTCGTCTGAAATAACTATTTTAGCAGCGGTAAAATGGTGCCATCGCAAAAATTCTGACTTTTTTACATATTATAGTCGACAGCAAATTGTCGTCGCAAAAGGTACCAATTGTCGTTGCTAAAAAAAGGCAATGGCATGATGCCGTCGCTAAAAGTTTTTTGCAGCGCCCTCTGTTGTGACCCTCCATTTTCCGTCGCTAAAACTTTTTTCAAACGGCATGAAGAGTATTAGTGACGACACCTATAGACTGCCCTGAACTCGCTCTGCGCGCGAGGGCACGAATTGTGTTCTAGCTACTACAGTTCGGACTCCTATCACGATTCTGAATCTAATCTCACAAAGTGAAATGTAAGATTGATAAATCACCAAAGAGTCCAAATCCGGCAAATCGTTTTGAAAAATCAATTTTAATCAAAAAGCGCCAAACATGGACTGCTTTGCCAAATTTCAGAGTCGCCACCTAAATATTTTATTTTGGAAAATTTAGGAAACCCTGACTCGTGCCTAAGGCCACATGTTTGTCGTCACCAAAGTTGCGTCAGCTCGGGAACTTGGATACGAGAGGGAAAGGTCCTGAAATGAGCACCCTCGCTTGCTCAATCAAAGATCGGCCTCTACTAACATGATATGTTGTTTTTGAAAACACATGTGTTCTTATTCCAGTTTATTAACCTAACTTACTATGTGATGCGCACAACACACAAGTATAGACTAAATCACTCAAATTTGGAAAAAAAACATCTCATGTTTGTTTTTCGAAAATGGTTTGAAGATGCTACTCGCAAGTAGGCTAAAATGCGGATTTGTGACTCTCAAGTGGGCTTAAGAAAACATGATTTGCCACAAACAAGTGGACTTAAAATGCACATTTTGATGAATTGTTCTAATACAAGCAATGAAGCCTTCATCCGTAGGCATTCATGCAGTTAATCACTTAAGCACATAGCCTCATGGCAAGCATGCAGTTAATCACTTAAGCACATAGCCTCATCCATAAGCATTGATCCTTTCTCTCTCTCTCTCTCTCTCTCTCTCTCTCTCTCTCTCATGATTTTGTTAGAGCTTCAAGTTGAGTTTTCATCTTTTCAACATCACCTATGAGGTAGGAATACTTTTAACCTTATATATCTATATTTTGATTTGATTATGTGTTAGTTTTCATGATATATGTATGGTATGAGATAGATGATTTGATTTAATGGGTATTTATGGAAAAAGAAGAAGAATGAGGTTTTTCTTCAATAATTTTGTAATGTTTGAACATTCTTAAATAAAATCAACTTTGATTAGATGATTCTAGGATTGATAGAGAATATGGAAAAAAGCCCTAAATTCTACAAAACCCTAGCTAAGGATTTTTGTGTTTAAGAGATAATTGGAAATAAATTGATATTGTGTGCATGTGTTGAGACATCTTGTGATGAGGTAAATTTAGGGGTTTGTTGAAATGATATGTTGTGTGATGCGTTTGGTACCCACGCGAGGAAATTAGGTGCCCATGTGCCCGATCATGTGAGGACAATAAATGTGGGGAATGTTTGAGATGTCCACGTGCCCGATCATGTAAGGACAATAAATGTGGAAAGTGTGAGGTGCCCATTGGCCCATTCATCTAAGGACAAAAAATGTGAGATTGTTTGGAAAGGTTTTTTTATTTTTTTCTACATATATATATATATATATATATTCATATGGATTTATTTTAAATAAAAGTCTTGGAGCAAGGTATTTTGGGTTACACATAAATATATCAAATGTTTATATACTTTATTAAATGTATTTTCTACTGAGTATTAACTCATTCCTATCATAACAAATATTTCAGGTTATAATGATGTGCCTTCACTCAACTAATAGTTGGTGGAGATATTGATAGAGCATGAAGGATTATTTGAATGTTTTATATGATCACAACCACCGGACTTATGTGTTTGGGATGAAAATTCTACTTATGTGTGTAATCAAGGCCCAAGCCTTGAAAAGTGTAAGCCCTCTTTGGGCATTTTGTCATATCTCTTTTATTTCTTGAACTATAATGTATGATTATTGAGATTGCTAATGTTGTAAAGTGAAATGTAACTTTTATGAGAAAGATAGACATTGGACTTGTGTAATGGTTATACTCTGAGTTATTTTCTATAATCCTTCTTTATATTTTGAAATTGGAGATTGATAAAGGTTCGGTAATTATAAAATGGATTAAAAGATCAAGGCATTACAGTTTTGACACCTTAGAAGGATTGTAGAGAGAGAAATAGAAATTGAAGCAAAGGGTATAATGGGAACAAGCTAGCTTTGGTCCTCTAATGGTGTTTAGGATTCTGGGTTGTCTAGGTTTTGGCTCTAGGAATCCATTTTCAGAGATTTCTTAAGGAAGAAGATGATGGGTTTTCAGTAGGGGTTTGATGTGTGTAATGAGAGCAAACGGGTTCATGGTGGTGCGGTAGTGGTGGTGGTAGTAAGGAAGATGACGGCGAAGAATGGAGGAGAAAGTGGCATAGGGATTTGGGTAATTTAGGGAATGATGAGCGAGAGGAAGAGAGTGTGAGTTTGCATCTTTCTTTTGAAATTTAGGGTCAATATATATATATTTAAATTTTTATATTTAAATCTGATGGTAGAGGCCAAATTGATACAATTTCAAAAACTTTAGGGTTAAAATTGAAATTATTTGAAGTCTAGGGGTGTAATTGATCATCGAGGCAAAGTATAGGGTTAAAAATGAAATTTTCACCCAAAAAAAACACAAACTTATTTGTAATTCAGGTAACTTAGGCAACTTAGGCTCAAAACAACATTGCGCTGCATGTTGAGCTTGGGTAACTCTCAGTACAACTCGGGTTGAGCTTAGAAAATTTCTCAACATGCTCAAATCTGCCCAAATCTGCCCAAATTACAACCTTAGTCATAATGAAACACCACTTAAAACATAACCGAAAGCCCTTTTGGTCATAATCAAAATAGCAACCACAAATAGTTATAACTAAGTTATAACCATCAACCCAAAGAATCATAACTCAATCGTGACTGTAGCTTGCTTTTTGTGCTTCTTTTGGATGCGATAGCCTACAGTTCGGACTCCCGTGGTTTTGAATCTGATCTCACAAGTGCAATGTGAAATAGATAAACAAAAAAGAGTCCAAATCTAGCAAATCTTTTGGAAAATTGATTTTGAATCAAAATGCCAAAAATGGACTACTTTGCCAGATTACAAAATTGCCACCTAAATATTTTTGGAGAATTTAGGAAACTTGAGACTCATGCCAAAGGCCACTTATCCGTCATCACCAAAGTGTCTCGGCTCGAGAACTAAGGTACGAGAGGGGAAGGTCTTAAATTAAGCACCCCACTCGTCCGATCAAAGATCGGCTTCTACTAATCATGATGTGATTTTATTTACATTATATGCTCTTATTCTGATTATTTAGGCTAGCATTATTATGTGACGCACACAAGTACAAACTAATTTGCAAAAATTGGAACACTTTGATTTCATGTTTGTTTGGAAATTGTTTTGAATATGTGTTACTCGAAAAAATTATCTCATATGTACATTCATCAAATCATCCAAATTTGAGCAATTAGCCTTCATCCACAGACATTCAAACAAGTTTCACTTAAGCACTTAGCCTCATAGAAAATATGCTTGATATGACAACAATCACACACATGCAACACATGCAAGGCAAGCCAAGCCAAAAGAAACAAAATAGTTAGACAGATGCATGATCCTAACTAATGTAACACATGTAATATGCAATTAATAGGCTCGACTACTAGCATGGCATGGGAATCAGTTTGATAGGATGCAGTTTGAGCACATTTTCAAAGAAGTATTTAAATAACAATGTGAGTTAGAATGATGCACCGAGCCTAATTCATGCAATACAATGGATGCTTTATACATAGGAAATGCTAAAAGAAATATAATGTTCTAAGCTACCCATTATAACATATTAAATAAAAGGGAGAAAGCAAGGGGGTTGGAAGACATACATGTTATTACACATTGGCCCTCGCACAAGAGGGTCCAAATAAATAGCCTAGCTAAGTTAATTAACTAGCTGTTACAAACCAAATGAAATAAATTGACTACGCTAGCTAATTATTACAAATTGAAATTAACTAAATAATGAAACTACCTAATTAGTTACAAATGGGAATTCACTAATTATTACACGTGGGATCAACTAATTTAATTAACAAATTAACAACTAATTGAACTCGAGCGGGGTAGTGAACTGTGCATGCCAACACAAACATCCTCCTGGAAACACTTCTGTTTTGCTGCAAGGACTATTCTGCCTCAGAAAAAACTCTTGTTTTGCCTCTGCTTCTACTCTATCTTTCAAGAAAACAACACTGCCTACAGACACAAAACTGACCGATTGCCTAGAAGTAGTGGACGGCCAGCTGCAAATAGTGGCTGGCTGGCCAGTAATGTAAATATGGCCCTGCTGCAATAGAATATGAATAGAGTAGAAACATGGTGTTTCCAGGGGATATTCATCCTCTCTGTCTCTCCCTATCATGAAATTGCTCAAAAGAGGAGTAGAATCGATTCGCAAATCATCAATAATTGCAAAGTTGTTGCATGATGATCTATGGCTGGATTGGACAAAAGCTCAATAAGGGAAACCAAATGACCAACAAAACCTCCTCCCTATCATGAGATGGATCAAGGAAAGCTATTGAAATTTTACTCTCAAACCATTATCATCACTAATAAGTATGAAATGGCCTAAGACTCAATGGGTTCAACTAACGTCTGGTTGAACCCCAAACCATATTATTATCTTATTCTATTTTAGCCCCAATTTTATTACTCCATTTTAATTACCTTTCCATTCATTAGTCAATTAAGTCCAATAATGAAGATTGAGTCCACTAATAGAGAGAAGTATCAAAAAAAGGGTTGTTTTGGGCATAAGAGGGATGTCATGCCATTAGTAATGAACCTCTAAAGAGATTAAAAACCATTAAGCACAATGATCTCTATCTCAAGCTTAAACAATCAATCGGTTGAAACAATTCTCAAGGCAAGAAAAAGAACCAAGAAATGAAAGAGGTGCAGAGGTGATTAAAGATGATCACAAGTATGGAAAGAACTAAATAAATGATATCAACTCAAATATGTCGGTGTCTAGTGCCTAAAACACCAAACCTATGAGGACCATTACACTACAAGAATACTATGCAAAGCATAAAGGCAACTAACACCTAAAATCAGTCGCAAATTAGCTCAAAACAGTGATAGAATCAAGGTAAAAATAATTAAGCTAGTAAACAAGCACAAGAAGGAGAGGCTACCCCTCCCTCATTCCCTCTTTTTTTTTTTGCGATTTAAAAACATGATTTTTAGCCTCTGAAAAACTCTGAAATTTAGTGGTAAAAAGTTCAAAAAAAGTTGATGAAAGGAAGGGAAACACAAGGGCAAAAGCCTAAGAAGCAAGCTTCAAAGAAAGGTGGTCCACCCCTCTACCTTTAATGGTTTTAAACTACAAGTTTCAGCCTGAAAATACAGGGGAAAAACAACCCAAAAATAGCAATAAATACAGTAGATAAATAAGGGAAACAAAGCTAGGAATTATATCTCTTGAACAGGAGTATCTCTTTTGAATTATAAACCACCAATTCACACCCTCAAGAGCTAAGATGCAAGCTTAAACACCTCAGCAAAGAATCCTCGAAGTTTGGTTTAGAGAGTGTAGGTCAAGAGTAGGTAAGGTGCAAGAGAGAGAGAGAAATATTTTCAAACTTTTGCTCCACAAAATTTTTCTCACCCTTATATCATAAGAGAGGGTCATCTGTATATAGAAATATATGAAAGACTCTCGAAAATATAAAAACAAATATAGCTGGTATGGTGCATGCATCTGTGGAGACAGCTAACCAAAAATATCTGGTTTTTGCATAAGTGAATGGTAGACCACTAATAGGGGCCAATCGGCCACTAGTGGGCCTGCAGGTCTCAGATGGTCAGGCTTGAAAAGCTGTTGTTTTGGTCTAAAAAAAAATGGTGCAAAGTTGGCATGTTTCTAAGACTCAAAACTGAGGCTTCCTGCTGAGGAATTCAAGCATTTGACAAGCATATACAAATTCATCATTCGGTGATCACTCGGTGGTGCCCAAGTTTTAAGAGTGGTCAAAAATGGGGTGTCTACAATTGCCCCTCTTTGACAGAGCTTGAAGTCATGAAATGATGTAAGTGATTGTCAAAGCCCGGAGATGACCCATTCTAACAAGGCCGTAAGACTTAGGCAAACAAACAAAATGCAGATGTAGTTGGTTGGACCTGAGGGTTGCCTACATATCCCGTTGAAAAGAATCAAACCAGTGTAGTTTAGGGGCAGAATACAAATGATACACAATGTAACGAAATAATCAAACCACAAGCAGTGCAAAACACACGAATACCATAAAGAAATGGAGATGCAAAATCAAACTACGTTTTATACAGAAAATAAGTGGGCACGGCCAAATGAAGCCTAACACAGGCTAAGTGCCCGCACCCTCAATACTGGCGTTAGCACAGCACGGGTGCTTACACATAACAGAACCATGTTTCAACGTGAAAGGGGTGTGAGCACATTGTAGACACCCCATTTTTGACCGACCATAAGACTCAGACGTCACCGATTGAGCGCTCGGTGATGTTGCATATTGTGCTCGTTCAGAAGTCTCAGAGTCACGGCTGTGAGCCCTGCCTCCGGACTTCCGAACCCTCTTCTGTACCTTGTCTTGGTTTGCGAACCAGACTCGGTTTTCTCTGTTTCTTTCCTTGAAGGGAGGGAGAGGTCCTGTAGACCATCTCTCCATGGCCGTAGGCTACATTTCGTGGCCGTAGGCCTTTTTGCCCATTTCGGAGCCCGGTTCCCGGTTTTCAGAGCTGTCAGGCCGTGTGCCTCGGTTCGGGACCGTCTAACCATCTCCGATTCCTCCGGTTTTTGGCATACATCTTATTTACTCACTTTTGAGGGACACTGAGGTCTGAGAGACCCACTTCGTGGTCGAATGCCACTTTCGGTGCTTAACAGCCTGTTTTTAGGACCCCAAATTGCGTATTTTGGCCCCCGAGCATTCGTTTTGCATCGGTTTTCGTTCATTTTTGGCAGGTACCTCTGTTTTATCACCAGGAAGGTCACTAAAGGGTGGGAGGCCAGCAATTGTCTCAGCAACCGGTTATATTCCTCCGGCGCTCTCCGACGCCCGTTTTTCTCACTTCCGAGCCAATGTTGACCACCCTAGGGCCATTTTCTTCAACCCCAAACCACATATTTGTGTTGTACACACATGGGAGGACCCTAAAAGTCTATGGCCGGCCAGTAATTGTTGTTGAACCTTTTGAACCCCTTCTAAAAGTGGCTTGTTGTCTCTCTGCTTCTGATTGCCAATTTCAACGGAGGGTCTTGTTGAGTATACATGGGAGGACACCTTTTTGTGGTGGCCGGCCCAAAATTCCTCTGGACCATTTTGCCCCTTGGCCGGCCGGCCATAGGGGGTGGCCGGCCGGCCATGTTCCTTGGGATGTGTGCTTTGCAGCTGTATAGCTTTTTCCCCCAAAATATCTGATTTCGGGGGACTTTGGTAGAAGGGGGGAACTTAATCCCATTTTCTCTCCACTTTTTCTCTCCCTTTCTCCTCCATCCTTGCATACATACAGCAGCTCTAGCTCTCCCTCAAGGGTTGAAAAACTTGGTTTCAGCATATAGATACATATCTCTCTCATTTCCTCTCAAAATCTCTAAGTTTTGCACCATATCTCCATCACTACCAAGCACCACCACCACCACTCCATTTCCAGCCGCTTGGGGAGCTTTCCAGCAGCTAGGAAGCAACATTCCTTGGTCCAAGAGGTAGCAAAGAAGTGGTCTTCAAGGGTAAGTGCCAATCTCCCTCTTTTGTAGCACTTTTTTGTACCATTGCTTCGGCCTATTTTATTGCTGTTTTGGGCTCCGACCCTAACTGAAAGGGTCATTTTTTTGAGCCATTATTCATGTTTGTTTAAGCGCTCAACCCTGTTTGAGCCCCCCATTTGGTACTTGCTTCAATACCCCCTTGTATGCCATTATTTTGCATGGTATTTCTAGCCTATGTGTGATCTGTTTTTGAGCATGATATAAACTGTGAGTTGGCTTATTTTGAGTCCCTCTACAACATTGTAGAAGGGCTCAACACTGTTGGGCGCCTCCATGCTGTACTTACCATTATACCCCTCTTTGGCACCCATTTTTGCATGCTTTTTTAGGCTTATCTTGCTCCTGTTTTCGGCCATGATCATGACTGAAAGTGGCCATATTTTGACCCTCTTGTCATGTTTCATGAAGGGTCTTTTTCTGTTTGATGTATTTTTGGCCTACTTCATGTTATACCCTCTTGTGACCTTAATCTTGCATTGCATTTTGAGCATGTTTTCATACTGATTTGAGGCTTTTCATATACTGTAAATGTTCATATTTTTAGTCCCTCTTCAGTGTTGTAGAAGGGTATTTTTCTGTTTGGGCTTTTCATCTACCACTTGCTTCATAGCCTCCCTTACGGAGCCATTTTTGTATGCCATCTTGGCCCTACTTGTGATTGCTGTTTGACCATGTTTTGTACTGTAAAAATGTGAGTTTTGGGGCTGCCTTGCTTCTTCCTTTTCCTGTCATGTATCAATTATGCATGTATTGTATAGCTGTAGGCCATTTTATGCATTGAAATCCATGTTTCGGGATCATTTCATGCATCGGGTATTATTTCGCCTCATTTCAGGGCTGTTTTGCCCCTCATTTTGCCACTGATTTTTGCATGTTTGCATATCATATTCCATGTCTTTGCCATGTCTCATTATAGTGGCATTTCGGTGCCTGAGGGTCCGTTCTCGGTTTGTGTGCCCGTGGGCACGCACTTCGAGGTATCTTGTTTTCATCTGATGGCCTCCTATGTGAGTGTGGCTGAGGCTCTCTCATGTTGGTGTAAGCCCATTATTGCATTGCGTATGCCATTTCATCCATAGCATTGTGTATGCCTGGTTGTGTATTACCTCGTACAGCGTGTATGCCATTCCATGACATTGTGTATGTTAGGATTGTATATTAGCTGCATTTCATGCATATCATGCATATTGCATCGTGTTCGGGATAGGAGTTAGCCCGGGCACGGGAAATGAGGCGCGTTCCGTACTACGAGTGATGGAACGGGTCTCAATTCCCAAGTCACCGACACTCCGGATTATCCATGATGGAGTTAGGTTTTGTTGTAGCATTCATATGCATTCACCCTATATTGAGTTGTGCAATTCGACTCCTCGGCCATCATGCATCGATATGCGTGATTGGTGGCACGAGGATCGAGGCATGCATATATTTGTGAAATGCATTGCTATGCCCCTTTCCTGCTCTCTGTTGCAGCAAAATGAAGAATCAGCAACTTTTCGGAGTCTGGCACGCATTTCAAGAAAAGGTGTAAACAAAGGCTAATTGTGGCATCCCAGTGGATTTCCGCGCAAGGCAGCCCAAACATGCAGCATTCATCAGAATCAGGGCAGCCCCTGGCTTGCACGCCAGTTTACAGTTTTTCTTACTTAATTTGTTAATTAATTAGGAATTTGTATATTATTCGGACTGTAATATTTTGGACTGTATTATTCTTTCATTTGGGACTGTATTATTTATTCGGACCCTCTGTGTGAGGGCATAATTGTAATAAGTGTGGGTGGGTGTGATGTATGTCTTCCAACCCCACGTCTTTCTTCCCTTTTATTTACCTGCTTATGATGGTTAGATATAGGGCATATTTCAATTAGCATACAGTATGACAGCATGTTTGCATCATTCATCTGTTTTGCACGCACCGGGCTCGGCGCATCATACAAACTGCATTTGTATTTCAATTCCAAATTGAATACGTGTTAGTTGTAGCATCCCATATGCCATGTTTAGAATAGCCGATCCTGCTATAATTCGCATCTTTGCATGTGTTGCATCAGGCAATTCTGTGTATCTAGGATCATGCATGGATTTCTAACGAGCTTCTGTTTTGGCTT
Source organism: Camellia lanceoleosa (assembly GCA_025200525.1). NCBI lineage: Eukaryota > Viridiplantae > Streptophyta > Magnoliopsida > Ericales > Theaceae > Camellia > Camellia lanceoleosa. Next base: position 48,092,273 of record CM045767.1, read on the forward strand.
AGAGTACTTGGTGAGTTTTATGCTTTAGCATCCTTGCATGTGTGTAAGTGACTGCCATGAATAGCATGCTTACTATGAGGCTATGTGCTTATGTGATATAACTGCCTTGAATGCCTGTGGGTGGAGGTTGAGTTACTTGGATTGGAATAATTCATCAAATGTTTGTTTTAAGCCCACTAGATAGTGGCAAAATCACGTTTTCTAAGCCCACCCGAGGGTGACAAATCCACGTCTTAGCCTACTTGCGGGTAGCACCATCAAACCATTTTTCAAACAAACAAACATGAAATGTTTTGTTCCAATTCAGACGACCCAGTCTATACTTGTATGCTGTGCGTATCACATAGTAACCTAGGCTAATAACGGGAATAAGAACATACAACGTTTTCAAAAACAGATATCATGGTTAGTAGAGGCCGGTCTTTGACCGGGCGAGCGGGGGTGCTCACGAAGTGACCTTCCCCAATCGTACCCAAGTTCCCGAGCCGAGGCAACTTTGGTGATGACGGACACGTGGCCTTTGGCACCGAGTCAAGGTTTCCTAAATTTCCCATTTAAAAAACATTTAGGTGGCGACTCTGTATCTGGCGAAGCAGTCCATGTTTGGCACTTCTTTCAAGAAATCTATTTTCAAAACGATTTGCCGGATTTGGACTCTTTGGTTCAAGATTGAGGACCGTGACATTTGTGTCCATCGAACTGTAGTGACCCAATATCGAACCAGAATGGGGGGGACTCACACTCCCTTTCACCGGGATGCGTTCGGGGACGTCTACAGTTTCTGGCGACTCTGCTGGGGATTTAGAGAACTTGACTCGAACTCATGATATCTAGTTTTGACTACACTTGTGTGTTTCTTTGCATTGCATTTGCATTGGTGCGCCTAGGACACCGTGTTTGCCATATGCCATTCCCGAACGATTTGCCGGAGGCTTGTCTTGTTAAGGCATGTCCATAAGGCTGATCGGCTCTGGGCTCTGAAAGCATGGGAACATAAACCCCGGTTTTACCGGGGCACCCTTTTTGACCATTCGACCTAGTGCATATTCGGATCCATAGTGACCATTCCAAACTAGGACAGGTTGCTTACCCGTTTATAGGTTGTTTGAAACCGCTGTGTGCGTAGTAAAACCCTAGCTCCTGACAAAATAGGACAGGGAAACCCTACCCCAACATAGGGGTGTTTTGGCTCTCACTTATCTGCTATGTGCTTGTTAGAGTGTGTCTCTATAGGGAATGCATGTATCAGTTTATGAGTTTGGGCATCAGGCCTGCGGGCATCAGTCAGTATCTGAGAATTAGTTGTCTGCGGATATCGGATTCAGTTTTGGGGAACAGTGATACAGGAACAGTGATTAGTGCTTGAGGACAGTGTATTTTCAGCATATCAACTGTGTGTTGTATGCCCGACTGTGTGTTGTGTATATTTAATTTAAGCTGTTATGCTGCCCGTTTATCTGGTTATTTATTTCCTTTTCGCTTTATTATCTTTTTGCTAGGGCAGTTTTTAGCACGATTGCTTCCGAACCAGTAGATACTCCTCAAGCACTTTGGACACGAGGTTGCCGACTCAATCGATCCGAGGATCTGGTTGACGGACATCCAATGTTCCACTCTTTACCCCCAGTTATCAGAAGAAGGCCGAGGAGGCGCAGTGTGTCAGAACAGGGATTACCGGGACAGAGGGCTACTTTGACAGTAAACAGTCAGGTTGAGATTTCTGTGTCTACCATAGAGATACATTTACCGGTCATTCAGATAGAACAGCAGAATACATAAGGGATGGAGGCGATGATACGCCAAATGCACAAGAGCATGAAACAAATACAGGAGGATGCCATCCGCCAAGCGGAATTTTCTAAACAACAAGCTGATCATGGCCCAAAGAGTCGAAATGACATTAGGTCGCAACAAAGAATGCAGCGTCTGCTTCACATCAGGCTCCTCCTCCACCAGCGGCTCCACTACCCGAGCAGGTACCTACTGGTCAGAATACCCTGCCAAATCCTCAGAATACCCTCCCGAACACCCAGAACACCCTACCCAATGTCCAGAATATCCAAGAGGACACCAACCTTCCAAAGTGGCTGACTACCGCTTCGCCAAGAATCGTCCAAGAATCTACACCCAACCACCCGACTCTCCATTCGAAGTTCGAGGTAGATCATACCTCTAAACCGAGTAAGTTGGAGAAGCTTTTCAAGAAATCGTAGGGGTGAAGGCCATCCTGACATCGAAGATGGGTACACCGACGCGGCCGTAACATTGTCGATGATTCAAGATGCCACAGATTGATCGTTTTGATGGGTCAGGGGATCCTATGGTCCATCTCCGGCTATTTTCAGACATCCTGAGGCCAATGGGCCTAACCCGACCACAAAAGCTTTCCCTGTTTGGCCAAACTTTGTCGGGTGTGGCGGCCATTTGGTACGCGAAGTTAGAAGATGACGTGAAAAGAAGCTGGGATGAGATGGCTGAGGCCTTCGTTGCATAATACTCGTACAATACACAGATCGAGATTACAACCTGTGATCTCGAAACGACGAGGCAGGAACCCAAGGAGTCTTTCTCCAGTTTTGTAACTAGATGGAGGGCAAAGGCGTTGATGATGACCTTGAGGCCTACAGACAAAGATCAAATCCGGATGATTGTGCGCAATCTCCAACTGAAACTCATGAAGAAGATGATCGTACTCCCCTTTCCCACCTTCTTAGATTTACACGAGATGAGGGTATAGATCGAGGATGCGATGAAGCAAGGTTTGATAAACCAGGATCGGGAGCAGCCCCGAAGGACATTCAACCGCTATAACAACGCAGGCCCGAGTGGCGCTGCAAACACAAGGACTTTGGAGGTCAATATGGTCACCACCACTCCCCCTCCACATCCAAGGCCCGCGGCGGCCACACCCTTTTCCAGTACATCCGGGAGCAGTACCCAAGCTCCGAGATATCAGTCCAGAGGCCAAAGAACCTTCACTCCACTATACATGCCTTTGTCCAAGGCTCTCGGGGTTCTAATCAAAAAGGGGCATCTGAAACCCCTAGAGCCGAGGCCATTACCAAATCCACTTCTTTCCCACAACCCGCCAAGCATCAGGCGTATTCACCAAAGAAGATGGCCATGATACGCACTAATGTTTACAGCGTCACACGAGATTCAGACCTCGTTGACAAAAACATTATTCTCGCCTCCCGAAGACCCAACGTCACAACCAACCCACTCTCGCACATAACCAAGATCCACCACGCAAAAGAGTCAACCTCATCCAAACTGGGTCGGTCTCACGATCCTAGTATCTATATTACTCCCTCTAACCTACCCAAGCCGGAGGTGATCCTTCCCGATCGACCGACTTGTGCATGTTAGACGCCTTCACAACCCAATCTGAGCCAAAAGTGGTGACCATCGAAGATGGAATAGGGCAGGTTTCAGAGGAAGGAAGAATTATTGAGTCTGGGACGGAACAGTCTGGGAATCTAGCTGGAAGAGACTATGATCTGAGCGGATGCATCCTACCAGTGGGCCAGTCGGAGTTGAGTGTGGGGCTACCAGAAAAAGCTGAACTGTGCATGATTCGGGGGGACAGACTTGAACAAAGGGAAGATGATCTAACAACAGTGGAAGAAGATTTTGCCAACCTCCAGTTCTTCAACGACCAGGAATCAGGGGATGTAACAGTCAACTGGTTTGGATATGAGGAGTCGGCGGAAGTTATCGGATGGTTAGATGATCAGCCAGATGTCGTGGAACTTCAGCCAGAGCAAGGCCCGGCAGGGGCAAGGGTATCAATGATGGCCGGAAGGGCCGAGAGTCAGAATGGACTGCCGGAGAGCGCCGGTACAAAGAATTTCGCTCGGGATCAAGATATTATGAAAACTGAACAACAAACCATACTAACACAAGAGGCGCAAGGGAAGAATTGGGATTCTGAGAGAATTCGGAAAGCCAAGAACCATGAAGAGATTAAAAGTGCTGCGAGCACGAAAGCAGGATATGCTGTGAGCATATGGGATGAAAGTACCAAGAGTACAAACTTGCCAGAACCAGATAGGTGTCTGTTGAACGCTAGCGGGATGTGGTGGGAAGACGATGACTTATGTCTTGCCCACACGGATGAAGATTGGGCAGGCGCTCAACCAGATGATACTTGGTACCTCGATGAGGTGGACCACATGACCAGGAGCGGGCGGTACTTCAAGCCCCCACACCTAGACCAACCCGAAACATCTGGAAAAGATAAAGAGGCTGAGAAACAGAGAGAGAAGCAAATTGAAGAAGAAGCTGTACTGAGACAGTTAAAGAAGATACAAGCGACATATCTCCATCTGGGACCGCTTATGGCGTCAAGGGTACATAGGCAGCCGTCCTATCTCGCTATGGACAAGGCCAAACTCTCCATTGATACTACACCAGAGTATTGGTTAATGGTTTTTCCCGGAGGAGGTTCCCGATAACCTTTTCGTATTAAAGAACCGCCACCGAGGGCGTAAATCATAACAAACCCCTACATCTCCGTGGAATGTAGAGATAAGTGGATACCGTGGTACTTGTTGATACCGGTTCTATCAACGTCCCGTCGACCAGTAAAGATATGCAATCGGGCTGAAACCCGCGGACTTCATACCAACCACTCAGTGATCAAAGCTACGATAATACCAAAGAGGAAGTGATGGGATGTCAAGGTTCGACCCTGTGTTGGTCCAGGACAACACAACATTGAATTTCATGTCTTGGACGTTCCCGCAACCTTCAACTTACTCTTGGGGCGGCCGTGGTTGCACCAAGTAAAGGCAGTCTCTTCCACTCTACACCAGATGTTGAAATACCCTCACGGGAAGGGTGTTGCAATTGTTTTCGAAAACTCATCCATCCATCCGCCGCTGGAAATGTCTACACCAGTTTTGGAAATCGAGCACGGCACGGAGGATGTGTTCTTATCAGGGTTCACTTTGGCAGAGGCCCGGGTAGTACAGAATATTATGGCTGTGAATGAAGGTGTGTACGTCAGTGCTCAATCCGTTTACCTCATGAACAAGCTACAACATATTCTCGTGATGGGATTAGGAAGGAGCGGCAGGAAATGAGTCGCTGCGTTGGCCGAAGTGCCACACAACCCGTATACCTTTGGACTGGGTTATCTGCCCACCAAAGAGGACTGGGTAAGGAAAGGAAAAGAAATGGCTGGTAGAGCCAGAGCGAAGCAAGCTGGGAAGCCTTTTGAATTAATGCACAGGCCCATCCAGGGTACCCTGAACGGACGCTTTGTCCGGGAGGGGGAGGATTTTCCATTTTGCGGCTTCCCAGAGCCATGGTTAAATGTGGAGAGGAAGCGCGTACCAGGTTTCGAGATCTTCTTCGACTTGCAACTACCCGGGGATGACGCGTTACAGAGCGCATGCACTCCAACAAATGAGGTTGAACAAATAAGAAGGCAAGGATCCTGAGGGCACAGAATTTGAAATGGGGGTAGCACTGGCATGTCTCCTCTCTGATCCTTCGATCGACCAAGAGCACTTGGGGGATAACTTCGTGGTTTCCATGATTGGGGATGGAACGGCTGTGGGCCTACCAGCAACTATCTTGGATGCATCAATCGCACCCTCTCTCACTTGGCAGTACGAGGAGGGATTTTTGTCCAGCAGCACCGGGTTAGGTAGTGAGCCGGAATCTGATTCCGCCTAGTCCTGTGAGTCTAATCAGTTCCAAATGACCGAGTCTGAACTGCACTCGGGAAAGTTAACCCGGATGCCACAGTCCTGTCTAGGTCGTCTTTTTCCTTTTCATTTGAGTCTGTTGTAACCAATGAATCGGACGATTTGGATGTGCCTAATGAGAATGAACTATCTGTGGTTTCCGAGTATTTTTCTGTGCCCTTGATTTATTGTATTAATTCAGACTTTCAAAACTTTGATGAAAACGACGAGGACGAAGTTCCTCCGGTTTTACAACGTTTAATTGAACAAGAGCAAGAGAGATTTGTTAAACCATTAATGGACGAAATCATTACCGTGAATATTGGTACTGAGGAGGACCCGCGGCTGGTCCAGATCGGGTCCACGTTGTCTTCGGAGGAACGCGAGCGCTTAGTCGCTTTATTAAAAGATTTCAAAGATGTTTTCACGTGGTCCTACGAAGACATGCCTGGAATCGATCCTGAGATTGTACAGCATCGGATCCCCCTTGACCCTGAGGCCCGACCTGTCAAGCGGAAACTCAGAAGGATCCGCCCGGATTGGGCTCTTAAGATTAAGGAAGAGGTCACCAAGCAAATCAACGCAGGCTTCCTGCGGGTATCTGAATATCTGACTTGGTTGGCCAACATTGTTCCGGTGCCGAAGAAAGATGGCAGGATCCGGGTGTGTGTAGACTTCAGGGATTTGAACAGAGCTAGTCCGAAGGACGACTTTCCCTTACCGCACATCGATGAGTTGGTAGACTTCACAGCAGGGCATGCATTGCTCTCATTCATGGATGGCTTCTCAGGATACAACCAGATAGTGATGGCACCGAAGATAGGAAAAGACTACATTCACCACCCCCGGGGACATATCGCTATAGGGTAATGCCGCTTTGTTGAAGAACGCTGGAGCTACTTATCAACGCGTCCACAATACTACATGATATGATCCACAAAGAGGTTGAGGTGTATGTGGGCGACATGACTGACTAGTCCAAGGAAAGAGGGGGGCACTACACCGCCTTGCATAAGTTTTTCCAAAGGATCGTGGAATTTTGCCATGCTAAACCCTCGAAATGTACATTTGGTGTTACAAAGGAAAGATGCTGGGGTTTCTGATTACACAAAGAGGCATCGAGGTCGATCCTTCCAAAATCAAGGCCATCTTAGAAATGCCACCACCAAGGACTGAAAAGGAGGTGCGAGGCTTTCTGGGTAAAGTGCAATTCATAAGACGGTTTATTTCAAAATTAACCTTGACTTGTGAATCACTTTTTGGCCTCCTGAAGAAAGGAAAGAAGTTCCAATGGGACGGCCGATGTCAAGCTGCATTTGAACAGATCAAAGAATATCTACAGAACCCACCCGTTTTATCGACACCAGAACCGGGGAAACCGTTGATTTTGTATCTGTCAGTGACTGAAACTACAATGGGCTGCATGCTTGCGCAAGAATCAGAAGACAAGGTGGAGAAAGCGATCTACTATTTGAGCAAAAAGATGCTAGAGTATGAGACCCGATATACACCGCTGGAAAAGGCTTGCTTAGCTCTAGTATGGGCTACCAGGAAGCTGCGGCACTACCTGTTAGCTCACTCTGTAATGTTGGTTTCACAACTTCATCCCATCAAATATCTCTTCGAGAAACCAGCGCTTACGGGTAAGCTAGCTCGTTGGTTGCTGTTGCTCTCCGAATTTGATCTCACGTATGTGACACGCAAGTCAGTGAAAGGAAGAGCAGTGGCAGAGTTCCTTGCCGACCACCCGGTTGAGGGGGATGAAGCAGTTGAGTACCTGTTCCCAGATGAATCAATCCTGCATATCGACAATGAGACTTGGACGATGTACTTTGACGGAGCGTCAAATCAACATGGGTATGGGATAGGAGTGTTGCTGATAGCACCCGACAATTCCCGTATCCCTTTAGCCTTCAAACTCCGATTCAAAGTCTCGAACAATGAAGAAGAATACGAGGCGTGTATTGCTGGTCTAGAAGCAGCCCTAGAACTAGGGGCAAGATGGTTGGACGTCATTGGGGATTCGAACCTTGTTGTGTCTCAAGCTAAAGGAGATTGGAAAGTGAAAGAGGAAAAGATGATGATGTATCACCAAACCTTGGATTTGCTGATTCCTCGGTTTGAGAAGCTAAGTTTTACTCATCTACTAAGAGAGAACAACAGGTTCGCAGATTCTTTAGCAACTCTATCATCTATGATAGACATCCCGTGTGGAGTCCGAATGTGTCCAGTCATCATTGACCAGAAATTTGCACCTGCCTATGAGTCAATTGCAGCCATAGATGAAGTTCAGGACGAACACCCCTGGTATTATGACATCCGGAACTTCTTGGAGAAAGAAACATACCCGCCAGGGGTAAATGCCAAAGACAAAAGGGCAATCAGGAGAATGGCAGTTCAGTTCATCATCTGCGGGGGTAAACTGTATAAACGGGGTCATTTGGGAATGCATAAACCGTGCGTTGATGTCGAAGAGTCAAAGCGTCTGATGGAAGCCATCCACGGGGGAGAATGTGGTGCACACATGAATGGGGTAATGTTGGCACGGAAGATTCTCAGACAAGGTTATTACTGGTCCACCATGGAGGAGGATTGTATTAGTTTCGTCCAACAATGTCACAAGTGTCAAATTCATGCAAATCGCATGAACATCCCGCCGTCAAAACTATACAACATGACTTCGCCATGGCCGTTTTCTGTCTGGGGAATTGATGTAATCAGAGCTGTCACGCCGAAGGGGTCGAATGGTCATGAGTTCATCTTGGTAGCGATAGATTATTTCACAAAGTGGGTCGAGGCTCAATCTTATGCGGTGTTGAAGGCTTCTCATGTAGCAAAATTCATCAGAAACAACATCATCTGTCGCTACGGGGTCCCAAATGAAATCGTTTCAGACAATGGTTCCCACTTCAAGAAGGAGGTGATTGATTTGTTGGAGAAATACAATGTGGCTTTTCATAAGTCATCTACCTACCGGCCGCAAAACTAATGGAGCAGTTGAAGCCGCCAACAAGAATATCAAGCGCATACTATAGAAGATGGTGGAAACTCACCGATTGGCCGATAAGTCGCCGCTTGCTTTGTGGGCTACAGACTTCAATCGTAACTTCTCTTTGGGCGACTCGGTACTCTTTGGTTTATGGGATGGAGGCCGTCCTGCCTATCGAGATTGAGGTCCCATCATTACGAGTATTGCCTGAGTGCCAGATAGCCGAAGCGGATTGGCACCGAAAGCGTATTCGAGAACTCATGCTTTTCGATGAAAGAAGGTCAAGGCACTGTACCACGACCAAAGTAATCAACGCAGAATCGTCCGGGCTTTTAACAAGAAGGTTAAGTCCAGGAATTTGAAAGAAGGAGATTTGGTACTCAAAGACAACCGAGCTCCCATCCACGACCCAAGGGGCAAGTTCGCACTCCAATTGGACCGTCCCTACATTATCAACTCAACTGTCCGTGGAGCCGTGGTTCTCGATGGATTTAGATGGCTTAGAGTTTTCTCAACCGATCAACATGGACAAGTTGAAGAAATACTACCTCGAGAGGCTCAAGGGCCGAAAACCCGAACAGGCGACCTAGGCAAAACTCAGAGCACAGAAAATTTGAAATTATAAAAACTGAGCTCGCAAGGTTGAAAACCCGCAAAGGGCGGCCTTGGCAAAAGTTAGAGCGCAAAAGGAGAGTAAAAATACTCGAGCGAACCTGAGCCTGAACTACGTAAGGCTTGATTCCCATCTTTGGGATACGTACGCAGCTTCATCCTGAAGTTTAGCCACAATCTTTTCCCCGATCAACTTTGTCCATTTGATTATCTCAGTCATCTCTATCCATCAACATTTATCGTGATCTCCGGTACAGTACTATTCAGACTAGGGGCAACTTTCCGTTGCAATGAAGTGTTGCGGCACCATCCAGACTAGGGGCAACTTTTCGTTGCCACACAAAGGTCATGCAATTATTCAGACTAGGGCAACTTTCCATTGCTAGGATCCAGGTTGTGCATCTCAAAGGATGATCTCAGCGTGTCCGATTCGATCCATATCGAAAATAGTTTTGAAAAGTTTTAATAAAAGTTGACTTTGCTCAAAATTAATCTTTTTACAACGAAGACCATTTTTGGACCAAAGCGGAGAATTTTCAGTACCACAACTTTTAATTTCATTGATTTCAAAACAGAGTTCTTTTGCTCTTGCATACAATTGAGGTTGCTTTTTATTACACTCAGGAAGAAAACTTGAAAGTACTAGTAAAGCAATAAACCCGGGGTATAGTCAAGTCAAGTGTCCCTGCGCCCCCTGCCAGAGCTAGTTGAAGCCTTTGATGCCAACCTAGGCCCAACCTGTGCTTCTTCGTTGAGCCAATCCCAGCACTTGTCAGACAAAGTGCAACTAAAAGTGGGAGCAGGGGCCAGGAGCTCTCTATTTCCCCATGCCGGCCGCCAAGCTAGTCAGGCCAAACCGGGAATGTAGCCGGATACTCTATCCGCTCTGGTGGGCAAGTCTGATCATGGCCAAACTGGCGTAGAATACGGAATGGGAAATAGAATACGCAGTGAGTCAAGCCGATCAATCGAATCCCGACCTGCCGAGACATGCTGTAGCTCATTACTGGGAGATTGAGCCAAGGGCAGCGCCACGCAATGCGATCTGCCGACAAATTGCACATCCATTCAAACCACTATCCGTCATCAAGGGCATCGACTAGGCGTTGTCGAAAAAAATAGCCGCGGGCTGAGTAAGCAGGGCAAGAGTCCACGACTTGCAGTTTATCCATCAACCATACCTGGGGAGGGATGAAAAATGAGAGAATAAAGAATAGAGAGATGTACGATGAGAGAAAAGTAAGATGAGGGTTTTGTGAGAAAAAAAAACCGAGCCTGAGGGCCGAGTGATGTGAGCAAATACGTATGTGAGATCAGGTGGGAAACATTACCTGCAGCAGTAGTGGACTCCCTGCAAACCTGGTTGTCTCCCGACGGTAGAAAGCATCCAAGCCCATCAGTGTCTCAGCCAATGTCATGGCGATGCAACTCTTTCCTTCTTTCAAGCCTTGGGCCACTTCAATCAGACGGACGCTGGATCCTCCAAAGCTCGAGGTAAACAGAAAATGAGATAACATGCATAAACAGAGGGCGTGTCGCTGGAAGCCTTGCCAATGATGGTCGCTATGGTCACCAGCATCGGAGAACCGGTAAATTAGGCTTCGGATATCCAACATTCCGTTACAAATCAGGGATCGAGCATCATGTGCGTTGAGTCCGCACATCCGCCCTAAGGTTTGGGCATAGCCAAAATTGAGTTGCGGCAAGATTTCCTCACCTCGCTCGGATTCTATCAAAACTTGAAAATCTTCAAAAGTGGGACATACCTCTTGCCCTCCGAAGTTAAAGACGTGCGTCACTGGGTTCCAAAATCTCACCGCGGCATGGAGGAAAGGAAGATGCAGTGAAGTCCGGCCCAGCGTGAATAGTGCATTCAAGCCGAAACCCCGGAAGTTCAACTTTTCCGAGCCATCTAAAGAAGAGATCCAAGATGAGAGATTTTCTACGAGAAATGCCTCCATTTTTGTGCAAAGCAGTGATGAAATGAAAGAGTTCCAAAGTTGGAGCTTTATAGGGGGGTAAAACACTATTCGAGGACAAGTGTCGATTCTAGAGTTACAGAAAGGTGGTAGGCCACCTTTCAAATCCTAGATGCAAAATGTGGCCGCCATGCATTGGTCTGCTTTGCCCTCCGGAAGGAAGTTTGAGGCATTTCTATGCATCGTGATGTCGAGCCTCCATTTCTCTCGCGGATCGTTCCATCATCCAGATTGTCCGTCCGAAGTACGCTTTGTTGTACTTTGCTTATCGAGTTGTTGCTTTGTTTATCGAGTTGTGAGTTTTGTCGAACTGTCGCATTTTGTGTTTTGAGTTGTTACTTTTTGTTTATGCAATTTTGTTAAATCTTGTTTATCGAGTCGTTAACATTGTTGTATTTTGCTTATCGAGTTGTAAACTTGCTAAGATTCTGTTATTTCTTAGTGAGTCGAGTTGTTTGATTTGTTGCGTCGGTTCATTACCTGACACGGTAAATACACAAGGCACATTCCCATTCAATTCCATTTTTGTGCAGAATGATGCGATGCGATGCTAAGAGTTTCAAATACAAACACCTTTTCAAAAGCTGTTTCATCCCATCATGTTTTACAACAAAATAAAGGTACAAGTTTTACAGAAAATAAAACTGCCTAATAATATGCATAGTGCTACAAACTACTAGCAAAAAGTAAAATAAAGCAGGAAATAGCATCAATATCCTCGGGAGCGGGAATGAGGAGGCCGCCTCATCCTCTTCTACGGGACAACCTCTGCACCATCATCACCATCCGGGTCGGAGCTGTCATCCTCAGGATCCCCCTCAACCTCGCCTCCACTTCCGGAACCAAGGCCGGAGCCCCCCTCCTCAGCAGATGTCTCTGACTCACGATCTGCAACCTCCTCCTCCTCCTCCTCATCAGGCTCTGCCTCTATAACATGTACCCCACGCTCAAGACGACCCCTGCCTCGAGCTCCTGAAGGCCTAGATGGCCTGCTCCCCGAGAAGGCCTGGATGGCCCAGCCTCGAAGGGCCCAGATGGCCCAAAGACGTCGACCTTCCGAGAAGGCCGGGTGGCCCATGGCGGTGCATATACAGGAGGCATCTAAAAGTGAAGAGTTCAATACATCAGTTCAAATATGAAAAGCAGATGCAAGTACAATATGCGAGTGGGGTGTGTGTCAGATGTGCTCTACACAGCCTATCAATACAGCAGAATGTTCAAAACCAGCATGTCATCAGAAATATGCTAAATACAGGAAAGATGGACAGTACCTACACGCCCATAATAGCCATCTGTGCCTCCCTCCGTAGGATCATGCCCTCGAATGTGGCCAGTATCCTAAGCATCTCATCCATGTACTCAACTGGAGGCTACAGATACAAATGCAAAACTATCAGTGAGGGAATGAATGTCCAAGTATCTGACTGATAAATCAAAGCTGTAAAACATACCGGGGGTGAATCAGGATCTCTGACATATCTATGGTCAGGAAGAGAAGGCTCCAGCGAGACCTGGTAAGGAGTCCCAAATCGCCAACTCGTCAACTTGGTCAGCATATCTGGCCATCCAGGATGATGAAGAGTCGGAGGGATCGGGGGAATCGACCCATCCCCACCTCGAGACGTACCAGCCCTGCTGGAGGAGGGAATATCCGTAGCACGAGCCCGACTCGAAGATGGTACATCAGCAGGCCTTAGTGGCGGAGCACGCACTCCCGTCAAGGGAGGCATCAGATATGTGTGACGATAAGTGGCGTAGTCCCCATCCGTAAGGTGCAACAAAGTATCGGTGCCCTGCATAGCACTAATGACCTCCTGGGTAGAGAGTCTATCAGCAGTCCGCATAGTGGCTGGAGGTGCTGCAGGAGGGTCCTGAGAATTGTACCCCCATACCTGACGCAGGAAGCGTTCCCCTAGGAACCATGCCCCACCAACCAGTCCTTCAAGCAGGAACTCAGATCGAGTTACCCGCTCCTCCGGATATCAAACGGAGACGATCGCCAAGATCGCCTGTACCCGCATCTGCGGATAACCAGTGCATAAATCAATCAGAAATCGGGAATATACAAGGCAAATCAAAGATGAAAACGGAAGAGAACTGAGAGTTCTGAAATACCTCTGTCGTCCGAACAGTGTCAAAATACTATCGCATGTAGAAGAGAGTCTCTCGAGGTCTCGGTCAGTGCTGGCCCTCGAATACCAATGAAAACGGGGTCATAAGGGGCCTTGCCACCTCCATCTCTGGGGCTAACGTCGGAAAATATACGTAGACCCATAGCTGAGAAAAGTAGTGTGGAATGTAAATACAAAGTGCTGAGGGCAAAATACAGAATGTAAAGTGCGCCGTGTGTGCAATGAACAAGTAATGAGGAGCAGAAATGTAAATCGAGAGGACAGAACGTACCTCCCAGGCTCTCCAATAGCCGAGTAAGTCTCTCTCATGAGAGGTCAGCTCATATAGCAATAGAGGGTAGCCAAGCCGGCGCCACCCCAGTCGTACCGACTGACCTGTGATAGGTCCACTAGGGCACTCAAAAGATACAACCCGACAGTGTTCCCCCTATCAGCAAACAGAGTGGTGCCAAAGAGGAACATAAGGAAACCGCGGGCGTACTGCTCAACCTCCTCAGGAGACTCGGGCTCCATCTCCAGCCTCCGAAAACGGGAAGAGAACCAGTGTCTGACTCTCCCGTAAACTCGTCCCACAAAGTGAAGGCCCCCAACAGATGTACCCACGCGGTCTCCCATTCGCCCATATCCTCGTCATAAGGAATGGGCCAACCTCCTATGTCCAGACCGGTAAGTACGGCGAAATCTAGCGAGGTTATGGTCAAGTCCCCGGTGGCGGAAAAATGGAAGGAATTAGTGGTGTCCCACCATCTCTCCACCAAAGCGGCTAACAGTGTCCTACTGGCAGGACAATGTGATAACCCCATGTAGAAGGCCCCGAACCCTGCTAAATCAACCAAATCCCGGACAGCCTCCGGAAGCTCGGTATACCACTCTCTCGCAGCAGTGGAGCCGTATCCTTGCACGGTACGTGAGCCAACCTGCATTCAGAATGAATTCATGTGCAAATGAAATGAATAAGCTGTGTGCAAATGAAATGAATGAATACATGTGTGCAAATGAAATGAATAAGCTGTGTGCAAATGAAATGAATGAGCCGTCTGCAAACGCAAGTAAATGAACTGCGTGTTCAGAAAATCAAAATATGGGCTGCGCGTTCATCTCAAATGTCTGGGCTGTGTGTTCAGAAAATCTGTGTTTTGGGCTGCGTGTTCAAATCTTAATCAAGGTCAGCGTGTTCGCTTTAACTGGCCGCATTCGAAAATCGGTTCTAGAACCGTGTGTTCGTAAAATCGAGTTAGGGCATGTGTTCTACTCTCAATCGATGTGGGCCGTGTTCACCATCAACTAGAGTCGTGTGTTCGTAAAATCGAGTTAGGGTCGTGTGTTCTACTCTCAATCGAGGGCCGTGTGTGTTCACCATCAACTAGAACCGTGTGTTCGTAAAATCGAGTTAGGGCCAGGTGTTCTACTCTCAATCGATAGGTACGTGTGTTCACCATCAACTAGAACCGTGTTCGTAAAATCGAGTGTGGGCCGTGTGTTCACCATCAACTAGAACTGTGTGTTCAGAAAATCAGAGTTTGGGGCTGCGTGTTCTACTCTCAATCAGTGTGTGCCGTGGGTTCACCATTAACTAGAACTGTGTGTTCAGAAAATCAGAGTTTGGGACTGTGTGTTCTACTCTTAGTCAGTGTGTGCTGTGTGTTCACCTTCAAATTCGGGCTGTGTGTTCGACAAATCAGTGTTTGAGCTGTGTGTTCAATTCTTAACTAGTGTGTACCATGCGTTCACAATCAATCGATGAGCCTGGTGTTCAGAAATTCG
Organism: Camellia lanceoleosa; assembly: GCA_025200525.1. Lineage (NCBI taxonomy): Eukaryota > Viridiplantae > Streptophyta > Magnoliopsida > Ericales > Theaceae > Camellia > Camellia lanceoleosa. The sequence continues at coordinate 48,107,445 of CM045767.1, forward strand.
AGTGTTTAAACCACATGTTCAGGATGCAAGCAAAGTACTATGTCATAGGCTAAACTGTGTGTTCAAGCATGGCAAAGGTATGAAATGCACGAAAAATACAGAAAATGAAGTAAAATACCTCTCGTGCCTCGTAAGAAAGGTAATGCTCCGGCTCTCGCAGAAGTAGATCTCCGGGTGCCCGATCATTGAAGTCAGTAAAATGACGAAAAATGGCCCGCGGAAGAATGTGTACCGACGGGGCGTATCTCTCGGCAATAAAGGGGCGGACCCTCGGGGGCAGCGTCATGATATCGAAATCATGGATCTCCACCATGAGGGAAATTACCTGCCATTTCGAAAAATTTGCAAAAGGAGCAAAAATGAGCAAAAATGAGCCAAAATTGGAAAAAGTCAACAAAAGTCAACTCCCGAGAAAATCTTCCAAATATTGAGACAAACTTACCTCAGGTGGTGAAAATGAGAAAAGAAGCCTCGAAATCAAAATTTAATCGGTCCAAAGTGCTTGAAATCAAATGTTTTTGCGAAAACAACTTGCGTGGGAAGCTGAAAAGCGCGTATAAAGTGCAGATCTGAAGGAGAAAATGGTTTGGGAGGCAAGAGGAGAAGTTTTCGCAGCTATGGGTGTGGGCTCGAAGTGAATGAATGAGAGAATATAAAGAAAATGAGGCAAAAAGACCAAACTGCCCCCTGTCTTGGGCAGGTGGCCGGCCAGCCACCTTTTCTGGCTGGTCGGCCATTTCCTTTTTGGAAACTGGCCGATGACCTCCCCTTGGGCAACCAGCTGGCCGGCCATGTCCGCCACATGCTCACTTAGCTCTCTGCAAATTTTGAGGAAGATCGGAGTTCCTGGGACCTGAAAAAGTTCAAGAAAAGTGCACTTTCTGGCGCGAAATTGCTCCACCGGAACTTCAGCTACAATTTCTGACATGTGTCTCATCATTACTCATCAAAATCAGAGTGTATCCTTTTTAAGCATGTTGTAACCTCTCCAGGAGGTGAACCAGAGGCCGCAGTCGAGTCGCCTTCTCTGAAATGCGCGTTTCCTTACTCGTTGTTTCAAGAACAAACGCACTCGATTTATGCTCGTTTTGCATTGTTGTGCACATAACTTGCATTCTCATGAGCATTTTGCATTGTCATGCATGTTTTCTTAATATCGCCATACTTCTGTGCTTGAGCATGCGTTGTCACGCACGTTCCTTTCTCGCATTGCGATGCATTCACTCGCCGACACTGTGTGTGTCAAACTTTCGGGATCACAGGAATCACATTGAATATATGTTGTTAGCATATTGTTCTTGTTGAATTTCTCTTTTTTACAGGCATGATATTGTATGTACGGTTCATTTGAGGCTGGTGCGACCAGATGAATCGCGCAGGTATCGTATCTTCTCCGTGTGAGACGCGACGAGACTTGAATAATTCTCCGCATTCCCAACTGCATGAAATGGAGTTGTTGCTTTGCATTCTTGCTTAAAACTGTTGCATCTATTTGCGAATACTTGCTTCATTACAGCTTGTCGTGACTTGCATGATCATTAAGTTACATCCGCCCGCATATCGCTTTGCATTTTGCCCCTTTGCTCAAGGGCACATATCTCTGTTCATCTTGTATGATTGTCTAAGTCTTCGCCTTGTCAAAATGGGTCGTCTCTGGCTTTGACATTCACTCCCAGAACTTAGACTTCCGAGTTCTCACAAAGAGGGGCAATCAGAGACATCCCATTTTTGACCGACCTTAAGACTCAGACGTCACCGATTGAGCGCTCGGTGATGTTGCATATTGTGCTCATTCAGAAGTCTCAGAGTTACGGCCGTGAGCCCTGCTTCCGAACTTCCGAACCCTCTTCTGTACCATGTCTCGGTTTGCGAACCAGACTCGGTTTTCTCTATTCTGAAGGGAGGGAGAGGTAATGTAGACCATCTCTCAGTGGCCGTAGGCTACATTTCGTGGCCGTAGGCCATTTTGCCCATTCCGAGTTCGGTTGCTGAGTCGTCAGCCGTGTGCCTCGGTTCGGGACCACCTAACCATCTCCGATTCCTCCGGTTTTTGGCATACATCTTATTTACTCCCTTTCGAGGGACACTAAGCTCTGAGAGACCCACTTCGTGGTCGAATGCCACTTTCGCTTAATGACTTTTGGACCCCAACCGCGGTTTTGGCCCCGAGCATTCGCTTTTGCATCGCTGTTCATTTTTGGTGTACCTCTGTTTTATCACCAGGAAGGTCACTGAAGGGTGGGAGGCCAGCAATTGCCTTAGCAACCAGTTATATTCGTCCGGCACTCTCAGACGCCCATTTTTCTCACTTCCGAGCCAATGTTGACCACCCTAGGGCCATTTTCTTCAACCCCAAACCACATATTTGTTGTTGAACCTTTTGAACCCCTCCTAAAAGTGGCTTGTTGTCTCTCCTATTTTACAGTTGCCAATTTCCAACCAGAGGGTCTTGTTGAGGATACATGGGAGGACACCTTTTTGTGGTGGCCGGCCAAAAATTCCTCTGGACCATTTTGCCCCTTGGCCAGCCGGCTATAGGGGGTGGCCGGCCGGCCACCAGCAACAAAAATAGCAGGCCGGCCATGTTCCTTGGGATGTGTGCTTTGCAGCTATATAGCTTTTTCCCCCAAAATATCTGATTTTGGGGGACTTTGGTAGAAAGGGGGGAACTTAATCCCATTTTCTCTCCACTTTTTCTCTCCCTTTCTCCTCCATCCTTGCATACATACAGCAGCTCTAGCTCTCCCTCAAGGGTTGAAAAACTTGGTTTGAGCATATAGATACATATCTCTCTCATTTCCTCTCAAAATCTCTAAGTTTTGCACCATTTCTCCATCATTACCAAGCACCACCACCACCACTCCATTTCCAGCAGCTTGGGGAGCTTTCCAGCAGCTAGGAAGCAACATTCCTTGGTCCAAGAGGTAGCAAAGAAGTGGTCTTCAAGGGTAAGTGCCAATCTCCCTCTTTCGTAGCATTTTTTTGCACCATTGCTTAGGCCTATTTTCTTGCTGTTTTGGGCTCCAACCCTAACTGGAAGGGTCATTTTTTTGAGCCATTCTTCATGTTTTTTTAAGGGCTCAACCCTGTTTGAGCCCCCCATTTGGTACTTGCTTCAATACCCCCTTGTATGCCATTATTTTGCATGGTATTTCTAGCCTATGTGTGATCTGTTTTTGAGCATGATATAAACTGTGAGTTGGCTTATTTTGAGTCTCTCTACAACATTTCAGAAGTGCTCAACACTGTTGGGGGCCTCCATGTTGTACTTACCATTATACCCCTCTTTGGCCCCCATTTTTGCATGCTTTTTTAGGATTATCTTGATACTGTTTTCGGCCATTCTCAGAACTGAAAGTGGGCATATTTTGACCCTCTTGTCATGTTTCATGAAGGGTCTTTGGCTTTTTGATGTATATTTGGCCTACTTCATGTTATACCCTCTTGTGACCTTAATCTTGCATTGCATTTTGAGCATGTTTACATACTGATTTGAGGCTTGTCATCTACTATAAATGTTTATATTTTTAGTTCCTCTTCAGTGTTGTAGAAGGGTATTTTTCTTTTTGGACTTTGCATCTACCACTTGCTTCATAGCCTCCCTTACGGAGCCATTTTTGTATGCCATCTTGGCCCTACTTGTGATTGCTGTTTGACCATGTTTTGTACTGTAAAAATGTGAGTTTTGGGGCTTCCTTTCTTCTTCCTTTTCATGTAATGTATCAATTATGCATGTATTGTATAGCTGTAGGCCATTTTATGCATTGAAATCCATGTTTCGGGATCATTTCATGCATCGGGTATTATTTCGCCTCATTTCGGGGCTGTTTTGCCCCTCATTTTGCCACTGGTTTTTGCATGTTTGCATATCATATTCCATGTCTTTTCCATGTCTCATTAGAGTGGCATTTCGGTGCCTGAGGGTCCGTTCTCGGTTTGCATGCCCGTGGTCACGCACTTCGAGGTATCTTGTTTTCATCTGATGGCCTCCTATGTGAGTGTGGCTGAGGCTCTCTCATGTTGGTGTAAGCCCATTATTGCATTGCGTATGCCATTTCATCCATAGCATTGTGTATGCCCGGTTGTGTATTACCTCGTACAGCGTGTACGCCATTCCATGACATTGTGTATGTTAGGATTGCATATTAGCTGCATTTCATGCATATCATGCACATTGCATCATGTTCGGGATAGGAGTTAGCCCGGGCACGGGAAACGAGGCGCGTTCCGTACTCCGAGTGATGAAACGGGTCTCAATTCCTAAGTCACCGACACTCCGGATTATCCATGATGGAGTTAGGTTTTGTTGTAGCATTCATATGCATTCACCCTATATTGAGTTGTGCAATTCGGCTCGTCGGCCATCGTGCATCGATATGCGTGATTGGTAGCACGAGGATCGAGGCATGCATATATTTGTGAAATACATTACTATGCCCCTTTCCTGCTCTCTATTGCAGCAAAATGAAGAATCAGCAACTTTTGGTCCGCACGATTTCAAGAAAAGGTGTAAACAGTGGCTCATTGGGGCATCAAAGGATTTCCAAAGGCGCCCAAACATGCAAAGATTCATCGTAATCAAGGCACTGCTTGCACGCCAGTTTACAGTTTTTCTTACTTAATTTGTTAATTAATTAGGAATTTGTATATTATTCGGACTGTAATATTTTGGACTGTATTATTCTTTCATTTAGGACTGTATTATTTATTTGGACCCTCTGTGCGAGGGCATAATTGTAATAAGTGTGGGTGAGTGTGATGTATGTCTTCCAACCCCACGTCTTTCTTCCCTTTTATTTACCTGCTTATGATGGTTAGATATAGGGCATATTTCAATTAGCATACAGTATGACAGCATGTTTGCATCATTCATCTGTTTTGCACGCACCGGGCTCGGCGTATCATACAAACTACATTTGTATTTCAATTCCAAATTGAATACGTGTTAGTTGTAGCATCCCATATGCCATGTTTAGAATAGCCGAGCCTGCTATAATTCGCATCTTTGCATGTGTTGCATCAGGCAATTCTGTGTATCTAGGATCATGTATGGATTTCTAACGAGCTTCTGTTTTGGCTTGGAGTACTCGATGAGTTTTATGCTTTAGCATCCTTGCTTGTGTGTGAGTGACTGCCATGAATAGCATGCTTACTATGAGGCTATGTGCTTATGTGATATAACTGCCTTGAATGCCTGTGGGTGGAGGTTGAGTTACTTGGATTGGAATAATTCATCAAATGTTTGCTTTAAGCCCACTAGATAGTGGCAAAATCACGTTTTCTAAACCCACTCGAGGGTGGCAAATCCACGTCTTAGCCTACGTGCGGGTAGCACCATCAAACCATTTTTCAAACAAACAAACATGAAATGTTTTGTTCCAATTCAGGCGACCCAGTCTATACTTGTATGTTGTACGTATCACATAGTAACCTAGGCTAATAACGGGAATAAGAACATACAACGTTTTCAAAAACAGATATCACGGTTAGTAAAGGCCGGTCTTTGACCGGGCGAGCGGGGGTGCTCACGAAGTGACCTTCCCCAATCGTACCCAAGTTCCCGAGCCGAGGCAACTTTGGTGATGACGGACACGTAGCCTTTGGCACCGAGTCAGGGTTTCCTAAATTTCCCATTTAAAAAACATTTAGGTGGCGACTCTGTATCTGGTGAAGCAGTCCATGTTTGGCACTTCCTTCAAAAAATCTGTTTTCAAAACGATTTGCCGGATTTGGACTCTTTGGTTCAAGATTGAGGACCGTGACATTTGAGTCCATTGAACTATAGTGACCCAATATCGAACCAGAACGGGGGGGACTCGCACTCCCTTTCCCCGGGATGCGTTCGGGGACGTCTACACACATGCAGAACTATGTTTTTTGCAAAAAGAGTACAAGTAATTGGGTGGTATGATATAAGTGAGGAATGATCTATCGGGGAAAGATGTACTGGAAATAACAATACAATGGGATGATAATGATCCTAAACGCGCTTACCCAAAAAAGGATGGATGCAACAAGATAAAGTATGATGCAATGGATGTAGTGAATGCAGTGAATAAGGGACGCAAGTCGAACTACATCTTACCTAGAAAAGGCATGGACACAAAACAAACCACGTCTCACACAGAAAAGGTGTTGACACCCTCAATACTGGCCTCAGTGCAACATGGGTACTTACACATGACAAAACCATGTTTCAACGAGAGAAAGGTATAAGCAGATGCCAAGCTAAGCTTAACATAGAAAGGATGCAGATGATAAAATGGTATGATGGATAACGTAGTAAATGCGTACGATAGATGTTATATGCAATGTCATAGATGATAATGGAGAATACATATGATGCAACAGTTGGGAAGTGAAAGTACCTTACAGGGGCAATTGGCGATGACTCACCACATGCTACTGGGGATCTTCCTCTTCTTCTTGGTTCATCTTCACGCGATTTCAAACTATAGGTGCTACTTTTTCCCTTGGCTATGTTTGCAACTTCCCCTATTCTTCAACAGGGTGACAGACTAGATTGGTTCATGTAGTCACCCCATTTTGACCAGCCCTAAGACTTGGGCGCTTTCTGTTGATTACCCGATGATGACAATCAAAATGTGTTCCCCAGCAGTCCTCAACAAGAAAAATGAAATTTGAGCTTTAATCCCAACCTTCACACATTTTTGGCCAAACTATTTTAGACCATAAAACCCTCTTTTCAAAATATTTTTTAAATGTTTCTACGATGTTTTGAGGCTCCCATTTCAATTAAAATATTGCACTTTTCAGTAAACTGAGTAAGGACAAAGTAGAAATAAATAAAAGGGAAATGAATAGCCTTCACTAAATTAGGCATGTCTCTTTGTACACATAGAATTTAGATATAAGGACACCACCATTAGAAAATAGAATTTGGGGGCTTCAATTTAGAGCCAAGAACCACCTGAAACCAAGTCCACATAAGGGAGATGTGCCCATTTAAAGTTGGGCTTGAGAGCAGATTTTGTTGACCTGACCTAAGAGAAATGAACAGCCTTCACTAAATTAGGCATATCTCATTATACACTTCGAATTTAGATGTGAGACTACCACCATTGGAAGGTAGACTTCTGGGGCTTCAATTTGGACCAAGAACCACCTAAAACCAAGTCTGGATAAGGGAGATACGCCCATTTGAAGTTGGGCTTAAGAGCAGATTTTGTTGACCTAGCCCGAGGGCAATGAACAACCTTCACTAAATTAGGCATATTTGTTTGTACACTTGGAATTTAGATGTGAGGCCACCACCATTGGAAATTAGACTTTTGGGGCTTCAATTTAGACCCAAGAACCACCTAAAACCAAGTCCATATAAGGGAGATATGCCCGTTTGAAGTTGGGCTTAATATCAGATTTTGTTGACTTGGCCCAAAATAGTAGCAACCCCATTTTTTTTGGTTTTGGTTCGGTTGGGACACCCCATTTACCTTATTTCTGATCCATTCAAGTGCATCCACTCATCCTTCATTATACCTAATCATCCCCTATTGTCAAAAAGAGGTTTTGTTTGCATCCATAAAGGAGTATCCCATGCAACCCCCTTGAAAATTTGCCCTCCTATCACATTCTTGTCTCCCACCTTCTTTTTAACCTTTACTCTCCCTTGTTAGGTTTTTATTCTTGGCAATCTCGTTTGACAAAACTCCTTCGAGTTGTAATTTTGTTCGCACTTTTATTTTAGTAAGGCTGTGAGTTTTTAGATGCGAATCCAACCCGAATTATGCCTTGTAGAGAAGTTTGTGATGTTAATTCTTTCAAGATTGCCACTTCGCTGATTATGATGGGGATCGAGCAACCTGGTCAGCTCACAGGGGTCTAGGAGGCAGTGCCCCTTGGCGGGTCCGAGGCAGCGCCCCCGAAGCAAAATGCAAAAGTGCATTCAAAGTTGCCTGTCCGCTCGAGCAGATATTCCCCCGCTCGAGCAGAGAATGCTGAGTTCCAGAAGTTTGGTGAGTCTGCAAATATACTGTGATCCGTGTTTTCACACGCGAGAGTACATTTCCCCGCTCGAGCGTACATCCTAGTTTGGAACATGTCATATAGAGTCGCCGCTCGAGCGTCAATTCTCACGCTCGAACGGACCTCGCGATTTCAAATTCTATAAATTCACAAGTTGCTCCAAATCTAGGATTACTCCTCCAGATCTTCTTCTTGGATATTAAGGTTTATATCTGGTGATATTTTGCTAGTTTTCTTTGATGTTTTAATTGAGTATTCAACTCATGGTTTAAGGAGTATACATCAAAGGATTATTTGTTTGTTCTACACAAAAGAGAGAGCTGTTCTTCGGTGGATTCTGAAGAATTCGAGCCTGAAGCTTTGGTGGATTTTGGAGTGGCTCATCGTCAAGATAATTCCGAGCTAAAGACAGGGTTGGAAGAGGCACATAGGAGTTGGTTCAATTCGGGCGTGGATTCGCTAGGTAATTGAGAGTATACCTGTGTAATTCCTTTATATCTTCTTAGTGGATTGTTTTATGGCTGTTGCTCGTGGTTTTTTTATTACAATTGGAGGTGCTCCAATTGTGGTTTTTCCATGTTAAAATCATTGTGTCGATTTGTCTTGATTGTTTGATTGGGATTGTTTTATTGCTTTAAATTGATACATAATCACAAATCAATATCTAGCGAATTTCTCATTGCCTATATAGAATGATCATATTGTAAGAGAGAGGGAGGACCACTAAATTGAAGAGAAAAAAGTGAGAAAAGGGCGAAGAAAGAGAGAAAAATTGAGTTTTTGAGCCAAAAACATTCATATCTTCCATATACACCCCATACCTTCCATACAAACTGAAATTCCATCTTTCCTACACCCAAAACTCCTCCAAAAATTCTAAAATGGCTAAATTTCAGTAGTGATTGATCAAAGGAAGGAGTTAGTGTTGTTGAAAATGAAAAAACAAAAAACAAAAAAACAAAAAAGAGTTAGCCACTTTTCCACCATACATACCCAAAGTTCCATTCTAGTTTCAAATTGAGGATTGAGAACACACTTCCTAAACTTGAGGGTGATCAAGAGAAAATTTAGAAATCAAGAAGTTCAATCTTTTTTTCGAAGGTGAATTTCTAGTATTTCATTTTCTTATATTTTATATCTCATATTTATTTTCTTGTTTCTTATTTCATAGTGTTTTGTTATAATCCAAGTGATTTGTTTATCTCATATTTATTTTCTTACTTTATATTTCATAGTGTGGCGTTGTAATCTAAGTGGTTTGTTTAGCTCATAATTAATTAATTATTTATTTATTTTTATTTGCTTGCTTTAATTTCATATTAATTTTGTTGTAATCTTGCATGTTTTACCTCATATTTGCTTTCTGGTTTTAGGTTCATGTTAGTTTTGTTGTAATCTTGCATGTTCTATCTTATATTTGCTTTCTTGTTTTAGTTTCATAGTAATTGTGTTGTAATCTTGTATTTCCTAGCTTATATTTTTCTTGTTTTAGTCTCATATTAGTTTTGTTGTAATCTTGCATGTTCTACCTCAAAATGCTTTGTTTTGTTTTAGGTTCACGTTAGTTTTGCTGTAATCTTTCATGTTCTATCTTATTTTTGTTTTCTTATTTTAGTTTCATAATAATTATGTTGCAATCTTGCATTTCCTAGTTTATATTTTTCTTTTTTTCGTCTCATATTAGTTTTGTTGTAATCTTGCATATTCTACCTTATATTTGTCTTCTTGTTTTAGATTCATGTTAGTTCTGTTGTAAGTTTGCACTTTTTTTATTTTATATTTGTTTTCTTGTTTTTAATATAACCGATAGTGGTTAGTTGAGCCACTTGCATATTTCTTGTTTGCTCATTTTTCTTGGTTTCGCAATAAGACAGGTTTTGCTAGGCCTAATTGGCCGGTCGACCTATTTGGCTAGCCGATTATCTTCTTTTGGACAAGACGACGTTGTCTTCCGATGTTAACCAACTTCTGGTGGTTTCCAAGGCACATGAAACTTTTTTTTTTCTTTTGTTTATTTTATTTTGAGTGTATTGTGAGGTTTATTTTGTTGTAATATTTTTCTCACCCCCCTCTCTCTAATTTGGTGTGTAATAATTTATTCAAAGTGTTGTAATAATTTCTCGCCCCACTTCTTTCTATCTCGTTCTTTTACTTGTTTTCCTTATTTTTGAATATGCATCATGTTTATTTTATTTTATTTTATTTTTGTTATATCCATGCTTTGCATCTATGTTTCATGCATCTTGATTCGGTTAAGTTTACATTTGTGGACTTAATCAATTCCTATGTGATTATGTGCGCTACCTCATGTTCTTGAGATGATTCACATGTCATATCTTAGAAGCCAAATCTTTAGTTGCATCTCATGAGTGAATTACATTAGGATTTTGTATATAAGATTATGCATGCTTTACTAACTTATCACAGAGCTCCTACCACTCTTTTGCATGATATGATCCACAAAGAAGTTAAGGTGTATCTAGATGACATGATTGTCAAGTCCAAAGATCAGGAAAGCCATTACACTGTATTAAAGAAATTCTTTGAGAGAATTAGGGAATATAGGTTAAGGTTGAATCCACAGAAATGCACCTTTGGGGTAACTGCGGGCAAGATGTTGGGATTTCTAATCACACAGCGAGGAATCGAAGTTGATCCATCTAAAATTCAAGCCATCTTAGAAATGCCACCACCAATGACTGAAAGAAAGGTGCGTGGCTTTTTGGAAAAGTTGTAATTCATAAGGAGGTTTATTTCAAAATTAACTTTAACTTGTGAACCACTATTTAGTCTATTGAGGAAACAGAAGTTTCAATGGGATGACCGGTGTTAGTTCGCCTTCGAGCAAGTTAAGCAATATTTGCAGAATCCATATGTGTTATCACCACCCGACCCAGGGAAACCGTTGATTTTGTATTTATCAGTGACTAAATCAATCATGGGATGTATGCTTGCACAAGAGTCGGATGACAAAGTAGAGAAGGCCATCTACTACTTAAGTAAAAAGATGCTTGAATATGAGACCCGCTATACTCCTTTGGAAAAAGCTTGCTTAGCTTTGGTATGGGCCACCAGGAAGTTGAGACACTACCTGTTAGCTCACTCAGTAATTTTGTTTTCAAGATTAGACCCAATCAAATATTTTTTAAGAAGCCAACACTTACCGGTAGGCTAGCTCGATGGTTGCTGTTGCTTTCAAAATTTGACCTTAAGTATGTCACTCACAAATCTGTCAAAGGAAGGGCCGTAGCAGAATTTTTGGCTGATCACCCAATTGAAGGAGGAGAAGATATGGAGTACTCATTTCCAGATGAAGAGGTCATGCAGATGGAAGAAGACACTTGGAAGTTGTACTTTGTTGGAGCGTCCAATCAATTTGGCTATAGGATAGGCGTGTTGCTCATAGCGCCGGATGATTCCCATATCCCCTTAGCTTTCAAACTTCGATTCAGGGTATCGAATAACCAAGCAGAGTATGAGGCGTGCATTGCCGGATTGGAAGCAACCCTAGAACTAGGGACAATAAGGTTGGATGTGATCGGGGACTCGAACTTGGTCATCCCTCAAGCCAACGGAGATTGGAAAGTTAAAGAGAAAAAAATGAAACTCTATCATCAGACCTTGGACATGTTGATCCCAAGGTTCGAAAAACTGAATTTTACGCACCTGGTAAGAGAAAACAACCGATTTGCTGATGCATTGGCAACCCTAGCATCAATGATAGATATACCAGTCGAGGTCAAGATGCACCCGATCCTTATAGAACAAAGGCATACCCCTGCATATGAAATGATAGCCGTAACTGAAGAAGTTCAAGATGAAAACCCTTGGTACTTTGATATTTGGAATTTTCTGGAAAGTGGTACATACGCACAAGGGGCAAACACCAAAGATAAAAGGGGGATACAACGTCTGGCCACTTAGTTCGTCATTTTTGGAGATAAGTTATACAAGAAAGGGCATTTGAGAATGCATAAGCTGTGTGTAGAGGAAAAAGAGGCAAAGCATATCATGAAAGCTGTGATATCCTCGTTCCGTAATATGTCAATTAGTCCTTAATACGAATGTGATTATGTGTTTTGATATGATCTTGTGTGCCATTATGTGGAAATATGTGGTTTTGAATTTCTATCTGTTTACCGTAGGAATATCTGTTTGATTATCTGTTTTGAGAATTAAATTGAAGGCCTTATCGGCCACCAGAACCAAAATTGATTGTGCCATTATGATTGGCATAATTTTTAGAGCCTACGGTGAAGTTTAATTGAAAAATTGATTCGAACCAGATTAAATTGATTAAACTGATGAATTAGTGCCCAATTATTATTATTATTATTATTAAAATGTTAGTGGGGCTTGTTGTATGAGGGCACTACACTCTCCTTTAACTCTTTGGAACTCAAAAATCTGAGATAGACAATTGTGAAAGAGAGAGGGCCGGCCATAGTGAGAGAAAAGGGGAGAAATTGGAGTTTTGGCCTCAAAGCTTGATAATTTGTAGACCAACTCAAGAATTAAGCTTAAGTTTGAAAGATTAAAGCTCCTAGGTGAGTGATCAACCCTTAGCTCATGAGTTTGAGTTGTGTTCTTGTGAATTAAAGACTAGATGTTGAGTTTGATCATGAGTTGTGTTGATTTTGATGAAATATGCACATGCATAGATTTGTTATGAATTGTCATAAATTTGTATAATCTAACATGTAGCATGTCAATTAGGAAAGATTGAGGGTTGGATCATACATGCAAGCATGTTTTTGTTGAAATTCATGTGAATGAACACCAATTGCATCAATTGAAATGGAAATGAGATCAAATTTAGCATGCATGTTTGATTATTAAAAATGTGGAGCTTAAATGAGGTTGAAAGCATGAGCCATGAGTGAATTTGAAGTATTGAACCATGATTTTGGAAGATTGGCTTCATATTGTTTACATCCATGTGTTAAATGTTGTATTTACATGTTTTTGGTGCCTTAGTTCGAGCTTATAAGCCTTTTGAATGTTGAATTGAACTCAAGAAAGCATTCTGGAAAACCCAGAATTTTGATGTCTGCTCGAGCGGGAGAATCACCGCTCGAGCGGAGATTTCGAGCTCCCAGTATTTTCTTGCAGGCTTGGTGTCCGCTCAAGCGGGTAAGTTCACGCTCGAGCGGGGATCGATGTGGGATGAACTTCCGCTCGAGCGTCTGAGTTCACGCTCGAGCATAAAAATGATGCATCCAGTATTTTTTGCAAACATAGCGTCCGCTCGAGCGGGGAGCCATGTTAAGAGGCCTTCCGTTCGGGCGCTAGAATGGACGCTCGAGCGTAAATTTCACCTATCCAGTACTTTTGTAGGCCTCAAGGGTCCGCTCAAGCAGGGACCCTGTTTTTTGAAATTTTGAAAATGCGTTCTGTGTTCTGTTTTCCGTTCCCTTTTCATTTCTAAGCACTCTTAGGCATACATTGAGCATTGAAATTGAATTAAAGAGATAAGAATGAAGCCTAAAGAGGAATATGTGAATTGAAGAACAGATTGAATTTTTTGTGATCCATATGTGTAATGTGATATGTAGGGCCAAGCTCCAGGGCAACTCCACAAGCCGATCACTGTGACTAATATCTGACATATGTTATTGTCCAATTGCTACTTCTATGTAAGCTTAGTAAAGTTCATTAATTTGAATGGTGGACATAGTTTGATATGGAAGTCTGAAAAGCCTATGAGCCAGTTTGATCTGAACGTCTGAAAGGCCTAGGTGCCAGTTTGATATGAAAGTTTGAAAGGCCTATGAGCCAGTTTGATGTGAAAAGTTTGAAGGGCCTAAGAGCCAGTCTGATATGAAAGTTTGAAAAGGCCAAAGGCCAGTTGACATGAATGAATTGGGCCCAAGGCTGTCTGTTGTATAATGTTTCAATGCATTTCCCTTACTTGATATTATTCACTGGGCTTTCACTCACGCTCATTCATGTGTTTCTAGGTGAGCCAAGAGAGGTCCAGACCCAGCCCCAGCCCCAGTAAAGCCTAAGTGGATCAACATAGGTTTTGGCAAGTCAGCCCTCGTGTCTCACGCACGAGACCCATCTTCGCCGCTTTGTTATGTATTTATATTTTGTCATGTTGGCGAAGTTTTGTATATGTCTATATATAGTTTCATGGGTTGACTTAGTTTTGGATGATCCTGTCTGAACATAATTTTATTTCACTGTATTTTAGTTGTGAGTTATTAATATATATATATATATATATGTATGGTTTGTTTTGATGTGCCATGTAAGCACAGCTCTAAGAATAAAGTTTTTAAATTGCTTCCGTTTGGCCCCCATTAACTCTGTTAAAATACGTATGGTTTGGATTGAGGCTGTAGGTAATCTCACGATTACTGCCCGGTTATGTCCTTAACCCACGGGGGCGGGTTTGGGTCATGACTGAAGCCATCCATGGAGGAGAGTATAGAGCCCATATGAATGATATAATGCTAGCCAGAAAAATTCTTAGACAAGGATACTACTGGTTAACCATGGAGAGTGATTGTATCAACTTTGTTAGGCGATGCCACAAATGTCAAATCCACGCCAATCGCATGAATATCCCGCCATCAAAACTCTACAATATGACTTCACCTTGGCCTTTCTCAGTCTAGGGCATAGATATCATTGGGGCAGTCGCACCGAAGGGTTCAAATGGGCATCAGTTCATCTTAGTTTCCATTGACTATTTTACCAAATGGGTTGAAGCGCAGTCGTATTCAGTGTTGAAAGCATCACATGTGACCAAATTTATCAGGAACAACATTATCTGCAGATACGGGGTGCCAAACAAATTAATTTCAGACAATGGCTCACATTTCAAATGAGAAATGGCAGTTCTACTTGAGAAGTATAACGTGGCTTTTCACAAATAATCAACTTACAGGCCACAAACCAATGGAGCCATTGAAGCTGCAAATAAGAACATCAAGACCATTATGTGTAAGATGGTAGAAACTTATAAAGATTGCCCAAATAAGTTGCCTTTTGCACTTTAGGGATACAGGACATCAATCCAAACATCTACAGGGACAACCCCTTACTCTTTGGTATATGGAATGGAGGTTGTTTTGCCGATTGAGTTAGAAGTGCCTTCATTGAATGTCAGATAACAAAAGCCGATTGGCAACAAAATCGATTGGAGGAACTAATGCTATTTGATGAGCAAAGATTGAAGGCGTTATATCATATTCAGGGGTATCAAGGCAGGATTGCCAGAGCAGTCAACAAAAAGGTTAGATCTAGTAATTTGAAGGAAAGGGACTTAGTGTTGAAAGGCAACCAAGCTCTTATTCACAACCTTAGGGGCAAGTTTAGACCCAATTGGACGGGTCCTTACATCATTAAATCAATCTGGTCAGGAGGAGCAATTGTTCTCATGGATTTGGATGGTTTGGAGTTCTCACAACCAATCAACATGGACAAGCTGAAGAAGTATTACTCTTGAGAGGCTCGCTGGGCCGAAAACCCGAAAGGTCGACCCAGGCAAAAGTTAGAGCAGAAAAACAAAAAATTAAAAAATTTTAAAAATGACAAAAAATTAAAAAAATAAAAAAATAAAAAATGAAAAGCTCACAAGGTTGAAAACCCGAAAGGGTGGCTTTGGCAAAAGTTAGAGCACAAAAAGAGAGTGTAAATACCCAAGTGAACCTTAACCGAAACTGCGTATGGCCTGATTCCTATTTTTGGGATATGTAGGCAACTTCATCTTGAAGTTCGACCTTAATCATTTTTCAACTCACTCATCTCGTCCATGTTTGATTGGTGTATCTTTATTCGACTCAACTATCCATATTTGATCAACTCATCCCCATTTGATTTAGTTGTCCTATTTCTCCTTCATGATGGATTCAGTTACAAGACAAATTCAATTGTACATCTCAAGGGTTGATTTCATGTTGAACGAGTAGTGGTCATTTCCGAAAATAGATTTTGAGGACTTTTAATGAGGTTGACTGATTTTCTGAAAAATTATTCCATTTTTGCAAAACTCAAACCATTCTTTGGACCAAAAAGAGAAAATTTTCAGTGCTCATAAGTTGGATCATATAATTTCAAGATAGAAAATGGAATAAGTGTGCTAATTTACCTCTCATGTTGATCAAAATCGCTTTAGCATAAAGCAAAAACAAAAAAGGACAAAGTGATGAACTAAAGGCACAGTTGAGTCATGTTTTCTATCTTTTACCCACACTATCGAGTTCTCGTCACCTTAATCAAGCAATCGCCAAAAAATGCATAGTAGTTGTCGCCGGCGATGCTTTTTCGTTGGGCAGTCGATTGGTGTTGCACTGTTTTGCATTCATTTTGCTCCGACAAGCGCAAAGGGGTGTGTTTTGGGATGGTTTTTGCTTCATTTTCATTTCATTAAGTTGTGTTTTGTGTTTTGGTCAATGATAGGCTCAATATTCAGTTCAGAATTCACTAAAATGCAACCATTTTCAAGTTTAAAATTCAAAACAAAATAATTTTTATGTTCAGTGTTATGCCATTCATGCCATCTAGATTTGCAGAACAAACTCATTTTATTAAATGCTAGGGATCAACTTGGATCAAAGTTGTACAAAAGGGAATTGAAGTTATAGGTGCCTACTCCAAAAAAAAAAAAAAAACAAAAATACAAAAAAAAATAAAAATAAACAAACAAACAAACAAGAGAGAGAGAGAAAGAGAGAGAGAGAGAGAGAGAGAGAGAGAGAGTAGCATTTTCTTAGTTTTCCGGCAGCAGCCCGGCAACGAAGATTACAACTGGCTTCATTGCCCGACTTTACCATCAGTAACCTCGCTTTATCTTTACTCCTTCAAAGCTCTTGAAGACTCTGCCTCGACCTTGGTAGAGCTTCCAAAGGAGATTATTCCTCACCGGCCATCAATTTGGTTGTGTGAAGATACTCCAGATCAAGCCACAGAGGCGGCATGTCGTTTCAGCTCTTTGTTCTGCTTTTTTAGTGCACTAATTTGTACTCAAGCATCTTTATACATACGTTGGAGTAGGGAGAGTTGTGCATTTAACTGATGTACATCACACATCATGTTTTTCAGTTGACGGGACAAGTTGGAGACCAAAGTCACGGTCTCTACACATGACCTCAGCGTATATGAGTTTGCTTCGATGTCAGACTATGCCAGCATTATTTGCTCAAATGACATCGCTGGAAAGCTGAAAATAGGAGAAGGAGGAAGAGCCCGTGGTTGAGGTTCAGGGGAGTCAGAATCGGTCATCTCTATCGTGGACTCGTTCAAGTCTGGGAAAAGAGTGAGAGCACCGTGTGAAGAGGCCATGGCAGAGGAGAGTAATGCAAAAGAAAGAGGTTATAGAGTGATGGTAGGAAAGTTTGCAGGCTTTTTCTCTGCCTCTCTCTCGCAGGCCTCAACTTTAGAATAGAGCAAAAAAGAAGAATAAGAAGAAGCAGACAAAGAGGATAAACATTGGGATATGGCGTTGAAGAATCAGGGCAGCCTGTCGGTCAGGCACCGCGATTGTTGAAATTGTTCATCAGACATGACGCTCGAAGAAGATGAAGGGAGAGACAGAGAGAGACAAAAACAGGGGAGGATAGATATGTATATGTATATGTATGTGTACGTGTGTAAATGTGTGTATATGTACATATATGTCTATGTACATGTAAATATTTATATATTTTCTCTGTATATGCATATGTGTGTATCCGTATATGTATATAGTTTGCCTATGTGTATACGTATACGTATTTTCCATATCATAGCGTCCCACATTTTCACCTTTCACGTCAAACTTGTTAGGATTTGATGTTTACCTGGTTAAAACCTTCTCCCTTTCCGTTTGAGATGCGGTTAGGTACGTCTGTTGGTTACACCACCTTTGTTCTTTTAACGTGAAACGTGTTACGATTTGATGTTTATCTAGTTAAAACCTTCTCCCTTTCCGTATGAGATACGGTTAAGTACGTTTGTTGGTTACACCACCTTTGTTCCTTTTACGTGAAACATGTTAGGATTTGATGTTTACCCAGTTAAAACCTTTCTCCTTTCCATATGAGATACAGTTAGGTACGTCTGTTGGTTACACCACCTTTGTTCCTTTCACGTGAAACATGTTAGAATTTGATGTTTACCTGGTTAAAACATTCCCCCTTTCCATATGAGATACGGCTAGGTACATCTGTTGGTTACACCACATTTGTTCCTTTCACGTAAAACATGTTAGGATTTGATGTTTACCTGGTTAAAACCTTCTCCCTTTCTATATGAGATATGGTTAGGTACGTATGTTGGTTATACCACATTTGTTCCTTTCACGTGAAACATGCTAGGATTTGATCTTTACCTTTCTCCTTTTCGTATGAAATACGGCTAGGAACATCTGTTGGTTACACCACTATACCTCCTCCCTCGTGAAATGTGTTTGGATTTCGAGTTCATTATTTTATCTTCTCACATAAGACGTGTTTAGATTTCGAGTTCACCTATCATTTGTGTTGTGGCACATTTGTATGTGATCTTGTGGCACATTTGTATGTAATCTTCTGGCATATTTAATGCGATGCAGCCGCTGTTATGTTTCATATCATTTACACGAAGCTTGCCTCTCATGTTGTCATCTTCATATCTTTATCATCACTCCATGGCATTGCATTGCATAATCATAAATTTTCAAACAACTGGCTTCGCGAAGCGTGTAAGTCCAATTTTCAAATTACATTTTGACCATGTCATTTTGCATGTTGCCCCTGAACTATGCAGGTTTGATTCCTTGTAAAGAGATACGTAGGCAACCTTCTGGTTCAACGACTTGCATTGCATCTTGTTTGTTTGCCCAAGTCTTACTACCTTGTCAAAAGGGTCGTTTTTGGGCTTTGACATTTACTCACGTCATGAAATGACTTCGAGCTCTGTCAAAGAGGGGCAACTATAGACACCCCATTTTGATCAGCCCTAAGACTTGGGTGCTTTCTATTGATTACTCGATGATGACAATCAGAATGTGTTCCCCAGCAGTCCTCAACAAGAAAAATGGAATTTGAACTTTAATCCCAACCTTCACACATTTTTTGCCAAACAATTTTAGACCTTAAAACCCTCTTTTCAAAATATTTTTTAAA
Source organism: Camellia lanceoleosa (assembly GCA_025200525.1). Taxonomy (NCBI): domain Eukaryota; kingdom Viridiplantae; phylum Streptophyta; class Magnoliopsida; order Ericales; family Theaceae; genus Camellia; species Camellia lanceoleosa. The sequence goes on from CM045767.1 coordinate 48,126,524, forward strand.
TGTTTCTACGATGTTTTGAGGCTCCCATTTCAATTAAAATATTGCACATTTTCGTAAACTGAGTAAGGACAAAGTAGAAATAAATGATAGGGAAATGAATAGCCTTCACTAAATTAGACATGTCTCTCTGTACACTTGGAATTTAAATGTGAGGCCACCACCATTGGAAAATAGAATTCTAGGCTTCAATTTAGAGCCAAGAACCACTTGAAACCAAGTCTACATAGGGGAGATGTGCCCATTTAAAGTTAGGCTTGAGAGCAGATTTTGTTGACTTGGCCCAAGACAAATGAATAGCCTTCACTAAATTAGGCATATCTCTTTGTACACTTAGAATTTAGATGTGAGACTATAACCATTGGAAGGTAGACTTCTGGGGCTTCAATTTAGACCCAAGAACCACCTAAAACCAAGTTCGGATAAGGAAGATATGCCCATTTGAAGTTGGGGTTAACAGCAGATTTTGTTGAGCTTGCCAAAGGGCAATGAACGACCTTCACTAAATTAGGCATATTGCATTGTACACTTGGAATTTAGATGTGAGACCACCACCGTTGGAAATTACACTTCTGGGGCTTCAATTTAGACCCAAGAACCACCTAAAACCAAGTCCATATAAGGGAGATATGCCCGTTTAAAGTTGGACTTAATATCAGATTTTATTGACTCGGCCCAAAACAACAGCCCCATTTTTCTCGATTTTGGTTCGGTTGGGACACCCCATTTAGCTATTTTCTGATCCATTCAAGTGCATCCACTCATCCTCCATTATACCTAATCATCCCCCATTGTCAAAAAGAGGTTTTGTTTGCATCCATAAAGGAGTATCCCATGCAACCACCTTGAAAATTTGCCCCTCCTATCATATTCTTGTCTCCCACCATCTTTTTGACCTTTACTCTCCCTCATTGCCTATATAGAATGATCATATTGTAAGAGAGAGGGAGGACTGTAACGCCCTCAAAATTAAACCCATTAAATATAAAACAAGACATGCATTATTAAAAGAAAACATTATACTATTTCAATCATCCGAGTCTTAAGAAATAAAAACATCATAATATTTGCCTTAAAGGCTTACATCTTGCCAAGTCAATGCTTGGACACAAAACATGAGTTCTAACTCAAAACAAATAAAGCCCTAGGCTTGAATTACATATAACTCAAATAAAGCAAATAAAGTAAAGCAAGTCCTCGAGAGTCCAAATCCTCACAAGCTAAGTCCTTGGAGGTAGTGAACCACCTGAACCTGAAAATGAAGTTCCCATATAGGGTGAGCCACAGCCCAGTAGAGAAATACTAAACCAAGCATAAGAATTAACTAAAGCAGTAGTACCCAATACATGGTTAATACAAAATATTCAATTTACAATATTATGACACAAATGTCTACGTTGTCTATGACACATGGTCTATGACACCTTTTACTTTCCATTTACACAGACATGGCTCAGAACCTGGCCAAACAACTCAACAAGGATAACAAATCAGGTTAAACCTTTCTTATAACATAATAAACACACATGCTGGTGTTATATCAATCTCAATCAATTTCACTTCCATACTTCCCAACTGATACACATGGTGGTGATATATCATATCAACAGCAAATAGAAATATTTCTATCATCAATAAGTACACACATATGTGATACTACTGGAGTCCATCCCCTATCTCCTCCCAACAAATCCGGTTTAGAGGTCCATCCCTTATCTTCCCCTAAACCGTGGAGTTCATCCCCTATCTCCTCCAAAACCAAATGCATATGCAACATAATCAATACTTGCCATATATAACACAATCAATACACGAATGTTCTGTATTAACTCAACAGTCAAATAAATGACTCAATTTCAGTTATACCTAAGCCGCATGCAAGGTCTACAACAATCAATGGCTATCCTCCACCGATAGCCCAAAACAATTATTTCTAAACAAGAAATAAATATAACAACACAAATAATCTCAATTTCACAGATGAGTGATTAAATATTCAACTACGTCAATTTATCTCATAATCCCCAAATTTCATGAATTAAACCCAATATTACAATCTTCCCTTACATTAATTATATAAATTAATCTATGACAAACCCTAAGGTTTCTCCCAAAATTACCAAACCACCCCCACATACCAAAATACCACCACTTAGGATTAAAAGCGATAAATGGAGTAGGAAATCCCTACCTCAAGAAATAACTCAAAAGAAGAAGATGAAGATGATGCCCAAAACTCCAAAGTGCTCCAAACCCACAATTTCTCAGATTAAAATGTAGCCCTCACTCTCCTCTACCTTTTAATGAAGGAACAAGGGTAGATACACACTCTAAATAGATCAATTCTAAGAGAGAAGATGAGTTGGGAGAGAGAACTCGTAACCTAGGGTTTTATAAAGGGGCGAAAAATCGTTTTAAAACACGCTGCTGCGTATTTAAACTTGATAGTCCGCCGGCGCACAACACACCGCCGAAAGAAAGAACAAAACAAGGTCCGCCGGCGCAATGATAACCGCCGAAGCGTAGATCTCACCGCAGAAGTTTCAGGACCAAAAAATTGGAAGAGTGTAAACCCGCCGAAGCGTGGAATGTCCGCCGGCGGAAAGGCTAAAAAACTGGGCAACCGACAACTAGACCAAGGCTCAACCCAATTGTTCAAAACACGCCTCACACATCCTAAAACTCGACCAAATAGAATTAAAGGATGACAACAACGACAATATGACAACGGAATCCACGGAACATAAGTCCGGATATAATAATCAAATGGGAAAAGACCGGGTCGTTATAAGGACCATGAAATTGAAGAGAAAAGAGTGAGAAAATTGTGAAAAAAGAGAGAAAATTTGAGTTTTTGAGCCTAAAAAACTTTACTATCTTCCATATACACCCCATACCTTCCATACAAACTGAAATTCCATCTTTCCTACACCCAAAACTCCTTCAAAAATTCTAAAATAGCTAAATTTCAATAGTGATTGATCAAAGGAAAGAGTGAGTGTTGTTGAAAGTGAAAAAAAAATAAAAAATAAATAAGAGAGTTAGCCACTTTCTCACCATACATACCAAATTGAGAATTGAGAACACACTTCCTAAGCTTGAGGGTGATCAAGACGAAGTTTGGAAATCAAGATGTTCAAGCTTTCTCTAGAAGGTAAATTTCTAGTCTTTCATTTTCTTATGTTTTATGTCTCATATTTATTTTCTTGTTTCTTATTTCATATAATCCAAGTGGTTTATCATATTTATTTTCTTACTTTATATTTCCTAGTGTGTCGTTATAATCTAAGTGGTTTGTTTAGCTCATAATTAATTAATTAATTATTTATTTTTAAGCTTACTTTAATTTCATATTAGTTTTGTTGTAATCTTACATGTTCTACCTCATATTTGCTTTCTGGTTTTAGGTTCATGTTAGTTTTGTTGTAATCTTGCATGTTCTATCTTATATTTGCTTTCTTGTTTTAGTTTCATAGTAATTGTGTTGTAATCTTGTATTTCCTAGCTTATATTTTTCTTGTATTAGTCTCATATTAGTTTTGTTGTAATCTTGCATGTTCTACCTCAAAATGTTTTTTTTTTGGTTTTAGGTTCATGTTAGTTTTGTTGTAATCTTGCTTGTTCTATCTTATTTTTGTTTTCTTATTTTAGTTTCATAATAATTATGTTGCAATCTTGCATTTCCTAGTTTATATTTTTCTTTTTTTAGTCTCATATTAGTTTTGTTGTAATATTGCATGTTCTACCTTATATTTGTTTTCTTGTTTTAGATTTATGTTAGTTCAGTTGTAAGTTTGCACTTTTTTTTTATTTTATATTTGTTTTCTTGTTTTTAATCTAACCGATAGTGGTTGGTTGAGCCATCTATATATTTCTTGTTTGTTCCTTTTTCTTAGTTTCATAATAAGGAAGGTTTTGCTAGGCTAGTTGGGCGACCGACCTATTCGGTCGGCCAGTTAGTTTCTTTTGGACAAGACGGCGTTATCTTCCAATGTTAACTGTGGTTTCCAAGGCACATAGAACTTTTTTTTTTCTTTTGTTTATTTTATTTTGAGTGCATTGTAAGGTTTATTTTGTTGTAATATTCTTCTCACCCCCTTCTAATTTGGTTTGTAATAATTTATTCAAAGTATTCTAATAATTTTCCACCCCACTTCTTTCTATCCCATTCTTTTACTTGTTTTCCTTATTTGTGAATATGCATCATGTTTATTTTATTTTCTTTTTTGTCGTTATATCCATACTTTGCATCTATATTTCATGCATCTTGATTAAGTTAAGTTTGCATTTGTGGATTTAATCAAATCCTATGTGATTATATGCGCTACCTCATATTCTTGAGATGATTTACATGCCATATCTTAAAAGCCGAATCTTTCATTGCATCTCATGAGTGAATTATGTTAGGATTTTGTATATAAGATCATGCATGTTTTACTAACTTTGTTTTGTAGTTGTTCGTGGGATATCGGTAATTATGTAAGTTTTTATGCTTTAGCATCCCATTTGTGTGTGTTTTTCTTATTATGTTTAAGCATACTACCATGTGGCTATTTGCTTATGTAATATAACTCTATAAATGCCAGTAGATGGAGGTTGTATCGCTTAATTTGGAATGACGATGATTTTCTTGTTTATAAACTCAATCTATTTGGGTTGTAGATCTTCAAAACTCTTTCAAAATACATGAAATCAAATTATTCCAAAATAAATGACATAGTCTATACTTGTAGGCTTCACATAGTAATTTTTAGGATTTATTAAATAATCAAAATATGAACTTATAAAGTAAATAAAATTCATATCATAGTTTAGTAAAGGCCGATCTTTTCATCGGGTGAGCAAGGATGCTCAATTGATGACCTTCTCCTCTTGTACCTAAGGCTTCGAACTGAGACAACTTTGGTTATGACGAACAGTGGCCTTGGCACGATTCATGGGTTTCCTAATTTTCCAAAATATTAGGTGGCGACTCTGAGATCTGATAACGCAGTCCATTTATAGCAAAAGGTTTTGCAATAAAAATGGATTTTCTAAAAATTGCCAAAAATAGACTCTCGTCTACGTTTAACATTGCACTCGTGAGACTAGATCAGCACACAAACTACCTCAACCTATGGGACTACCATATAGATTTGAAGCCGAGGATACACCCCTCAGTATTCAAACTAGACTTTTGTCTCAAAAATTCTAAACCTTTGCGTTCTAGGCCTCAGCCATTCAAACTCGAGTTTTCACCGTCTCCATTGATCTCCTAGAAACTCATTACAAACACACTATACCAGACCGCTTGAAGTTGTTCAGGCACAACAAACACTAAAGGAATTGCACCTTTAGAGGATTTAAGGTCTCCTACACCATAGTGAGTGCAGAAGATAGTGCAAGTGAGGTGCACAGGACAATGCAATGCGGGTGATTGAATGCATAAAACAGCGCTATGCTAGGTGCACAAAGTAGTGTGATACAAGGTGAATACACAAAACAATGCGATGCAAGGTGCACAAAACAGGGCGAACTCAAGGTGCACAAAACAGTAAGATACAAAAGTACACAAAACAATGCGACATGGTGTAGACGCGCCCTTGGGCTTCACTCTATAGTTCAGACTCCCTTTTGTTGTCGGTTCTAAATCTGAACCAAAGAGTCCAAGTCCGGTAAATCATTTTGAGAAAAACAGATTTTTGAAAAAAAGTGCCAAACATGAACTACTTTGCCAGATACAGAGTCGCCACCTAAATATTTTTTATGGGGAAATTTAGGAAACCCTGACTCGGTGCCAAAGGCCACGTGTCCGTCATCAACAAAGTTGCCTCGGCTCGGGAGCTTGGGTACGATTGGGGAAGGTCAGCTATGAGCACCCCCTCTTGCCCGGTCCGAAGACCGGCCTCTACTAACCGTGATATCCGTTTTTGAAAACATTATGTGTTCTTATTCCAGTTATTAGCCTAGAATTACTATGTTATGTGCACAGCAAACAAGTATAGACTAGATTGCCTAATTTGGAAATAAGCATTGCGTATCCGTTTGTCTTTAAAAAAAATACTTTGGAATTTGCTACTCGCAAGTAGGCTAAAACACGAATTTCAACGAATTTTTCCAACTCAGACAATCCAACCTTCACCCACAGGCAATCATACAGTTTATCACATAAGCATCTAGCCAGATGGTAAGCATGCTATCATGATAACATTCACACACATGCGACATGCTAAAGCATAAAAGCTTACCTAGTACTCCAAGCAAAAACATAAGCTAGTTAGCAATCAATGCGTGATCCTAGCTCATGTTAAAATGGTTAATGCAACGCATACAAAATGCAATTACAATAGGCTTGGCTATCCTACAATGGCATATGAGATGCCACAAATAACACGTATTCAATTTGGGAATTGAAGTACAATGCGGTTTGCATGATGCGCCGAGCCCGGTGCATGTAAGACAAATGTATGGATCCACGCATGCATAGCATGAGGTATGCTAATTTAAACATGCCCTAATCTACCATCATAAGCGGGTAAATAAAAAGGAAGAAAGAAGTGGGGATTGGAAGACATGCACACACACGCACCCACACTTATTACAGATTCGCTTTCGCCCGGGGGGACCAAAAGAATAATACAAATTAACTAACTACGAGTTAATTAATTATTACAAATTACCTAATTAGTTAACAAACTAACTAAGCTAGGAAAAACAGTAAACCGCCTCGGGAAGAGTGCCCAATGCAATGCATGCTCGGGTCCTGCTCGGAAGCGCACTACCATACATAGATTGCCTCTGTTTTCCTTGCTCTGCCCCTATGAAGACTGCCAAAGTCTCCGAATGGCTTCCCTGGACATTGGGAGACACCACCAACTGAGTAGAATTGCCACCGGCAGTGGGATGTGGTCATCGACTGTTGATGAGTCCATCGGCCACCAATTGATTGTCGGCCGGCACTCTGTGCAGTCGATCGGCAAGAAATTCCTACAAAACCTGTTTGACAGCAGCAGAGGACAGAGCCTTGTATGGCAATGTGATTCAAGCCATTTATGCACCAACCAAGCCCCTTATCATATGTATGACTCAAAGGGACATGGTCCTTAGTTCTCGGACCACCAATCGCGCATTTCAATACGTGATGGCCCAAGAAGCCAAGTTGTGCATTTTGATTTCAAATGTAATGCACGCACACACATAAGGGCCCAATCCCTATCACTAAATCAAGGGACAAGGCATGCATGTTCAATGCGACCTAAACATGTTAACTAACATGCAACATGGTGTGAAAGGGAGCATGCAAACATGCAATGCACATTAGGTACATATCCTAAGCAACAAGGCAAACAAGCATGCCACAATTATGCAAGCTACTTAGAGCATGCAAGATGTAATCTAATCATGCAACATGCTAGTAATTTGACCAAGGGAATGCATGCCAAATGCAAATGATTTCAAGCATGCAACACATGCGACCAAAGCATGCAAACATGAGATAATGTAATAGCACTTGAATGGCATACAAGGGATGGACTTACTCTAATTGGACGGCTCTAAGTTAGGCCCAAAACAGTGGCCAAAGCTTAAGAAGATGGGACCAAGCACACATACACACATGTACATGTTAAGGCCTAAACACTTAAGCATCAAAGGACATCTTTGAAGCACACTTAAAAGGGAACAATCATGGACATATGGCATGCATTAAGCTCTGAAAATCATGCAAGAACATGGTGTCAAACAAGATAGGCTAAGCATGCGACAAATGACCCAAGCATTTAAGGCAAGCCAATGAAGTGTTGAACTACACTTGATATAACCACACATGGCAAGACTTAAATGACCAAAAACAGAGTTTTGGCACATAAAACAAAGCCCAAAAGACCACTTAGATGGCATCTAAATGACTTTAATCCAAAAGCATGCATAAGGGCCAAAACATGGAGCATACAACACAAGCTTATAAGGCATCAAAGAGGCATCCAAGGCAAGCATACAAGCATGCTAAGGGGACTGAAATGATGCTATGAATGGTACCAAACCACTGAAATAAAGCAAGTAATGCATGCTATACACTCATACACTTAAGGCCAACAAACCAAAAATGCAAAGGGGGTATATAATGCATGTCATGGCCGACCAAAATGACTAAGGACAGACCTCAAACATTGCAAAATAAGCACAAAAGCTTCACAAAGCTAGACCTAAAATATGCTAGAACAATGGTTTGCAACCTAGGGCATGTTAAGGCCCAAACATGGCATTACAAGGTAGGTATGCTAAGCATGCATGGTGTACCAAAACCAATTTAAAATCATGTTATATTATGACAATATAAGCATGAAAAATAGCCAAGGCATGATCAACAAACCCTCAAACATGGTGCTCCCTCAATAGGCCAAAAATGGTCCTTTTCAAGGACAATAAGGAGAGGGGGTAGCCCTCTCCTTCTTGGGACTTCAAGGCACCATCCTTACCACTGAAATCCCTCAAGATTTCAGTGGTGAGGAAGCCCAAACACCAAAGTCCCAAAGCTCACTCAAAATAGCACAAAATGAAGCCCCTCAAGGCTTAAGAGGGGTCAAACACCTCCAAACCACAAAACACTCTAAACCAACTATTTAAAGGGCCTAAAAATAGAACTTTTTTATGTTATACACTAAGCACAAAAACAGTTCTAAGATAGGCAAAAATAGTATGCAAGAATGGGGTAAAAAGGGGTAAGATTGTTACCCTTGAAGAACCTCTTCAACAATGGTGGACCAGCCCCTTCCTTAAGCTCAAAACAGCTCCAAAGCTTCAAGAACAAACCTCTGGCCTTTCACAAACTCAGGGAAGGTGTAACACTATGTGTTTGTGTGCAATAGTAGGCCTAAACACACACAAGAACACACAAGAGGTAGATATAGAGATAGGAAATATGTATAACCCTAACCCTAATCTAGAGCTTCTCTCACAATGTTCTCTAACCAAAATCTCTAACCCTAAGGCCAAGAGAGAAAGGCTCTTCTTATAGAGAAGCCAATCTTGTAAAGCTTACCAAGGAAGCTAACAAGAAGGCTATCCCTCCATACACGTGTATGGAGGGAAACAAAATGCAAGCCAGCTATTTTAAAATATCTGCAAAAGCAGATGAACAATAGTCGGCTGCTCAAAATTGACATTTTGACATAATGGACTGCTGACCGGCAAGAAAGAATGCCGACCGGCAATATACATTGTCGATGGCAACAAAATACCAGCCGGTGGCCTCTAGCCATGGCCGGTGATGTGTAGGGATGCCTCACAAGGCATTCCTTGCCCCTCCAAGGCAAAACATAAGTGTTTGGTGCAAAACCAGACACTGAACAGTCAAGTTCGGAGATCTTGAGGGAAGGCGCGTAGCCGAGACCTCCGAGAACTCCAAACGAACACAAACATGGATGATCACTGGGTGTTCAAATGGTGACGCCCAAGTCTTGAGGATGGTCAAAAATGGGGTGTCTACACATGGGTGCACAAGACAGTGTGATATAAGGTGAATGCACAAAATAGTGCAATGCAAGGTGCACAAAATAGTGCAAACTCAAGGTGCACAAAACAGTGCGACACAAAGTGTACAAGGCAGTGCGATACAAGGTGAATGCACAAAATAGTATGATGCAAGGACCACAAAATAGTGCGAACTCAAGTTGCACAAACATTGCGATATGAAGTGCACAAAATAGTGCGATATGGGTGCACAAGACAATATGATACAAAGTGAATGCACAACACAGTGCGATGCAAAGTGCACGAAATAGTGCGAACTCAAGGTGCCGAAAACAGTGCGATATGGGTGCATAAAACAGTGCAATACAAAGTGCAGAAAACAGTGCAAGTGAGGGTGCAATATAAGATGAATGCACAAAGCAGTACTATATAGGTGCACAAAACAGTGCGGGTAGGGAGCACAAAATAGTGTGATGCGGGTGAATGCACAAAACAGTGCGATACAAGGTGATTGCACAAAACAATGCGATGTAAGATGCACAAAATAGTGCAAACTCAAGGTGCACAAAATAGAGCGATACAAAGTGTAAAAAATAGTGCGATATGAGTGCACAAGACAGTGCGATACAAGGTGAATGCACAAAACAGTGCGATGCAACGTGCACAAAATAGTGTGAACTCAAAGTGCCCAAAACGGTGCGATGTAGGCGCACAAAACAGTGTGATACAAGGTGAATGCACAAAACAGTATGATACAAAGTGCACAAAACAGTGTGAGTGAGGGTACAATATAAGATGAATGCACAAAGCAGTACTATATAGGTGCACAAAACAGTGTGATGCAATGTGCACAAGACAGTGCAATACAAGGTAACTGCACAAACAGTCCGATACAAGGTGCAGAAAATAGTGCGAACTCAAGGTGTACAAAACAATACGATACAAAGTGTAAAAAACAGTCACATGGGTGCACAAGACAGTGTGATACAAGGTGAATGCACAAAACAAAGCGATGCAAGGTGCACAAAATAGTGTGAACTCAAGGTACACAAAACAATGCGATATGGGTGCACAAGGCAGTGCGATATAAGATGAATGCACAAAATAGTATGATGCAAGGTACACAAAATAGTGCAAACTTAACGTACCCAAAACAGTGTGATGTGGGCGTACAAAATAGCATGAGTGAGCGTGCAATATAAGATGAATGCACAAAGCAATGCTATATAGGTTCACAAAATAGTGTAGGTGAGGTGCACAAAATAGTGCGATGTGGTTAAATGCACAAAACAGTGCGATACAAGGTGAATATACAAAATAGTGCGAACTCAAGGTGCACAAAACAGTGTAATATGAGTGCACCAGACAATGGGATATAAGTTGAATGCACAAAGCAATGCAATGCAAGATGCAGAAAATATAGCAAACTCAAGGTGCACAAAACAGTGCGATACAAAGTGTACAAAATAGTGCGATATGGGTGCACAAGACAGTGTGATACAAGGTGAATGCACAAAACAGTACGATGCAAGGTACACAAAATAATACAAACTCAAGGTGCACAAAACAGTGCAATATGGGTGCACAGGACAGTATAATATAAGGTGAATGCACAAAACAATGTGATGCAGGGTGCCGAAAATAGTGCGAACTCAAAGTGCACAAAACAGTGCGATATGGGTGCACAAGACAGTATTGTACAAGGTGAATGCACAAAACAATGCGATGCAAGATGTACAAAAATAGTGCGAACTCAAGGTACCCAAAACAGTGTGATGTGAGTGCACAAAACAGTGCGATGCAAGGTAAATATACAATGCAGTGCGATACAAAGTGCACAAAACAGTGCATGTGAGGGTGCAATATAAGATAAAAGCACAAAGTAGTGCTATATAGGTGCACAAAACAATGCGATGCGGGTGAATGTACAAAACTGTGCGATGTACGGTGCACAAAATAGTGCAAACTCAAGTTGCACAAAACAGTGCGATGTAAGATGCACAAATTAGTGCAAACTCAAGGTGCCCAAAATAGTGCGAACTCAAGGTGCACAAAACAGTGCGATGTAAGATGCACAAATTAGTGCAAACTCAAAGTGCCCAAAATAGTGCGATGTGGGCACACAAAACAGTGCGATGCAAGGTGAATGCACAAAAACATTGCGATACAAAGTGCACAAAACAGTCTGAGTGATGGTGCAATAAAAGATGAATGCACAAAGCAGTGCTATATAGGTGCACAAAACAGTGCAGGTGAAGTGCACAAAACAGTGTGAATGATGGTGCAATAAAAGATGAATGCACAATATAAGATGAAAGCACAAAGGAGTGCTATATAGGTGCACAAAACAATGCGATGTGGGTGAATGCACAAAACAGTGCCATACAAGGTGCACAAAATAGTCTGAACTCAAGGTGCACAAAACAGTGTGATACAAAGTGCAAAAAACATTGCGATATGAGTGCACAAGACAATGCAAACAAGACAATGTGATATAAGGTGAACGCACAAAACAATGCGATGCAAGATGCACAAAATAGTGTAAACTCAAGGTGCCCAAAATAGTGTGATGTGGACGCACAAAGCAGTACGATGCAAGGTGAATGCACAAAACAGTGCGATACAAAGTGCCCAAAACAGTGTGAGGGTGCAATATAAGATGAATGCACAAAGCAGTGCTATATAGGTGCGCAAAACAGTATGGGTGAGGTGCACAAAACAGTATGGGTAAGGTGCACAAAGCAGTGCAACGCAATGTGTACAAGACAGTGCGATACAAGGTGAATGCACAAGATAGTGTGATGCAAGGTGCATAAAATAGTGCAAACTCAAGGTACACAAAATAGTACGATCAAAGTACAAAAAACAGTGCGATATGGGCGCACAAGACAGTATGATACAGGGTGAATGCATAAAACAGTGCGATGCAAGGTGCACAAAATAGTGCGAACTTAAGGTGCACAAAATAGTGAGATATGGGTGCACAAGACAGTGTGATACAAGGTGAATGCACAAAACAGTGCGATGAAAGATGCACAAAATAGTGCAAACTTAACGTGCCCAAAATAATGCGATATGGGCGCACAAAACAGTGCGATGCAAGGTGAATGCCCAAAACAGTGTGATACAAAGTATACAAAACAATGTGAGTAAAGGTGCAATATAAGATGAATGCACAAAGCAGTGCGATGGGGGTGAATGTCCAAAATAGTGCGATACAAGATGAATTCACAAAACAGTGTAATGCAAGGTGCACAAAATAGTGCAAACTCAAGGTGCACAAAACAGTGCGATACAAAGTGCAAAAAACAATGCGATATGGTTGTACAAGACAGTGCGATACAAGATGAATGCACAAAATAGTGCAATGCGAGGTGCACAAAATAGTGCGAACTCAAGGTGCACAAAACAGTGCGATATGGGTGCACAAGACAGTGCGATACAAAGTGAATGCATAAAATAGTGCGATGCAAGGTGCATAAAATAGTACGAACTCAAGGTGCCAAAACAGTGCAATGTGGGTGCACAAAACAGTGCGATGCAAGGTGAATGTACAAAACAAAAGTTATTTGGGTTGTGATATTGAGGACGATAAGAAACCAAGTCTTCCAAGTCTTTAACTGATCTTTCTCCAATTGAAAATACCTAAAACATCTGCTAGAATAAAAAGTAATAGCTACCTGCCATTACTTCTCAATACATTATTATTATAAATCAGAGTTCAATAACGAAAACTCCTAATCTTCCATACGTATATATACAGTTTGAAGTCTTTTTTTTTTTTTTTCTTTTTTTTTTTTATTTTATTTTTTTTTTTACAAACAAGGCATTGATCACACCTTATATAAACCAAGTCTTTAATCAATAATTTTTTTTATATTGTTACCTCCACATGTAATTGGGTTACATCTCCACATTGCTTCTCTAAACCTTAAATTGAATGCTCTGTTTTGATGGCTTGCTCAATCATCTTTTTTGTCCTCTTTGCTAGTACATTGAGCCTCGTATTTTGTACTCTAAGTTTTGGTATATCTAATTCAATTACTTAATAAATAAATAAAACAAGAATCAGTTCATTTTCTTATAATCCAGACACTACAACAAATTCGACATTCACAATTTGTTTTCATGCGATCGGATGGCATGTATGGGATGTTCGACATTCAATTACAGTATATTTTAGATCTGCCTTGAAAAGGCTAATAAAAGATCCTGACAACCAGCAATTTGTCACAAACTATTTTGCTTCACATTTTTTTGTCTAGCTAAACCAAATATTTATAGCAGTTTGGCCAACAGAATGAGTCCATTGATAGGAACACTCCTAAGAATCAATAATCCATAAGTGAATGATTAAGACACCAACAACCACCTTCAATCTATCACAAATTAGGTTCCTTTACATTTTTGGTGTTACGACCCAAATCCGCCCCTATAGGTTTAGCATCCTAACGGGTAGTAATCCTGGGATTACCGAAGGCCTCTGAGACAAATTAACAAAATAATAGGAGATAGCAGAAGCAAATAAAAAATATACAACGTCCATTGAGCTATGCAAAGTTATATGAGACAGAAAAATTTATAAATTTTTTATATACCTATATACACATCATCCTTACGTCATTATATATATACGGATTAGACAAAAATGGACTTAGCCTTATTTACAAAATACACAAGACTTATCTAACCAATCAAGAAAAAAAAAACTTAAACTTTAAATCACATAGCCATAGCCACTTGACATATCCGGAACCTCCACGGGAGGCACATAGGTTGGCTGACAAAAACAGATTCCAGACAGATGCCTCTAAGCGTAGTCACGTGCCTATTCACTTACATACATAAATAATACAGTGAGCTAGAGCCCAGTGAATAATAACAGAGTAAAGGGTTTTAATGAATGATGTCCATCACAGAGTTAGAAATCAAAGTTTATATCAGAAACATAATCTTATCGGAAATAAAGTCTTGTGCATATTCAGATTTCAAATCAGAAATAGATTAAGATATATGCTCATATTCATAGTCATATTCATATTCAGACTTTGCATAAGATCATACGTGGTACACCCCGTAGCTATCATATCAACTTAGTCCTGAGACTACATGTATAGTCGGTACCGACAACCATAAAGGTCCATATCTTGCGCGCAAGTAGTCATGGTATTGTTACCCCCAAGCGAGGGCCACGTGAATATAGGCCTCGGTATTGTTACCCCCGGGCAAGGGTGACATAAATATAAGCCACAATGTTGTTACCCCTAGGCGAGGGCCATGTGAATATTAGCCACAGTATTGTTACCTGTAGGCAAGGGCCACGTGAGCTAAGGATGCCACTAATACATTTCAGAAAAATGGACATGCATTCATAATTCATAAAATAGCATTTCACAAAACATATCGTATCATACCAATCAGAAAGTGTTTGTAATTAAACATAGCTTTACAGAGTTATTACTCACGGTGTTCTGGTACTTGATTCATCCCTGCATTTGACCCTACATAATTCATAACTCATTGGGTCATTTTACAATTCATTCCATTTTTTAACTTGTTTAACATTCTTAGGCTCCTTTCATGTTCTTTAATTCATCTAACATGTTTGATGCATGCCTAAGAGTGCTTTGAAATGAAAGAGAACGGAAAATGAAGCATAAAACATCTTTCAAAAGTTCTAAAACAGGGCCCTCTGCTCGAGCGTGGCTTTGGCCGCTCGAGCAGACCCCTTTGGTCTGCAAAAGTACTAGTTTCTTGCAAATTACGCTCGAGCGAGGAGTCCAGTAATACAAGGTACGCTCGAGCGAGACTTTCCACGCTCGAGCGGACATGTCAAATTCTAGGTTTTTCTAGACTATGTTTGAGCTTCAGAACTTGGTTCCAACCAATGTAATTAATATCATAAGACTCATATTTCCACCATATAACTTTTAACATGAATATTACGGCCAATTTTACAAGATTTGAATCTCAAATTTACATAATCCATCTCATAAACTCAAATCATATCAAACTCACTCCATAACTCCAAAGCTCATGCAAATTAGTTTCCATATCATTTTGAAATATACATGCATGTGAAATATATGCTTCATTTTCAACTTAAACAGTACAATTGATGATCAACTTCATGAAATTCAACATTATCAAGCTTGCGTATACCAAATAACCTTCAATTCATTATAAAATGCATTTTTGTAATCAAATGTGCAAACTTATGACAATCCCTTACATGCATGTACATACAAGCTTCAAATTCATCAAATTCAACTCAATTCATGTTCTTCGTATCAAGCCCAACTCCAAGCTCACAAATTTTAAAACTTGAATTGAGTTCTCAAAATAATTTCAAGACTTGGGTTCATACATGGCCTATCTAAAAGCATACAATTCTTAAATAATCAAGAAAATATGATCAATTTTAAATCATTTACATCAAAACTCTTTTAATTTATAAATTAAGCTCATTGTTCCTAAACCCATAAATTTCCAAAACTTAATTCTTATTTCATCAAAACATGAAATCAATTATTAGAAACCCATGACGCATGTACAATTAGAATATTAAAACTTATAGAATTCGTCCATGCATGTAGCAATTAGACTCAATTCATGCATGGAACTTTGCATGTATGAAATTGAGATCAAAACTAAATAATTTCAATGAGAATAGCTCTAATTAGGATTCTTATTGATTTTCTTCATATTAGACCCAAATTCAAATCCATAAACCTTTTAAACATGAATTAAAATCTCAAAACCTTGAAATTCTACAATGCATGTTTAATTAGAGTATTAAACTCATAGGATTTGCCCATGCATGTAACAATGAGGCTTAATTTTATGCAAGACTACATTATCAAACCCAAAATAATCAATTTCCATAACCATGAACCTACCTTAATTTCTTTATCTTTGTTATTTCTAATTTCTTCCAAATTATATGAAATTGAACCCAAACTCATCTTTAACTCAAGTGCAATACAAAGATTCTACAAAATTGAAGCTTTAAATCCTTACCTTTAATCTTCAATTTGATAAAATTCTTGATGATTGTGGGAGCCCAATAAATGGCTAAATCGGAAGGGGCATATTTTAGTAGATTGACATTAACCAACTGCATCCTGCAAGACTAGGATGAGCCAAATACAATACGTAAGCCGATTAAGAAAGGATCTTTGAGGCCGAATAGAAGAACGGGTAATGATTGAAAAGTAGGCCCAGGCCCCGAGGTCTCAGAAGGAACATATATAAATAAAGAAGCAACGTTCTTGGAATGGTATGTAAGAATGACTTCATTAAACTTAGAAAACAAGCTTTCTTGAGTATAAGAACTGACTTGCCCATCGGAGTGCTAACCCCGGCACCCCTGACCGGTGTGTTTGTCTTTGCAGGTGACTAGCTGAGGATCAAGAGCGTCTCCCAGGATCTGAAGAGTATTTCCAGAACCACTTCCCCACAATTGGCGCCGTCTGTGGGAATACTCAAGTACATCCATGGAAGGCGTGACGCAAGATCCTCGATAGCCATGACGAGACTACTGAGAGACGACATCACTCGCAAATATGCTCGGAAGGAAACCATCGCGAGACACGCCTTGAATTTTGACTCGCCAACGACTTGGTAGCGAGGAGGCGATGCAAGCCATCATAGAACAAGCTAAACAGAATGAACAAAAATTTGGAAAATATGATCGCAGAAAACGAACGCCTCCGTCAAGATTTGGCCCTGGAAGTAGCAAAATCCAAAGAAGCCGCACGCTAAGACCCCAAACGACCCCTGAGGGCAGGTAGACAACGACCTCGAGCCCGACCAAGGGAAACCGACAGCGCCACCAACTCATTATCCACGGAGCATAACAAGGGATGCTCAGACACTTCCAGCTCCTCTGAAAAAAGTCCACACACAAGGAACAAGCGTAGAAGAAGCAGTTCAAACGAAGAGGACCGGAACGATCCTTTTATCCGACGAATTGCGGAGGCGGCCCTGCCCAAGAAGTTCAAAGCTCCATCATTTACTCTCTACGACGGAGAATTAGACCCCACTGATCATATACGTCACTACAAGCAGGCCATGACGTTGCATGCAGACAATGAAGCCCTCATGTGCCGAATATTCCCCAGCAACTTGGGGCCATTAGCTGTTAGATGGTATTACAAGCTGGAGCCGGCTTCGATCAGAAGTTTCAATCAATTACAAAAATCCTTCAGGGCCAGGTTCATCACTAACGAGGTACAGCCGAAACAGGCTGACTCTCTTTGGGCTATGCAAATCCAACCAGGAGAAACGCTGAGAGCATATTTGGTGCGATATTGGGAGTGCTTCAATCTTGTTGACGACGCTTGCAACGACTCCATGGCCGTCACCGCCTTCAAAATGGGACTACATCCTGACAGTGCTCTTCGCAACTCCCTGACCAGAAGACCCCCAAAAACAGTCTGGGCATTGATGAAGAAAGTCGAAGAGTATTGCAAAGTGAAAGATGATGCCTTGAGGATTAAAGCCAGACAAGTGTCCACCAAACCGGCACCTCCTGAAATTGCTCAACCGATAATTTCCGTGCCACCTCGGAGCCCTGAGCTGCGACAACGTGCTAAACGAGACAAAAGGCGGGACTCTCGCCGATCGAGTGATCAATGCTCCCACCCGACAAATGAACAATTGCAAGTCAACAATAGACGTTCGAGGCGCGCCGACAAAAAGTACACGGAACTGTCAGAGCCAATCACCGCGGTAATGACCAAAATCCAACACCTTCCATTCTTTAAATGGCCGTCAAAGATGGTGGGGCCACCCGATGCACGACGAAGGGACCTGAGGTGCGAATATCACAAAGATCACGCCCACGAAACAGAGAGTTGCTACGCATTAAAAGATCACCTAGAAGAACTGGTGCAAGACGGTCGACTGCAGCAGTATGTTAAACAGGGAAGGCCAACCAAGGCATTAGCATTGAGGCAAGACTCTCCCCCACTTGGCGTGATCCATGTAATTTACAGCCTGCCTACACCCCTAGCTGTGCACATAATTCGATCGCATCCAACTCTACACGGGCGCCGTATTTCGACTGACCGGTCCGAAGAAGCTCCGACAATTGCCTTCAACGACTCTGACCTCAATGACGCAACGGCTTCCCACATTGATCCGTTTGTCATTGGATTATGCATAAACCAGTTCATCATTGAACGAATTCTCATAGACCCAGGGAGTAGTTCAGTGGTCATGTACTACCAAACTTTCATCAAGCTCGGCCTCAACGAGTCGGATCTATCTTCGGCGCCTCACCTTTGTTAAACTGTCTGAATCCCGAATATCCATTGGGCAAGGTCACATTACCTGTTCGAGCAGGTTCCAGAACGGTCGAAGCAGAATTCCTGGTCATGAAGCTCCCCTCGCCGTATAATGCCATCATGGGAAGAACCTGGCTACATATCATGAAGGTCGTCCCAAGCACCTACCATCAGATCCTGCTTTTCCCAACAACCCACGGCATTGAAGAAATACGTGGTTCCCCCCAATCGGCATGAGCAGAGTTCTGATGAAAACCCTATCACTGACCCGATCTATGGGCTCTGATACTTGTAAATATATTTCGCCTCTGCAATACGAACTATTTTTCCTCGTCACTCAAAATCATATGTCCATTCCCAGTGGGGCACTCGCCCGGATTGGCCAAATTAAGCCTCCGGATTCGGAGCGCCCTTCATGGATATCACGATCGGCCAAATCAAGTCTCCGGATTCGAAGCCCCCTTTGGCGCATGACGCCTTAGGGCCGATTAAGTCTCCGGATTCGGAGCCCCCATTAGCGCATGACGCCTTAGGGCCGATTAAGTCTCCGGATTTGGAGCGCCCTTCGTGGATAACACGATTGGCCAAATCAAGTCTCCAGATTCGGAGCCCCCTTTGGCGCATGACGCCTTAGGGCCGATTAAGACTTCGGATTCGAGCAGATTAATCTCCTTAAGGCCGAAAGGGCCCTGGGTTCAAGCCTCCAAATACGGAACCCGCTTTAGTGCTTCAGAGGATTATTGCATTAATCCGTTCGGACATACTAATCGGTCTACAGTGCTAAGTGCTAATTACGTCTCCGAATCAAAGCAAGCGTTACGAACAAAAGATATTGATAATTGATCCTATGTAGCACACTAGAACAGATCATACATTCGAAGTAATGTGCTTTAGTACACAAGCAAAATTCAGAATAACACGCAAATAGATTTAAAATAAAACAATTTATTTGATTAAACAATTGTTACATAAACACAACCCGCATTCGAACATTACAATATCGAAAGCAAAAAAGGAACAAGACGCGCCGGTAAAGCAGCATCACCGGATCGACGACCGTCGCCCTAAACCCCTCCACGGCATGCAATACCTTGAACCAGTTATGCTTAAGCCCACGACTTGCATAGCGCCAAACTTCCCCTGATACCATTGACAATGTCAAGGCAAAGATCCAGGACAATGAAGAATGAACTTGACAGTTGTTGACTCTCCTTTCGGGGTGATCTGCTTCGACGACTTGGAGACTCTCAGATCTCAAGCTCTTTGGATGACCTAACTCCCTCACGGGTAGGTTTTCTCCTGCAAACCATCTCAACACCAAACTTGACTGAAGTTTGAGCCTCTGTAACCAAAATCACCATCTCACACAAGGAATGATGAGTCAAGTGAGATTATTGGTATGAAGCGCCTACTCCTTTTATTCTCAGCAACGACCACGATCTCGAGGTCCCAATCCCAAGAAAATTTTATTAACGCCAAAAAACACATTGGCTGAATAAGACAAGCATCGATTGACATTCGCCACGACCGCCATCCTGACGACTGGCCGAAAAGCGCATTGGCTGGGCCAAAGCGAAATAGATTTATTAAACCGGTCGGCCAAGTCTTCACATGCCGATCACCCTCGACCAGCCCACTAATCCAACTGGCCAAGCATCAATGCGCTGACCCAAGTCAAAGATAAATGGCTGTTGAAATAGCCTCAATAAAACCTTAACGGTCATCGCGAATGTGCCGATCCTGCCGATATGCAGATCCTGCTGATAAGCCGCGTATCAGGACGATTATGACTACACAGGGACAATATTTAGACATTCATTCAAACATTTAAGCAACACGAAATACACATATGCCGAATATGAATGACAACGAAACATTTATAATGAAACGTTCTTTATTCAATATAACAATAAGTTACATAGTTTCAAACGCGCCCTGCGTTCCAATCTTACAACTATTAAACTCATACGGCGTCACCCTCATCGTCACTCTTCTCAACTTCAAAAGCAGAAAACGAAAAATCTTTACTCCTGTAGCGTGGTGATGCCAAATCAATTCCCGACACTCGAAGAGCTTTTGCAGCTTGAGATGCCTTGATCCAACCGTGCCTAAACCCACGGTTTTCACATCGGCACACTTCTTTGGCCAATTTTTCCCTGGTTTTCTCGATTCCCACTTTTCGGCCCTCATGGAAACCTTTCTCATAGGCCCTCCCCTTCACGCTCTCTATTGCGAACATACTTGCCGTCTCTCGATCGGCAAGTGCGGAGCTGATAAGCCGACTAGTAACCCTCTCTTCCATAATTGGGTTTGCGTGCGCGGCGGATTGTGCCTGAGCCGCCTTGGTCTTCCTTAGTTCCCGCTCGGCCGCCTCCACGCGGGCCTCCAAACTTTGAATACATTCTTCCTTCTTCTCCATCTCTTGACAGGCAGCGCGCAGTCGCATGCCGACTTCGTAAGCAGTGTAAAGCCCCTTCACCGTGCCGTGAATGCCCTCGCGAAACACCTCATAGTCCTGTTGACCCAGCATTGATTGCTGAACCTCAGGAGGAAATATTTGTCGGGCAAAGTCGACCGCTACATCTGGGTCTCGAACGATCGAGTCCGCCTCCGTCATGGGTCTATTCTTCACAAATACCGCAAAGCTTAATGGGCACAGTTCGTCGGACCTCCTCTCGACTTGGGGTGTGGAGATTTACCTGCTTGCTTGTCTCGCTGGGCAATCTCATGATGTCGAGGAGATTGACGCCTCTCTCGACCCCTGGAACTCCTACTTCCTGTACGCGAGGGTTCACCACCTCGATTCATATCTCCGCCCAGCTCAGCTAGGGTCTTCGCTTCCCCTTTACTGTTAAAGAAGAGTCGGTTCGACATTCGCGCAATCAGTCTTCCTCCAGGAGCTCGAGTCAGTTGTCTACCAAGCTCATAAAGGATGTACCCTTGTTCATTTATCCTTCACAGAGGCAGCACGATCGAGGCAATCTCATTAATTGGAGATCTGAATGCCGACGCCTGGCGAGTGAGTCGGCGAGGCATGATTTTACCATCTATTTGAATACCGCGAACCGCTTTGGGGCAAGGCGATTCATCAATCTATCGCTCAAGTACCCCGGCTCTCCTGATTCTAACCTCTGCGAGAACCGCTGGGCAAGGGCGATTCATCAATATATTCAACTCAGTACCAACCAACCTCGTGACGATTCCAACCTTTGTAGAAACCGCACAAGGCGATTCATCGACTTATCGGCTCAGTAGTAACCGGCTCCGATCGATTCTAACCTTCTAACAACCGCCTGGGCAACAGGTAGATTCATCAATATATTCGACTCAGTACGGTAGGCTCGTGTCGATTCAACCTCTGCAGAACCGGGGCAAGGCGATTCATCAATCTATTCAGCTCAAGTACCCCAGCCGGCTCCCGAATCGATTCTAACCTCTGCAAGAACCGCCTGGGGCAAGGGCAGATCCATCAATCTATTCAGCTCAAGTACCCCAGCCAGCTCCCGAATCGATTCTAACCTCTGTAGAAACCGCCTGGGGAAAAGGAAGATTCATCAATATATTCAGCTCAGGTATCCCAGCCGGCTCACAAATCGATTCTTCTAACCTCTGCAGGAACCACCTGGGGCAAGGGCAAATTCATCAATCTATTCGGCTCAGGTAACCCAGCCGGCTCACAAATCGCATAATTCATAATTGAATCGGTCGGCATGAAGAACGAATCAATATTGCCACAGGATATTCGATCTCTAAAGACGAATCAATATTGCCACAGGATATTCAATCTCTAAAGACGAATCAATATTGTTTCATTAACATAAACCACACAAATTGTGTACAAGTAGTAGTGAAAGTCAAAATGTTTCATGAACATAACCACACAAATTGTGTATGAGTAGTAATGAAATTACAAGGAAATTTTCATTAATAAATTGCGCACAAGATAGTAACCAATTTATACATGAAAACCACCCTGAACCAACAAAACTATGCCAAACAAAAATCAAAAAACTAAATGAATTAGGAAACGCCTCCCGGATCACTCCTCGGTGTCGGATTCAAGGGGCTCAACATCCACTTGCTCGTAAGGAATTGGCAAATCCAATGTAATCCCAGCGGCAGCAAGGGCTTTGAGCCACCCGTGTTTGACCCCCCGATTCTCAAATTTGGGAACTTCATCAACGTATTCCGTGAAGGCGGCTCTTTTTCCTGCCTCAAAAGCCTCAGATTCGGCTTTCCCCTGGGCCGCCTTGAGCTCCTCCAATTGACTCTTCGCCTCGACAAGTTCGTCTTTGGAGAGCTTGAGCGATTCCTCACTTCGCTTTTCGCTCTGGCCTCGGCGTCGAGCACGGTTGTTCGGCGATCTGAGCCCTCTCCTTCTCCGCTTGACTCGTCGCTCCCCATTGCGGCTTTCATCTTCTCAAACTTCGGCCTACTCTTGACCCGTCCGCCACATTGCAAACGGTCAATTCTGCCAAGAGCATCATGCAGGCGGTGGCCTAAGTCGACGATCCTGCCGACGATCTGCAAAGAACAAGCGATCGTTAGATACCTCTATAAAAATAGATTTAAGCAAACTTGAAATCACCTACCAAAAGTGCCGACTGCGCAGACAGAGCTACGACCATAATATCCGGCACGGTGCAAAAGGTTGCATTGTCAGCCGGCAAGGAAATTGAAGCCGCCAGGCTCAATGCAACGGCCAGATCCTCCATGGCCGAAGCATTGGAAGGAATCGGCGTATCTCTGATCTTGGGTTGAATAACAAAAGAAGCAACCACGTCCGATTCTTCGAGGTGACGCCGTTTGTCAATGGGACTAATTTCTGAACTAGCCTCTTCCTCGGCGCTACGTTTTTGGCCGCGTCCCTCCGGAATCAGCCGTTCTTCGCCGGCCTACTGTTCAAGCACTTTTTCCATTTTGACCGGCGTAACCTGAGCCGTTCCTTCAATAATGGGTACAGAGGCCTTAGTCAAGCTGGGATCGGATTCGGCGGCCTCGGCCTTTTTTCGAGCAGCCATCCGCTCGGCATTTCGCTTACGCGCCATTTGTGTAAGGCATTTCTTTGCCATACCTCCGAAGAAATCACCGGGTAGATCTCCTAAGTTCGCGAAAATATCCCCGGAAGAAAACTCTGCCCGACCCGAAGTGGATGGTGAGGAAGGCTAGTTGAGTCCGGCAGCCTCGAACGCTGAGCGCACGGCCTCGTCAACCTTTCGCCCTCCTCAGTGAATTCTCTGGCCGGGTCAACAACTACCTCTATCACCGGCTCTGCGTCTTGCCCCAAATCAGAAGCTTCGAGACCAATCTGCCTAAGGTTCTTGTAGCTGGGGAAGATAAGAGCCGAGAGGTGCTGATCGCCGGATGGAATTGGGATGTTGTCCGCAGCCGAGAATGTGGTATAAGTGGGTTTGTACAGGAGTAAAATATGGATGGCTCTCCCTTGTTTTTGCACGTTTGGGCGACCGAAGTAGTCGAGTGCAGTCTTAATTTCCCTAAGGACTGCGTTGTCAACTGAAGTCAAAATCTTCTTCAATTTGTTACCTGCAAAAGATAAGGAGAGCTTAAGGAAAGAGAGCCGATTAAAAGACAGATCGACAAGCATAAGATACTACGTGGCAACCTGGATCACCCTTATGTCTGGGAATGGGGTCTAGGCGATCTTCGCCTTCAGAGAACTCCCAATTACCTCGGACATTGACCATTACATCGTCAACCCTCTTACCAGAACTGGCAAGAATAGTCACCAAATGATGGTCAGTATCCTTGGCCCTGAGGAAGTACCCGACCAGAGGATTTGGCTAAAGCATAGCGATCTTAGAATGGCCTAATTCCAAGATTGATCTAAAATCGATTCAACTCTATAACCCCCATAATGATTCGAAAGAAATTTACATTGGGTTGAGAAGGAATCAGACTCCAATAGCGAAGAACGGCCCTAAGCAATGGATGTAAGAGGAAACGAACTCCGCCCTCCGCAATGGACAGGAGGGGGAATATGATCGTATTCTGATCCTCTCTCTCCATATCTAAAGTGTTGTCCGTTACGAGAGACAAATAGACGTCATCGGGAATGGAAAAATGTCGCCGGAATCCGGAAATGCGACTCTCAGAAAGGAGGTCTTTCAAGTGTTTAGCCATTCCAACGGGGACCCAAGGATTCGCCGAAAGTAAAAACGATAAACAGAGAATCGGATTACAAAGAAAAGGGAAGAAGACTTATGAAGAACAGATGAGGCAAAGGCAGACGGACGAAAGTTGCAGAAAATGTGAGTGAGAGGAGAGATGCGTCTTTGGCGATCCAAAGCGTGTCGATGATCGACGAAATGTGCACCCAAAAGGACTGAAGTTTCAAATCGCAATAAATGCGAGAGACACATGAATGGCGCGGGAAAGTGTAATGATAAACGAAAAGGTGTACGCCTTCTGACATCCTCTAACGTCTTGGGGAACGCGAAGCGGCCTGATCTATGCTACGCTTTTCGAATTCTAGACCAAACACGCCGATTAACTACCGTCAATAGGGAGTTCAGGGGGCAATTGTGGGAGCCGAATATATGGCTAAATCGGAAGGGGCATATTTTAGTAGATTGGCATTAACCGGCTGCATCCTACAGACATTAACCAGCTGCATCCTACAAGACTAGGATGAGCCGAATACAATACGTAAGCCGATTAAGAAAGGATCATTGAGGCCGAATAGAAGAACGGGTAATGATTGAAAAGTAGGCCCAGGCCCCGAGGCCTCAGAAGGAACATATATAAATAAAGAAGCAACGTTCTTGGAATGGTATGTAAGAATGACTTCATTAAACTTAGAAAACAAGCTTTCTTGAGTATAAGAACTGACTTGCCCGTCGGAGTGCTAACCCCAGCACCCCCGACCGGTGTGTTTGTCTTTGCAGGTGACTAGCTGAGGATCAAGAACGTCTCCCCGGATCTGAAGAGTATTTCCAGAACCACTTCCCCACAATGATCTTTCATTTTTCCTTCTTGTTCTTCTTCCTTTCTTTACCCTTCCCACGGTTTGCTCCAGCTAATTTGACCACAATGTATAAATGTATATGATGAAGCTCTCTCTCTCTCTCTCTCTCTCCCTCTCTCCCTTTTCTGTCTATACGGCTCACCAAATCTGTTTAGAGTTCTCAACTCAATGCTCCAGCCACAAATAAATTGAGCACTTATTCTCTCCCTCCCTCTCTCTCTCTCTCTCTCTCTCTCTCTCTCTCTCTCTCTCTCTCTTCTCACATATAAGTAAATATTGCCCCAGCAAAGTGAATTCTTTATCCTTCTCAATTGTTCTCAACCCTTCTTCTTTTTTTATTATATATAATTAATTAGAATTAACTTAATTTACTAATTGCATATCAATTTAATTGAGTAGGATTAGTTTGGCACACCAATTACACATTAATTTAACTTAATCATCACTTAATCCCAACCAATTATAATTAACACTTGAATAGTACTTAATTTATTTAATCATAACTGATCACAAATCTCTCATAATTTAATAAATCTAATTTGACTTCCATTGGAGCCTAAGTAATTATATTTAAAATTATCAGTCCGAATCAGATTTTTAATTAAACTCTCAAAAGGTTCGAAATATCAAATTGAAATTATCACTACCCTTAATTTTGGTTCCTCAAATTATTAAGGTCCTCAATTTCAGATCAAACTCAAAATCTTCATCAATAAATTACATACTTAATTGAACACCTCAATTGCATACCTCAGAAATAAATTTAATTCATAGTAACCATAATTCCCAATTCTCATAACTTAATTAACTCTAATTCGGACCCAATTAATCAAATCTTAATTTTACAAATCTGAATTGAATATTTAACTAAACTCTCATATGGTCCGATACTCGAAATTAAGATAATTCAATTTATCAATTCTACTTTCTTTGGCCATTTAGGTTTTCAATTTCTAATTCCAAAATAAATCCTCAATAAAATCATATACGAATCAATCTCCATAATTTTCGTAAATCCCAGATCAAATTAAAATAATTAACAATTAAATTTCAAATCTCCTTAACTAAGTAAGTGCTAATCATTATTCGTAGTGGGGTCATTACATTTGGTCCAGCTAACTAAACCAAGATTCATACTGGTTTGGTCCACAAATTTAGTCCTCCATTGGTGGGAATATGCCTAAGAATCAATAATCCATCATTGAATAATTAAGACACTACTTAAATGCAAGTGTTATGTCCATAACAATCATTTTCCCTTAACAACAAACTTAAATGCAAGTGTTATGTCCTATCCTATCATTTTCACATTGCCCTACCACATTGATTTAGTATCTTATTGGAAATTTATTCAACTACTATGAGAAATAGATAAATATCATATACTTCACACTAGTTTATGGAAGATAATCTCATGATTAAATACAGATGATGGATCTAAGATCATTTAACCATGGATGGCTTAGTATATGCTAGTGTTAGGTGCTACACAATTAGCAACCAAATTCTACAATTTTGGGCTCGAGTGGATGGGTTAGCAAATTTTTTAAACCTATCAGTCCTTAACTTGGCTGTTAGCTGCAGCCAGCTCCTTAGTAGTCAAGAGAGAGAAGGGACAGGGGATAGAGAGAATGAAAGTCGGCGTCCCACAACACATTTTAACATCTCCATTGGAACACCCATATACTCTACTACATGAACAAACCCTTAACATACAAAATTGGACTCCACTTTTTGTCATATAATACACTTTAACAAACATTTTTAACATCTCCACTAGCCTTGTTAATTAATGTGGAAGAATGCATTGTGATAATAATAATAATAATAATAATAATAATAATAATAATAATAATAAACATGGAGCTGAAACAGAAATATTTGTGATAAAAATTATCAGAGAAAAAAAAATTCAGATGTGAATTTCAAAAGAGTCTGCCACATAGGACCAAAATCAATTCTCTATGTAGCAAAACAGAGGAGTCATAAAATCAACATCTCCATCAATCAAATATAACTCGAATCTTCTGAATATTTCATAGGTATATATATAACTCAAATTTCCAATTCTACATGAACATGGATCTCAGAATAGCACAATTCGATTAACCCAAAAAAACAATTGAACAGTACTAATTTCACATTAAAAAAAGAAAAGAAAAGAAAATTTAGAAATTGACAAACTCAAATCCATCTAAAACAATTCCACAATCTCGAGCAATTAGATTCAATTTTCAAAATCCAATTCACAAAAACCTTAATCAAATTCACTAAAACACATTTATATCAACAGTAATCCAATCTTTGCCAACTAGCATTTAAACTTCACACTACATACTTCATAGATACATGTAAATATGTATGTATAGGCATAGAGAGAGATTGAGAGATAGAAATTGAGAGAGCGAAAGAGACAGAGATTCATACCGCCAGATATCTCAAACGACAATGGCGAGTGAAAGAGCAAGAGAGCAGAGCTATACAGGTCTATGACGCATGAGAGATTGAGAGATAGAATAATCAGTGTTTGAATTTTTCTAGAACTAGGGCAAATATAAGGAAAATGGGTAAAAGGGTAAAATAAATATTTTAAAAAAAGAAATAAATTGGTTATTTGCAACTGGTAATCAAATGGACGCATTTATATAGTAGCAAAAGGTCACTTTTCTAGTAGTGCATGATGGCTAGGGTCGCATATGGCAATCGTTTATAGAGGTAAGGGATGAACGATGGTAGTGACTCGGCGATCATAGGTGCAGGTGCTGGCGGTGGATCGGCTATCGTGGGG
This sequence comes from Camellia lanceoleosa, assembly GCA_025200525.1. NCBI lineage: Eukaryota > Viridiplantae > Streptophyta > Magnoliopsida > Ericales > Theaceae > Camellia > Camellia lanceoleosa. The sequence continues at coordinate 48,155,034 of CM045767.1, forward strand.
TCTATGATGGCGGTGTGTCAGTGGTCATGGGGGGCTACTAGGTGCGTCACAGGTAGGGAGGGAGCAGTGGAAGGTTGTCACGGTGGGGAAAAACTGGCCAGAGGTAGAGGAAGTTGCGGTCGTTGGTGAGATTAGGGTTTGAAGAAGAAAAAGAAAAAAAGGAAGATGAGGATGGATAGGAGAGAGAGAGAGAGAGAGAGAGAGAGAGAGAGATGAGATGGAAATGGATGAGTGCATAAATTTAATTAATTATAATGAGAAAATGAATGTATAGAGATAGAATAGTGGTGTAAAGAGAGAGTGTATGTTATATATATATATATATATTTAGTGAATTGGCTCCAGAAAATTTCATTTTGGTGTTTTTTTTTTTTTTTTTTTTTTGAACATATAATTCACGACATGGATTTTGCATCGTAAAAAGGCAATATTTTTAACGGCAGGTGATGTGTGTGTCGTAAAAAGTGCAATACTTTTAACGGCAAGCATTTTATGCACTGTGAAAAATAAAATACTTTTCATGGCTAGTGTATATGTGTCGTATATAGTTGATGTATTAACGGCATGCCATATGCATGTCATAGAAAGTTTTATTATTTATGGCAAACATTGCAAGCTGTAAAAAAATCATTGCTACTACCATTCACAGCCTACGCAATAGACACGCCGTGGTTGGAAAATTATTTACGACGTGAAAAAAAAAAAGCAAGTCGTAAGAGTGAGAAACTACGACGTGCATTTAATATATGTCGTTGATGTGGTACTGTAAAAAATCAATTTTGTTGTAGTGTACCTTGGTGTTGTTTGGTGCAACTTATTGTAAGCTAAAAGCTGATAATCAGAAGACAAAAATCAAAAGCAACCCTTCTCTAGCTTCTAAATAATCAGCTTTTCTCAGCTTATTTAAGTTATTTCTACCTAAAAAGCTATAAGCAGAAGCTATACCAAATAGTGTGGCACAAATTCCCAAATTAAAATAAGCTATAATCACCCCCTATAATCCACACCAAACACCCCCGCTTCTGTGCCTCGGTACAAGGAAAGACCTCAAACAATTTCTCTATACCCAATATCCATCCCTCAGCTTTCATCAGATCAATGCCACCATTGAACAATGGTGGTTTCATCTTCTTAAACTCTACTGTAAGTGTAATGGTTCGATCCTTGGCTTGATGGTCTTGCACCATAGGTGGGGGCATGGGCATTGGTGGCAGTGGTGGCAGTGGTGGTTGTTATCGTTGTTGTTGCTGTCTCATAGTTTCTGCCATGTCCGCAATCATCCTTTCCAACTAATCAAGCCGTGCGGAGATAGAGTCTTCCATATTATCCATTCTTGTCCTCACCATGATCTACATATCAAGGGATTATAATACGCACAAAGAGACACAAGTGTACATTGACAATATTCATTGCATAACATCTACAAATCATTAATCACCTTCCATATCACATAGTAGAGAAACATCATGCATGTAGCCTAAGTCTTTTCTAGAATCTTTATATCTCAAATGGACACGTATGTGAGATATTTACTCGTGCTCTTATACCAACTGTCATGACCCAAACCTGCCCCTAAAAGTTTAGGGCATGACCGGACTGTACTTAGGCTTCAAAGCACAAATGTCAAAAACATTTTGTTAAGTTTTTATTCTTGGCAATCCCGTTTGACAAAACTCCTTCCAGATATAATTTTATTCGGTCTTTTATTTCAGTGAGACTATGAGTTTTAGATACGAATCTAACCCTAAATGTGCCTATGTAGAGGAGGTTGTGATCTTAATCCTATCATGTTTGCCACTTCCAGTCGAAGTTGCTTGACCGCTCGAGTGGCCATTTGTGCGCTCCAGAAGTTTGATTTCCTACAAAAGTACTGGGACTTGTATTTTTCGGCTTGAGCGGCCTTTCCTGGGCTCGAGCGGAGATCGCGGATCAGTTTTCTATAAGTATGTGGTTTCATCCATTTTTAGGGTTAGGGCTTCCAGATCTTCTTCTTGGGTATTAGGATTTTCATCCGGAGCTTCTTTGCTAGTTTCTTTGATTTTTGTTTGAGTTTAACTCATGGTTTGAAAAGCATACGTCAAAGGATTGTTTGTTTCATTCAATACAAAAGTGAGAGTTGTTCTTTGTTGGATTCCGGAGAATTTGGGCTCGAAGCTTTGGTGGATTTTGGAGTGGCACATCATCATGGATTCGACATCGGCGTTGTAGAATCAACATTGTACAAGACAATTCTGAGGAGAAGACGGGGCTGGAAGAGGCACATAGGGGTCGGTTCAATTCGAGCATGGATTCGCTAGGTAATTGAGAATACACTTATTTAATTCCTTTATGTCTTCTTAGTGGATTATTTTGTGACTTTTGCCTGTGATTTTTTTATCACAATTGGAGACGCTTCAATTGTGGTTTTTCCACGTAAAATTGTTTTGTCAATTTATCTTGATTGTTTGATTGAGATTGTTATTTACTGCTTAAAATTGATACATAATCACAAATCAACATCTAAGAGATTTCTAGATTTTTCTCATTTTATTTAGTAACGGGACCTAAAGCGAAAGCAATTAAAAATCAGAACATCCATTGAGCAATGCTTATATGCTAGGATTTTTAATTCATTATGTCCTATTTAGAGTGTCCACATACACGATCCAAATATACATAAGTCCAAGTCACATAATTTTTGTACAAAGAGTTAACCATCCGAAATTACTATATTAACAAGGAGTTTATCCAAAAGCCACCAAAAGCTTAACAAAAAGGTGGCATTAAAAGAACTTCTCAAAAAGACAAAACGGCTCTAACATTGAAGGCTTAACAAAGTAGGTCCATCAAAAGGTTCCTGAAACTGACCTAGTAGCCTTCAGATTGACCACCTACAAAATATATATGAATATAGAGTGAGCAAGACCCAATGAGTAATAATAACGTAAGGAGGCATGTAAATGAGCATGTGTCTTAAAGAATATTTCTATAACATTCACGTTCTAGAACGGCCTCGAGCCCACATAAGATGAAACGACCTTGGGCCTAATATAATAATAGAATGGCCTTAGGCCCAACATAATAGCATAATGGCCTCATGCCCATCATAATGACTAAACGGCCTTAGGCCCATTATAATAACATAATTACCTTAGTGTAGACCGCCCCGAACTTGCTCTACGTGGGAGGGCGCGAATTGTCGTTCTTAGCTACTACAGTTTGGACTCCTGTCACAGTTCTGAATCTAATCTCACAAAGTGCAATGTAAGACTGATAAATCACCAAAGAGTCCAAATCCGGAAAATCATTTTGGAAAATCGAGTTTAATCAAAAAGTGCCAAACATGGACTGTTTTACCAGATTTCAGAGTCGCCACCTAAATATTTTATTTTGGGAAATTTAGGAAACCTTGACTCGTGCCTAAGGCCACGTGTCCGTCATCACCAAAGTTGCCTCGACTCGGGAACTTGGGTACGAGAGGGGAAGGTCATGAAATGAGCACCCCCACTCTCCAAATCAAAGAATCGGCCTCCACTAAACATGATATGTTATATTTGAAAACACATGCGTTCTTATTCCGGTTTATTAATCTAAAATTACTATGTGATGCGCACAACATACAAGTATAGACTCAATAACGCGGATTGGAAAAAAACAACTCATGTTTGTTTTTGAAATAGGTTTGAAAGTGCTACTCACAAGTAGGCTAAGACGCGGATTGGCCACCCTCAAGTGGGCTTAGAAAACATGATTTGCCACTCTCAAGTGGGCTTAAAACGCACATTTTGATGAATTGTTCCAATTCAGGCAATCAAGCCTTCATCCACAGGCATTCATGCAGTTATAGAAGTTAAGCAAATAGCCTCATGGCAACACTTACACACATGCAAGATGCTAAAGCATAAACACTTATAGTGTACTCTGAGCCAAAACATAAGCTCTGTTAGAAATCAATGCATGATCCTAGCTATGTTTGAAATGCCTAATGCAACACATGCAAAATGCAACTAAGTAGGCTCGGCTATCTAAGATGGCACGTGAATACAACTAGATAACATGTATTCAAATTGATATTGAAATACAATGCAGTTTGTATGATGCGCAGAGCCCGGTGCATGCAAGATAGATGAATGGATGCACGTATGCAAGCATAAGGTATGCTAATTGAAATATGCCCTAAACTAACCATCGAAAACTGATAAGTAAAAGAGAGAAAGAAATGGGGTTGGAAGACATGCATCACACACACGCACACTTATTACAACATTTTGCCCTCTCGACGGAAGGTCCGAATGAAAGCTAAGCTATTCTAAGCTAAGCTACTTAACTAACCTAATAATCTAATTAGACTAATTATTACACAACCAAATTGAATAACTAGGAAATCAATTACTAATTATTACAATACTTGCATGAATGAAATAGCTAACTTATTCTAAGTTAACAAAAGCGATTAAATGGCCTCAAGGATGAGGGACATGCATGCTCGGTCAGCTTCCTCTCGGAAATCCACTAGCGTGCCTCGTGATGCCTCTATTTGCACTCTTTTGGACTTCTGAAAATTGTGCCAACTTCCAAGATGCTTCTGACCCACCTTAGGAACATGCTGAGGGATGGTCAGCTCAAAGGGATGGCCATCGGCCACTTTTGATAGCCGATCGGCAGCCTTGGTGGCCGGTCGGCCACTGCTTCCTGAAGTTTCTCCTTTTGCTGCAACAGAGCACAAATAGAGGCATGGCAGTGTATTTGCAAGGAAATGTGTGTGCAACTACACTCCTTATCATGTCTCAAGCTCAAAGGAGTGTAGTGCTCGGCTCTCGAGCCACCAATCACGTATCTCAATGCATGATGGCCAAAGAGTCAAGCTTGTACAATGTTGATGAATGCACAAATAACACATAGGACTCGATGAAACCTCCACCTTATCATACATGATCAAAGGTGTCAGTGACCTAAGGAATGAGGCGCGTTTCATCACTTTGAGTATGAAACGTCCCTCGTTCCTCGTGTTTGGATCAACATCAAATCCAAACACAATGCAATGCAACACACATGCAAACAACATGCTATGCAAACCACATGCTAATCTTGACATGTTAGGGTGGTATGCATAAGACTCTTATCATGTAAACAATGCATGCATGGCATGTTTAGGAGCTAAGGCATCAAGGTAAGTGAAGTGTATCACACAGGAAGCATGTACAACAATGCTCAAATGGTCAAACCAACCCCGGACAGAGGTCATGCATGCCAAAACAGTGACCAAAACTCAAAAAAACTTAGGCACGAAAAGCAAGGAATGCATACTCAACTTATGGCTCGCAAGCAAGGCATAAAGGCACAACTCTTAAATGCAATTAAAGAGTGATATGAATGAGAATATGGCAATGCTATATGCTCTGAAATCAAGTGTTTAATGATGCCAAATCACACAAATAACACAAACAAGGCATGTTAGAGGGTCTAGAGCAGAAGGCTAGTTAAGAGTATCACACAAGAGACATGCAATACATAGCACAACTAACCAAACCAACTCTGGACAGAACATGCTGAAATGGAACCCAAGAGCTTAGACAAGCATACATACAAATTGGCTCATGATTAAGGCATAAAGCATAACCCTCCAAATCATTGAAGGAGTGATACACATGAGGGTATGACATTGAAACGTGCTCTGAAATTATGTATCAAATGATGCTATATCATGTAAATAGCCTAAGTAATGCATGCTAGTGGACCCAAAACACAAAGCTAGTGGAAGGGCTTTACACTATGGCTATACAAAGCAAAGCATACATGATCAAGACCACCCAAATCAGACCTGAAGCATGTGAAATCATGGCAAAAAGCATGTTGGAGTGTAGTCGAAATAGGCGAGAATGATGGTCCAAAGAATAGAGCATGTTAGGCTAGCAAGTGGAATTACACTACAAGTGTTTGAAGCATTCAAGAGACAACCAAACCAGCCAAAAACAGAGTTATATCAGGTCCAAAAACCCACAAAACATGCTCAAACTAAGCCTTAAGATGATAGTAATACATGCTAACTTGGTAGGCCCTCTATGCATACAAACAAGACATAAAGAGAGGGGACCACCCCCTCTCATTTTGAGCCTCAAAACCAACTTTCTACCATTGAAATTCCTCTGAGTTTTAGTGGTAGAAAGGCCAAACAAAGGTCACAACAAAGGCTAAGAATGGTGGCTCAAGAGGCATTACAAGCCATAGAGCAAAAGAGGGGAAACATCCCCTAACCAAACAAGACTCAAACCCACATTTCAAAGCCTTAAAAATAGAGTTTTAAAGAGGCTAAAACCAGCCTTAAAGTAGCATGCAAAGGTGGTTAAGCTATTAATCAAAACAAAGCTTAAAAAGGGTATATGCTTACCCTTGAAGACCCTTGAAGAACAACAGCAATCTAGCAACCTCTAAGGCAAAACCAAGCCAAAATCACTCAAATGCAACCTCCAAGAACCTCAGCTCAAGAGTGAAGGTGTTTGAGTAGGTGTTTGTGGGCAAAAGTGTGAAGAAATGACACTTTTGGTTCAAATATAGTGCAAATATAGAGAGAGAGGAAGAAATATAGAGAGATATATGTTTAGCCCTAATGCAATTTTTCTGAACCTCTAAAAGGGGAGAGGAGCCTCCCCTTATAGAATCACAAGCTTCAAGCTTGTTTGACAAGCTAAGAGCTTGTTACAATCCCTCCATAGGATGCTATTTGTGCCCAACAGTTGGCACAGCTGGCATCAAAATATCTGCAAAAGCAAAGAAAAAGGCCTTAGCCAAAAGATATGGCCGACCGGTCATTAAAAGGGCCGACCGGCCATCAGTGATGCCAACCGGCCAACACTTATGGCCAATGAAAAGAGGGCACGGCCGATGGGCATAGGGCCTGGCCGATGGAATGTAGGGCTGGCCAACAGGCCACCCCCTTCCCTCAGAAACAAAGTCACAAGCTCTTGGTCCATAACCAAGCACAAAACAGACAAGTTCAGAGGCTCTAAGGCAAGGCGCGCAGCAGAGACTTTTAGGAACTCAAAATGAACACGAGCATAGATGATCATCGAGTATTCAAATGATGACGTCGAAGTCTTGAGGACGGTCGAAAATGGGGTGTCTACAGTTGCCCCACTTTGACAGAACTCGAAAGTCATGAAATGACGAGAGTGAATGTCAAAGTCAAGAGACGACCCATTTTTAACAGGCCGAAGACTTAGACAAGCATACAAAATAACAATACAGAGATGCTCCCGCGGGCTGGGGCAAAATGCAAATGACATGCACAATGTAGAACATAACTTATGATCATGCAAAGAAGATTGTAATGAAGCATTTATGAAAAATAAATACAACATTTTAAGCGAATATTATGCAAAGAAATGCTACAGCAAACTCGTACATAAACAAGTAAACACGAACCAAACTACATCTTATACAGAAAGGATGTAAGAAAATTATACAATTCTCACTGCGTTTCACGCGGAGAAGGCTAAAAGCGACTACCGAGAATACCCGAAGTCTCAAACAAAGTATCTCTAAACGTATTAGACATAAGAGAAGGAAAAGCGACACCTCTCAGTGTATCACACGCGAGAGAGGGAAAAGCACCACTTCTCAGCATATCACACGCAAGAGAAGGAAAAGGACCACTTCTCAGCATATCACACGTAAGAGAAGGAAAAACGACACCTCTCAGCGTATCACACGCGGAAGAGGGAAAAGCAACATCTCTTAGCGTGTCACACACAATAGAGGGGAAGGCAACACTTCTCAGCGTGTCACACGTAAGAGAGTGAAAGGCAACACTTCTCAGTGTATCACACGCAAAAGAAGGAAAAGCGACACCTCTCAGCATATCACACGCAAGAGAGGGAAAAGCAACACTTCTCAGCACATCATACGCAAGAGAAGAAAAAGCAACACCTCCCAGCATATCACGCGCGGGAGAGGGAAAAGCAACATCCCTCAGTGTATCACACACAGGAGAGGGAAAAGCAACATCACTCAGCGTAACACACGTAAGAGAGGGAAAAGTACACCTCTCCGCGTGTCACACGCAAGAGAGGGAAAGGCAACACTTCTCAGCGTATCACACGCAAGAGAAGGAAAGGAATCAGTGCAAGCACTGAGGAGTTGTATAAACATCGAAGTGCGTCCCAATGCTTCTAACAAGGGTATAGCGTAAACACCGATCGCACCCGGGTGTTTCTAACCAACGAGGTGCTAGTGTAGACATCGGGCATGCCCAAATGTCTCTAACTGACGAGGTATCGGTTTAAGCACTAGGCGTACCCAAATGCTTCTAACCGACGAGAGAGTTTCGAGGGGACAGGAATGATCTTACCTGGAATTCCTCCAAATGAACCGCACACACCATATCGTTTGGTTGTGCCAGCTTCAAATGAACCGTACATACAATATCGTACCTGAATAAAAGAGAAACTTTGACAGGTACAATATAGTAGAGACATAGATTCAACGTTACATCAGGATACAATTTTAATGCAAGATAAACGCTTGCATATACAATGCATATGGAAAGATGCATAACAATGCAAGGGAGACGTGCATAACAATGCGAGCGAAATGGTGCATAACAATGCAAGTGAAAGGGTGCATAACAATGCAAGTGGAATGTGCATAAGAATGTACGTGGAATGTGCATAACAATGCAATTGAGGTGAGGTGTGCATAACAATGCAAGTGAAAAGGTCCATAAAAATGCAAGTAGAACGGATGCATAACAATGCAATGAACGATGCATAACAATGCAACTAGAGTGTGCATAACAATGCAATGGAGACATGCGTGACAACGCAAGTAGAAGTGGTGCATAATAATGCGAGTGAAGCAGTGCATAACAATGCAAACCTTGCATACATGACAAAATGCACTAACACAGCACATTCAAAGGCGATTCATCGATCTTGCGGTATACAAAAGCATACAGAAAAGGATACACCTTGTTCGTACTGAGTGCCACGCACTGGAGACACAGTTCGGAGCTTCCGCGAAAACTGATTGAGCTCAAAGGTGTATTTTCTTGAATTTTCTTGAGAGATGAGGGTACAAATCAACAAAGAAACCCCAAAAAAGGGCATTGGATGTCCATCGGCTACAATAGGGATCCATCGGCAACCAGATAAGCTAATCAGCCAACAAAGCGGCCGGCCGACCAACAATTTGGCCGATCGGCCAAACATGGCAGATTCGGGGAAGTTTGGTCCATTTGCCCCGGGTCTTTAAGTATAGGGTTCCAAACCCTATTCTTTCACTTTCTCAAGCTTGAAACTTCTTCCCCTTGTGCTCTAGGTAAATTTCCTCCTTCGATCTGTGCTTTATACACACTTTCAAGCGTCCCACAAACATTAGATTCGCGAAACCCTTGAGATTTCAAACACTTTGAAACGATTGAAAAGTGTTTTTGGTGCCTCATTCTTGACTCCCATCACTTGGGGTTTGTTTCCCCCGAGTTACCCTTGATCTTCGTGCCCTCTTCCGCACCCCGATATTTTTTCACCCTTCGGAGTTGACTTTATGTTGACTTTTGGCATTCTCATCTATTTTCCACATCTTCGACTATTTTCTCATTCTTCTTGAGATAGCCGATGACATTCCACATGATGGGGCTCCTCCAGGAATGGAGATGGATCTCGAGTTTGAGCTTTTGCCGCTCTGCATTCAACCATTCGATCCAGTGTCTTATGTCCCTGACGTACATGTGTTGCCCCCCGACGGTATCTGCCAGTTCTGGAGATTCGCGCGAGCTGCACCAGAGGACCTCCTGCTATGCGAGCTAGAGTTACAATTCTCCTATGGCGCCACTGAGGTATACACTTCCTCTTTACTTTCTGCAATGTAGGTCATATGTCTTAGATAGCCAATATTGCTCTTCATCTGATTAGTTCAAGCACACTTGTACATCACATGCCTAGTTCATTCTGAGCACATTCATACATGATACTTCTGTCAGCTTGAACATATGTACACACTGCATTTTTGTCAATTCTGAACACATGCATACACTGTATTCCTGACACTACTTTGCATCTGTTTATCTTGGACACAAGGAGATTCTCATGCCTTCTGGGGTTATGGGAACACCATTGCACGAGATTGGTACATGGAGCTACCCGATGCTGTTCGCCACATCGTCGATAAGGCCGGTTTTAGTGCATTTTGCATGGGACTCTCGCGCCTCACTACGACTCAGCCTCTTCTAGGTGCCTTAGTGGAGAGGTTGTGGGACACCACCGATTCCTTCCACCTTTCTACAGTAGGAAAGATGACGATGACTCCCTTCGACTTCTCCATGCTTACCGGCATAGGAGTGAGGGGTGATCCGATCCCTTTCGACACTAATATGGGCAAGTGAGATGCTACTCAAATCTTTTTGCTAGGGACTTGCCCACCTCTCTCTCAACCAGGGATGGTACGATATTCATGGTTTGCCGACTAGTTCAGGGGGGAGACGCCGACGACCCGCGAGGAGGTCGAGCACTATGCCCGGGGGTTCTTCATGTTCTTGCTTGGCACTACTCTATTTGCCGACCGGGCGAACACCGTTGGCCTCTACCTCTTGAGTGCACTGGTAGATGTGTCTCACATCTGGTGCTACGACTGGGGCGGCGCAGGCTTGGCCACACTGTACGGATACATGAGTTCCTCATCTCGGCGGAGCAGGCATCTGCTAAAAGGCTACTGGAGGGCCTGGGAGGTACATCTTCCCTTCTGCTTTACAGTCCTATTTTACATTATCTGTATGCCACACACACTGCATAACACGCAATCTGCTTTACACTAGTTGTACACTGCACACACTTCACAATACACTGCACATTATTCTCTGATATCTGCTTTATCTGTATACTGCTTTACTGATAAACATACTCATTATTACCCTTTCACATTCTGCAGTTGTGGGTCTATGCCTACTTCCCGAGGCTTGCCCCAGAGCTAGAGGTAGAGGCGCCTCCCATGGTTCCATATTCACATAGGTACGATATGAGATGCGAATAGAGGCTGCGAGAGTCTTTCTCATTCTTCCACCGATATTTTGACACTGTTGCCGCAGCGGAGGTATTTCAAACCTTAAAGTTCATCTGAGCTTTGCTTTATATTGCACTTTCAATAACAAATAACAACCTGTATTGTAACGACCCAGAATTTCTCCTTCCGCTCGAGCGGAGGAGTTGACGCTCGAGCGGACTTGTGTGGCTCCCAGCATTTTTTGCAGTCGCAGATTCTCGAGGTTGTAGATTCGCCGGCGTAGAAGTGGCGCCGGCGGGCGTCTTGTTTGTCTGGCCTTCGGCGCCAAGATGGGGCGCCGAATGTCGTTGAGTTAAGTTTGATTCTGAGGCACGTGGGCTCATTTTGATGTTCTTCTTAGTGTATTTGGAATGTTGTTATCTTATTTTGGAGTATTGATTGAGATGATAATATGATGGTAAAATAAGATTGGACCAAAAACTTTAAATTGAATAAGTCGTCTACGACTAACCGTCACTCATTTGCCCTTTTCTTTTTCCACACTCTGAATATGGATGTAAGGTTAGAACCATTGGAAAGCTTATTGCCGGGGCTTCAATTTGGACACAAGAACGACCTAAAACGGAGTCCGGATGGAAGAGTTATACTTGTGCGAAGTTTCGTAATCTGTGCTGAGAGCAGCTCCGCTCGAGCGGGAATAGGGACGCTCGAGCGGAAATAGCAGGTTCAGCAGCGTAAAAATGGGTTTTTGAGCTCATTCCTTCCATTTTTCTTTTCCTCTCTTCTTCCCTCTTGCATAGGTCCGAAACCCTAGCCCAAAACCTTTGATTTCCTCCACTTTTATCAACAATCCACCATGGTGCTTGCATCAAGGATGGAGAACAAGAGAAGATTAACATTTTCAACCGATTGGAACTTGGATTTGCGAAGGATTCTCATCAATCTTCATTCTTTGGCTTAATTCTTGAGGTAGGGGTCTTAGTTCTCCTTCAATGCTTCCATTATAAATAGATTTGTGAAATTTAAGAGTATATAAATGCAAAACCGCCATTTTGAGCATATAGAGTTATTTTGTAGACATTTAGGGATTTCGGGTTTGGAGAGTTTGGGGCTTTCTTGTTGGGTTTCGATTATAAATTATGATCCTAGGATGTGTAATCAAAGGGTTAATTAGAAGAGGAAGTAATGGGTGAAGAAGTTTAACGTTTCTTGAATTTCTCAATTTGTCTAGAAACCCTAGATTGATTTATGACGATAATTAATGATTTTGCCCAAATTGATAGTAGAATCATGGAATTGGTGGGTTAAATTAGACATGTACAAGGTTAATTGGATTTTTGAGATGTTTCGAAAAAAATGTTAAAAATTCGCGAATGGACCTTGTTATGAGTATTGTGAATTATGGGAAAATGAGAAAGGAAATTAGGGGAAATGATTTAAAGAATTAATGTGTGACTTCATATGTGTGTAGGACACGCTTCGGGAGGAATAAATGCTCCACCAACGCACTGTGAGTAATAGTACTATAACGTACATCAATTACTGTTAATAGTGATTGTTATTATTACTATTCCGTTTTTCCGTGACAATTATGTTAATATGTTTGTATTTGAAAATTGGTGTGAATATAGAAGGAATTGGCATCCATTGATATGTTTCTGAAACTATTCTGTATTCTGTCTATGATTAATGGTTTCAGTAATGTGCTATAACCTATTGAGTAGTATGTTTAAAAGACATTATTAATATTCTGTGATCCGTAGATTAAGCTTAATGATTCATGGTGAACAAACGGAACAATGATGCTTATGTATTCCGAACTATCCAGCTTTATCAAGGATGGTTAAGACTGGTATGAGATAATTATTTTGTCCCTACAAATAGCATTGTGATGACACCTGTACAATTTGTGAGATACGTTTTATGTATTGCTAATGATTGTCATTAATATTCTGTTACACGTAAACTAACTACATTAACTCATGCAAATGATTGGAATTAGCTATAAGACCAGTCTGTTCTGATGTTATCTGTGGTAATTCCGTTATGATATTCGTTCGTTTATATTATGACATGATGAGACTTATTGATTTCTAGTATGCTACAAAGTGTTGTACGGAACTAAGTGCTACACCTTGGTGGGAGCCACCTCTAGAATCTGTACGAGCCACCCCTTGAGTCCATACATACAAGAACTGGGCTTAAAGCCAATTTGTGAAGTCATGAAAGATACGATTTGTGAGATTATGAAATCTATAAATTGTGAAGATATGAAAGGTATAACCTTGTGAATTTGTGAACTATGAAATTATGAGGCCAAGGGCTGAACTTGTGAATTTGTGAATTATGAAATTATGAGGCCAAGGGCCGAACTTGTGAATTTGTGAATTATGAAATTATGAGGCCAAGGGCCGAACTTGTGAACTTGTGAAATTATGGAAGGTCTCAAAAGAATTGTGAGCTATGAAGTTATGAGGCCAGGAGTCAATATGTGAAATATGAATTTATGAACTTGTGAGCTTGTGAATCCAAAGGACCGAGGTCCAATATGATAAATCGTGAACCTATGAAACTCAATGACCCTTTTGTAAATGTGTGAACTCCTTAGGCCAAGGGCCAAATTGTAGAATTGTGAATTGACAAAGTTGTCCTACAAAGTTACAGAAACAGACTAATCACATGGTTACGGCATTATTTATATACTATTATTCACTGAGTTCGCTCATTTTGTATTTTGTCTGTCTATTCTGTTGGTAATCAACCGGGAGTTCAGGCCTCACCTTTAAGGCTCGTCTTTCTCTGTCAGCTTTGATGCGTCCAGGCACCACCTGAAGCTGTGCATTTTGTAAAGTAGTGTTAGGTTATTGATTTATGCTTTGGTTGTCCTTCCTTAATATTTTCATTATATGCCCAATTGTGGGTCTAAGTATGAGTGTATAAGTGTATAACCGAAGTTCGGGTGTATGTTTATATATATATTGTGTACCCAATGCAATGATGTGTGCGATCCTGGCATGGTAGTAGTAGCTCAATGGATGATGTTTTATGTTATTTTATGTTGATAATGCTTCCGTTCAGGCCCCATAAGATATATACATCAGGTTTTGCGTCCGTTTCTGAAACGGTCATGCCCGAACTTTTAGGGGCAAGTTTGGGGCGTGACATGTATATTTGTCATTTACAGATCACCTAGCGACCAAGGCGATCTTTCTGATCTTGATTAGAAGCTGGTTTATGGCGCGAGATTTCCCGATTCTAGGTTTTGCTTGAGGGTCCAGTCTGTCAAGCATGGTACTTGGGTGAACGCTTCCTGCGATAGAGCCTTGGTTTACCTAAGTCGGTGGTTCTGATGCCACCTCCTTCGCACATGAGGCAGACAGAGAGGCACATCCCGCAAGAGATGGCCGATTTCACGATAGGTTGGGATGCCGACTTCTTCAGGCTCGACGGCTACTACACCGTCTTCATCCAGACATATCTCATGTAGCCTCTGGCTAGTGTTCGCCGATGTGAGAGAGGGAGACCTGTAGCCACAGTAGGAAGAATGGGAGGATCCAGGGTGACCCAGGCCCATGGTAGAAGGGGTTTCTAGAGGAGACAGAGGGCAGAGTGGCCAGACCTGCCCACTACTATGACATGTCGAGGACAGACTGGAGAGACTTATCAGATTCCCATCGCTCCTCTCCCAGCTGATCATGAGCTCGTCGGAGTTCGAGGCTCGAACCTGGTATATGCTATACTTTACATTCTATACATTCATTTCATTTCAATTGATACCCCGCAGATTACTAATTACCTCAACACTTTTGCAAGCTTCCATAGAGTACATCTGTGCTCGAGGCTTGGCCCGATAATGGGGATCTTTGCAGAGGAGCATAGACCTGCTTAGTATTTACGGTATTCCAGTAAGTTCTTTCAACCTAAACTCCAAAACCCTCTATAATCTGCTCCATACTGATCTGATGCATCACATTGTCAATATTGCATTTGATACACCACACTCATACACCACTTGCGACATTGATACACTGCATCTCATATACTGGCCACGGCCTTCATACATTGCAATCATTCACCGTTCACGGCGTTCATATACTACTTACAACATTCATACATTGTAATTATATACTGCATTTTGATACCATACTCAGCTTCGTATAGCATAATTGATACATTTACCAAATTGTTTTTTTCTAGCCCCATTCGGAATCTGAAGCCACAAGCAGGTGCCTCAGCAGGACCTTGATTGCCTCCCGGCGATGAGGAGTGGGGACGAGGGATGTTGGTACAAAGTCGAGGCGGAGATAGGCGTACTCATACCGAGAGCAATTCGCGGGAGCGTGCCCCAGATGATGATGAGTCTGACGAGGAGGCAGTGAGTCCACAGTTAGAGTTGTCTCAAGATGGAGATAAGGCTGGAGATGGTTCGGGTTCAGACGCTGTAAGCAGAGCTGACAGCAGTAGTTCTGGGCCTTCGTCAAGAAAGAAGACGAGGAGGGCTTCCCACTCTTGAGGCAACTGGCGTCGATTCAGATGTTTTGTTTTTGCTTTATTTCTCTTTTTGCCTGTAGTTTTTACGCATTGTATAGCCTCAGGCAGTTTTATGTTCTTCAAAACTTGTACTTTTGCAAAAAGAAACCATGATGGAATGAAAACATCTTTTTGATTGAAAAAGTGTTACATTTTACATTCTAAGCATCACATCGCATCACATCACACAGCATGTAAATGAGATTGAACTTTGTTTGAAAACTAAACACTCGAATTGCATTGCCTTAATCAGGTAGCGAACCAACTGACAACTGAAAGAATAAAACAACTTGATAAGCAAAACTAGGACTTGGCATGCTAACTAAAAGTGAACACAACTCGATAAGCAAGACAAGAACTTAACAATCAACGCACAATACAACTCGATAAACAAAAATGCAACAACTCGATAAACAAATTGAAGTAACACAGGCACAACTTCACAACATCGCCACAGAATGCATCCAAAGTGGAACAAGACACAAGTTCTCAGCACTTCCAACACATAGACAGCTCAGGGAGCAAAAGGAGAGGCCATCGGCCAAAGGTAGAGACCACCGGCCACCATAGAGGGCCATCGGCCACTAGAACTAGCCGATCGGCTATAAAGATGGTCGGTCGGCCATCAAATTCGCCGGTTGGCCATTAATGTAGAAAGTGCCTAGATTGTTGCCACCAGTCTTCCACTCAAGACCTTATCTTCTACAAAAGCCCCAGCTTTGCAGTTTCTCCATTTCAACTCTGTTTTTGCCCCAAATGAAAGCATTTCTTGTCCAAAATCTCACAAATTGGATTGCCAACTTGGATGGCTCGAAAAAGTTGAATTTCTGAGGCTTCGGAATAAATGCACTATTCACGTTGAGCCGCACCCCGCTGTGTTTTCCGTTCCTTCATACCACGGCTAGGTGTTGGAATCTGGTTACGCACGTTTTTAGCTTTGGCGGACAAGAGATATGTCCCACTTTCGAAGACTTCCAAGCTTTGATGGAGTCTCAGTGTGATGAAGAGATCTTGCCCTAATTCCGCTTCGGCCACATCCAAGCCTTAAGACGGATGTGCGGGCTCACTTTGCATGACGCTTGGTCTTTGATTCGTGACGGAGAACTGGATATTCCGAGCCTAATTCGTCAGTTTTCTGACGCTGGTGACCGCGGCGATCATCACTGGCAGGGTTTTCGACGACATGCGCTTTACTTGTGCATGTTGTCTCATTTCTTGCTTGCCCTAGGCTCCGGTGGGTCTAGCGTCCATTTGATTGAGGTTGCCCAGGGCTTGAAAGAGGGCAAGAGCTGCATTGCCATGACACTAGCTGAGACATTGATGGGTTTGGATGCCTTCCATCGACGGGAGATGACTAGATTCGCGGGGAGTCCACTACTGCTGCAGGTAATGTTTCCCACCCTATCTCACATATATTTCTCACATCACTCGGCCCTCAAGCTCGGTTTTTCTCTCAATACCCTTTTCTCACTTTTCTCTCCACGTACACCTCTCTATTCTTTAATCTCTCATTTTTCATCTCTCCCCAGATATGGTTGATGGACAAGTTGAGAGTAGTGGACTCATGCCCAGTAAATTTAGCTCGCGGCTATTTCTTCTGGCGACGTCTAGTCAATGCCCCTAATGAGGGATGGTGGTGCGAATGGATCTGCAGTCTGTCCGCTTTCAGCATTGCTGGGCGTTGCCCCTGTCTTAATCTACCAGCGATGAGCTATAGCATGTCTCGCCAGCTGGGGATTCAGATGATTGGCCTGACACACTGTGTCTTTTACTTCCCATTTTGGATCCCACGCCAATTTGGACATGATCAGACTTGCCCGGAAGATGGGGTAGAGTACCCTGCTGCATTTCCAGTCTGAGGCACACAGCTAGTTCGGTATGCCACAGCATGGAGAACGAGAGAGCTTCTAGCCCCCGCTCTTACTTTTAGTTGCACCCTCTCTGATGAGTGCATAGCTTCGCCCAATGAAGAGGCGCAGATTGGGCCTACTTTGGCATCAGAAGCTTCCACAAGCTCTGGGAGGGGGCGTAGGAACACCTGACCATGCCCCGAATTTATTACTTTAATCAGTAGTTTCAAGTTTTCTTATAAATGTAATAAAAAGCAACTTCAATTTGTATTCGAGAGCAGGAGAACTCTATACTGAAATCAATGTAATTGAAGGTTGTGGATACTGAAAATTTTCCGTTTGGTCCAAAAATGGTCTAAGTCGTAAAAAGATTAATTTGAGCAAAATCAACTTTTATTAATACTTTTCAAAACCATTCTCAATATGGATCACAACTGGACACGCCTGAGATCTATCACTGAGATGTACAACCCCGGATCCAGCAACTGAAAAGTTGCCCCTAGTCTGAATAGCACTGCACTGGAGATCACAACCGAGCTCTTGAATGCAGAAAAGACAAAGATGACCAATATGATCACACGGACAAAGTTGATTTGGAAGTGTTTATGGCTGGACTTCGGAATGAAGTTGCCTACGTATCCCAAAGATGGGAATCAAGCCTTACGTAGTTCGGTTCAGGTTCACTCGTGTATTAACACTCTCCCTTTGCGCTCTAACTTTTGCCAAGGCTGCCCTTTCTGGATTTTCAACCTGGCGAGCTCAGTTTTTATTATTTAAAATTTTCTGTGCTCTAACTTTTGCCTAGGTCGCCTTTTCAGGTTTTCGGCCTAACGAGCCACTCAAGGATAGTATTCCTTTAACTTGTCCATGTTGATCAGCTAGGAGAACTTTAGGCCATCTAAGTCCATCAGAACGACAGCTCCACCCGACCAGATAGACTTGATGATGTGAGGGCCACTCCAATTAGGTCTGAACTTGCCCCTAGGGTTGTAGATGGGAGCTCTGTTGTCTTTGAGCACTAGATCCCCCTCTTTCCAATTCTTAGACTTCACCTTCTTGTTGAAAGCGCTGGCAACTCTTCGTTGATAACCCTGGACGTGATACAGTGCTTTCAGCCTTCTTTCATCAAAGAGCATGAGTTCTTCAAACCTGCTTTGCTACCAATCTGCCTCAGCTATCTGACACTCAGTCAATACCCGTAATGACAGAACCTCAACTTCGATAGGCAGAACATCCTCCATCCCATAGACCAAGGAATACGGAGTTGCCCCCGTAGAAGTTCGAATTGAAGTCCGGTAGCCCCAAAGAGCAAATGGCAGCTTATCTGGCCAGTCCCTGTAGGTTTCCACCATCTTCTATAGAATGTGCTTGATGTTCTTGTTGGCGGCCTTAACTGCTCCGTTGGTTTGCGGCCGATATGTAGATGACTTATGAAAATCCACATTGTACTTCTCCAACAAGTCGATCACCTCCTTCTTGAAGTGGGAACCATTATCCGAAATAATCTCATTCAAGACCCCGTAGCAACAAATAATGTTGTTCCTGATGAACTTATCGACATGCGATGCCTTCAACACAGCATAAGATTGGGCCTCAACCCACTTCGTAAGGTAGTCTATTGCTACCAGAATGTACTCATGCCCGTTCGATCCCTTCGGAGTGACAACCCCAATCACATCAATTCCCCAGATTGAAAACGGCTATGGCGAAGTCATGTTATACAGCTTCGACGGCGGAATGTTCATGCGATTTGCATGGATCTAACATTGTGGCATCGCCGAACAAAGCCAATACAATCCTCCTCTATGGTTGACCAATAATAACACTGTCTAAGGATCTTTTAGGCTAGCATCACCCCGCTCATGTGCGCTCCATACTCTCCTCCATGGATGGCCTCCATCAGGCGCTTGGATTCTTCAGCGTCAACGCATAACTTATGCATCTCCAGATGACCCCTCTTGTACAGTTTACCTCTGCAAACAATGAACTTAGCAGCCATTCTTCAAATTGCCCTCTTATCTTTGGCATTTGCCGCTGGTGGATATGCCTCCTTTTCCAAGAAGTTCTAGATGTCGTAATACCAGGGATTTTGATCTTGTACCTCATCCATGGCAGCAATCAGCTCGCAGCCCGACACGAATTTCTGTTTAATGATGATCGAACGCATCCAGACTCCAAAAGGGATGTCTATCATAGAAGATAGAGTTGCTAATGAATCAACAAACCTGTTGTTCTCTCTTAACAGATGAGTGAAGTTCAGTTTCTCAAACTGAGGAATCAGAATGTCCAAGGTCTGTTAATAGATTCTCATCTTTTCTTCTTTAACTTTCCAATCTCCTTTAGCTTGAGATACAACAAGGTTCGAGTCCCCGATGATGTCCAACCGTTTTGCCCCTAGTTCTAGGGCAGCTTCTAGTCCAGTAATACATGCCTCATATTCTGCCTCATTGTTCGACACTTTGAACTGGAGTTTGAATGCTAGAGGTATACAGGAATTGTCGGGTGCTATCAGCAACACCCCTATCCCATACCCGTATTGGTTTGACGCTCCGTCAAAGTACATCGTCTACGATGAGGGATTCTTATCGAGTAGCATCGAGTCAGGTAGTAAGCCGGAATGTGATTCCTCCGAGTTTGTGGAGTCGGAATTAGGTTCCAGCTCGTCTGAGTCTGAGTCCGATATTCTTGGGGGTGACAACCTGGATGCCACAGTCCTGTCTAGGTCATCTTTTTCTTTTTCCTTTGAGTCTATTGCAACAGAGGAATTAGGCGACTTGGAAGTGATTAATAAGAATGTAATGGTTGTGGCCTTCGAGTACTTTTCTGTGCCTTTGATTTATTGTATTAATCAGGACTTTCAAAATTTCGATGAAAACAACGAGGAAGAAATTCTTCTGGTTTTGAAATATTTGCTAGATTAAGAACATGAGAGGTTTGTAAAACCGCTGGTTGATAAAATCACCCAAATTAATGTTGGTACTGAGAAGGACCCACGGCTGGTCCGCATTGGGTCCACGTTGTCTTCGGAGGAGCGTGAGCGCTTAGTCACTTTATTAAAATATTTCAAAGATGTTTTCGCATGGTCCAACGAAAACATGCCTAGAATCGATCGTAAGATTATACAGCACTGGATCCTTCTTGACCTAGAGGCCCGACCTGTTAAGCAGAAACTCAGAAGAATCTGCCCGGACTAGGCCCTCAAGATCAAAGAAAAGTTCACCATGCAAATTGACGCAAGGTTCCTACTGGTATCTGAATACCCAAATTGGTTGGCCAATATAGTTCCGGTGCTGAAGAAGGATGGCAGAATTTGGGTACGTGTGGACTTCAGGGATTTGAACAAAGCCAGTCCGAAGGACGACTTTCCTCTACCGCATGCGTTGCTCTCATTCATGGATGGGTTTTCTGGCTACAATCAGATTGTGATGGCACCCGAAGACCGGGAGAAAACTGCTTTTACCACCCCATGGGGAACTTATTGTTATAGGGTGATGTTGTTTGGGCTGAAGAATGCTGGAGCTATGTATCAACGGGCCGCGACCACGATTTTGCATAATATGATCCATAAGGAGGTTGAGGTGTACGTAGACGACATGATTGTCAAGTCCAAGGAAAGAGAGGGCCACTACACTGCCTTGCAAAAATTCTTTCAACAGATCAGGGAATATCGGTGGCGACTGAATCCTCAGAAATGTACGTTTAGTGTTACAGCAAGGAAAATACTGGGGTTCTTGATTACACAGAGAGGTATCAAGGTCGACCCTTCCAAAATGAAGGCCATCTTCGAAATGCCACCACCGAGGATTGAAAAGGAGGTGCGAGGCTTCTCGGCAAAGTGCAATTCATAAGACGATTTATTGCAAAATTAACCTTGACTTGTGAACCACTGTTTGGTCTCCTAAAGAAAGGAAAGAAGTTCCAATGGGACGACCAATGCCAAGTTGCTTTCGAGCAGATCAAGCAATATCTACAGAACCCACCTGCGTTGTCACCGTCTGAGCCGGGGAAACCGTTGATTTTGTATCTATCAATGACTGAAACGACAATGGGCTGCATGCTTGCATAGGAGTTTGACGACAAAATGGAGAAGGCTATCTACTACCTAAGTAAGAAAATGCTGGATTACGAGACCCGCTACACTCTGCTAGAGAAGGCTTGTCCGGCCTTGGTATGGGCTACCAGGAAGCTGCGGCACTACCTGTTAGCTCACTTTGTAATACTGGTTTCGAGATTAGATCCTGTAGACGCGGCCCGTGTGAGGGCCTCAGTGCTACAGTTTGGACTCAAATTGTCACGGTTCTTAATCTGAACCAAAGAGTTCAAATCTGGCAAATCATTTTGAGAAAACAAATTTTTTATAAAGAAGTGCCAAACATGGACTGCTTTGCCAGATATAGAGTCGCCACCTAAATATTTTTTAATGGGGGAATTTAGAAAACCCTGACTCGTTTGCCTAAGGCCACGTGTCCGTCATCACCAAAGTTGCCTCGGCTCAGGAACTTGGGTACGATTGGGGAAGGTCAGCTATGAGCACCCCCTCTCGCCTGATCCGAAGATCGGCCTCTACTAACCATGATATCCGATTTTGAAAACGTTATGTGTTCTTATTCCGATTAATTAGCTAATCTTACTATGTGATGCGCACAACACAAAAGTATAGACTAGATTGCCTAATTTGGAATGAAGCATTGCATATCCGTTTGTTTGAAAAAAAGTGAT
The DNA here is from genome assembly GCA_025200525.1 of Camellia lanceoleosa. Lineage (NCBI taxonomy): Eukaryota > Viridiplantae > Streptophyta > Magnoliopsida > Ericales > Theaceae > Camellia > Camellia lanceoleosa. Next base: position 48,177,104 of record CM045767.1, read on the forward strand.
TTGAAATTTGCTACTCGTAAGTAGGCTAAAATACGGATTTCAATGAGTTGTCCCAACTCAAACAATCCAACCTTCACCCACTGGCATTCAGGTAGTTAATCAAATAAGCATTTAGCCACATGGTAAGCATGCTGTCATGTTAACATTCACACTCATACAAGATGCTAAAGCATGAATACTTACATCGTACTCCGAGCCAAAACAAAGAACATGTTAGCAATCATGCATGATCCAAGTCCATGTTAAGTGGCTAATAAAACGCATACAGAATGTCACTAGAATAGGCTCGGCTAATCCTAGGATGGCATGTGGGATGCAACAAGTAGCACGTATTCAAGTTAGATTTGGAATACTATGTTGTTAGCATGATGCGCCGAGCCTAGTGCATGCAATACTGATGAATGATGCACGCATGCATAGCATAAGGATGCTAAATTAAACATGTCCTAATACTAACCATCAAAAGCAGGTAAGTAAAAGGGAGAAAGAAGTGGGGGTTGGAAGACATGCACACATGCACCCACACTTATTACAAATACGCCCTCACTCGGAGGGACCGAAAGAATAATACAGATTTAACTAACCTACAAGCTAATTAAATATTACAGAACAATTAAACTAGTTAAGCACAATAACTAATCTAATAAAACAGTAAACAGCCTCGAGAAGAGGGCCCAATGCAATGCGTGCTCAGCTCCGCTCGGAAGTCCACTGCCATGCACAAGTTGCCTCTGTCCACACTGTTTTCCTTCTTTGATCATTGCAAAATTCTCAAGGTGCACTCTATGAACCCTGTGGAATACCACCGACCAAAGGAAATGGTCACCGGCCAAAGGAAATGATCATCGGCCACTGGTTAAGCTATCGGCCACCAATTGTTGGTCGGTCAGCACTAAAGATGGCCGGCCGGCCAAATCTTCCTGCAGAATCCTATTTTGACAGCAGCAGAGGGCAAAACAAGGCATGGCAATGCATTCCAAGCAAATGTGTGCATCAACACATCCCTTATCATGTTTATGACTCAAAGGGACATGGTTCTCGATTCTCGGACCACCAATCACGCATTTTCATGCGTGATGGCTCAAGAAACCAAGTTATGCACTTTGATTTCAAATGAAATGCACATAAACAAACAAGGAGCTCAACCTCTATCAAACTCAATTCAAGAGGCTAAGCATGCATGTCAATGCAATGCAACCTAGACATATGAGCTAGTATGCAACATGAGCAATGCGAACAAGCATACAAGGCATGTGACAATCATGCTAACCAATAAGTATGCCCAATACAATGGGGATGTTCAAGCATGCAAGCAAGCATGTGACTTCATTCAATCATGCCACAACACATGGAGCAAACATGTTAAACAACCTAAACATGTGACAACACACAAGTATGCAACAACACACAAGGTAAGCATGCAACAACATGCGAACTATGGACTTAAACTAGTTTGGGCAGCTCTATACTAAACCCAAAACAGTGGCCAACATGCTCAAGAATGAAGGCAAAATAACATGCAAACAAGCATGCACACAAGGACCAACACTTAGGCATATAGAAACAACTCTCAAGCACATTTAAGAGGATGCAAACATGGACAAATGGCATGCATTATAAGCTCTGAAAATCATGTTAGAGAAGATGCCAAACCAATCTACAATGCAAGCTAGGCATGCCACCAAGCCCAAGGACTTAAACCATGGCCATATGACATATGAAGCAAATGACCAAAATGAACTAAAACAATCCTAAATCATGCAAAAGTAAGCCCCAAAAACCACTTAGATGGCATCTAAATGATCTAATCCTAGAGGCATGCACAATGGCACAAACATGGAGCAAGAAACACCAACCTTTTAAAGCATGAAAGGGGCATCAAATGCAAGCATACGAGCATATCATGAGGACTGAAATGACATGACAAGTGGTTCCAAACCACTGAAATGATGCAAGGATGGTATGCTAGAGGAGTTAATGCTTAAGGCATACAAGAGAGGTTACATGGTAGCTATACAAAGCAAAGCGTGGACAACCCAAATGACCAAAAAAAGACCTTTAGCATGCTAAAACAAGCATAAAAGCATCACAAAGCTAAGCCAAAAACATGCTAGAAACAAGGCTCAAAGCACAAGGCATGTTAAGGCAATTCATGGCATTACAAGCCACGTATGCTAAGCAAGCATGGTGTACCTAAACCAACTCACAACAATGCTATATCATGGCAAGATAAGCATAAAAAATAGTTAAGGCATGGCCAACATACACTTAAACAAGGTGCTCACTAATGAGGCTTAAATGGCCATTATTGAAGACAACAAGGAGAGGAGGTGGCCCTCTCCTTCTTAGGACCTTAAGGCACCATCCTCACCACTGAAATCCCTCAAGATTTCAGTGGTGAGGAGGCCCAAACAAGGTGGTCCCGGAGCTCAACCAAAATAGCACAAAATGGGGCTAAACAAGCCCTGAGAGGGGTGAAACAACCCCAAACAACAAAACACTCTTAAACAACTATTTTAAGCAAGTAAAAAAAAAACTTTTATATGTTATATACTAAGCTCAAAAATAGGTGCAAGGTAGGAAAAAAAGCTAAGCAAGAATGGGGAACAAAAAGAGTAAGTTCTTACCCTTGTTGACCCTCTTCAAGAATGATGCTCCAGCAGCTTCTTCAAGCTCAAAACCACCCAAAAACACCAAGAACAGCCTTCTGGTCCCTCAGCAACCAAGAGAAGGTGTAGGACTAGGTGTTTGTGTGCAATAGTAAGACTAAACACACACACAAGGCAAAAAGAGAGAGAGACATAGAGATGGAATAGATACAAACTCCAACCCTAATATCAGAGCTCCTCTGAAAATTTTGTGTAGCCCTAATAGAGGCAGAAGAGGCTCCCTCTTATAGAGCTCACTCTTGCAAAGCTTCTCAAGTAAGCTAGTCAAGAAGGAGATCCCTCCATATACGTGTACGGAGGGGAGCAAAGGTGTATGCCAGCTAGCACAGCTGGCATAAAAAAATCTCCAAAAGCAGATGCACAGTGGTCGGCCGGCCAAAAATACAATTTGACCAAAATAGATGGCCGGTCGACTACAAAGAGTGCCGGTCGGCCAAACATTTGGCCGGTGGCAACAAACCAGTGGTCGGTGGCCTCAAGCCATGGCCGGTGATGTGTGGGGATGGCCAACAAGCCATTCTCTGCCCCTCAAAGGCAAAACACAAGTGTTTGGTGCAAAACCAGACACAAAACAGTCGAGCCGAGAGATCCTGAGGCAAGGCGCATCGCCAAGACCTCCGGGAACTCAAGACAAACACAAATAAGGATGATCACCGAGTGTTCAAGCGGTGACGTCCAAGTCTTGAGGACGGTCAAAAATGGGGTGTTTACAGATCCCATCAAATGTCTCTTTGAGAAACCGGCACTTACGGGTAGGCTAGCCCGTTGGTTACTTCTGCTTTCTGAATTCGATCTAAAGTATATGACGCGCAAGTCAGTAAAAGGGAGAGCGATAGCGGAGTTCTTAGCCGATCACCCAGTTGAAGGGGATGAACTAGTTGAGTACTTGTTCCTAGACGAGGCCATTCTACATGTTGAAGAAGAAACTTGGACGATGTACTTTGACGGAGTGTCAAACCAATACGGGTATGGGATAGGGGTGTTGCTGATAGCACCCGACAATTCCCGTATCCCTCTAGCATTCAAACTCTAGTTCAAAGTCTCGAACAACGAAGCAGAGTATAAGGCATGTATTGCTGGTTTAGAAGCCGCCCTGGAACTAGGGGCAAAACGGTTAGACGTCATCGGGGACTCGAACCTTGTTGTATCTCAAGCTAAAGGAGATTGAAAATTCAAAGAAGAAAAGATGAGAATCTACCACCAGACCTTAGACTTGCTAATTCCTCGATTTGAGAAATTGAATTTTGCTCATCTGTTAAGAGAGAACAACAGGTTCGCAGATTCATTAGCTACTCTATCTTCTATGATAGACATCTCTTTCGGAGTCCGGATGCGTCCGATCATCATTAACCAGAAATTTGCACTGGCCTACGAACTGATTGCTGCCATAGATGAGGTACAAGATAAGAACCCCTGGTATTACGATGTCTGGAACTTCTTAGAAAAAGAGGTGTATCCACCAGGGGCAAATGCCAAAGATAAAAGGGCAATTCGAAGAATGGTTGCTCAGTTCATCATCTGCAGGGGTCAACTGTACAAGAGAGGTCATCTCGAGATGCATAAGTTGTGTGTTGATGCCGAAGAATCGAAGCACCTAATGGAGGCCATCCATGGAGGAGAGTGCGGAGCACACATGAATGGGGTGATGCTAACCCAGAAAATTCTCAGACAGGGTTACTACTGGTCCAACATGGAGGAGGATTGCTTTGGCTTTGTCCGGTGATGCCACAAATGCCAGATCCATGCAAACCACATGAACATTCCGCCGTCGAAGCTGTACAACATGACTTCGCCATGGCCATTTTCAGTCTAGGGGATTGATGCGATCGGGGTTGTCACTCCGAAAGGGTCCAATGGGCATGAGTTCATTCTGGTCGCAATAGACTATTTTACGAAGTAGGTTGAGGCCCAATCTTATGCAGTGTTGAAGGCATCGCATGTTGCTAAGTTCATCAAGAACAACATCATCTGTCGCTACGGGGTCCAGAACAAGATTATTTCAGATAATGGTTCCCACTTCAAGAAAGAAGTGATCGACTTGTTGGACAAGTACAATGTGGCTTTTCATAAGTTGTCTACATATCGGCCGCAGACCAACGGAGCAATTGAGGCCACCAACAAGAACATCAAGCACATTCTGCAGAAGATGGTGGAAACCTACCGAGACTGGCCAGATAAGTTGCCATTTGCTCTGTGGGGCTACCAGACTTCAATTCGAACTTCTATTAGGTCAACTCCGTATTCCTTGGTTTATGGGATGGAGGCTGTTCTGCCTATCGAAATTGAGGTTCTATCATTACAGATATTGGCTGAGTATCAGATAGATGGGGCAGATTGGTAGCAAAGTAGGTTCGAAGAACTTATGCTATTTGACGAGAGAAGGCTGAAAGTATTATTATCATGTTCACGGTTATCAACGAAGAATTGCCAAGGCTTTCAACAAGAAGGTTAAGTCCAAGAATTTGAAAGAAGGAGATTTAGTGCTCAAAGACAACCAAGCCCCCATCCACGACCCTAGGGGCAAGTTCAGACCTAATTGGGTTGGCTCTTACATCATCAAGTCAATCTAGTTAGGTGGAGCTGTCGTTCTGATGGACCTAGATGGCCTAGAGTTCTCCCAACCGATCAACATGGACAAATTGAAGAAATACTACCCCTAAGTGGCTTGTTAGGCCGAAAACCAGAAAGGGCGACCTAGGCAAAAGTTAGAGCATGAAAAATTTGAAATAATAAAAACTGAGCTCGCAAGGTTGAAAACCCAGAAAGGGCGGCCTTGGCAAAAGTTAGAACGCAAAAGAAGAGAGTTAATACACGAGTGAACCCAAGCCGAACTACGTAAGGCTATTCCCATCATTGGGATATGTAGGCAACTTCATTCTGAAGTCCAGCCATAAACACTTCCCACATCAACTTTGTCCATGTGATCATGTTTGGTCATCTTCGTCTATTCTGCATTTAAGAGCTCGGTTGTGATCTCTAGTGCAGTGCTATTCAGACTAGGGGCAACTTTCCAGTTGTTGGGATCCGGGGTTGTACATCTCAGTGATAGATCTCGGGCGTGTCCAGTTGTGATCCATATCGAAAATGGTTTTGAAAAGTTTTAATAAAAGTTGATTTTGCTCAAATTAATCTCTTTACAACTTAGACCATTTTTGGACCAAACGGAAAATTTTCAGTATCCACAACCTTCAATTACATTGATTTCAGTACAGAGTTCTCCTACTCTTGAATACAAATTGAAGTTGCTTTTATTACATTCATAAAGAAAACTTGAAAGAACTAATTAAAGATAATAAGTTCGGGGCATAGTCAGGTGTTCCTGCGTCCCCTCCCAGAGCTTATGGAAGCCTCTGTTGCCAAAGTGGGCCTGATCTGCGCCTCCTCATCAAGCCAAGCTATACACTCATCAGAGAGGGTGCAATTGAAAGTGGGAGCGGGGGCTAGAAGCTCTCTCGTCCTCCATGTTGTGGCATGCCGGGCTAGCTGTGTGCCTCAAACCGGAAATGCAGCAGGGTACTCTATCCCCTCTTCCGGGCAAATCTGATCATGTCCGAACTGGCGCCAAAATCGGAACGGGAAGTAAATGACACAATCTGTCAGGCCAATCAACTGAATCCTAGGCTGGCGAGTCATGTTGTAGCTCATCGCCAGTAGATTGAGCCAAGGGCAATGCTAAGCAATGTGGCCCGTGGACAAACTGCACATCCAGTTGCACCACCATCCCCCATCCGAGGCATCGACTAGACGTCGCTGGAAGAAATAGCTGCGAGCTGAATATGCTAGGCATGAGTCCACCACTCTTAACTTGTCCACCAACCATATATGGGGAGAGATGAAAAATGAGAGATTAAAGAATAGAGAGATGTAAGTTGAGAGAAAAAGTGAGAAAAGGGTTTTGAGAGAAAAAAACTAATCCTGAGGGCCGAGTGATGTGAGAAATATATGTGAGATGGGGTGGGAAACATTACCTGCAGTAGTAGTGGACTCCCCGCGAATCTAGCCGTCTCTCGGCGATAAAAAGCGTCCAAACCCATCAATGTCTCAGCTAGTGTCATGGCGATGCAGCTTTTGCCTTCTTTTAAGCCCTCAGCAACTTCAATCAGACGAGTGCTAAACCCACTGGAGCCTGGGGCAAACAAGAAATGAGACAGCATGCATAAGCAAAGCGCATGTCGTCGATAACGCTGCCAATGATGATCAACGCGGTCACCGACATCAGAAAAACTACGAATCAAGCTCGGAATGTCCAGCTCTCTGTCATGAATCAATGATTGAGCGCCATGCAAAGTAAGGCCGCACATCTGTCCTAAGACTTGGACATGGCCGAACTGAAGCTGAGGCAAGATTTCTTCATCGCACTCGGATTCCATTAAAGCTTGGAAATCCTCGAAAGTGGGACACATCTCTTGTCCGCCAAAGCTAAAGACGTGTGTCACCGGATTCCAAAACCTTGCCGCGGCATGGAGGAACGGAAAACGTAGTAGGGTGCGACTCACCGTGAATAGTGCATTTATGCCAAAGCCCTAGAAGTTCAGCTTTTCCGAACCATCCAAGTTGGCAATCCAATTTGTGAGATTTTGGACAAGAAATGCTTCCATTTGGTGCAAAAACTGAGTTGAAATGGAGAAAACTACGAAGCTAGGGCTTTTGTAGAAGGTAAGGTGTTGAGTGGAAGATAGGTGTCAGCATTCTGGTGGTGCTTGCCATTTTTGGCCGATCAACCAAAAATAGTGCCGACCAACCATCCTTTTTGGCTGATCGGCTAGTAATGTTGGCCGATGGCCATTTCTTGTGGCCGATGGCCTCTCACGTTGGCCGATGGCCTTTCCTTTTGTTCTCTAAGCTATCCATGTGTTGGAGATATTGAGAACTTATGATTGGTTCTACTTCCAATGCCTTTCGGTGATGATTTTACGAAGTCGTGCCTGTGTTACTTCAATTTGCTTATCGAGTTGTTGTACTTTTGTTTATCGAGTTGTATTTTATATTATTTAAGTCTTTATTTTGCTTATCGAGTTGTTTTGTTGTTAGTTGGTTCACTACCTAATTAATGCAATTCGAGTGTTTAGTTTTCAAAATAAAAGTTCGATATAATTTACATTGTTATGTAATGTGATGCGATGCATAGAATGTACAAATGTAACACTTTTTTAACAAAAAGAGCTATTTCATTCCATCATATTCTCTTTTGCAAAAGTACATAGTTTTGAAGAAAATAAAACCTGCCTGAGGCAGTACAATTTGCTTAAACTATCAGTAAAAAGAAAAATAAAGCAAAAAAGAAGAAAAGTAGCAAAATGTTTGGATCGACGCCAGTGGCCTCAAGGGCGGGAGTCCGTCCTGGTCCTCTTCCTAGACGATGGTCCAGGATCTCCACCGTCAGAGTCTGAATCTGAGCCATCCTCGGCCTCATCCTGAGACGATGCTCCCTCCTCGTCAGACTCATCCTCTGGGGTAGGCACTCGTGAACTGCTCTTGGTACGAGTATGCCTATGCCTGCCTCAGCTGTGTATCGTCATCCCCCGTCCCACTCTCCCTGCTCTCGCAGGTACAGATGGTCCTACTGGAGCACCCCCTGCGGCCGGTATCTGGAATGGGGCCTGAAAAGAACAATTGGCAAAGGCATTAGTTATACTATGCAAGGTCGAGTGTGAACATCGAATATAGTGTATGAGTACAGTGTGTGAATGCTGTGAGCAGTGTATGAATGTCAAGTGCAATGTATGAATGCTATGAGTACCGTATCAATGTTGTGAGCAGTATGTGAGTTATAGTGTATCAGTGCCGTGAGTGGTATATGAGTGCAGTGTATCAAGTGCTATATTGATAATGTGATGTATCAGATCAATATGGAACAGAATGTGCAAAGTTTTGGGACTGAGGTTGAAGGAATTTACCGGGATACCATAAATGGTCAGTAGGTCTATGCTCCTCTGCAGCATCCCCATCACTGAGGCCGTTAACTCCAAAGATTGACTAGTGTACTCGATGGAAGCCTGCAAGAGTGTTGAAGTCATTAGTATTCTGCGGGATATCAAATGAAATGAAATGAAATGACTGTACAGAATGAAAAGTATAGCAGCACATACCAAGGTCGAGCCGCGAACTCTAACAAGCTCATGAACAGCCGGAGAAGGAGCGATGGGTATCTAATAAGTCTCCCCACCCTGTCCTTAGCTCTGGCCACCCAACTCCCTGCCCCCTCCGGGACCCGCTCCTGTCACGGGCCTGAGTCGCCCTCGGTGCTCCGGCTCCTCTCACAGGCGCTACAGGCCTCTCCCTCTCGACTCGGCGAGCACCGATCAGAGGCCACATGAGATAAGCCTAGATGAACTTGATATAGTCGCCCTCGTCTCTGAAGAAGTCAGAGTCCCAGCCGATCATGTAATCCATCATCTCCTTCAGGGTGTACCTCTCGGTAGCCCTCATATGGGTAGGAGGCGGTCTTGGAACTATCTGCTCGGGCAAACCAAGGGTCTGCCACAAGAAACGCTCTCCAAAATACCATGTCCAATGCATCGACCCTCTAACGGAATTCGAACCGGCGGTCTCTGAGCACCTACATACGCTCTCAATCATTTGGCAACACGGCCTGTATCGCCAGGTGATCTGTAAATGACAGGATATACAGTTTCTTATCTGCTATTGAAAGTACAATGCAAAGCGAAGCTTAAATAAACTGTCATGTTTGAAATACCTCTGCGGCGGTAATGGTGTTGAAGTATCTACAGAAGAACAGGAAAGACTCCCGCAGCCTCCGCTCACACCTCACATCGTATCGATGAGAGTATAGGACAGTGAGGGGCATCACTACATCTGGCACTGGGGCAAGCCTCAGAAAGTAGGCGTACACCCACAACTACGGAATGTAACAGGGCAAATATGAATATGCTTATCAATAAGGCAGTATGCAGATAAAGCAGAAATTAGAGAATGATATGCAGTGTGTGCAGTGTATTGTGTAGTGTGTGCAGTGTACAGCCAGTGTAAAGCAGATTGTGTGTATGCAGTGTGTGTGGTGTACAGATAATGTGGAGCAAAATTGTAAAATAAAAAGGGAAAGTGTACCTCCCAGGCCCACCAGTAGCCTCCGAGCAAATGTCCGCTACGGCGAGAGGATAAGCTCTGTAGACACCCCATTTTTGACCGACTTTAAGACTTAGACATCGCCAATTGAGCGCTCGGTGATGATGCATATTGTGCTCCTTCTGAGGTCACAGAGTCTCGGCTGAGAGCCTTGCCTCCGGACTTCAGGACTTTTTTGTGCTTTGCCTCGGTTTACGAACTAGGTCCTGTTTTCTCTGTTTTCTCTTCTCAAAGGGAGGGAGAGGTCTTGTACACCATCTCTCAGTAGTTGTAGGCTACATTTCGTGGTCGTAGGCCATTTTTTTCGTTTGGAGATCGGTTTCTGGTTTGGGAGCCGTCGGCCGTGTGCCCCGGTTCGGGACTGCTTAACTACCTCCGTTTGCTCCGATTTTTGGCACACACCTTGTTTCCTCTCCTTAGAGGGAAAATATGGCCCGAGAGACCACCTTCGTGGTCGTACGCCACCTCCGGTGCTTAACAGCCTATTTTCAGGGCCACGGCTGCGCATTTTGGCCCCCGAACCCTCGTTTTGCATCGGTTACGCTTCTTTTTTGGTATAGGCCCTATTTTCATTGCTAGGAAGGTGGTAGGATGGTGGGAGACCAGCAATTCTTTTGAAAACCATTTTCTCTCTCCTCCAGCCGATTTTTCTGACAGAAAGCTGGTTTTTCTCACTTTTGGGCCATAATTTCTGATTTTTCATACCACCATTGTGCTGTGCTCATCTGGGAGGCCACCAATATGGGTAGGCTAACCAGTATTTCTTCTTGACCCTTTTCAACCTTGCTAGAAAGCTGGTTTTTCTCTCTCATGGATCACAGTTTCTGGTTTTCCATCATACAGTTGTATTCTCCTCACCTGGGAGGCCACCTTTCTGGGTAGGCCGACCAGCTTTCTTGCTTGAACCTTTTGACCCCTGGTCGGCCGACCAGGGGGAGTGGCCGGCCGACCACCTAAGCTGGTCGGCCAGCTTTCTGCTTTTTGCCTTCTCAAGTGCAACACAGCTGTGCCAGTTGTGAAGCACTTGAGCCTTCCTCCGAGATTTTGAGCCTTTTGTTGGTCTTTTTAAGTTGGTTTTGACCTTTTTGCTTAGCTTCTTAGAGAACCTTGACCCTTTTGTCAAGCTTCTTGAGGAAGCTTGACCCTTTTGGTCTAGCTTCCTCAAGAAGCTTGACCCTTTTAGTTAAGGTTCTTTGAGAAGCTTTGACCCTCTCTTAAGGCTTCTCCAAGAAGTCTTGGATTTTCTCCTCTATAAAACCAACACTCCTCCCTCCATTTGCAAGGGTTCAACAATTTTGCTAAGGCTTATACATCTCTCTCTCTATATCTCTACACTTGAGCTCCAAAACCCTAATATTCTTGCCCCATTTGCACACCAACCCTTAGCACAACACCTCCACCATCTATCCAAGCATCTTGGAGCTGATTTCCAGAGGTTGAAGGCTCACCATCTTGGTCCAGAAGCTGCTGGAGTCATTGTCTACAAGGGTGAGTCTCTATTTCCCCCATTTTTGCATTATTTTTCTTCCTATCTTAGCCCTAGTTACAAGCACTTCTGGGTTTTGTTATAAACTGAAAAGTGTCTTCTTTTGAACTCCTCTTGAAGTTTGATTCAGGACACTTTTCTGTTTGAGGCCATCTACCTCCTTCTTTGCTCTATCCCTCTTTGTAGGCTTATTTTGATTCATATCTTAGCCTTACTTGTGAGCATTTTCGAGATTTTTCATAAACTAGAAAGAGTCTTATTTCAAGCCCCTCTTGATGTTTGATTAAGGTCATTTTTCTGTTTGAGGTCATTTACTTCCTTGTATGCTTGTTTGCCTCTTGTTTTGAGCCTTGCATCTAGGCCTTTGTTGCATGCTTTGTCTGGCCTTCTAGCCACTGAAATCCAGTGGATTTTCAGTGGCTAACACACTATTTTGAGAGCCAAAATCAGAGGGGGGTGACCCCCTCTCTCCTTGTCGTGTTTGTTGGCCCTTTTGGCCTTCCAAAGGGGCTACATCTTGCATGCTTTGAAGTCTTGTTTCAGGCCCTATTCTGTGAGTTTTGAGGTCTGCCTTAGCTCTGTCCAGAGCCCTTTTGGCCATATTTTGTGTTCCTCATGCATGTGTGGAGCAATCCTCCTCAATGCCTTTCAAAGGGGCCTTTATTTGCATGCTTCATTGACCCATTTCAGGCCCCTTTTGGTGGGTTTTAGGAACCTCAGAACCTCCGTTCAGAGGTGGTTTTACTATTTTTCATGTCTATCTTATATATGTAGAACAACCCCTTGCATGGCCCTCCAAAGGAGTACATCTTCCTTGCATGCATTGACTGAGTTTCTGTGGTTATTGGGGCATATTTTGGCACAGCATGTTTCTATTTTTGGCTAGTTTGGTGACCTATCTTGTGCTTCATATACATGTAGTGAAAACCATGCTTACTAGCCTAGGTTGCATGTTGTTTTGGCCCTTCATGTTAGCACTTTTTGGCCATGCCTTAAACTGATATTGTGCTTATTTTGGACTGCCCTAGCTCTGTTTTTGGGTCTCATGGTTGAATGATGTTGGTTTTGCATTCTTGTAGTTCAATACCCATGCTTAACTTTGAGTTTCGGGGTCCATTACATGCATATACCGAGGTATTTCCTTGTTTTGGATCCATTATACATCATATTTCAGAGCTTGTTTGAATGCCATATTGCCATGTTTTGTACTCTTTAAATGTGTTTGAGAGTCGGACTTGTATGCCTTGTTTTCGGATCATTGAATGAGCTCCATTTCGTTGCATTCCAAGCCATCATTTTAGGCCATTTCTCCACTATTACAGACCTGCCTAGGGTCTGTTTGGGGTTGGTTTTGCCATTGGTGCATTGCTTTGGGTACCTCTAGAGTAACGCACTTCACTAGTTTCGGTACCCGGGCCCCCTAGCTTGCATTGTGTGCCATTTTTGCTTTATTCGGGACCATTGTATATCATGTTTCAAAGCTGGAACTTGTTTGTTTGTATGCCATGTTTCATCATCTGCCATGCTTAGTTAGAGTTGCATGTTGTGCCTTAGGATCGGTCCATTGCATCCATGCATGTTTGCATGTGTTTCGGTTGTCTCATTTTCACCAATGGCCACTGATGTGAGTGTGGCTGAGGTCCACTCATATTGGTGTAAGTCCATCATGCATTGTGTATGCCATTTTAGTCCATCGCATTGCATATGCTAGGTTGCATGTTAAAGCATTCTGTATGACATATTATGTCACGTGCATTGTGTATGCCATTTTAGTCCATAGCATTGCGTATGCTAGGTTGCATGTTAGTCGCACTGTGTATGCCATCTCATTGCATTGTGTTTGGGATAGGAGTTAGCCCAAACATGGGAAACGAGGGACATTTTGTACTCCAAGTGACGAAACGTGTCTCAATTCCCGGTCGCCGACACTCCAGATTACCCATGACGGAGTCTAGGCCTTGTTGTGTTGTCATGTGCATTCATTTCACATCGAGTCGTGCAATTCGACTCCTCGGCCATCATGCATCGAGATGCGTGATTGGTGGCACGAGGATCGAGGTGTGCATACATATGTGAAAATAATTTGCCATGCCCCTTTCTTGCTCTCTATTGCAGCAAATCAGAAATCAGCAGCCTTCTAGAGCTTCGCACAGCATTCCGGCATTAATTGCAAACAGAGGCGAATCGGGGCATCGCAATGGATTTCCGCGCCAGGCAACTCAAGCATGCATGATTCATCATTCGGAATAGAACTGAGGTAGTCCACCCTATATAGCTTGCATGCTAATTTATTTGCTTTCCTAGTTAATTTGTTAATTAATTAGGGTTTTGTAATATTTAATTATTTATTCGGACTATAATTATTTATTCGGACTGTATTATTTATTCAAACCCTCCGAGCGAGGGCAACTGTGTAATAAGTGTGCGTGCGTGTGTACATGTCTTCCAACCCCATGTCTTTCTCCCTTTTATTTACTAGCTTATGATGGTTAGATTAGGGCATGTTTCAATTAGCATACTTATGATTGCATGCTTGCATTCATTCATTTGTCATGCATGTACCGGGCTCGGCGCATCATACTAACTGCATTTGTATTTCAATTCCGAGTTGAATACTTGTTGGCTGTAACATTTCACATGTCATTTTAGAATAGCCGAGCCTATTGTAGTTGCATTTTTGCATGTGTTACATTAGGCATTTCTGTATAGTTAGGATCATGCATGGATTTCTAACATAGCTTCTGTTTTGGCTTAGAGTACTCGCTAAGTGTTTATGCTTTAGCATCCTTGCATGTGTGTGAGTGACGGCCATTATAGCATGCTTACCATGAGGCGAACTACTTATGTGATATAACTACCTGAATGCTTGTGGGTGAAGGTTGGATTATCTAAATTGGAATAATGCATTGACTGTGAGTGTTAAGCCCACTAGATAGTGGCAAAACCATCTTTTCTAAGCCCACCCGAGGGTAACAAAACCTGCATTTTAGCCTACTTGCGAGTAGCAAATCGTTTTCATAACGAACATGAGATGTTTCGTTCCAATTCAGGCGATCCAATCTATACTTGTATGCTATGCGCATCACATAGTAAATCTAGGCTAATAACCGGAATAAGAACGCATAATGTTTTCAAAACTTGATATCATGGTTAGTAGAGGCCGATCTTTGATCGGGCGAGCAGGGGTGTTCACGAAGTGACCTTCCCCAATCGTACCCAAGTTCCCGAGCCGAGACAACTTTGGTGATGACGGACACCTGGCCTTAGGCAATGACTTAGGGTTTCCTAAATTCCCCCAAAATAAATATTTAGGTGGCGACTTTGTATCTGGCAAAGCAGTCCATGTTTGACACTTCTTTAAAAAAAATCTATTTTCAAAAATGATTTGCCGGATTTGGACTCTTTGATGATTCATCGGTCTTGCATTGCACTCTGCGAGATTAGATACAGGACCGTGACATTGAGTCTGGAACTGTAGTGAGCCCAAATGAACAAAACGGGATTTCTCCCGGACGTTAGGACTTCTCGATTTCGCGACTCACCGGGAGTTTGAGAACTTAACTCGAACTCATGATATCTGGTTTTGACTACACTTATGTGTTTCTTTGCATTGCATTTGCATTGGTGCGCCTAGAACACCGTGTTTGCCGTATGCTACTCTCGAGCAGCTCTGGGAGGCTCGCTTGCGGCGTGCCACAAGGTTGACGGTTCTATGGCTCGCCACACGGGAACACAAACCCCGATTTTTACCAGGGCACCCTTTTTGACCATTCGACCTAGTGCATATTCGGAAATCCATAGTGACCATTCCAAGCTAAGACAGGTTGCTTACCCGATTATAGGTTGTTTGGAACAGCTGCGTAGTGAAACCCTAGTTCTTGACAAAATAGGACAGGGAAACCCTACACCAACATAGGGGTGTTTTTGGCTCTCACGTGCTTGCTATGTGCATTTAGAGTGCATCTCTACAGGAATGCATGTACCTGTTTGCAAGTCTGGGCATCAGGTCTGCGGGCATCAGCATTAGTGTTTTGGGAATCAATTTACCTGAGGGTATTAGATTTGAGGCAGAATTTTGGGACAGAAATCAGTAACGAGCACAGTCATTGAGCTTTGCTCATTTTGGTTTTGGTGAAATCAGGCTGAGGTACTGTCTGTTTTCTCTTTTGCTAGGTAGTCCTGGAACTATAGCTTCAGAAGGCTCCGATATCCCCCAGGTTCATTGGACTTGTGTTGATAGACTTTGTCAAGTCAGCGATTCAGTTCAAGGGCAAATTAGTGTTCCTTCGCCAGAGGCAGAGTAAAAAGGCCAGTCAGGCACAGATCATCAATTCAACAGTCTTCTGATCATAAGTCATTATCCATCTCACCTGTGTGCAGTTGGGTTGAGATATCTGCTTTTACTCCAGAGATAGACATACCAGTAGTTCAGATAGATCAGGGTAGTATGGCAGGGATGGAAGAAATGATGCGTCAGCTCCAAGAGAGCATGAGAACCATGTAGGAGGACACTGCTCGTCAAGCAGAATTTGCCAAGCAGCAGGCCGTCATCATGGCCCAACAGGCAGAGCTAATTACCCAGCTACAGCAGCAAGCCGGAGCATCAACTTCACACCAAGCTCCTCCCCCACCAAGAGATCCAATACCCAGGGAGACGGCGAATGTCCAGAATGTCCAAAAGGATACAGACATCCCAACAGGGCCGACTCCGCCCCCGATTCTACCTCAACTATCCAACTCACCCACTCCTATCAATCAACCGGATTCTCCCTTTGAATTTGAGGTGGACCCCATGGCATTGAAAGTGAGCAAGCTTGAAAAGCTGTTCAAGAAATCTTAGGGTGTGAAGTCCATCCCAGACATAGAGGACGGGTATACCGACGCAGCTGTGATGCTGCCAGATCGGTTCAAGATGCCACAAATTGACCGTTTTGATGGGTCCGGGGATCCCATGGTGCATCTCCGTTTGTTTTCGGACATACTAAGGCTGATGGGCCTCACCAGACTATAGAAGCTTTCATTGTTTGGCCGAACCCTGTCGGGTGTGGCGGCCATCTGCTACGCAAAACTGGAGGATGATGTCAAGAGGAATTGGGATGAGATGGCCGAGGCTTTTGTCGCTCAGTACTCCTATAATACGCAAATCGAGATTGCAACCCGTGATCTCGAGACAACGAAGCAGGAGCCTAAGGAAAGTTTCTCTGAATTCATAACTCGCTGGAGGGCCAAGGCCTCAATGATGACCATAAGGCCGACGGATAAAGATCAGATTCGGATGATTGTGCGCAATCTCCAGCCCAAGCTTATGCAGAAAATGATTGTTCTCCCCTTCCCCACCTTTTCAGATTTACACGAGATGGTGTAACAAGTCCGCGGGGGACCTCGCTATAGTTCGGACTCGATTTGCATCACGGTTCGTAATCTGAACCAAAGAGTCCAAATCCGACAAATCGTTTTGAGAAAACAGATTTTTGAAAGAAGTGCCAAACATGGACTGCTTTGCCAGATACAGAGTCGCCACCTAAATATTTTATTTTTGGGAAATTTAGGAAACCCTAACTCGTTTGCCTAAAACCACGTGTCCGTCATCACCAAAGTTGTCTCGGCTCGAGAACTTGGGTACGATTGGGGAAGGTCACTTCGTGAGCATCCCCGCTCGCCCGATCAAAGATCGGCCTCTACTAACCATGATATCTAGTTTTGAAAACATTATCCATTCTTATTCCGGTTATTATCCTAGATTTACTATGTGATGCGCACAGCATACAAGTATAGACTGGATCGCCTGAATTGGAACAAAACATTTCATGTTTGTTTTTTTGAAAGATGGTTTGCTACCCGCAAGTAGGCATAAAATGCAGATTTTGCCACCCTTAGGTGGACTTAGAAAAGATGGTTTTGCCACTATCTAGTTGGCTTAAAACTCACAATCAATGCATTGTTCCAATCCAAATAATCCAACCCTCACCCATAAGTATTCAGGCAGTTATATCACATAAGCAAATAGCCTCATGGTAAGCATGCTATCATGGCAATATCGTGCATGACTGAGAAGGAAACTTGATAGGTACAATGCATTACAATGCATGATGCTTATGGAAAGCAATAAATGGACAAAGCGGCGCTTTAGAAAGCACCTCATGAGGTGAGTGGCGGTGAACCGCTCTTCTCCGATGGGGATCTCCCCTTGTGCCCTTCGAACACTTTACCTTCAACTCATAGTACAAAGGCTCTGGAATGCTGGCAAGGGTTCTACACGTAGAACACTTTGGATGCTACCTTTCTTCATGATCATTTTCACAACTTTCCCAATTCTCCAACGGCGTGACAGACTAGGTTGGTTCAGTATCCAGAATTGAGGTGCATACACACTGTCGCAACCTATGGGGCTTCCATACAGATTTCAAGCCGGGGATACACCCCTGGGTATTTAAACCAGACTTTAGTCTCGGAAATCCTGAACCTTTGCGTTCTAGGCCATGGCCATTCGAACTCTAGTTTCCACCGTCGCAGTTGGTCTCCTAGGAACTCATTGTGAACACAGCCAAGATGACCCTGGCAAGGAACTGGTACTCAGAGAGAGCATTTCTGATTGCCATTCTGGCTTGAGGTAGACTTGATCTTAAGCTTGAGGCAGAGGCACACTCATACTTCGGAGCATTGACAAGGCCTGTCAAGGTGCATACGGAATGCGATCTCGGAGCTTACTGAAGTTGAAACAAACTCAGATGCCCGACATTTTCCTCTTTTGCTTTTGCTTTGCAGTCCGGAACCATTATAGCTTCAGATAGGTCCTGGTTCCACTATTCTCACATGACCTGGATTGAACCCTATGGTTTTATGAAAGAACAAATTCTGTTTTGCACAAATGTGGAGAACGGCACGGCACTCGGAGCACAAAACTATTTTATTTTTGAAATTGAAAGATGAGTTTTCGACCAGGTATTGAGCCTACCACTGAACACAGCAAAATGACTCAACAAGGAAATAAAAGGCACACAACCTAGACACATCGAGTAACACTCGAAATGACTCAAAACAAGAATCGAGATAAAACAAAAAAGACACGACACTCAGACGTGCACAGGGAGCCTGTTTCACCGGGTAGTGTTTCCCACCCTTTCTCATTTGTGATTCTCACATCACTCTGGCACTCAATCTCTTGTTTTCTAAAAAAGCTCATTTCTCACTTTTTCTCTCATCGCACATCTCTCTATTCTTCAATCTCTCATTTTTCAATCCCTCCCCTGGGTGGTTGATGGATAAACAGGAAGTTGCGGGCTCTTGCCCCTAGCATGCTGCTAGATTCTCTTTGTTCCATTCACAGCTAGTGAATTCCTCCTATAGAAGGGTTGCGCTACAACTGGGTCTATAGCAAATCTGCAGCTAACATCGGTTGATGATGCTTTGCTGGGGAGTTTGGACGTGATAAGATCTGTCCAGATGATGGAGTGGAATATCTTGCCCCATTATAGTTCGTGCTTCGCACTTGGCTTGATACCTCGTTGCTTGGTGGGTGAGAGAGCTTTCAACCCTTTGTTGTGCCCTTTTCTGGCGAATACGGTGCCCTTTCCAGCAAGTAGAGTGCCCTTTCTAGCAAGTATTTTGACAAAGGGGAAAAGACAGAACACCTGACTCAACTGTGCCCCTAGTTCTTTATTTTAACCATTTTTTTGTTTTGATTTTTCTACTAAAACAATTTTGACCAATATGAGAGCTAGATTAACATGCTTGTTCAATTTTTTGATTTGAAATCATGCAAGTCAGGCCATGAGCACTGAAAATTTTCCTTTTTGGGTCTAAGAAAATGGTCCAGTTTCGGAAAATGAAATAATTTTCGAGAAAATTAGTCAACCTCAGTAAAAATTCTCAAAAACTATTTTTGCAAACAGCCACTTGCTCAATGGACATGAAACCTACTCTTGAGATGCACAACCTCAGATCTGAAGGAAAATTGCCCCTTGCTTAAAGAGAGCTCCATGGCAACGGAAAGTTGCCCCTTGTTTGAACGACACCGCGGCGCATTGAATGGCAACGGAAAGTTGCCCCTTGTTTGAACGGCACCGCAGTGCATTGTAGTCAGTCCTTGGAGCGATGATTACAACCGAACTCTCGGATACAGAGAAGGCAAAGATGATGAAAAACCATTACATGGACTCAATCGAATTTGAAGTGTTTTACGGCTGGACTTCAGAATGAAGTTGCCTACGTATCCCAAAGATGGGAATCAAGCCTTACGTAGTTCGGAGTTAAGGTACACTCGGGTATTTAACCTCTCCTTTTTATGCTCTAACTTTTGCCAAGGCGCATGTCGCGGATTTTCGACCTTGCGAGCTTTGTTCTTCTTTCTTTCTTCTTTCTTTTTTTTTTTTATATATTCTTTTCATTCCTTTTTCTTCTTCTTCTTTTTTTTTTTTTCCATTTTTCTTTTTCTTTTCTTTTTGCATTTTTTTTGTATATATTTTTTGTCTCACTCTAACTTTTGCTTGGGTCACCCTTCTGGGTTTTCGACCCAGCGAGCCTCTCAAAGGGTAAAAGTATAGCTTGGTCCATGCCAAATGGTTGTAGGGTTTTTGAAGTCATCTGACATCTTTGCTCCTAGTTCGAAGGGTGCTTCCGTCCTAGCTTCGCAAGCTGTTTTCGGTGACATCTGGTCTTCTTGATCTGATTTTCTTGCCGCTAATTCATGGGCTGCTTCGAATCTGGCCACTTAGGCCTCACATTGTAGTTGACAGTTGAACGTTCTAAATTCAAGTTCAAGGTTCGAAAGTGAGGAGTTAAGTCTCGGGGCTAAGAGCGATCCTAAGCTGCACAATCTCAAGAGTGATTCCACATAGGTCTTCGCAAGATCACGCAAAACAGTTTTTGAAATCTTTTAAGAAAGCGACCAGTCGCTCGCGCTGAAGACAGTGTAGAACCAATTTGGATCAAGCCAGGATCCTTCCCAGTACTCACATTAACAAGCATGATCTCAATCATTAAGGGCTTAGCATGCCTCTCTTCCTCTCAGTTGATCAAATTTTTTCCAAATCCCGAGGAATTCCTTCCTCTTCGTTTTTCACCACAGTGTTCAAAAAGTTTTGAAAAACTCAGGTCACTACAATGACTTTAAGGCACAGAAAAGACGGAGTCCTTAGTCAAATACTGTCATCTCCTTCAGAACTTCCGGCATAACTGGCACAAGGCAGAAGCAAACGCGAGAGCGTAAAAATTACTGTTGTTTTATTCAAAAACTGCTGGCAGAACTGGCTCCTTGGCAGAAACAGACTCAAAACAAAACGAAAAGACAAACGCAAAAGAAAATGGTGATGCCGAGGTAATACCCCCAGAATCACCCGACTCCTATACAGCAGGACTGACTCGATATAACAAGACAGACCCGAAACAAAAAGACTGACTCAAAACGGACTCAAAACAACAAGACTGACCCAATACCCAAGTCAAAAAGCACAAAAACCAGCATTCACAAATGCTCAAAACAATGCGTGCCATACACCATATCTGGAGTAAATCGAGTGCCATCTGCAGGTGGTTCATCCCCCGATCACATAGTCACATTATCCCTCACAGGTTCACTGGTCGAGTGCCGATAGACTTTGCTAGACTGGCGCGGGGATGACCCTATTGTCAAACAGATCTTGTACATCATGGCGCAGACGAAAGCAACTGTCAGTGTCATGACCGGTTTGTTGATGGTACGTACAGTACCTAGTATGGTCATGCTTTGAAAGGAGAGGATTAGGTAAAGACCGTTAATCCAATGGTTTCAGATGTCCTTTTTGGATTAAGACCTCTAGAACCTTTGACAAAGGCATATAAAGTAGGGTGAAAACCCTCTTGACTCGAGGTGGATATTTGGCCGTCTGTGAGCTACTTCCAGACGCACTGGTGAATGGGGTAGCCTTTTTTGATGTGGTGGTGGTGACTATGCCCACTTCAGAAGATCTTGCAGCTGCATCACCACTGGTGGTCGCATTTGAACTATGGGAAAATGCCCGCCTAGGCTGCTCCTTCTCCTGGTCAATAAGGCCCTGCTTCATGGCATCCTCGATCTGTACTCCCATCTCATGCAAATCTGAAAAGGTAGGGAAGGGGAGCACGATCATTTTCTGCATTAGTTTGGGCTGGAGGTTGCGCATAACCATCCGTATTTGATCCTTATCCGTTGGCCTAATGGTCATCATTGAGGCCTTGGCCCTCCAGCGGGCCACGAATTCTGAGAAACTCTCATTCGGCTCTTGCCTGGTTGTCTCAAGATCACGGGTTGTGATCTCGATCTGGGTATTGTATGAATATTATGCGACGAAGGCCTCAGCCATCTCCTCCCGGCTTCGTTTCACTGAATCCTTCAATTTGGCGTACCAGATGGCCACGATACCCGACAGGGTCCTGCCAAAAAGGGAGAGCTTCTGTAATCTTGCCAAGCCCATCGGGCGCAGAACATCTGAAAACAAACTTAGGTGGACCATGGGATCTCCTGACCCGTAAAAACGGTCGATGTGAGGCATCTTGAACCTGTCCCAGAAGGTCACACCAAGGCGACGCATCGTCCTCAATATCCGGGATGGATTTTACCCCCTGGGATTTCTTGAACAACTTCTCAAGCTTGCTCAATTTCAATGCTGTAGGGTCGACCTCAGACTCAAAGGGTGAGTCCGGTAGATTGGTAGGTGTTTTGGACAGCTGGGGTAAGATCGGGGGCGGAGCTACCCCTGTAGGAATGTCCGTACCTTCCTGGGTATTCTGAACGTTTGCTGTCTCCCGGGAATTGGAACTCCTGGTGGGGGAGGAGCTTGATGCGAAGCAGATGCTCCATTTTGCAACCTAGTAATGAGCTCGGCTCATTGGCCATGATTGCAACTTGCTTGGAAAATTCCGCTTATGACAGCGGACGTCTTCTTTGTATAAGTTTCATACTTTCCTGCATCTGACGCATCATTGCCTCCATCTCTGACATGTTCTGCTGATCCATCTAACTGACAGGTATATCTATCCCTGCAGTAGAAACTGAGACCTCAGCCTAACTTTTCACTGGTGGGGTGGATAAGGGCCTTGATCCGTAATCACTGAATCGGTGATTCATGCTCGACCCTTTTTCCCCGGCCTCTGGCGAAGGAACACTGATTTGCCCTTGAACTGAATTTTCGACCTGACAAAGTCTATCAACACGGATCCAATGTACCCGGGGGATATTGGAGCATTCTGAAGCTATGTTTCCCAGACTACCTAGCAAAAGAGAAAACATGTAGCATCTCAGCCCAATTTCACCAAAATAGATACAAGCAAAACTGAACGACTGTGCTCTCTACTAAATTCTGCCCAAATCTCTGCCCTACAAACTGATACCCTCAAGTAAACTAAATCCCAAAATGCTGAACTGGTGCCCGCAGACCTGATGCCCAAACTTGTAAACTGATATATGCATTCCTGTAGAGATGCACTCTAAAAGCACATAACAGATAAGTGAGAGCCAAAACACCCCTATGTTGGGGTAGGGTTTCCCTGTCCTATTCTGTCAGGAGCTAGGGTTTCACTATGCACGCAGCGGTTTCAAACAACCTATATCGGGTAAGCAACCTGTCCTAGTTTGGAATGGTCACTATGGATTCCGAATATGCACTAGGTCGAATGGTCAAAAGGGTGCCCCGGTAAAACCGGGGTTTGTGTTCCCATACGGGCAGAGCCCACAACCGGTCAGCCTTATGGTCATGGGTTGACAAGACAAGCCTCCGACAAACCGTTCAGGAATAGCAGATGGCAAACACGGTGTCCTAAGCGCACCAACGCAAATGCAATGCAGAGAAACACATAAGTGTAGCCAAAACCAGATATCATGAGTTCGAGTCAAGTTCTCTTAATTCCCCAGCAGAGTCGCCAGAAACTATAACAAGTCCGCAGGGGACCTCGCTACAGTTCGGACTCGATTTGCGTCACGGTTCGTAATCTGAACCAAAGAGTCCAAATCCGGCAAATCGTTTTGAGAAAACAGATTTTTGAAAGAAGTGCCAAACATGGACTGCTTTGCCAGATACAGAGTCGCCACCTAAATATTTTATTTTTGGGAAATTTAGGAAACCCTGACTCGTTTGCCTAAGGCCACGTGTCCGTCATCACCAAAGTTGCCACGACTCGGGAACTTGGGTACGATTGGGGAAGGTCACTTCGTGAGCACCCCCGCTGACGCGATCAAAGATCGGCCTCTACTAACCATGATATCTAGTTTTGAAAACATTATGCATTCTTATTCCGATTATTAGCCTAGATTTACTATGTGATGCGCACAGCATACAAGTATAGACTGGATCGCCTGAATTGGAACAAAACATTTCATGTTTTTTTTTTTGAAAGATGGTTTGCTACCCGCAAGTAGGCTTAAAATGCAGATTTTGCCACCCTCAGGTGGACTTAGAAAAGATGGTTTTGCCACTATCTAGTGGGCTTAAAACTCATAATCAATGCATTGTTCCAATCCAAATAATCCAACCTTCACCCACAGGCATTCAGGCAGTTATATCACATAAGCAAATAGCCTCATGGTAAGCATGCTATCATGGCAGTCACTCACACACATGCAAGGATGCTAAAGCATAAAACTTACCGAGTACTCCAAGCCAAAACAGAAGCTAGTTAGAAATCCATGCATGATCCTAACTATACAGAGATGTCTAATGCAACACATGCAATAATGCAACTATAGCAGGCTCGGCTATTCTAAACATGGCATATGAGATGCAACAGCTATCAAGTATTCAACTTGGAATTGAAATACAAATGCAGTTAGTAAGATGCGCCGAGCCCGGTGCATGCAAGACAGATGAATGAATGCAAACATGCTATCACACTGTATGCCAATTGAAACATGCCCTAATCTAACCATCATAAGCTAGTAAATAAAAGGGAAGAAAGACGTGGGGTTGGAAGACATACATCACACTCACGCACACTTATTACAACATTGCCCTCGCGCAGAGGGTCCGAATAAATAATATACAATCCCAAATAAATACAGTCTGAATAAATACAAAATCCTAATTAATTAACAAACTTAACTAGGAAAACAATAAACTAGCATGCAAGCTAGGAACTGCCTCGACTCTGCTCCGGATGATGAATGATGCATGTTCGGGTTGCTTTTGCGCGGAAATCCACTGCGATGCCCCAATTAGCCTCTATTTGCAATTGTTCTTGGAAGGCGCGCCAAGCTCCGGAAGGCTTCTGATTCTTGAGTTGTTGCAACAGAGAGCAAGAAAGGAGCATAGCAATGTATTTTCACATATGTATGCATGCCTCGATCCTCGTGCCACCAATCATGCATCTCGATGCATGATGGCCGAGGAGTCGAATTGCACAACTCAATATGAAATGAATGCACATATAAACACAACAAGACCTAAACTCCATCATGGGTAATCCGGAGTGTCGGCGACTGGGAATTGAGACACATTCCGTCACTCGGAGTACGAAACGTACCTCATTTCCCGTGCTCGGGCTAACTCCTATACCAAACATAATGCAATTTGCATGACATGCATGAATGCAACTAAGATACAACCTAACATGCACAATGCTATGAAATGGCATACACGATGCACGAGGAAACATGGCATACACAACGCGCTAACATACAACCTAGCATACACAATGCTATGAAATGAAATGGCATACACAATGCATAAATGGACTTACACTAACACAAGTGGACCTCAGCCACACTCACATAAGAGGCCAGTAGGATGGAAATGAGACACTCGAGATGCGTGCATACCGAGGACCAAACCTAAGGCACGAATGCCACTCTAACAAAACATGGCACGGCATGGAATATGGCATAAAGCATGCAAATGTCAATACCAAAATATGATGCAAAACAGCCCCAAAGCATGGAAACATGGCACCCGATGCATGAAATGAGACCCGAAACTCGAAACTAGGCACATGGAATGACTTATAGCTATACAAAGCATGCATTATTTGAACATGAAGAATGAAGACAGAATCAAGGCAGTCCCAAAATATGCATATTTCCAGTTCCAAGAAAGTCCAAGAAGTGAACACAAATAGGGCTAAGTTAACATGCAAAAATGGCCCCAAAAGAGAGGTAAAGAGGCAAGTAGTAGCTACGGGTGCCAAACCATGAAGATCCCTTCAACAAAGTTGAATACGGGCTCAAAAAAAGGTATCTTAAAGTTTATGACCAAGTCCAAAACAGTGCACAAGTAAGCTTAAAATACTATGCAAAAATAGGCCTAAAAGAAGGTTTAAACACAAGGAGTAAAAAGCGAGCCTCAAACAGCAAAAGACCCTTGATAAAACATGAAGAGGGGGTCAAAATATGACTATTTACAGTTCAGGTCGGAGCCCAAAAATATAAGCACAAGGAGCTAAAAAAACATGCAAAAATAGGGCCAAAAGAGGAATAAAGAGGCAAGTGACATAAGGAAGTCTAAAACAGTGAAGAGCCCTTCAACAGAGTTGAATAGGGGCTCAAAAAAAGATATATCACAGTTTATAGAAAAGTCTGAAACAGCTCACAAATGGGCCTAAAATACTATGCAAAAAAAAGGCATAAAGGAGAGCTAAAGAGGCAAGTGATAGTAGGCAGCCTTAAACAGGGAAAGACCCTTAATCAAACATGAAAAAGACCTCAAAACATGACTATTTACAGTTTGGGTCAGAGCCCAAAAATGCTTGCAAGCAAGGTTTAAATATAGAGCAAGATTGGAACAAAAAAGAGGGAAAGGAAGCTTACCCGTGAAGATCAATGGACCAGCAGTTCTTGGCCAGAGAAATGGCGCTCCTAAGCTCTAAAAAACATCCCCAAGTTGTTGGAATGGATGGTGGTGGTATGGTGCTATGAGGTGGTGTAGAAATGGTCCAAGAACAAAAGGGTTTTGATGCTTGGAATTGAGGGGGAGAGGGATTCAATGCAAGAGCTCTAAAAAAATTTTTTTAACCCTCAAAACACATCTGGGGCTGCTGGTTTTATAGAGGGAGAGAGGGAAAATGGGGGGGAAAACCAATTCAAATTTACCCCCCAAAAGGTTGACCCTCGGGCATAGGGCCTAGAGGAAAACAAATTGCACATCTAGAACACACTTTGGGAGGGGGTCATGGCCGGCCAGCTCAAAAGGGAAAAAAAGGTCATCCAACTAGGTCAGTGGCCGGCCTGCTACATTTTCTGGCCAGCCTGCTAATTCTCAGAAAAAAAAATGGGTCTGCCGGAAAGAAGGGTGGCCGACCAGTGATAGCGAAGTCCAATGGTGGCCGTTCAAGTGTCCAAATTGAAGCCCCGGAAGTTATCTTTCCAATGGCGCAAACCGTGCATTAAAATTCCTCCTTCGGAAAAAGTTATGCCCTTTTTCGTGAAGCCGCGCAGATTTCGGTCCAACCGGAGTGATGCCCTACTTCAATCAACTATATCTCCCCCGTCCGGAATTGGATTTAGAAGATTCTTGAGTGAAAAATGAAGCCCCAAAAGTCTTATTTCCAACGGTCGTGGCCTCATAGCTTGATTCCAAGTATGAAAATGAATAGGCCCGATTCGGCGAGGGCTGTTCGACTCTTTCTTAACGGTTCATGCCTATTTTCTCCCCCAACTGGATTTCTTCCCTCTTCTCCTCTTTTCTTCAACTTCAAACCCCTAAGTAAGGTGTTTTAAAATATTTTTCAAAGATTTCATCTCTCTTTCATTCATTTCCACTTTGTCCTTGCTCGGTTTACCGAAAAGCGCAACATTTGACAAAATGCGAGCCTCGGAACATCGTAAAAACTTTATTTCAAAAATGTTTTGAAAGAGAGGGTTTTAAGAATAAAATCTTTTGATCCAAATCATTTTGGTCCAAAAAAAAGGGGTATGAAGTTGAGATTTGACTCTCTCTTCTTGCCGAAGAAATTGAACCTTTGCACTGCACAACTTCCAAAACCATCAGTCACGTCCAAGTCTTAAAGGTGGTCAAAAATGGGGTGTCTACAGTTGCCCCTCTTTGATAGAAATCGGAAGTCAAGAAGTGACGGGAGTGAATGTCAAAAGCCTAGAGACGACCCATTTTTGACAAGGCCGAAGACTTGGACAAACAAACAAAATATAGATAAATAAATGGTTGTGCCCGCGGGCTGCCTACGTATCCTTTGGTAAGAAATCAGACCAGCGTAGTTCCGGGGCAGGATGCAAAATGATATGTAGAAAGATTTTGATAATTGGACTTATACGCTACACGAAGCCGGTTTGAAAGTTGGACTTATACGCTACGCGAAGCCGGTTTGAAGATTAGACTTATACGCTACGCGAAGCCGGTATGAAAAATTGGACTTATACGCTACGCGAAGCCGGTTTGATAATTGGACTTGTACGCTACACGAAGCCGGTTTGAAAAATTGGACTTATATGCTATGCAAAGCCGGTTTGATAATTGGACTTATACGCTACGCGAAGCCGGTTTGATAATTGGACTTATACGCTACGCGAAGCCGGATATCACTAATGACCATGCAAAGAGAGCTGTAATGAAGCAATTATGCAAAATAAATGCAACATTTTAAGTGAATGCTAGGCAAGTAAGTAAACTCGAACCAAACTATACCTCATGCAGAAAGGATGTAAGAAAATTATGGAATCTTCACGAACATGTGCGATAGATACACAAAGGTGAACGAAGTGTGTGATTGATGCACGAAGCGAGCGTGTGTGATAGATACACAAAGCGAACGTGTGATAGATACACAAAGTGAAGCGAGTGTGACGGATACACTATATGAAGCAAAGTGTGATGGATACACTAGGTGAGTGTATGATAGATACACAAAGTGAGCGTGTGATAGATACACAAAGTGAAGCGAGTGTGATGGATACACTAAAGGTGAACACGAAATGTGATAAAGGAAAGTGGCATAAGGAAGTCTCAAACAGTGAATATCCCTTCAATAAAGTTGAAGAGGGGCTCAAAACAAGGTATATCACAGTTTATAGAAAAGTCTGAAACAGCTCACAAATGGGCCTAAAATACTATGCAAAAAAAATGCATAAAGGAGAGCTAAAGAGACAAGTGATAGTAGGAAGCCTTAAACAGGGAAAGACCCTTAATCAAACATGAAAAAGACCTCAAAACATGACTATTTACAGTTTTGGTCGGAGCCCAAAAATGCTTGCAAGCAAGGCTTAAATATAGAGCAAGATAGGAACAAAAAAGAGGGAAAGGAAGCTTACCCTTGAAGATCAATGGACCAGCAGCTCTTGGCCTGAGAAATGGTGCTCCTAAGCTCTGAAAAACAGCCCCAAGTTGTTGGAATGGATGGTGGTTGTGTGGTGCTATGAGGTGGTGTAGAAATGGTCCAAGAACAAAAGGGTTTTTATGCTTGGAATTGAGAGGGAGAGGGATTCAATGCAAGAGCTCTAAAACAATTTTTTTAACCCTCAAAACACAGCTGGGGTTGCTGGTTTTATAGAGGGAGAGAAGGGAAAAAGGGGGGAAAATGGGGGGAGGAAACCAATTCAAATTTCCCCCCCAAAAGGTTGACCCTCGGGCATGAGACTCGACCCCCCCCCTTCCTTTTGCTTTCCAACCTTGAACCTTAACTCAGAATGTTCAACGATCAATCACAATGTGAGGCCTGTGTGGCCAATTTCAAAGCAGCCCTCGACCTAGGGGCAGAAAAATGTCAAATGTGCTCGAAGAGCCGAAGATGGATCATCCTAGAAATCAATGAAGACTGGCAAGAATGCCAAATCCCAGAAGGGAAGAAAGAAGAAAGCATTGCTGTAGAACAACTGAGTTCCTATCCACAACACTAGGGGCAAATTCATCTCCCATGGGATGGACTCTTGCATCGTCAACGAACAGCAGCCGTTCTCTTGGATTTAGATGGCTTCGAGATCTCAAACCAATCAACGTGGACAAAGCTACACTTTTACCCTTGAGAGGCTCGCTGGGACGAAAACACGGAACGGCGGCCCAGGCAAAAGTTATAGCAAGAAAAGAAGAAAAAGAACAAAAAAAGAAAAGAACAAAAGAACAATAAAAAAAAATGCAAAGAAAAGAACAAAAAAGAAAATCAAAAAAAGAAATGAAATGAAAAGAATGAAAAGAAAGGAAAAGCAGAGCTCGCAAGGTTGAAAAACCGGAAGGGCGGCCTTGGCAAAAGTTAGAGCATAAAATGAGAGGTTAAATACCTGAGTGTACCTTAACCCCGAACTACGTAAGGCTTGATTCCCATCTTTGGGATACGTAGGCAACTTCATTCTGAAGTCCAGCCGTAAAACACTTCAAATTGATTGTGCCCATGTAATGGTTTTGATCATCTTCGCCTTCTCTGTATCCGAGAATTTGGTTGTGTTCATCACACTGAGGGCTGACTACAATGCGCTGCGGTGCCATTCAAACAAGGGGTAACTTTCCGTTGCCATTCAACGCGCCGCGGTGCCGTTCAAACAGGGGGTAACTCTCTGTTGCCATGTAGTGCCATTCAGACAAGGGGCAATTTTCCTTTTGTTTTGGATCTGAGGTTGTGCATCTCAAGAGTAAATTATGCGTCGGTCGAGCAGTGGCCATTTGCAAAAATAGTTTTTGAGAATTTTTAATGAGGTTCACTAATTCTCTCGAAAATTATTCCACTTTTCCAAAACTGGACCATTCATTGGATCCAAAAAAGGAAAATTTTCAGCGCTCATGACCTAACTTGTATAATTTTCAAAATCAAAAAAAGTTGAACAAGTGTGTTAATCTAACTCTCATATTGGTCAAATTGTTTTAGTAGAAAACCAAAAATAAAAAATGGTCAAAATGATGAACTAGGGGCATAGTTGAGCTAGGTGTTCTGTCTTTTTCCCATTGTTAACATGCTTGCCAGAAAGGGCACTCTACCTACCAGAAAAGGGCACAACTAAAGCTAACAGCAAAATGTCGAAAGCTCTCTCATCCTCCAAGCAACAAGGTATCAAGCCAAGTGCGAAGCACGAAATGGAATGGACTAAGATATTCCACTTCCTTGTTTGGACACATCTAATCACACCCAAACTCCTAAGTAGAGCATCGTCAACCGGTGTCAGCTGCTGACTTGCTACACACCCAGTTATAGCGCAACTCCTCTGTGGGAGGAACTTACTAACTGTGCGCAAAAGAAAGAGAATCTAGCAGAATGTTAGGGGCAAGAGCCTGCAACTTCTTGTTTATCCATCAACCACCTAGGAGAGGGATAAAAAATCAGAGATTGAAGAATATAGAGATGTGCGCTAAGGGAAAAAGTGAGGAAAAGGGCTTTTTCAGAAAAACAGAGCTTGAGGGCCGAGTGATGTGAGAATCACAAATGAGAAAGGGTGGGAAATAATACCCAGAGAAATAGGCTCCCTGTACACGTCTGAGTGTCGTGTCTTTTTCTTATTTCGATTCTTGTTTTGAGTCGTTTCGAGTGTTACTCGATGTGTTTTAGTTATTTACCTTTTGTTTTCCGTTATTGAGTCATAGTGCGCTGTGTTCAGTCATAGGCTCAATACCCCGATCAAGAACTCATCTGTCAATTTCAAAAATAAAATCGTTTTGCGCTCTGAGTGCTGTGCGATTCTCTACATTTGTGCAAAATAGGATCTGTTCTTTCATAAGACTGTAGGGTTCAACCCACATCACACGGGAACAGTAAAACCAGGACCTATCTGAAGAAATATAGGTTCCAAACTGCAAAGCAAAAGAAAAGAGGGAAAATGTCACGCATCTAAGTTTGTATCAACTTCAGTAAGTTCCGAGATTGCATTCCGTGTGTACCTCTTCAGGTCTTGCCAATGCTCCGAAGTATGAGTGTGCCTCTACCTCAAGCTCAAGATCAAGTCTGCTTCAAGCCAAAATGGTGATCAAAAGTGCTCTCCCTAAGTACCATTCCCTGCCAAAGGCATCATGGCTGTGTTCGTAATGAGTTCCTAGGAGACCAACTGCGACGATGGAAACTAGAGTTCGAACGGCTATTGCCTAGAACGCAAAGGTTCAGGATTTCTGAGACTAAAGTCTGGTTTAAATACCCAGAGGCATGTTGGTTTAAATACCCAGAGGCATGTCCTCGGCTTGAAATCTATATAGAAGCCCCATAGGTTGAGATAGCATGTATGCACCTCAATTCTGGATACTGAACCAACCTAGTCTGTCACCCCGTTGGAGAATAGGGAAAGTTATGAATATGATCAGGAAGAAAGGCAGCATCCAAAGTGTTCTACGTGAAGAACCCTTGTCAGTATTTCAGAGCCTTTGTACTGTCAGTTGAAGGTAAGTGTTCGAAGAGCACGAGGGGAGATCCCCGTCAAAGTAGAGCGGTTCATTGCCACTCACCCCATGAGGTGCTTTCTAAAGTGCCGCTTGCATCATGCATTGTATTGCATTGTACCTCTCAAGTTTCTTTCTCATTCATGCACGATATTGTATGTACGGTTCATTCAAAGAAGTTCTGCTTGAGATCATTTATTTAGTGTATCAATCACACTTCATTCAGTTAGTGTATCAATGACACTTCATTTATTTAGTGTATCAATCACACTTCATTCAGTTAATGTATCAATCACACTTCATTCATTTAGTGTATCAATCACACTTCATTCTTCATTCGCTTTTAGTGTATCAATCACACTTGTTCACATAGTGCATCTATCACACTTTGTGTTCGATTTTAGTGTATCAATCACACTTGTTCACATAGTGCATCTATTACACTTTGTGTTTGCTTTTAGTGTATCAATCACACTCTGTTCACATAGTGCATCTATCACACCTCTATGTTCGCTTTTAGTGTATCAATCACACTTGTTCACATAGTGCATCTATCACACTTTGTGTTCGCTTTTAGTGTATCAATCACACTCTGTTCACTTATTGCATCTATCACACTTTGTGTTCGCTTTTAGTGTATCAATCAACTCTGTTCACTTAGTGCATCTATCACACTTTGTGTTCACTTTTAGTGTATCAATCACACTTTGTTCACATAGTGCATCTATCACACTTTGTGTTCGCTTTTAGTGTATCAATCACACTCTGTTCACTTAGTGCATTTATCACACTTTGTGTTCACTTTTAGTGTCTATCACACTTTGCTTCATATAGTGTATCCATCACACTCGCTTTGCTTTGTGTATCTATCACACTATGCTCACTTTGTGTATCTATCACACTATGCTCACTTTGTGTATCTATCACGCGTTCACTTTGTGTATCCATCACACACGTTCGCTTAGTGTATCTATCACGTATTTGCTTAGTGTATCCATCACACTCGTTTCGCTTTATGTATCTATCACACTTTGCTTCACTTAGTGTATCAACCACACTTTATTCATATAGTGTATCCATCACACTCTCTTCACTTTTGTGTATCTATTGCACATGCTCGCTAAGATTGCATAATCTTCTTACATCATAACTGCATGAAATGTAGTTTGATTTGCCTTCTTGCTTAAAACTGTCGCATTTATTGTGAATATTTGCTTCGTTACAACTTTATTTACATGATCCTTACTGCATGAAATGTAGTTTCGCGTTGCATTCTCGCTTAAAACTATTGCATCTATTATGAATATTTGCTTCATTACAGCTTGCTACTTTGCATGATCATGAGTTATGTTCGGCTTTTTGCATTTTCATTTTGCATTTTGCCCCCGCTTGCGGGCATGCCTGCGAGCACGTCTCTTTGTTTATCTTGCCTGCCTGTCTAAGTCATCGGCCTTGTCAAAAATGGGTCGTCTCTGGGCTTTGACATTCACTCCCGTCAATTACGACTTCCGAAGTTCTCAAGAGGGCAAATCAGAGACACCCCATTTTTGACCGACCTTAAGACTCAGACGTCGCCGATTGAGTGCTCGGTGATGATGCATATTGTGCTCGTTCTGAGGTCACAGAATCTCGGCTGAGAGCCTTGCCTCCGGACTTGGGACTCTTTTGTGCTTTGCGTCGGTTTGCGAACCAGGTCCTGTTTTCTCTTCCCGAAGCGTGGGAGAGGTCTCGTAGACCATCTCTTAGTGGCCGTAGGCTACGTTTCGTGGTCGTAGGCCATTTTTCCCATTTGGAGATCACTTTTCGATTTTCGGAGCCGTCGGTCGTGTGCCTCGGTTCGGGACCGCTTAACTACATCCGTTTGCTCTGGTTTTTGGCACACACCTTTTTTCCTCTCCTTAGAGGGACACTATGGCTGGGGAGACCACGTTCGGGGTCGTACGCCACCTCCGATGCTTAACAGCCTATTTTCGAGGCCCCGGGCTGCGCGTTTTGGCCCCCGAACCCTCGTTTTGCATCGGTTAGGGTTCTTTTTTGGTATGGGCCCTATTTTCATTGCTAGGACGGTGGTAGGATGGTGGGAGACTAGCAATTCTTTTGAAAACCATTTTCTCTCTCCTCCAGCCGATTTTTCTGATAGAAAGCTGGTTTTTCTCACTTTTGGGCCATAATTTCTGGTTTTTCATACCACCATTGTGTTGTGCTCATCTGGGAGGCCACCAATATGGGTAGGCCAACCAGTATTTCTTCTTGACCCTTTTGAACCTTGCTAGAAAGCTAGTTTTTCCCTTTCCTGGATCACATTTTCTAGTTTTCCACCATACAGCTGTATTCTACTCACCTAGGAGGCCACCTTTCTGGGTAGGCCGACCAGCTTTCTTGCTTGAACCTTTTGACCCCTGGTTGGCTGACCAGGGGGAGAGGCTGGCCGACCACCTAAGCTGGTTGGCTAGCTTTCTGCTTTTCGGCCTTCTCAAGTGCAACACAGTTGTGCCAGCTATGAATCACTTGACCCTTCCTCTGAGATTTTGAGCCTTTTGTTGGTCTTTTTAAGTTGGTTTTGACCCTTTTGCTTAGTTTCTTAGAGAAGCTTGACTCTTTTGTCAAGCTTCTTGAGGAAGCTTGACCCTTTTGGTCTAGCTTCCTCAAGAAGCTTGACCCTTTTGTTTAAGCTTCTTTGAGAAGCTTTGGCCCTCTCTTAAGGCTTCTCCAAGAAGTCTTGGCTCTTCTCCTCTTTAAAACCAACACTCCCCCTCCATTTGCAAGGGTTCAACAATTTTGCTAAGGCTTATACACCTCTCTCTCTATATCTCTACACTTGAGCTCCAAAACCCTAATATTCTTGCGCTATTTGCACACCAACCCTTAGCACAACACCTCCACCATCCATCCAAGCATCTTGGAGCTGATTTCCAGAGGTTGAAGGCTCACCATCTTGGTCCAGAAGCTGTTGGAGTCATTGTCTACAAGGGTGAGTCTCTATTTTCCCCATTTTTGCATTATTTTGCTTCCTATCTTAGCCCTATTTGAAAGCATTTTTGGGTTTTGTTATAAACTAAAAAGTGTCTTCTTTTGAGCTCCTCTTGAAGTTTGATTCAGGACACTTTTCTGTTTGAGGCCATCTACCTCCTTGTTTGCTTTATCCCTCTTTGTAGGCTTATTTTGCTTCATATCTTAGCCCTACTTTTGAGCATTTTCAAGATTTTTCATAAACTGAAAAGAGTCTTATTTTGAGCCCCTCTTGATGTTTTATTAAGGGTATTTTTCTGTTTGAGGTCATCATTTACTTCCTTGTATGCTTGTTTGCCTCTTGTTTTGAGCCTTGCATCTAGGCCTTTGTTGCATGCTTTGTTTGGGCTTCTAGCCACTGAAATCCAATGGATTTTCAGTAGCTAACACACTGTTTTGAGAGCCAAAATCAGAGGGGGGTGACCCCCTCTCTCCTTGTCTTGTTTGTTGGCCCTTTTGGCCTTCCAAAGGGGCTCCATCTTGCATGCTTTAAAGTCTTGTTTCAGGCCCTATTGTGTGAGTTTTGAGATCTTCCTTAGCTCTGTCCAGAGCCCTTTTGGCCATATTTTGTGTCCCTCATGCATGTGTGGAGTAATCCTCCTCAAGGCCTTTCAAAGGGGCCTTTATTTGCATGTTTCATTGACCCATTTCAGGCCCTTTTTGGTGGCTTTTAGGACCCTTAGAACCTCCGTTTAGAGGTGGTTTTCCTATTTTGCATGTCTATCTTATATGTGTGGAACAACCCCTTGCATGGCCCTCCAAAGGAGCACATCAACCTTGCATGCATTGACTGAGTTTTAGTGGTTATTTAGGCATACTTTGGCACGGCATGTTTCTATTTTTGGCTGGTTTGATGACCTATCTTGTGCTTCATATACATGGAGTGAAAACCATGCTTACTAGCCTAGGTTGCATGTTGTTTTGGCCCTTCATGTTAGCACTTTTTGGCCATGCCTTAAACTGATATTATGCTTATTTTGGACTGCCCTAGCTCTGTTTTTGGGTCTCATGATTGAATGATGTTGGTTTTGCATGCTTGTAGTTCAATACCCATGCTTAACTTTGAGTTTCGGGGTCCATTATATGCATATACTGAGGTATTTCTTTGTTTTGGGGCCATTATACATCATATTTTAGAGCTTGTTTGAATGCCATATTGCCATGTTTTGTACTCTTTAAATGTGTTTGAGAGTCAGACTTGTATGCCTTGTTTTCAGATCATTGAATGAGCTCCATTTCGTTGCATTCTGAGCCATCATTTTAGGCCATTTCTCCACTGTTCCAGACTTGCCTAGGGTCTGTTTGGGGTTGGTTTTGCCATTGGTGCATTGCTTTGGGTACCTCTAGAGTAACGCACTTCACTAGTTTCGGTACCCGGGCCCCCTAGCTTGCATTGTGTGCCATTTTTGCTTGATTCGAGACCATTGTATATCATGTTTCAGAGCTGGAACTTGTTTGTTTGTAGGCCATGTTTCATCCTCTACCATGCTTAGTTAGAGTTGCATGTTGTGCCTTAGGATCGATCCATTGCATCCATGCATGTTTGCATGTGTTTCAGTTGTCTCATTTCCACCAATGGTCACTGATGTGAGTGTGGCTGAGGTCTGCTCATATTAGTGTAAGTGCATCATGCATTGTGTATGCCATTTTAGTCCATAGCATTGCATATGCTAGGTTGCATGTTAGAGCATTATGTATGACATGTTATGTCACGTGCATTGTGTATGCCATTTCAGTCCATAGCATTGCGTATGCTAGGTTGCATGTTAGTCGCATTGTGTATGCCATCTCATTGCGTTGTGTTTGGGATAGGAGTTAGCCTAAACACGGGAAACGAGGGACGTTTTGTACTCCAAGTGACGAAACGTGTCTCAATTCCTGGTCGCCGACACTCCGGATTACCCATGATGGAGTCTAGGCCTTGTTATGTTGTCATGTGCATTCATTTCACATCGAGTCGTGCAATTCGACTCCTCGGCCATCATGCATCGAGATGCGTGATTGGTGGCACGAGGATCGAGGTGTGCATACATATGTGAAAATACTTTGCCATGCCCCTTTCTTGCTCTCTGTTGTAGTAAATCAAAAATCAGCAGCCTTCTAGAGCTTCGCACAGCACTCCGGCATTAATTGCAAACAGAGGCGAATCGGGGCATCGCAATGGATTTCCGCGCCAGGCAACTCAAGCATGCATCATTTATCATTTGGAACAAAGCTGAGGCAGTCCACCCCATATAGCTTGCATGCTAATTTATTTGCATTTCTAGTTAATTTGTTAATTAATTAGGGTTTTGTAATATTTAATTATTTATTCAGACTGTAATTATTTATTCGGACTGTATTATTTATTCGGACCCTCCGAGCGAGGGCAATTATGTAATAAGTGTGCGTGCGTGTGTGCATGTCTTCCAACCCCACGTCTTTCTCCCTTTTATTTACTAGCTTATAATGGTTAGATTAGGGCATGTTTTATTTAGCATACTTATGATTGCTTGTTTGCATTCATTCATTTGTCTTGCATGCACCGGGCTCGGCGCATCATACTAACTACATTTGTATTTCAATTTCGAGTTGAATACTTGTTAGCTGTAGCATTTCACATGTCATTTTAGAATAGCCGACCCTATTGTGGTTGCATTTTTGCATGTGTTGCATTAGGCATTTCTGTATAGTTAGGATCATGCATGGATTTCTAACATAGCTTCTGTTTTGGCTTGGAGTACTCGGTAAGTGTTTATGCTTTAGCATCCTTGCATGTGTGTGAGTGACTGCCATGATAGCATGCTTACCATGAGGCTAACTGCTTATGTGATATAACTGCCTGAATGCCTGTGGGTGAAGGTTGGATTATCTAAATTGGAATAATGCATTGACTGTGAGTGTTAAGCCCACTAGATAGTGGCAAAACCATCTTTTCTAAGCCCACCCGGGGGTGGCAAAACCTGCATTTTAGCCTACTTGCGAGTAGCAACCGTTTTCAAAACGAACATGAGATGTTTCGTTCCAATTCAAGCGATCCAGTCTATACTTGTATGTTGTGCGCATCACATAGTAAATCTAGGCTAATAACCGGAATAAGAACGCATAATGTTTTCAAAACTTGATATCATGGTTAGTAGAAGCCGATCTTTGATCGGGCGAGCGAGGGTGCTCATGAAGTGACCTTCCCCAATCGTACCCAAGTTCCCGAGCCGAGGCAACTTTGGTGATGACGGACACATGGCCTTAGGCAACGAGTTAGGGTTTCCTAAATTCTCCCAAAATAAATATTTAGGTGGCGACTCTGTATCTGGAAAAGCAGTCCATGTTTGGCACTTCTTTCAAAAAAATCTGTTTTCAAAAACGATTTGCCGGATTTGGACTCTCTGATGATTCATCGGTCTTGCATTGCACTCTGCGAGATTAGATACAAGACCATGACATTGAGTCCTGAACTGTAGTGAGCCCAAATGAACAAAACGGGATTTCCCTCCCGGGACGTTCAGGGACTTCTACAAGTTCATATACTCGTAAAGTGTGGCCAAGCCTGCGCTACCCCAGTCGTAGCACCGGATCCGTGTCACGTCCACCAATGCGCTCAGCAGATAAAGGGCAACAGTGTTTGCCCGGTCGGCGAAAAGGGTGGTCCTCAGCAAGAACATGATGAAGCCTCGAGCATATTGCTCCTCCTCCTCATGGGTCATCGGCGCCTGTACTCTGAAGTGGTCCTCGAACCAAGAATACCTCACGAACCCTGGCCAGGAGAGAGGTGGCCAAGCGCCGAGCAAGAACATCTGGGCAGCATCCCACTCATCCATATCAGTGTCAAAGGGGATCGAATCACCTCCCACTCCGATGCCGGTGAGCATGGAGAAGTCGAAAGGAGTCATTGTCATCTCCCCTACAGTGGAAAGGTGGAAGGAATCAGTGGTGTCCCACCACCTCTCCACCAAAGCACCAAAAAGGGGCCTACTCGCAGTGAGGCGCGAGAGTCCTATGCAGAAGACGCCGAAGATGTAGTGAACCGCGTCTGGCAACTCCATGTACCATCATCGGGCAATGGTATTCCCATACCTCCGGAAGGCATGGGAATCTCCCTATGTTCAAGACAAACAGTTGCGAAGCAATGTTAGAAATACAGTGTTTGAATGTGCTTAGAATTGATAAAAATGTAGTGTGTGTGCATGTGTTTGAGTTTACACAGATATCGGGTGTGAGTGTGCTCACGGTGAACTAAGCATGTCGTGTATCAGTGTGTTTGGGTTAATCAGTTATAGAACAGTACTGGCTATCCGAAGCGTACAATCTACATTGTAGAAAATAAAAGAGGGGAAGAATGTACCTCAGCAGTGCCGTAGGAAAGGTGCGACTCCGACTCGCGTAGCAAGAGCTCCAATGGCGCACCTCGCACATAGCTCCTGAACTGACGGATGCTATCAGGAGGCAATATGTGTATTCCCGGCCAGTATGTCGCTAGGTCGAATGGTCGAATACTAAGAGGTAGGAGCTCGACCTCAGGGTCCATGTCCATCTCTAGGGGAGTCCCACCCCATGGAATGTCATCTGTCATCTTAAAAAGAGTGCAAAAATGGCCGAGGGTGTGGAAAATGGGCAAGAATGCCAAAAGTCAACCAAAAGTCAACCCCAAGGGGTGAAAAATGGGAGAAAATGTCGGAGTGTGGGAGAAGGCACGAAGATCGAGGTAAACTCAGGGGAAACAAATCCCAAGTGGTGGAAATCGAGAATGTGGCACCGAAAACGTGTTTCGTTCGGTTCAAAGTGTGTAAAACGAAGAGGGTTTCGCGAATCAAACGTCACGGGAGGCTCGAAAACAAGGGAAAAGCTCGGATCTA
Source organism: Camellia lanceoleosa (assembly GCA_025200525.1). Classification (NCBI taxonomy): domain Eukaryota; kingdom Viridiplantae; phylum Streptophyta; class Magnoliopsida; order Ericales; family Theaceae; genus Camellia; species Camellia lanceoleosa. The sequence continues at coordinate 48,216,426 of CM045767.1, forward strand.
AGGGTGGAGAATGACCTAGAGAGAGAGAGAGCAAGGATTTTCGGCAAGGGAAAAGTGAGGAAATAGGGTTTGAAGCCCTATATTTAAAGACCCGAGGTGAATGGACAAAACTGCCCCGAAATTGTCATTTTTGGCCGATTGGCCAAATTGTTAGCCGATTGGCTGAATTTTTGGCCGATGATCTACTTTTGTGGCCGATGGATGGCCGATGGCCTCCCCTTGTGGTCGATGCAACTCCAATGCCCTTGTTTGGGTCAGTTATGTTGATTAGTACCTTCATCTCTCAAGAAAGTGCAAGAAAGTACATTTTTGAAGCTTAACCGGCTTCCGTGTTGACCTCGAACCGTGTCTTCCGTGTGCGACACTTGATATGCACAAGATGTATCCTTTTTCGTATCCTTTTGTATATTACGAGAGCCAGAAATTGCTTTGAATACATTGCATTGCAATGTTTTGTCATGTTTGCTTACAAGTGCGCTTGTTATATGTCTTTCACTCTTGCATTGAGCATGCCTCATTTTGCTTTGAAGTTGCATCTCAACATCGCGAATAACATGTCTTTACCATGCTTCTGTTGAACACATGCCTCTCTTTGTTGCTGCATTGTTACACATTGCTTGCGTTGTTATGCATGCATTACTTACATGTGTTTGTGCCTTTCTCGCATCGTTACACATTGCTTGCATTGTCACGCATGCTTTACTTACATGTGTTTATGCCTTTCTCGCATCATTACACCTTGCTTGCGTTGTCGCGCATGCTTTACTTACATGTGTTTATGCCTTTCTCGCATTGTTACACATTGTATGCGTTGTCGCGCATGCTTTACTTACATGTATTTATGCACCCCTCACTTGTGTTGTCGCGCATGCCTTTTTCGCATTGTTATGCGTACACTTAGGTTGCATTGTCATGCACCCCTCACTTACATTGTCGCACACACTTGTTGCATTGTCATGCACACCTTACTTGCGTTGTCACGCACGCTTCGCTCGCATTGTTATGCGTGCACTTAGGTTGCATTGTTATGCACCCCTCACTTATGTTGTCACGCATGTTTTACTTGCATTGTCATGCTCGTTTTAGTTGCATTGTCATGCACCACCTTACTCGCGTTGTCACGCACACTTGATGCATTGTCGTGTACCTCTTTACTTGCGTTGTCACACACTTTTTTACTCGCATTGTTATGTGTACACTTAGGTTGCATTGTTATGCATCCCTTGCTCGCATTGTCGTGCATGCTCTCTCTTGATTGTTATGCACCCACACTTAGTTGCATTGTCACGCACCTTCCACTTGTATTGCTATGCCTGTTTCTATCCACATCATATGTGCATGTGTTTATCTCATATTGAAATGATATCTTGATCTAACGTTGAACATGTGTTTCTACTATATTGTACCTGTTGAATTTCTTTCTTTTGCAAGCACAATATTGTATGTACGGTTCATTTGAAGCTGGTGAAACCAGACGATATTGTATGTACGGTTCATTCAAGAGGAGTTCCGATTCAGCTTGACTGCTACCCCTCTCCACTCGCGTTTGGCATGCGTTTGGACGTATTTCTCTCCTCTCGCATTTGACACGTGTCTGGATGACTGTGCTTTCTTACACAGTCCTTCCCTCTCTTGCATTTGCTACGCTGAGAGATGTTGTGTTTGAGAATCCGGGTGTTCTCGGTAGTTGCTTTTTGTCTTCTCCACGTGAGACGCAGTGAGAATTGCATAATTTTCTTACATTCTTTCTATCGGAATGTGTAAGACTGTTATTTCTTATTCGCTTGCTTAAACTGTTGCATGTTATGCTTCATTACAACTTTCTTTGCATGATCATGAGTTATGTTTGGCATCGTTCGTGTCCTTTGCATCTTGCCCCTGCCTGCGGGCGCATATCTTTGTTATCTTTTATGCTTGTCTAAGTCTTCAACCTTGTCAAAAATGGGTCGTCTCTGGGCTTTGACATTCACTCCCTTCATCTTATGACTTTCGAGTTCTGTCAAAGAGGGGCAACTGTAGACACCCCATTTTTGACCGTCCTCAAGACTTGGACGTCATCGTTTGAACACTCAGTGATCATCCATGCTCGTGTTCGTTTTGAGTTCCCAAAGGTCTTGGCTGCACGCCTTACCTTAGGATCTCTCAACTTGTCTATTTTGTACTTGGTTGTGGACCAAGCACTTGTGTTTTTGCTTCTGAGGAAAGAGGGTGGCTTGTTGGCCATCCCTGCAACCCATCGTCTAAGGCATTGTGCCATCGGCCATGAGTGTTGGCCGGTCGGCACTCTCTTTGGCCGATCGGCACTCTCTTTGGTCGATCGGCCATATTTTTGAGCCGAGACCTTTCCATCTGCTTTTTGCAGATATTTTGTGCCAGCTGTGACAGTTGGTGGGCACAATTCTTATCCTCCATACACGTGTATGGAGGGATTGCATTCAAGACTTAAGCTTGTTCAACAAGCTTGAGAATTGAAATTCTATAAGAAGGGAGCCTCCCCTCCCTTTCTAGAGGTTCTGAGAATTTGAGGTACAAGTTCTATATCTCTCTCTATATATACATTTTACCTCTCTCTTCTCTTACCTTTGTTTGTGCCCAAAAGTGTAAATCCTTCACACTATTGCACACAAACACCTACTATAACACCATCCTTTTGTTGCTGAGGTACTGAGGAGTTGGTTTTGGTGTTCTTGGGCTGGTTTTGGTCAGACAAGGCTACTAGAGTTGTGTTCTTGAAGGTGTTCTTCAAGGGTGAGTCAACTACCTTCTAATCCCTCATTTTGGCTTAAGCTTTTAGACCTATTTTCATGTTGATTTAAGCTTAAATTTCTACTATAAAAAGTTCTGATTTTTCATGCTTGTGATGTTTGTTTAAGGTCACTTTTGTGTTGGGGGTTGTCTACCCCCTCTTAGGCCTTGTTTGGCCTTGCTTTGTGCCTTTCTTTTTGAGCTTTGGAACCATCTTGTTTTGACCTTCTCACCACTAAAATCCAGAGGATTTTCAGTGATGGAAAGGTGGTTTTGGAGTCTTAAATAGCAGAGGGACACCCCCCTCTCCTTGTGTCTCATATGCTAGTATAAATGGCTCATAATGGTAGCATGTTTGCTTAGCTTGTTTTGGCTCCATTTCAGCAAGTATTTGGTGTTATTTTTCCATGTTGTACCTCTGTCTAAAGTTGGCCTGATGACCTCTTGCATGCATCATACACTTGTGGAGGAATTTTGCATGCTAACATAACATGCATCTTGTGTTTGGACCATCATTCTCGCATGTTTTGGCTCAACTCAAAGGAGCTTTTAGCCTTGTTTTTCCATGCTCTAGCTCTGATTTGTATTGTCTTGGTCATGCATGCATTGTTTTGTATAGCCATGGTTCAATCTAGCTTGTTAACTTTGAGTGTCCATGTCACTAGCATGCATTGCTTGGACCATTTTCATGATTTGGCATCATTTCATATGAGATTTCAGTCCATATAGTGTGGCCATGCATTCACATTTGTCACCTTTTCCATGCATTAGGAGGTTGGTGTTTTATGCCTCAAGAATGAATCATTGTGCATGCTATCATACTTAGGCTTTTGGGATGCCATCTCAGTGGGTTTTTGGGCTTATCTTGGCATGTCATAATGCTGATTTTTATTGGTTAAGTCATGCCATGTTTGGTTTTAATAGGTGTAGTGTAACATCCCTTGGTAGCCTTGCATGCTTCATGCTTTTGGTCTCTTGTTCTAGCTTGTGTTGGCTAGGTCTATGCATGTTTTAGACTCACTTTGGTATGCTTTAGGACTGTTTGGGTTTGCTTAGGCCATTTTCTTCATATTTTGCATAGCCTTAGTGTAAGTCCCTTTTGCTAACCCTGAGCTTTGAACCTCTTAATATGCTACACTTGCATTGCTTGGTTGATTTGGCATCATTCCATGCTTAATTTCAGGGCCTATAGTATTGTCACTTGTCCACACTTTTCACTCTTTAAGTGCTTTTAAGAGTTGGTGCCTTCATGCCTTAATTCCTGGGCCAATTGGCATGCATAATTGCCTTGCACTTCATGTCATCAATTCATCACTTTGGCCACTGATTTGGGCATGGCTGAGGTCTGTCCATTTTGGTTTAAGTCCATCTTCTGCATGTTGTTGCATGCTTGTCTTCGTATGTTGTCGCATGCTTGTTGCATACTTGGTATATTGCATGTTGTCGTATGCTAGTTCCATTGCATATTGTTCCATGTTTGTTGCATTGCATCATGTGTGCATGTTTGAGTTGCATTGCATAACATCTCCATGTTGCATGCATTGCATTGTGTTTGGTTTGGGTGTTAAGCCAAATACGAGGATCGAGGGACGTTTCATTCTTGAAGTAATGAAACGTGCCTCAATTCTCGATCGCCAACACTCTTGATCCAACATGACACAGTTTAAAGCATTATGTGTTTTTGTGCATTTCATTCATATTGAATTGTGCGACTCGGCCCCTTTGGCCATCATGCATCAAAATGCGTGAATGATGGCTCGAGAGTCGAGCACTATACTCCTTTGAGCTTCAAACATGATAAGGGGTGTAGTTGCACAACGTTTGATTGCAAATGTATTGCCATGCCTCTGTTTATACTCTGATACAGTAAAAGGAGCAATCTGCAGGAAAAGATGGCCGATCGGCTATCTGGAGTGCCGATCGGCTAACAATTTTGGCCGATGGACTCAAAAGTGGTCGATGACCCTTTTCCCTTGGCCGATGGCCATATCTTTTGGCCGATGGCCTCTCAGCATATCCATGAGGTGGTTCAGAAGCATCACAGAGATTTGTACAGTTTTCAGAGGTGCAAAACAGTGCAAACAGAGGCAGCATGAGGCATGGCAATGGATTTTCGAGCGAGGCGATCGAGCATGCATCATTTATCATTCTGAGGCAGAGCTGTGGTAGCTCAATTCAGCTACTTTCTTTTCCTACTTAGTTGGTTCTGTAGCTTAATTAATTTGTTTAATTAGTTAAGGGTTTTGAAATAATTAATTAGCTAGGATAGTTAGTTTCGAGAGGACAAATTTTGTAATAAGTGTGCATGAATATGAATGTCTTCCAATCCCACGTCTTTCTCCCTTTTACTTAACCACTTATGATGGTTAGTTCTAGGTCATGTTTCGATTAGCATCCTTATGATAGCATGTTTGCATCCATTCATCTGTATTGCATGCACCGGGCTCAACACATCATACTAACTGCATTGTGTTTCAATTCCTACTTGAATAGATGATTATCAAGTTGCATCTCATATGCCATTTCAGAATAGCCAAGCCTATTTCTAGTTACATTCTGCATGTGTTGCATTAGCCATTTTAACATGAACTAGGATCATGCATGATTTCTAACTAGTTGTTGTTTTGGCTCGGAGTACACTATAAGTGTTTATGCTTTAGCATCTTGCATGAGTGTGAGTATTGCCATGATAGCATGCTTGCCATGAGGCTATTTGCTTAAATGATATAAACTGCCTGAATGCCTGTGGATGAAGGTTGGATTACTTGAATTGGAACAATTCATTGAAATGCGAGTTTTAAGTCCACTTGAGAGTGGCAAAATCATGTTTTCTAAGCCCACTTAAGGGTGGCAAATCCACGTCTTAGCCTACTTGCGAGTAGGACCTTCAAACCATTTTCAAACAAACATGAGATGTTTTGTTCCAACTTAGGCGATCTAGTCTATACTTGTGTGTTGTGCGCATCACATAGTAAAGTTAACTAATAACCAGATTAAGAACGCATGCGTTTTCAAAAACAATATATCATGTTAGTAAAGGCTGATCTTTGATCGGGCGAGCAGAGGTGCTCATTTCGTGACCTTCCCCTCTCGTACCCAAGTTCCCGAGCCGAGGCAACTTTGGTGATGACGGACACATGGCCTTAGGCACGAGTCAGGGTTTCCTAAATTTCCCAAAACAAAAACATTTAGGTGGCGACTCTGTATTTGGCAAAGCAGTCCATGTTTGGCACTTCTTTATAAAAATCAGTTTTCCAAAATGATTTGCCAGATTTGGACTCTTTGGTGATTTATCAGTCTTGCCATGCACTTTATGAGATTAGATTCAAAACCATGACATTGAGTCCGAACAGTAGTAGCTAATGAACAAAACGGAATTCGCGCCATCTTACGCGCGAAGCCGGGACGTTCAGGTATGTCTACAGCGTCATGTACTTCAAATCAAATTCGGAAAGCAGAAGCAACCAATGAGCTAGCCTACCCGTAAGTGTTGGTTTCTCGAAGAGATATTTGATGGGATCTAATCTCGAAACCAGTATTACAGAGTGAGCTAACGAGTAGTGCCTCAACTTCCTAGTAGCCCATACCAAGGCTACACAAGCCTTCTCCAGCGGAGTGTAATGGGCCTCGTAATCCAGCATTTTCTTACTTAGGTAGTAGATAGCCTTCTCTATTTTGTCCTCAGACTCCTATGCAAGCATGCAACCCATTGTCATTTCAGTCACTGATAGGTACAGAATCAACGATTTCCCCGACTTAGGCGGTGACAACACAGGTGGGTTCTGTAGATATTGCTTGATCTGCTCAAAAGCAACTTGGCATCGGTCGTCCCATTGGAACTTCTTTCCTTTCTTCAGGAGACCAAACAGTGGTTCACAAGTCAAGGTTAATTTTACAATAAACCGTCTTATGAATTGCACTTTGCCCAGAAAGCCTCGCACCTTCTTTTCAGTCCTCGGTGGTGGCATTTCTAAGATGGCCTTGATTTTGGAAGGATCGACCTCGATACCCCTTTGTGTGATCAGGAACCCCAGCATTTTCCCTGCTGTAACACCAAATGTACATTTCTGACGATTCAGCTGCAACCGATACTCTCTAATCCGTTGGAAGAATTTCTGCAATGTGGTGTAGTGGCCCTCTCTTTCCTTGGACTTGACAATCATGTCGTCAAAGTACACCTCAACCTCTTTATGGATCATATCGTGCAAAATTGTGGTCGCAACCCGTTAATATGTAACCCCAGCGTTCTTCAAGCCGAACGACATCACCCTATAACAATAGATTCCCCACAAGGTGGTGAAAGCAGTCTTTTCCCTGTCTTCGGGTGCCATCAAAATTTGATTGTAGCCTAAAAACCCATCCATGAACAAGAGCAGTGCATGCCCAGCAGTGAAGTCCACTAATTCATCAATATGCGGCCGAGGAAAGTCGTCCTTCGGACTGGCTTTGCTCAAATCCCTGAAGTCCACACATACCCGAATTCTGCCGTCCTTCTTCAGCACCGGAACTATATGGGCCAACCAAGTTGGATACTCAGATACTAACAAGAACCCTGCGTCGATCTGCTTGGTGGCCTCTTCTTTGATTTTCAAGGCCCAGTCCAGGCGGATCCTTCGGAGCTCCTGCTTAACAGGTCGGGCCTCTAGGTCAAGAGGGATTCGGTGCTGTACAATATCATGATCGATTCCAGGCATGTCTTCGTAGGACCACGCGAAAACATCTTTGAAATCTTTCAATAAAGCGACTAAGCGCTCGCACTCCTTCAAAGACAACGTGGACCCGATCTGGACCAGCCGCTGGTCCTTCTTAGTACCAACATTAATTGTGGTGATTTCATCAACCAACGGTTTTACAAACCTCTCCTGCTCTTGATCAATCAAATGTTGTAAAATCGGAGGAATTTCTTCCTCGTCGTTTTCATCAAAATTTTGAAAGTCTTGAGTAATGCAATAAATTAAAGGCATAGAAAAGTATTTGGAAGCCACAGCTGTACCATTCTCATTAATAACATCCAGTCCACCTGATTCCTCTGTTACAATAGACTCAAAGAAAAAAGAAAAAGACGACCTGGACAGGACAGTGGCATCCGGGTTATCACCCCCAAGAATACCAGACTCAGACTCAGATGAGCTGGAATCTGATTCCGACTCCATAGACTCAGTGGAATTAGATTCCGGATCACTACCTGACCCGGAACTACTCGATAAAAAGCCCTCCTTGTATTGCCAGATGAGGGAGGGTGTGATGGATGCATCGAGAATGCCTGAAGATGGGCCCACAGCCGCTTCATCCCCAATCATGGAAACTGAGAAGTTATCCCCCAAGCACCCCGGTACGATCTGAGGATCTGAGAGGAGACAAGCCAGTGCTACCCCCATCTCAATTTCTGTGCTCTCGGAATCCTCCTCCTTGCGCTGCTCAGCCTCAGCTGGTGGGTTTGTCTGCTTTTCGGCAATTTCATCCCCGGACAACTGCAAGTCAAAGAAAATCTCAAATCTCGGCAAGCCCCACCTCTCTGCATTTAGCCATGGCTCCGGAAAGCCGCAGAGCAGGAAGTCTTGCCCCTCCCGGACAAAGCGTCCGTTCAGGGTCCCCTAGACAGGTCGGTGCACCAACTCATAATGCTTCCCAGCTTGCTTTGCCTTGGCTCTTCTGGCCATCTCTCTTCCCTTCCTCGCCCAATCCTCTTTAGTAGGCAGATAACCTAAGCCAAAGGTATATGAGTTGTGCGACACTTCGACCGATGCTACAACGCCCTTCCGGCGACTTCGCCCTAATCCCATTTTGGGCATGTGTTGAAGCTTGTTCATAAGGTAGACAGACTGTGCACTGACGTACAGCCCCTCATCAATAGCTAGAATGTTCTGTACAACCCAGGCCTCAGCTAGGGTGAATCCTGACAAAAAGACATCCTCCGTACTATGCTCAATCTCCAGAACTGGTGTAGAAACCTCTAGTGGCGGATGTATCGAAGAATTCCCAAAACTATTGCCACCTCCTTCCCGTGGGGGTACTTCAGCATTTGGTGTAAGGTGGAAGAGACGGCTTTCATCTAGTGCAGCCACGGCCGCCCAAGGAATAGATTGAAGGTTGCAGGAACATCTAAGACATGAAACTCAATGTCCTGTTGCCCTGGACCAACCTGAGTCTTAAACTGTATAGTCCCCATCACCTCTCGGCTGGTATTATCATAGGCCCGTATCACCTGGGCAGTAGGCACGAAATCTGCGGGCTTCAACCCGATAGCATATGTCGTTCTCGATGGACACACATTGATAGCAGATCCTGTGTCAACAAGGACCACCGGTATACATTTCTCTCTACACTCGACAGAGATATAGGGTGGTTTGTTATGATCTGAGCCCTCAGGTGGCAGTTCCTTGTCAGTAAAGGTCAAGGTCAGGCAAGCTCCTCCCTGGAAAACTAGCCCTACCAACTGCTCCGGTGTTTTATCGATTGAAAGCTTGGCCCTATCTATGGCTGTAAGGATGACCTGTCTGTGAACCATTGAGGCCATAAGCAGTCCCCAGATGGAGATGTCTGTTTGGATTTTCTTAAGCTACTTCCGTACGGCCTCCTCCTCCAGCAGCTTTTCTTTCTGCCCCTCTGCTTCTTTGTCCTTTCCGGATGCCTCCAATTGGTCCAAGTGTGGGGGCTTGAAATATCGCCCACTTCTGGTCATATGGTCAACCTCCTCAACATACCAGGTGTCATCTGGTTGGTTCTGCCCCCAATCCTCGTCAGTGTGGACAAGATGTAAGTCGTCGTCTTTCCACCACATACCGTCGGTAACCGACAGACAGTTGTCCAGTTCCGTTGCAACTGTTTTTGTGCTCATAGCACATTCCATCCCAACAGGGGCATTGGCTTTCCTAGCCCTCTCAAGATCCTCGATCTTTTTTTGCTCAAGACGCTTCAATACAGCCTCATGTTCAGTATCTACCGTAATCAAACTGCCCGAATCCCGAGCAAAATTCTTCACACCAATGCTCTCCGGCGATTTCTCCCGATTTCTACCATTTCGCCACCCGATATTCCAAATTTCGACCCTCGTTTTAGCTGAGAGACCTCAACAACATCTGGCTTGTCGCTGAGCCACCCCGTATTCTCTGCCATTCTATCCAATCCCCCGAGTCCTGCTCGTTGAAGAACTGCAAATTGGCAATATCCTCTTCCAGCTCTACTAGGTTATCTAACCCTTGACTTGGTCCACCTTCCCGAACCACACTAATCTCTGCCCCAACTGGCAACTCTACCCTCGGCTTAACCTGATCTGTTAATGTGATATAACCACTCAGGTTGTACGCAAAGCTCCCAGACCCCTCAGGCTCTGAATCAACATTCTCATTTGCCTCCAAAGTCATCTCGGTTTTGTATTTGACAGTCACCACCACCGGTTTGGGTTAGGTTAGGGAGGTGCTCAATATACACAAGTATGTGCTGTTTAGAATGAACACCTTAGGCTTGGATAGGTAGGAGGGTGTGATGTATATGCTTGGGTCATATGGAATGGCCGCAGTTTGGATCAGGTTGATGTGTTTGGGTGGTGGAGCTTGATTATGTGGTGGGAGTGGGTTGGTGGTGACATTCGGCTTTTCTTGAGGTACAATCATCATGTTGTCGATGAGATCCTGAATCTCATGACGTAGTCTGAAGCACTGGTTGGTGTCATGACAATGCTGTTAGTGAAAGGCACAGTATTTGGCCTGGTTATGGGTTGGTGGGAGGTTATTTGGTAATGGTCACAGCTCTAGGGGCTTCAGATGCCCCTTCCTGATTAAAACCCCCAGAGCTTTGGACAAAAGCATATACAGCGGGGTATAAGTCCTCTAACCCCAGGGTGGGTATTTGGCTATTTATGAGCTAGTACTGGACGCACCAGTGAATAGGGTGGCTGTTGTTGGTGTGGTGGTGGTGACCAAGCCCACATCAGAAGTTTTGGTAGCCACAACACTACTCGTGCCTGCATTCGAACTGCAAGTAAATGCCCTCTTAGGTTGCTCTCTCTCATGGTCAATCAGACCCTGCTTCATAGCGTCCTCAATCTGTACCCCAATCTCATGTAAATCCGCAAAGGTGGGAAGGGATAAGACGATCATATTTTGCATCAGCTTGGGTTCAAGGTTGCGCACAACCATCCGTATTTGATCCTTCTCGACCAGCCTGGTGGTCATCATAGAAGCTTTGGCTCTCCAACGGGTTACAAAGTCGAAGAAGCCCTCTTTTGGCTCTTGCCTCGTTGTCTCGAGATCACGAGTTGTGATCTCGATCTGTGTGTTGTATGAGTACTAAGCAATGAAAGCCTCGGCCATTTCTTCCCAACTTCTCTTGATAGAATCTTCCAACTTTGCATACCAGATGGCCGCAACACCCGATAGGGTCCGACCGAAGAGGGAAAGCTTTTGTAGTTTGGAGAGGCCCATTGGCCTTAGGATATCTGAGAAACACCGCAGGTGTACCATGGGATCCCCAGAACCATCAAAGCGATCTATATGCAGCATCTTGAACCAGTCTGGCAAAGTCACTGCCGAATCGGTGTATCCATCCTCTATGTCCGGAATGCAATTAACGCCTTGAGCTTTTTTGAACAGCTTTTCTAACTTGCTCACTTTCAGCGTTGTTGAATCCACCTCAAATTCAAACGGTGTATCCACTGGATTAACCGGTGCTTTGGACAGCTGAGGTAGGATTGGGAGCGGAGCTGGCCCCGTTGGGACGTCCGTATTTTCCTGGATGTTTGCAGTATCCCCGAGTATTGGAACTCTAGGCGGGGGCAGGGATGGATGCAAAGCAGATGCTCCAGCTTGTTGTGGTTATTATTGTTCCTGAAGCTTGGCAATCAGCTCCGTCTGTTGAGCCACAACCTCTACCTAACGTGCGGTAAACTCTGCCTGGAGGGTAGCATCCCACTACATGGCTTGCATAGTCTCTTGGAGCTAACGCATCATGTCCTCCATACTAGCCATAAGGTGCTGATCTGACTGAACAACAAGTGTATCTCCCTCTGCAGTAGAAACAGAAACCTCAACCTGACTACTCACGGGTGGGGTGGATAAGGACCGCTGATCTGGTAACTGTTGTACTGATGAACTGTGTCTAACTGACCTCCGTCTAGTAACCGGGGGTAATGAACAGAACACTACTTGTCCGTCAACTAGATATCAGATCGATGAAGTCTTCGACCTCTGGTCCAGAGTGCTTGGGGAATATCTGTCTGGTTGGAAGCAATGATGCTGAACTACCTTGCAAAAAGATAAGTAAAGCATAATAAGGAAACAATGAGCAGAAAAGCAGACAGCATTTCGGCTTAAAATAAAGACAACACATAGTTGGTAATCACAAGCTGAAAGAACTGTTCTCAAACACTGATCACTGTTCCCAAATCACTGGCTCAAATCTGATACCCTCAGGTAAAACTGATTCCCCCAAATACTGATGCCCACAGGCCATATACTCGGACTTGCAAACTGATACATGCATTCCCTATAGAGACACACTCTAAAAGCACATAGCAAGTAAGTGAGAGCCAAAACACCCCTATGGAGGGGTAGGGTTTCCCTGTCCTATTTTGTCAAGAGTTAGGGTTTCACTACGCACGCAGCGGTTTCAAACAACCTACAATCGGGTAAGCAACATGTCCTAGTTTGGAATGGTCTTTACAGATTCCAATATGCACTAGGTCGAATGGTCAAAAAGGGTGCCCCGGTAAAAATCGAGGTTTGTGTTCCTATAGTGGCAGAGCCCGTAACCGGTCAGCCTTATGGCACGCTTTTCCAAGCAAGCCTCCGGCAAACCGTTCAGGAATAGCAAATGGAAAACATTGTGTCCTAGGCGCACCAATGCAAATGCAATGCAAAGAAACACATAAGTGTAGACAAAACAACATATCATGAGTTCGAGTCAAGTTCTCTAAATCTGCAGCAGAGTCGCTGTAAATCAGAGATCGCCTCAACTCGCTCCACGCGAGGGCGAATTATAGTTCTTAGTTACTACGCCGACTCGCTACTGCTCAATCTAATCTCACAAAGTGCAATGTAAGACTGATAAATCACCAAAGAGTCCAAATTCGGCAAATCGTTTTGCAAAATCGATTTTATTCAAAAAGCGCCAAACATGGACTGTTTTGCCAGATTTCAGAGTTGCCACCTAAATATTTTATTTTGGAAAATTTAGGAAACCCTGGCTCGTGCCTAAGGCCACGTGTCCGTCATCACCAAAGTTGCCTTGGCTCGAGAACTTGGGTATGAGAGAGGAAGGTCATGAAATGAGCACCCCCGCTCGCCCGATCAAAGGATCGATCTCTACTAAACATGATATGTTATTTTTTAAAACACATGCGTTCTTATTCCGGTTTATTAATCTAAAATTACTATGTGATGTGCACAGCATGCAAGTATAGACTCAATCACGCTGATTGGAACAAAACAACTCATATTTGTTTTTTAAAGTGGTTTGAAAGTGCTACTCACAGGTAGGCTAAGACACGGATTTGCCACCCTTAATTGGGCTTAGAAAACATGATTTGCCACTCTCAAGTGGGCTTAAAACGCATATTTTGATGAATTGTTCCACTTCAGGCAATCAAGCCTTCACCCACAGGCATTCATGCAATTATAGAAGTTAAGCAAATAGCCTTATGGCAAACATGCTATCATGGCAACACTTACACACATGCAAGATGGTAAAGCATAAACACTTACAGTGTACTCCGAGCCAAAACATAAGCTGTGTTAGAAATCAATGCATGATCCTAGCTATGTTTGAAATGCCCAATGCAACACATGCAAAATGCAACTAAGTAGGCTCGGCTATCTAAGATGGCACATGAATGCAACTAGATAACATGTATTCAAATTGGTATTGAAATACAATGCAGTTTGTATGATGCGTCGAGCCTGGTGCATGCAAGACAGATGAATGGATGCACTCATGCAAGCATAAGGTATGCTAATCGAAATATGCCCTAAACTAACCATCGAAAGCTCATAAGTAAAAAGAAGAAAGAAATGGGGTTGGAAGACATGCATCACACACACGTACACTTATTACAACATTTCGCCCTCTCGACGGAGGGTCCGAATGAAAGCTAAGCTATTCTAAACTAAGCTACTTAACTAACCTAATAATCTAATTAGACTAATTATTACACAACCAAATCGAATAACTAGCAAATCAATTACTAATTATTACAATACTTGCATGAATAAAATAGCTAACTTATTCTAAGCTAACAAAAGCGATTAAATGGCCTCAAGGATGAGGGACATGCATGCTCGGTCGGCTTCCTCCCGAAAATACACTACCGTGCCTCATGATACCTCTATTTGCACTCTTTTGGACTTCTGAAAATTGTGCCAACTTCCGAGATGCTTCTAACCCACCTTAGGAACATGCTGAGGGATGGTCGGCTCAGAGGGATGGCCATTGGCCAAAGTTGATGGCCATCGGCCACTTTTGATAGCCAATCGGCAATTTTGTCGGCTTAGTTGGCCATCGCTTCCAGAAGCTTTCTCCTTTGTCAGCAATGTAACACAAACAGAGGCATGGCAGTGTATTTACAAGGAAATGTGTGTGCAACTACACTCCTTATCATGTCTCAAGCTCAAAGGAGTGTAGTGCTCGGCTCTCGAGCCACCAATCACGTATCTCAATGCATGATGGCCAAAGAGTCGAGCTTGCACAATGTTGATGAATGCACAAATAACACATAGGACTCGATGAAACCTCCACCTTATCATACATGATCAAAGGTGTCAGTGACCTAAGGAATGAGGCACGTTTCATCACTTTGAGTATGAAACATCCCTCGTTCCTCGTGTTTGGATCGACATCCGATCCAAACACAATGCATTGCAATACACACGCAAACAACATGCTATGCAAACCACATGCTAATCATGACATGTTAAGGTGGTATGCATAAGACTCTTATCATGCAAACAATGCATGCATGGCATGTTTAGGAGCTAAGGCATCAAGGCAAGTGAAGTGTATCACACATGAAGCATGTACTACAATGCTCAAATGGTCAAACCAACCCCGAACAGAGGTCATGCATGCCAAAACAGTGGCCAAAACTCAACAAAACTTAGGCATGAAAAGCAAGGAATGCATACTCAACTCATGGCTCGCAAGCAAGGCATAAAGGCACAACTCTTAAATGCAATTAAAGAGTGATATGCATGAGAATATGGCAACGCTATATGCTCTGAAATCAAGTGTTTAATGATGCCAAATCACACAAATAACATAAACAAGGCATGTTAGAGGGTCTAGAGCATAAGGCTAGTTAAGAGCATCACACAAGAGGCATGCAATACATAGCACAACTAACCAAACTAGCTCTGGACAAAGCTCAAACATGCTAAGTTAAGGGCTAAGAACATGCTAAAATGGAACCCAAGAGCTTAGACAAGCATGCATACAAATTGACTCATGATTAAGGCATAAAGCATGACCCTCCAAATCATTGAAGGAGTGATACACACGAGCGTATGACATTGAAACATCCTCTGAAATCATGTATCAAATGATTGTATATCATGTAAATAGCCGAAGTAATGCATGCTAGTGGACCCAAAACACAAAGCTAGTGGAGAGGCTTTACACTATGGCTATACAAAGCAAAGCATACATGATCAAGACCACCCAAATCAGACCTAAAGCATGTGAAACCATGGCAAAAAGCATGCTGGATTGTAGTCAAAATAGGCTAGAATGATGGTCCAAAGCATAGAGCATGTTAGGCTAGCAAGTAGAATTACATTACAAGTGTATGAAGCATTCAAGAGACAACCAAACCAGCCAAAAATAGAGTTATATCAAGTCCAAAAACTCACAAAAACATGCTCAAACTAAGCCTTAAGAGGATAGAATACATGCTCACTTGGTAGGCCCTCTATGCATACAAACAAGACATAAAGAGGGGGGGACCACCCCCTCTCATTTTGAGCCTCAAAACCAAATTTCTACCACTGAAATTCCTCTGAGTTTCAGTGGTAGAAAGGCCAAACAAAGGTCACAACAAAGGCTAAGAATGGTGGCTCAAGAGGCTTTACAAGCCATAAAGCAAAAGAGGGGAAACATCCCCTAACCAAACAAGACTCAAACCCATATTTCAAAGCCTTAAAAACAGAGTTTTAAAGAGGCTAAAACCAGCCTTAAAGTAGCATGCAAAGGTGGTTAAGCTGTTAATCAAAACAAAGCTTAAAAAGGGTATATGCTTACCCTTGAGGACCCTTGAAGAACAACAGCAAGCTAGCAACCTCTAAGGCAAAAACCAAGCCAAAATCACTCAAATGCAACCTCCAAGAACCTCAGCTCAAGAGTGAAGGTGTTTGAGTAGGTGTTTGTGTGCAAAAGTGTGAAGAAATGACACTTTTGGTTCAAATATAGTGCAAATATAGAGAGAGAGAGAGAGAGAGAGAGAGAGAGGAAGAAATATAGAGAGAGATATATGTGTAGCCCTAATGCAATTTTTCTGAACCTCTAAAAGGGGAGAGGAGCCTCCCCTTATAGAATCACAAGCTTCAAGCTTGTTTGACAAGCTAAGAGCTTGTTACAATCCCTCCATACACGTGTATGAAAGATGCTATCTGTGCCCAACAGCTGGCACAACTAGCACCAAAATATCTACAAAAGCAAAGAAAAAGGCCTTGGCCAAAAGATATGGCCGACCGGTCATTAAAAGGGCCAACCGGCCATTAGTGATGCCGACCAGCCAACACTTATGGCTGATGGAAAGAGGGCACGGCCGATAGGCATAGGGCCTGGCTGATAGAATGTAGGGCTCGCCAATAGACCACCCCCTTCCCTCAGAAACAAAGTCACAAGCTCTTGGTCCACAACCAAGCACAAAACAGACAACTTGAAAGACTCCGAGGCAAGGCGCACAGCCAAGACCTTCAGGATCTCAAAACGAACACGAGAATAGATGATCATCGAGTATTCAAACGATGATGTCCAAGTCTTGAGGACGGTCAAAAATGAGGTGTCTACACTTAGGCCCAACATAATAACAGAACGGCCTCATGCCCATCATAATGACAGAACGGCCTCATGCCCATTATAATAACAGAACGGCCTTAGGCCCAACATAATAGCAAAACGGCCTCACGCCCATCATAATGACAGAACGACCTCAGACCCATTATAATAACAGAACGGCCTTAGGCCCAACATAATAGCAGAACGGCCACTGACTCATCATAATGACAGAACGACCTCAGACCCATTATAATAACAGAACGGCCTTAGGCCCAACATAATAGCAGAATGGCCACTGACTCATCATAATGATAAAACGGCCTCAGACCCATTATAATAACAGAACGGCCTCAGGCCCAACATAATAACAAAACGGCCTCAGACCCATCATAATGACAGAATAGCCTCAGGCCCACTATAATAATAGAATGGCCTCAGGCCCAACAGAATAGCAGAACAACCTTAGGCCCATATCATATGCCATTGTGATCCAAGGTTCAATCATCTTCCATAAAACATAACTTGTATAGAACATTTCAAAGTACATAAACATAACATAAAAGCATAACATATTGTTACACTACTATTACTCGCAGTGATCCGGTCGTGTGACGGTCCCGTCCAACGAGGACCTTGAGCTATTGTCTTAATTTTCCCCCTTGAATCCTCAAATTCCAAGCGGCTTGTTAAACTCTCTTCCTCTTTTCTCTTTTTTCATTTTCTCTTTTTCTCTTCCCAGGAGATATTTTTTTTGTGTTTTTGTTGAGTCCTAGTCTCATATAAGGCTCAAGTCTATATCTCTTATTAGCTAATTTGAGTCTAAAGTGAGCTTAATTAAGAATGTAGCCAAACAAACCTAATTAGTTCATTACGAATCAAATTTTTACAGAATTTCATATTATGTCCTAAAATCATGATAATCATAACTGTAAAGTCAAATTCCGGTTATCGCGCCTCTAAGGCTCCTAATTTCTAATCCAATGGTTGTAAGTTCAACAAATTTTCTTATAACCGACAGATACAAATTCATAAACATGTAATTTTCACATTTAAACATGTAATTCACATCAAGTACATAAACACACATATAATGAGAAAATTAAAGCATATGAAAGGATTGGGTTATTACACATTTAAAATCTCATCTTCCAATACATATAATCACACATTAAATAGAAGTCTCATTTATTTTCAAAAGAAAATTATTACATATTTCGTTATATAACACCATGACCCATATCATGACAATATATATATATATATATATGTATGTATTAAAACAACCGCGCATTAAGAGCTACCAGGTGACCATCAAACCTTACGCTTAAAATAAATGAGATTTTAGTTTAAATTTCTTAATATTAAGATTTTATATGATAAAGGATATATAACATTTTCATAATAGTTGGAATCTTTTAATATTTTCACAGAAAAATTTTCAGCTTTTCACATAGAAGTTTCTTTTTTCACAGAGAAATTTCAACTCTTGACAGATAAATTTATCTAATAATATTATTGAGGGACTTTAACTAATAATAAAAAATATATTAGTCCTCTCCTACTACTCAAAGTTGGAGAGGGATGTTTCACTAATTTTCCCGATAAATAAACCTTTTATTAAAAATTTACAAAATATAAAGAGTTTTAGGGACAGTTACAAAAAAAAAAAAAAAAAAAAACCCCAAGATTTAAATCTATTTAACAAAATAAATTCTGAGTTTTCAGTTTATCAATTTAAACCATAATTTTTTTATTTGTTTTTAATATAAACTATTCATCTATTTTTATTAAGTAAAATCAATGAAAAAAAATATATATTTTAATCATTAAACACAATGTAAGTATGCATAAAATGTCTAAAATATCATTTTTATTGAGTTTAATAACTAAAATAACTTCTTCTTTTTTTTTGCTTTATTTTACTTAATAAAAATAGGCAAATGATTTATATTGAAAACAAATCAAAAGTTTACAGTTTATTTTGATATAAGGGTCAAATTTTGGGGTTTTTTTTTTTTTTTAAACTATCCCAAAGTTTTAAATTCCCAAAAAAATACCACCAATTTATGTTTCATGCATAGAAATAATTAGTAAAAAAAACTACTTTGTGAAATTGCAGCTTTAATAAAAATTTTAAAAATAATTATTTTAGTTTAAAAAATATTTAAGATACGTATAGATATTTTGAATTGTTTTTAATGGAAAATATCTATTTTTAGAAATTAGAGTTTAAATAAAAATTTGAAAATACCTATTTCAAATATAAAGTTACCTTAAAAATACATTTAGATATTTTGATTATAGTTTTTTTAATTTCTTTTATAAATACTCATTTTGAGAAATAATTAATAATAGAAAAAATTGAATTGGAGAGTTGGTAGTGATAGAAATATGGAAAAGATGAGGGATATTTTTGTCATGTCATCACAAAACTTAACATCTATGAAATAAATGACAGAGTGAGGAACATTCATAATGTTCGAAGAAGGAAGAGAGGTTAGTGTTCTTATTGAAAGTAAATATGAGGTTTCTGCAATTAGGCTAAACTTCAAGAGAGATAAGTGTAATTTACCCATAAATAAAGGATTAATTACATCAAGTTTCCCTTAGCTATTAACAAATATCATCAAATCCTCTTATCTATTAACGGATACATTTTGATCTTCTCAATTATAAAAATATAACCAAATTGCCTTGTATCATAGTGATATGTTCTCCAAGATCCATATTGGAAATTGTTAATTCAAGCCCCATATAGGATTGACGGTTGATTTCTTTCCCTTTCTCCTTAAGTTTTATTCTAATGGGTGAAATAAATAAATTATAAATTATAAAAATTCATACCTCAGTATGCTCCAACATAGGAGCCTATGCACGTTCCTCTTCTTGGTGTGGAATGAGATATGAGAAATAGTTACCTAACCTCTTCTGCTTCACGTGTTTCAAGAACAAAAATGATAAAGAATTCTAATTTTAAATCTTTAATAATGCGACAAGAGAAAAAATATATATATATAAACATATGCATCACATCATATGTGGGTCTCACTCCTTTTCACATCAATAAAACTCTCTTTAAAATTCTAAAATTAGTGATCACAATCTCTATCCTTGTAAGAATTCATTTGTTAACCATGTGAAGAGACGGAGCAAAGCTCCTATAGATAGCCAAACGTTTTCAAGCTCAATATTTTAGTGGATCGACTCTGTCACATAAGGTAATTCTTCACCTTTTACTTCACGTCATGGCATAAGTGGTTATTATTAGGGCTGAGTAAGGAATCCGTGAAATCCGTAATTCGATCCAGTCCAGTTCAATCCAGTAGGTTTGAATTAATCCGTGATTCGATTCCGGATTGAAAAATTAAAAATCCGTAGTTCACGGATTGATTCCGGATTGAACCCCACAGTTTCAGATTGGAACCGATTCGGACCATATATAAATAGTCTATATTTTTATTATACACCCTCATGCATAGTATTTTCTCGTATTTCATATAAAACTCAAATCCAAACCTAAATTCGCATAGTATCTTCTTTTATTACTTTTGTTTGCTAGTTTTAGTGTTAATTTGTAATGGTCTAAATACTTATGGTGAAACCAGTTTTCTTATGGTTGTTTAAATTCTAGAACAGTATTTCGCTATTATAAAAAGACATGTTGCTATTGTGAAACTAATATGGTGCTATATTTATATTTTTAGGAAATTAAAGTGTTATATACATTTTTTGTTATTTAATTATATAAATCCGTGGTCTTAAACCGATCTAATCCGTGTTTAAATGGATTGGTTCGGATTGGTTTCACGATTTAAACGGATTAAATTGGTTCCAATTTTTCAAGAACCATAAATAACGGATTGGTCCTAGTTTTACCCTAATCCGATCCAATCCGAACCATGCTCACCCCTAGTTATTATTGTATCAACAATTTCGGCTTTGAGCAGAAGCCGCACAAGTGACCGCTTTGGACCTCCAAAATTGGTTAAAAATATGTTTCAAAAAAATTGAAAAAAAAATATCAAATAAATCTTTTTTTTTTTTGGTTATTATACTTGCTCAAAAGGACTCCTAAAAAAACCAATATATATATATATATTGATATGGTGAATTATTTAAAATTAATTGATGGTTGTTTTCTAAATACATGAATTATAATTGATTATAGTTATTACTTACAATTGTTTATGAGAAAAACAAATGTTTCAAATTTGAAATTGATTAAATCAGTTATTCAGTAAATATGTCACAAGAAAGATTGAATGAGTTTGATTGATAAGTTAGTTAAAACAAACTTGATTAATAATTTTACAATTAAAAATGCATAAGTTCAAAAAATTTAAATAAAATTTGAATTACCAACTAGTCCGATTCTCTCAAAAAATGATTCAAAAATTGATTCATATTAGAATTCTACTTTGGGACATATATATAAGAGGCCTCATATTAGAAGTTTACTTTGTGTCCCAAAAAAAACTGAGTCGACCCTGTGCATCAGCTTAAAGCCTAAATAATTGATTGATAGTTGAGGAAGTCAAAATAGATAAGTTTATTAGTAATGATTCAAAACATTAATTTTGGTACTCTAATTGAGCACTAATGACATGGCTAGGAGAAGAAAAAAAAAACAAAACAAAACAAAACAAATAAACAAACAAACAAATCAAGATCAAAACATCACATCACAATGGGTGGGACCCACTACAAGTTCATTAGAGCTGATTTTAGAGCTCAATAATTAGATCTCCAAAGCATTTTTCTAAATTCATTGATAATGGGGCAAATGTGTTATTCCTTAATAGTTGAAGCATCCTAGTGTAATTAATTTATAAATAATAAAATAAAAGATGAAAACTACTAAAAAATATTTTCCAAACCTCCACTAACTGTTTGGTGCACAGCTCATCTCATTCCCTCGTAGAAGTGGGTCTATCTACTACTTGATTGTCTATTACTGAATGTGCGAGTGTGTGTATGAGCTGTCTAATTGGACTTTGGTAGTTACTAACTCCATTTCCAGCCAATGCGGCCCATTCGATTATAATACCATTTTTATAGTTTTCCTTCATCTCATCATAATAATTTGATAAAAAAAAAACTCTCCGCCAATGATTGCATTGCCCTTTACAGCCCACAAACCTCAACTCCCATAAAAAATTAAAAAACAATTAAAAAGGTGTGTTTATGTAGTCCAATTCACAATATTCTGTCCAACTGTGTTCATTGTTGTTCAAAAAAATGTTTGTGTGTTCTTTGGTTAGATAATGATCTCTTTTTAGAAAGGTTAAAAAAAAAAAAAAATTGTTATCTAAATAAAGAATACATAAATATTTTTTTGAAGAACAAAGAACACATTACTATTTTACTTTAGATAACGAGCTAAAAATAGATTTTTCTTTAAAAAAATTGCTTATTCAATTTGTGACATTGATATTTTTAAAATTATAATACACAATACTAAATGTTTTAGTTTTAAATAAAATAAAATAGAAAAAGAAAACACTAATGCTATGGTCCCAAAATAATTATCAAGAAATGGTCTCAAAATTGTTATGAGGGATTGAGATGTTTTGTGGAGTTGAAGTTGATACACACAATGAATCTAAACTAGATATTAATATATTTGATAAAATTTTGGATAAAAATTCTAGGCGTTTGTAGAGCACTTTCACATAATCGAGGGTCACTATCACTGCAAGAAGTAAAGATTAAAAAAACAAAAAATTAGGGACAAAATATTTGTGTCGTTAAAAGTATTATTATTTTATTATTAGCAACAAAATTAAATATTTAGTGGTGACTTACAAATCTTTTGAAACCAGAAGTTTTGTCTTAAAAAATAAACCTTTTTAGGACCAAGTTATTATTGTGTCCTTAAAAGTGCATTTATTAGAGATACTTCCAAAATTGTCCTTAAAAACTTATTTTTTTGACTTTTGTGGATGATCTTTTAGCGATTGTCCTCGCGACAACTAAAATTTGTCCCTAAATATTTTTTTTCAACAAAATTTATACTTTTAGAGAGAAGAAAAAAAAAAAACTTAATCTCTAAAGCTCTTATATGTTGTAGTGACATATCCTCTACATGGAATTTTTTTTTTTTTTTTTTTTTTTTTTTTCATCACTCCACACATAAGGATTCATCTTATTTAGAAAATAGTGACCTGTTATTATTTTACGATGAGTTTTTTTTTTTTAAGTGTGTGTGGGGCTAAATGTTGTTCAAATAAGTTGTATCTTGTGACAAATTTAAACCAACAGTTTTTAATGTCTCAGGTCTTTTAATTTATCATATACTCAATTGTATAAGACCTACCTCTCTTGCCATATCATTGTAAGCAAATTTAGATCCACAAAAAAACTTTCACAATTTGATACACAATGACGTGACATGATACATGTCAACTTTGATTTGTCATACACTCAATTGTGTAAGGCTTACGTCTCTTGTCACATCATTATGAGCAAATTTAGGGATCCAAATTATATGTCTCTAG
This sequence comes from Camellia lanceoleosa, assembly GCA_025200525.1. Taxonomy (NCBI): domain Eukaryota; kingdom Viridiplantae; phylum Streptophyta; class Magnoliopsida; order Ericales; family Theaceae; genus Camellia; species Camellia lanceoleosa. The sequence continues at coordinate 48,239,654 of CM045767.1, forward strand.
CATTATTTTATTATTATTATTATTATTGTGAAAAAGACATCTTAGACATTTTTATCTCTCTCTCTCTCTCTCACGCACACAATATCTAGTGATTGGAGTCTTCTCTATCTCCATTATTTTCGCCGTCCACCATTGCTACTCATTGCCTCCACCATCCACCATCATGTCAAATCTACTGCTAGTGACTACCATCTTCACTTTCAATCTCCACCATCTCAGATTCTCTACCGATGACCTTAGATTTGAAAATCTCATATCTATACTGGTATGGCAATAGTAGTGGTGGTGGTGGTAGTTGTCATCAAAAAATGGTCTCTAAAGATTAACATCAAAAAGTGTTCATTGGCAGTCAAAAAAAATCATCGATGGTAGTGGCTAGCCAGGGCTGGCCTTGAGGCAAGGCGAGTAAGGTCGCCGCCCACCTCTGGCCCTTGAATTCTATCTAAAAAATAAGGTCCCCAAATAATTTTCAATCTTAAGTTATCTATAGTCTATTAAAATGAAATGAAATGGAATGAAATAATCATTTCATCACAATATTCATCCTTAATGTTTGGTTTACAAAAAATAAAAAATAATAATAATACAAATAAAATCATCATTCACCATTGTGACTGAATAGTTAATCTATAAATAGACTAAGAAATGATTATTTACTTCAATTCAATTTCATTTCAATAAACCAAATAATATCAGTTTTAGTATTTTAAAAATGCAGTTTTACAATTTTTTTAAACAAATGAATTGGTAAATTATTTAAAAATAAAGGATGGCTATTTTGCAAATGTATGAATTATTTATAAGGTATTGTTTGACTATACCGGTTATAATTGTCTCTGGAGAAATTAAAAATAAATAAATTTGAGTTAAAATTTATCAAATTTTACAATTCAATCTATTATGTCAAGAGAAAATGTGAATAAACTAATAATAACAATGGAAAATATTCAAAATTTATCTCAATATTAAATTATGTATGAAAGTAGAGCTCCATTTTTTTTGAGTTTATCTTGGGCCTCAAAAAAATTAGGGTTGACCCTAGGGTTAGCAGTGATGACGATGATGGTGGTGTGAGGTGTTGGGAATGGAAGTTTGTAAAATGGGAAAATTAATCAAAGCCTTTCTATTAGACCCTTATTTAGTAAAAATGATAGTCTAATTTATTTTGCTTTATAAATTTTTAAGGAGGATAATCGAGAAAGAACAAAGTAAAATATCCTCTTTTTTTCTTAGACAATTTTGTCAGAATAGCATGTTACTGTCAAATACAGTAACACGTTACTGTTTACATCAATTTTGACGATAATTTTTTTTTTTTAATTCTATAGTCAACATGTATCTTATTTGGTAGATTTTGATGAGAGAATTTTAAAAATACTAATTTTATTAAAAACCGGTATTTAGATCAAAATTTATATTATTTTAAAGTTTAATATTTTAGTAATAATAGTCTGTGTTGGACTTTTCAAAGAAATTTTTTTTATACTTGTTCTTAATGTGTTAAAGTTTTATTATAAAGGGGTTTTGACCAAATCTCACTTAGGATATTTTTGTCAAATTTTAATTATATTTTGACATTTATCCTTAATGAATAATGAAATTCTCACCAGAAACTTTTACATATATACATACATAACATTTTTTTATAGATATGGCGAGTTCTGTATATGCGTACGTAATATTTGGTTTTGTTTGATTGTTAAAAACATAAAATACAAAGAAAATGTCACGTTTTCATATTTTTCTTACTGTTTAATTAGCAGAAACTTGTAGGACTCACATGTTTAACTTTTCCACTTAGATAAATTTTCCTTCAAAAACTTAAATCATAATAAAATACACGATTTGCCATAACTTTGCATTTTTCTTGAAACTCAACAATTAAAATGTAGTTTTAGTTTTCTTGCAAAGTCTGTTCGCAAATGGACATTATTGAATTATTGATTACGAACTCATCTAAAAGTTCAACACATTTTTTAATCATAGAATCTTTTGCCTGCTTTGATACCATATTGAATTGTTGATCACCAATTCATCTAAAAACTCAAGTTGTTAGAGAGAAAGATAACTTTATTCTTTATATTATATTCTCAACAGGCATACATACATAAATAACTATTTTTTTTCTTTATACTTTTGAAGAAAAAAAAATAATAAAAAGTGAAATGAAAGAAAGAAAAGTCTATATATATATATGTATATATTTCTAGCATGTATATTATTAAGATGATATATTTACTAAAAAATTATGACAATTGTTTATATTCACATGAGAAAAAAAATACTTTTTGCAGAAATAAAAAAAATAAAAATAAAAGCCAAGTTACAATATGTATAAGAAATTTAAGATGCATGCATTTTCCACCATTTTGATGCTCCAAATAAATGCAAAAAAGTTTTATGTTTTTTTGCCTTCTCACACTTTTTACAACTTTCATTTCTAGTCAAACTTAGGCTTAATAAACTTTTCCTCAGAACAATTTTTCATACAAAATTCTTGACTAGAATGTGGGGAAAAATAAAAACATGACATTTAATCTGATAACATAATTCAATTTGTTACCCTAGGTAAACAACCTAAGAGAGAGTGAATTGAATTGATAAATAAAAACTAAAATAATTTACCCAATAAAAATAATATGCACAACACAAATGAGATATTGAAAGCTATACAAAATAATCAATAATGTGCATGTGAGAGATCAAGTAAGAGATATAACAAAACAATATAAGAGAGAGAGAGAGAGAAAGCAAACTCAAGATTTATAGTAGTTTGGCTTCAATCCAAACTTACGTCCACTTGCTACAACAAAATGCACATTTGGCGACTAAATTTTTAGTCGCCAAAAGTATAATTTTTAGTCGCCAAATGCTTTGCCCAACTAAATATTTTGGTCGTTAGACTGGTCGCGGAAAACTTGTCGGGGAAGGTATTGACGACTAAATATTTTTTAGTCGCCAAAAGTCCTATAAATGGCAACTAATATTTTTAGTCGCCTAAAATAAAATTTTATTCACCAAAAATCTTATTTTCCGCTACTAAAACTTTGATCGCCAAAACTTGAAGTATCTATGGCGACCAAAGTTTTAGTCGCCAAAGGGTTTTTTCATCTTTTTATTTTTTTATTTTTTTCATTTTATTTTTTTTAGCACCTAAATTCTTAGTCACCTAAAGTCTGCTTTTATTTTAGCTACTAAATATTTAGTAGCCAAAAAATTTTCTCCATTTAATTTTTATTTTTAGCTACCAAATATTTAGTAGCCAAAAGTTTTTTTTCATTTTATAAATAAAATTATCTATATACTGATAAAATTAGCAACCATTCCACAACACACACACATTTCACTTTCAACAATAAAATTTTTTTGAAAAAATCATATTTAACATCAAATTAATATTTCCAAAAAAAATTCTATACAAATCAAGTATAATCCAATATCAAAAATATAATTCCATAGATAACAGAGGATTAAACAAAATTAATATCTAATTGTTAATTTGGCAAGAAACCAACTGACAAAAACACCAAAAACGTAAAAAGTAAAATAAAATAAAATAAAAACTAGTGATGAAGCCAGCTGCAGTCCAACCCTCAAAGCACTTACTGAAGCAAAGCTGAAAGCTCCATACATAAATTAATATAGATTAGTAACATAGATCACAAACAGTTGCTAACAAAAGATAGCACAAACAGATACATAATTTTTATCCATCATCAATTCACTAATCAACTTTTCTCATTTTATTCTCAAACCAAGTACAAAATAATTATATAGAGCAGAAATGAGAAGGCATACCAGAGTAATGACCATTCAAAAAATATATTGCATAATCAATAAGTTTCACCATTTACATTCTCTTGCATAAATCCATATGTATATTGTGCATAATGAGTTAATCTTCTGGGAAACTATTGACAGTTTCGAACATGCTTGAAGAATTAAAACATAGGTATAAAAATTTTACCCATATGTATATTTAATTTAGGTGATTAAGACAGATACTAGAGCAAAGTAGGTGATTAATCCAATACATATCAACATATTTGACCTTGCTGGTAAAATAACTAGAGCAAGGAGCCATGCCTACATAATCAAGATAGTTAACTATGTCAAAATTAAAAGACAGTGAAATAAAAATTAAATAAGAAAAAAGAAAATAGCATTTAAAGAATAAAAAAACCAACTCAATTGCAGTAAAAACCACACTGCAAATGTTGGTAACACAGTAGTTCAAGACTGAAGATTAGCTAATGTAGTGCTGATACCAAGACCCATATATATTTACAAATTCAGACTTATCATGTATTTAATTAACAAAAAAGGATTATCATCCATTAAATGCCCCACGCTTGGATCATCCAATAACAGATCCCCATAACCTACCCAATGATTTTAAGCATTTCCTGCATAATATTTTTAGAGCATTTCATGCATAATATAGGAGTTTTATGTATAGTTTTATGGTGAACTCAAATTACTAAATATGCTTGATGGGTGAATGTCCAATTACATATGTTGGATACATATTCGATACCCTTCTTCAAGTTTCGAGACACTTAGACACAAACCCGCACTTAACACCCATAATCAAGTCCATGTAACATAGACAAAAGCAAACCTTAAACGATTATTTTACATTTACAATAAGTCCCTTTGTTTGAAGAATAACCATTGGGCCATTTTGATCATTTTTAGTGGAGACCGAGTGGACACCAAAAGTTGTCCATGCTTTTTTTTTTTTTTTTTGGACAAGTTAAAGTTGTCCAGGTTTAATATGTAGTAATAATGGATAGATAACAAAGTTTCAATGAAGCAAGGATTACTAGATTCTAGAAAAAATTTCAACCATTGTGCACCCAGAAACATAGTGACTCATGTGCTTTCCATTAAGGGTTATAGTTCCTTAAGGCATCTACAAAACAACTATCCTCCAACAAACAATGGCAACCCCCAGAACATAGCATATTCTTAAACAAGTTAGGTAACTAATTTCTCAAGCGTATTATTCACATTTTTTATTAGTTGTACCTGCATAGTGTCTCTTCTTTTAAGCAAATATTCCCAGATTTGATCACAATGGCCAAGTGCATATGAAAACATGAAAATATATCTAATGCATATGAATAGCAACTCCAAGGTTCAGATAAGTCAGGATCTACTAATCCTTAAGAAAATATCAACAACCCAACACCAGAGTCATATGCATATGAAATACATCCACTTGCCCACCCATCAAGCATCCAATGTACTAACATACATGAATTTCAACCCATTTTCATCCACTTAAATTGATTATTACAAATTGCAATTAATTATTAAAACCCAATACAAAGCACTTAGGACATAATGCACAATAATTATTTTGGGACAAACAATGATATATTTACAGTAACGATCTGGCAACAGATAAGATAACACAGATAGTCAAAACTAATAAGTTGGCATACCCAGATCCCAAACTTAAAACTTTATGTTGTTATATTGAACTGCTTCCACATTAAACCCAATTGCTGCATCAAATATATAGACACAGAAATTAATCCACAAGTTCCAAAATAAGAAAATATGACACTTTAGAGTGAAGTATCAAACTTTCCACTTCTAAAAAAAAATGCAGTAAATCAGCACTATAATTTTTAAATTAAAAATTTTATCAATTTGTAAATCATGAATTCAATGGCCTCCAATCCCCTGATCTTCTTGGCAAACAAAGAAAGATTATGCAAACAAAAAAGAAACCAAGAAAGAGTACCAACTTGGAATTGTGGAGACAACTTCACCCATCTGAAGCCGATCTGCACAAAAAAATGAAATCGAGTTACTCAATTATCAAAATTGGGGAAAACCCAGTTGACAGAAATGCAAGATCAGAAAAGGGTAAGGGCAGAATCAAAGAATCATACAGAGAATTTTGGTTTTTCCAACGTTGTCAGGACCAAGAACAAGTTTGTTACCAAAAAGCGAAGAGAACAATCGAGTAAACACAATCTCCATTTTTCTTCTCCCTTAGATGGAGAATCAAAAGGACCAATCAGATCTTTAAGATCCCCACAAGAAACCTCTGAATATTTTGAGAGAGAAAGAGAGAGCATACGCGAGGCGATGGCGATGGCGATGACAGAGGAGGAGGAGGTGCTCCGGTTTCCATCAAAGGCGAAGAAGAGCGACAGTGAGAGAGGGAGGGGAGAGGAGTAGCAGAGACAAGGAGGGAAAGAGATAGGGATGCCGAAAATAAAGAAAGAGAGAGAGAGAGAGAGAGAGAGAGAGAGAGGCGCAGATTATTTTAGGGTTTGGTTTGGTACAAAATATATATATCATTTTATACAATTGACGACTAAAATACTTAATGGTCGCCAATTAATTTTTTTAATCCATTCAAAATTTGAAAGGTTTATAAAATATATCATCTTTGGTGACAAAAGTATGTTTTGGTCGCCAAAGATAAAAGTAATTTTTTTTCCAATTTGGCGACGAAATCATTTTAGTAGCCAAAACAAACTTTACAGCGACTAAAAATAAATTATGTCGCTGAAAATTAATTTTTGGCGACCAAAAATTTGGTCGGCAAAGATAAAAATAATTTTTTTTTTTTCAATTCGGCGATGAAATCATTTTAGTAGCCAAAACAAACTCTACAGCGCCTAAAAAAAAATTTTGTTGCTGAAAATATATTTTTGGCGACCAAAGTTTGGTCGCCAAAGATAAAAAAATAATTTTTTACTTTCAATTCGGCTACTAAATGCTTTTAGTAGCCAAAACTCAACATACGGCGACTAAATTTTTTTTTTGTCGCCAATTCTGAAATTTTTAGTGACTAAATTTTTTTTTTAGTCGCCAATAATCAGTATACGCCGACTAAAAAAAATTAGTAGCTAAATATTTTACTTTTGTCAACTAAAAAAATTATTAGTCGCCAATTCCCCAACTCTTGGCGACTAAATTTTTAATTTTAGTCGCCAAATGTGTATTTTGTTGTAGTGACTCCTCTAGCCTCCACTTCCAAAGATTTCCATTATTCTTCAAATAGTTTTACACCAAAGAAGTTTACCAAGTACTTGCAACACCTTTACAACAAGGATTTTGTTCAAAAAATCTCCAAAAACAAACCCACCAAAACAACCCCTGTTTTGGTGTTACAAAATCTCTCAAGTTTTTCTCTCTCAAACATTCACAATAAAGCTCATGGATATAACACCCTTTTACATATGATTTCTAGAAGAAAATGCTGAATGCATTTAGAACAATAAACTTCTCAAGAGTTGGATTTAAAACAAATAAAGGTCAGAAACAAAATATGAAAGTTTAAGCACAAATCTCTTGTATTTCTTCTCTTTTGATCACCTCCTACTCTATCCTTTTGTAGATGAGTATAGATCTTGTATTTATAATCTCTCATCTTCATTTGACAATTGAAGGATAAATATAGCCGTTGGAATAGAAAAATAGTTGTTAGAAATGTTCAAAATGCGCTCAAAATTTCCAAATTCTATCCCAAGATGTTGATAATTGCTGTTATGGTGTTGACCCTAGTTGAAATTCTATTTTTCTTTTTTGAATTTGCCTCATAGTGTCGACCCTAACTGATATTCTATTTTTGTCTTTTGAATATGCCTCATTGTAACAACCCCGATCCATAATTAAGAATGCTAATTAAGTATTTAGAATGGAATTATGTGTTAATTGTGTATTTTGTATGCAATTTGGCTTTCTATCTGTTACTCATAGAAATATCTATCTGGAATTTTGCTTTGATCTGAAAATCAAAAGCCTTATCAACATCTGAAACCGAAATTGGTTACATGAATATGTTATCTGGAATATTTAGAATAATTTGGTGAGCTTAATAAAAAATCGATTCAGTCTGATTTATTACGTTATGTTTAATTGGTCCAAGTTCTAATTAATGTATTAATACATCATAATTATATATATAGAACATTAAGCTCATTTGAGCTCATTCTTGAGCCTTTCTTGAGTGCAAAAATCTAAAATCATATTCTAGAGAGAGAGTGAACTCCATCTTAGAGAGATAAAGTGTAGAATTTGAAGGAGAACTTGAAGATCATTGATTGTAAACTCAACATTGTGTAAGAACAAGTGCATTTGAAGACTGTAGGTAAGAATTCAAACCCCCCCCCCCCTCCCAATTTATGAATCTAAGTTATCAAACATGAAGATTATGTGTTTAGATGTGTAAATTGAGCTTAGAATGAAGAATTGGGTTGTAATTCATACACGCATGCATCCTTGAGTGTTAAATCATCATTTTTATCATGAACTTCATCATTTGTGTTGAATTTGGAGCATGAAATGTACATGCATGTATGTTTTACCAAGTTTTGAGAGTGAATTCCATGTTGATAAAGTCTTAGAAGAAAATTGGAAAAGGATTTTACATGCATGCATAAACATAAAGAGTTTTGCCATGTTGAGTTTAATTTTGAGCATTTAAGTTGTTATTGTAAGTTATTCGGTACATGCATGTGTAATTCATCATATTTTAAAGTTTAAATTCATGTTTTGAAAGGGATTTGTCTAATGTATGGAGCTTTTGATCTCAATTTTGTTTAAAACGATGGAGTTAGAGAAAAATGGTTTATAAAACTTACATACATGGAAGTTTGAACTCAATTTGGTTAAATTCATGAGAATTAGAGTAATTAATTTATGAAAGAGCATGTATAGGAGTTTCTAGCATGTATCCAAGTTTTTTTGAACAAGCCATGCATGAGTTTTGCTATTAAATTTGTATTTGGAAGCTCAAAACTTTGTTTTGAAAACCCAGAAAATTTGCAGACCGCTCGAGTGACAGATTTACCGCTTGAGCAAACATTTTGAGCATCTAGTAGTTTTGCAGTCTATTACAGACCGCTTGAGCGACCATTTAGTGGCTCGAGCAAACCCTTTGTGTATTGTTGGACCGCCCGAGCATAGAAGTTGTGGCTCAAGCGTAGAATGAGACCATCCAATACTTTTGCAGGTAGAGCAATCCACTCGAGCAACCGAATATCCGCTCAAGCGGTCAAGCCATTTTTAACATATTTTCAAAAGAGATTATGTGTTCATATTTTTGTTCCCATCCTTTTCTGAGCATATTTTGGCACAAATTATGAGTGATTAAAGAATATTAAGCTAAGAAATGACATAAGTAATTGAATTAGAAAATATGAGACAAATCCGAGAATGTGATTCACATGTACAAATTATAAGAAATGGATTGAATAAGAAACCAATGTAAAGAAAGCTAAGCCGTAATAGCCAAGTACATGTGTAATGATAAGATATATTTGTGTTATGTACTTTTGTGTTTGTAGGTCAACGTTCGAAGATTGATTGACCGTTTTCAAAAGCCCACTGTGAATAACATTATTGTAAAGATATGTTCATATGAATTATGTTTCAAAAGTAATTTGATAAGTTATGATTTTTGAAATGATATTTGTTTACTTGAACGAATGTCCTATGTTTAAAATCTATTATGGCATCCATAGATAGTACCGAGTCATGGGGGACGGCATATTAATGTAGGTCCATGACATATATGTGATTACGAGATCTCGTTAACCACTTGTCAAAGTGGTGATGTGTTTAATCGATATCCGAAATCAATTACTCTAGTCAGATGACGATGAGATATGTTCTATTGGATGTGCCATTATTATGTTCGGAATTTGTTCACTAACCTCTTTACATTAATGTTATTTACTAGGCTTTAGCTCATTGTGTGTATATATGTGTATAGGTAAGTGTTCTAGAGATCAGGCCTGAAGACTTTTGTTTGCGCTTCTATTTTGTAAAGCCAACCATTGTGCCTCCCGTGGAGATTCCGAAAATGTCATGTGTTCAAGGCCTTGTAATTGACTTAACTTTTGTTTTCTTTGTTAAGGTTTAAGACAAGTTTTTGTATATGAGGTTTAATCCCTTCTTGCTTTGACTATAATGTGTGTGGGTGTAATGTAAAAATGATTTTTGGATACATATATAAAGTTTTAAATTTCTATTTCATATAAGTCTGCACAACTCATTAGACGATTATATTTTTGTTATTTGCTTCCGCTAGCCCCTTATTTTGTGATTTTGTTTCAGAGGCCATAGGTAATCTTAAGATTATTAATGCTAAACCCATAGAGATGGGTTTGGGTCATGACAGAGTGGAATCAAAGCAGGGGTTATACCACACACACACGCCCATATGAGCTATAGGATGTCCTAGAAAAGAAATAAGGACATTGCATTGTCATGAGTGAGTATATGTAAATTTTCTATACATATTTGATAAGAAAATGGAAATGAAAGCTATGAGTGTAAGTATAAACGAAGAAGCTATGTGGAATAGCTTGTAATGTTGATATCAATATTGAATGTGTAACTCATGTGACCATGAATGTGCAAGTTATATGACCTATGTAAACATATCTGAACTAAGATGAAAATGAAATTTGTGAGAGCCTTTCCTATGTTTATTATTGTTTTCGTTTACATATAGACGAATGGAAAAAACAAGCAACGTGGACGAATCTGAAACTTCCGATGCTGGGATTAATCAGCTAAAAAGAATGGTTGAAGCCCTAACTAAATCTGTGAGGCAACAATAACAAAGGCAAATACATGGACCTCTTTCACCTTCCCCTGTACAACTGGAACTAGTTAATAATGATATGATAACTTTAACACAGAAATACAATAAGATGAAGCCACCAGAATTTCTGGAGGGCATTAAACTGCTAAAAGTCGAGGCTTGGGCTTTAGAATCTAAGAAAATATTTAAAGTATTTCCGTGTACTGAGGCACATAAAGTTTTGTTGACAACATTCACACTCAAAGAAGAAGATAGGAGATGGTAGATGTTAGTACGAAATGATAATAAGGGTATGAGATAAGAAAGATTTATAGAACTCTTCTATGAAAAATATTTTCCCCAATGCATCCGAGATAGGAAGCTATCCAAGTTTTCGCAACTTAAGCAGGGTGATATGACTGTGGCAGAATATGAGGCAAAATTTATTGAACTAGCCCATTATACACCATACATGATAAACACTGATTACAAAAAGGCCAGAAAATTTGAAAGTGGGCTTGACCTAGATGTGTTTGACCGAGTTGGCGTTTTAAAATTGTCAAAGTATGTGGACAATTTTGATAGGGCTTTAATGTCCGAAGCAAACATAGCAGCATTGAGAATATCAAAGTCGTCGTCATCAATTGAATAGGAGAGTAAGAATCAAAAGAAACAAAAAGTTGAACTGACCAGTAATTCGATGACCTCCGTGAATGAAAAATCTAAGGCAAGAACTTTTAACAATGTAAGTCGCGGAAGCAATGTGAACAATGATATACCTATCTGTAAAGAATGTGGGAAACAACATTGGGGTATTTGTCACCGCCTATCGAGAGCTTATTTTAGATGTAGACAGAAAGGACACTTGGGTAAATCTTTCCCACAAGTCCGTCTGAACAACAATAGGCCGAATGCTAGTATGACTAATTCCACTTCAGTACCAAGAACAAAAGCAATTTATATTCTCGAGGGGAACAATCTTGGCAAGGAAGGGTCTACATCCTAGTTCCAGAAAAATGCCCAGGACACTGAGACAACTGACACATGTACTATTTTAATTATGTGCAAATGCACGTATGAAAATTGATTTGGGAAATTTGTATAACCTTTGGCATAAAATGAATTGTGAATATGTTGCCTAAACCAACTAAATTATTAGAATCATGAACCTATGCTTCATGCCCTGATTTTTACTGATATATGAAATGTTGTTAGAACTGATGGGATAGAACTCCAATTATTGAACATTTTTTAAACTCTACGGATTTGACAAATTACCTATGCCATGGAAAATGTTTGGACTTATACAAATATGCATACCTTTGCTTGGGACATTAATTGATTCGAACTTGACACACTCTTTTGTATCTACTGTATTATCAAATAATTGCCGTAACTATTGTATCTGGGGAGTTTGTTTTGTGTTCATCCATACATCAAACTTGTGAATCCGTACTGGGTTATTAATTAGACCATCGGGACTATGACTCATTGATTGTGTAACTTGTTGAACACCCCAGATAATAAACCTATGCTTTAGTGATTGCATGACTAATTGAGAACATCTGTATAACAACTCGCTTTTATGTGCCACCAAGGAACTTGTATGATACGTTTCAATGTACCGTATACCTATCTCAAAAACTTATTTGAGAACTGCTATATTGACTACGACACATGCCTCTTGATATGAACAACTATGGAACTATTGATTAGGTACCTAAGTGAATGGAACGTGAACTATAGAACTAAATGTACTTCATTTGAAAATGATGGGGATAGAACTTTTATCTGATCTAACCTGATACAACTTTGTTTGAATTGATAGAACTTTTGTTTGATGAGACATACTCTAAACTTTTGTTTGATTTGACCGGATGGAACTTTCATCTGATGTGATCTGATAGGACTTTCATTTGATTTGATTTGAGGAGACCTTTACTTAATTTAAGGAGCATTATCTGATTGATTATGTTTATGGGGGATTACGAATTGCTTATGACTGAATGACTCGATTATAGTGCTAAAGGAAAATCGACTAGGAACTTGAATCAATTTTGAACTTCTCAATAGCAGACTATGTGATTATGACATGTGATTAATTTCTTTAGTATTACCATTACTACCATGAGCCTGTTTGATTTAGAGGATGGTTGTTTCTGTGCTGCTGAACTTGGAATTTGATGCTATGGGATTGGTTGACAGCAGACTAGTTTGACTGTAAGCCTTAACTACTTAGAAGTATATGAAATCCATATGTTCCATAATTGACTGCATCTGTATTAATGCGTGATACAACTGAATTTGTGGAAATCGAGGCTGACGAACAGTATGTGAATGATTACTTTAGAATTGCATTTAATGCTACGGGGTTAATACATGAATATGTCTTGTATTCCTAACAACTTCTGAATGACTTCGACTAACTATGGTAGATTGTTCAATCAAATACGAAATTGAACAATGAACTGTTGAATGACGAGGAAACGAATCAAGTCTCTGTAACAAGCTGGAAAGCAGTGTGAACCTAAGACATCTGATTTGCATCTAATATATATATATATATACATATATATATATATGGTAACTCAAGTTTAGAGGACCAAACTTTTTAAGGTGGGGAGACTGTAAAAACCCCGATCCGTAATTAACCACTAATCTATAATTAAGAACACTAATTAAGTTTTAGAATGGAATTATGTGTTAATTGTGTATTTTGTATGCTATTTGGCTTTCTATCTGTTACCCGTAGAAATATCTGTTTGGAATTCTGCTTTGATCTAAAAATCAAAAGCCTTATCAGCATTTGAAATTAAAATTGGTTACATGAATATGTTATCTGGAATATTTAGAATAATTTGGTGAGTTTAATTAAAAACTGATTCAATTTGATTAATTACATTATGTTTATGTAATAACTCGGCCCTCGTATGTGTTTCTGTGCAAATTTCAGTCCCTTATTCTATGCATGTAAATGCTTAATGTAAGATTTTATGAGAAATTAAGCTTATGTACATGGATCTTATGGTTAGAGATCTAGATCTATTTGATAAGAAAAGAACATCTGTTACAATGATAATGTTTTACTCAGAAATTGGAAGCTCTAGAGGTCTAATTATCTAAAATTGATTTTATATTTGGAATCAGCATAATTTTTAGGTAATAATAAGCATTTTTGTGAAAATTCTATTTAGGATGATTTAACGATTGAATTTTGTCTTATTCACCTTGAATCTATATATAGCCATGTTCTTTTAGATATTGGACAAAACCTTAGGGCTTTACAAAATATCTTGAGAGAGAGGAGAAGTTGAGAAGAGAAGTTCTTCAAGCTAGGAATTGGGAATTTTAGAAGATTTTGAGATTCAGGTATGTGCTTTTATTTGAAATAAGTGTTAATCATGCAAGTTAGGGTGTGTGTTGATTCAATTGAGAGATGTATTATCATGGACTTGGTTGAAGTTAAGTTTTGGTTGAGGTTAAGTTGAGTTAGGAAGTAGAAGTTCATCCTATTATTCTCACATGTTTGCACTCATTGATGGCTTTGAAATATTGTATATATGGTTGGTAATTATTTAGAAGAAATTCAAAGTGTTTCACTCTTGTTATGAATTGTAAGGAAGTTAAGAATCAATTCATGTTGGAAGTGTTAAATGCTTGTAATGTGTTTATACATCAATTTTGAACCATGTTACATCTATTACAAGCCATAGAAAAGCTCATCAAAAGATGGGATTTTGTACAAATTTTCAAACTGTTTTGCTCAGAATCGCACCACGTGTAGGCGTCATGGCCGCACGTGCGTGAACACCAGCCGCACGTACGGGAGTCATGGCCGCGCGGGGAATGGGAAATTTTGGGGTTCACCGCTAAAGACGCATGGGATTTCCAGTTAATTGTCACGACGCAGCAAGGCTCATACCGCACGTCTCTAAGCCGGAAAAATGGTTCGCTTCGTTTTGTGTGTTCGACCCTCAGATATTTTTAGAAATTGCATTTTGTACCTATTAATGTTTGTAAATTCATTTGAAGTGGAGTGAATCAAGAATTAATTCAGTAAAGAGAAATTAACTAACTTAAAAGTTATGAATGTGTATAGGACACGCTTCGGGAGGAACTAGTGCCCCGCAGCAACACAGTGAGTAGTAGTACTGTAATTGCACGTTTACTACTGTTAAGAATTATTCTTATTAATGCTCTACTCCTGCGAGTAATTCTGTTAATGTTTATGTTGTTTGAAAATTGGTGAGAACGTTAAAGGACTCTGTGTACGTCGGCATGACTCTGAAATTACCTTATATTCTGGTCACGATTAGTAGATAGCATTATTGTGCAATTGATTGATGAAAAGGAATTGTGAATGTAAACCCCGCTTACGAACATGATATTTTGAATCCCTGTTATGGACTCCTATAATTTGGTTAGTTCGACGCATGCTTTATGATTTAGATGTCTGCCCAGAAGGGATTATCGAAGTGAATTATCGGATAGAACCATGGACCGCCTTATACAGCAAAGAATTGAATAGCAACATCATTGTTACATGACCCATGTTACGGTGTGAATTGGTCCGTTCTCGTAAATAGTACTATAATAACGCATGTACTTCTGTAAACAATGATTATTATGCTCTGTTAATGTAAGTAAATGATAGAAAGGAGGTGTGCCTCTGTATAACTCCGAGACTAACAATGTATGTGTCTTATATTAATGTTTTGATATCTGTAAGACAAGTATGTTAACTGGTAATAAACCATGAGGTTATTCTGTTCTATTTATGCATTCCATTCATACCGTGGCATGATATGAATTGTTCGGTCTTGAAAACCTAATATTTTCTGGTATGGAACTAAGTGCTGCAATGCGAGTCACCTTTAGAATTCGTACGAGCCACCTCTTGAGCCCATACATATGTGAAAGTGATGAGGCCTATGGCCATTCTGTGAAAGTTATGAGGCTTATAGCCGTCCTGTATCATCTGTGAGGCCTATGGCCAATCAGTGACATCTGGGCCTATGGCCATTCTGTATAATCTGTTAGTATGAAACAAAGTGCTGCACGGAACTAAGTGCTGCCATGCGAGTCACCTCTAGAATCCGTGTGAGCCACCTCTTGAGTTCATACATTCTAATAAGGGCTTAATGCCATTCTGATAAGGGCTTACAGCCATTCTGATAAAGGCTTAATGCCATTCTATTAAGGGCCAATTTGGGTTGTGAAGTTATGAATCTATGAGGCCGAGGGCCAATTTGTGAATATGTGAACCCACCAGGCTAAGGGTCAATCTGTGACGTTGTGAATCGACAAGGTCGTTCTGAATATGAGTACAAAATCAGATTAACTACCTGTCTCTTACATTATATACGCATTGCTCTGCATCATAATGCAAGTTGAACATTGAGTTATTTAAGTACTATTATTTACTGAGATTGTCTCACTTTGTATTTTGTCTGGTTCTGTAGGTAATAAATCTGGAGGACAGCCATAACCCTCGATGCTCGTCTCCCTTTGTCAGCCTCTGTATGACCAAGCTTTTGGGTGAAGCCTACCTGTTTTTATGAATTATACTAAGTTTGACTTGCACTCTAATCGTCTATAATATGTGTAGACACCCCATTTTTGACTGTCCTCAAGGCTTGGACGTCACCACTTGAACACTCGGTGATCCTCTTTGTTTGTGTTCGTCTTAAGTTCCCGAAGGTCTTGGCTGCGCACCTTGCCTCAGGATCTCTCGACTCGACTGTTCCGTGTTTGGTTTTGGCACCAAACACTTGTGTTTTTGCCTTGAAGGGCAGGGAATGGCTAGTTGGCCATCCCCACATCCCACCGGCCTTCCCCTAACATCACTGGCTGTTTATGGGTGCCACCGGCCATGGTTTCTTAAAACCAATGGTCGGTCGGCACTATATTTGGCCGACCGGCACTTTATTTGGCCTAAACCTCTTTTGTCGGCTGTGACTCCTTTGCACTTGAGGCATGGTGCATGCCACCGTGCCACCGAATGCACCATCACTCATCCCATGCGATTTTTGGTCGGTGTGAACCTTTGAACCCCCTTTCCTTCTAGAAGCTTGAACCCTTTGGCCAAGCTTCTTAGGGAAGCTTGGCCAGCTGTATTCGCTTCTCCAAGAAGCCAAGAACCCTTTGCACCCTTTGCCCCTTTCATCTAGCTTCTTGGAGAAGCCTAGAACCTTGGCCTTTGCCTATATAAGCACTCATCCTCTCCCTTTGTTAAGGGTTAGAGCTTTTGAATCAAAAAACCAGAGCTTCTATATCTATACATCTGATATATCATCCTCTCTCTCTATATCTCTCTCTCTCTCATCCTTAGGGTGTGTTTGGAAGCCTAAAAGTGCATTTTGACCTTACTTTTGCACTAACACACCATTACACCTTGCTCTGAGATTGAGAGGCATTGAGGGTTGTTTGTTGAGATTTTGGACTGATTTTGATCAGTAGAGGGTGGCTGGATCATCTGTTCTTCAAGGGTTCTTCAAGGGTGAGACATTTGCTTTAGTTTTCCCAATCTTGCACTAGTTTTCTACCTGTCTTGCATGCTGATTTAAGCTTTGTGTATAACATAAAAAAGTCTTGTATTTTCATGCTTAACATCTTTCATTAAGGGTATTTTGGCATTGGGGGTCGAACTTCCCACCCTTAGGCCTCTTTTGGCCTATTTTGGTGCCCTTTTCTTTAAGCTTTGTTTACTTTGTTGTGTTGGTCTTCTCACCACTGAAATCCAGTGGATTTTCAATGGTGATGAAGTGATTTTGAAGTCTTGTGTAGGGAAGGGACACCCCTCTCCCCTTTGTCTTTCTTTTACCTTTGTTTTTGGCTTAAAGGGCAACATGCATGCTTGGTTGTTTTTGGTCCCATCTCAGAGGTTTTTGAGTGTCTTTTAGTCATGTTATATCTCTGTCTTTGGTTGGATTTGTAGCCCTTAGCATGCATCTTATACTTGCTTTGTAATTCCTTATCTTGCCTAGAAATGTGCCATGTGTTTAGCCTAGTATATCTTCATGATTTGGCTTAGCTTATTGAAGCTTTTGGTCATGATTTGTCATGCTTTAGGTCTGTTGGCCACCGTTTTTGTCATATTTGACATGCTTTATATAGCTCCTTTGCATTCTAGACATTTGGCCTTGAGTGAGTGAGTCATTAGCATGCTTTGGTTAGGTTGTTTAAATGATTTAGAGTCACTTCTTAGGCTATTTCAATCCCTATATCATGCGTGTATGATAGCATTTATCATCCTCTTTGTTTGTGTTCGTCTTGAGTTCCCGAAGGTCTTGGCTGCGCGCCTTGCCTCAGGATCTCTTGACTCGACTGTTCCGTGTTTGGTTTTGGCACCAAACACTTGTGTTTTTGCCTTGAAGGGCAGGGAATGGCTTGTTGGCCATCCCCACATCCCACCGGCCTTCCCCTAACATCACCGGCTGTTTATGGGTGCCACCGGCCATGGTTTCTTAAAACCAATGGCCGGTCGACACTATATTTGGCCGACCGGCACTTTATTTTGCCGGCAACCTCTTTTGCTAGCCGGTGTGACTCATTTGCACCCTTGAGGCATGGTGCATGCCAGCTGTGCCAGCTGGAATGCACCATCACTCCTCCCCGTGCAGTTTTTGGCAGGTGTGAACCTATGAACCCCCTTTCCTTCTAGAAGCTTGAACCCTTTCGCCAAGCTTCTTGGGGAAACTTGGCCAGCTGTATTAGCTTCTCCAAGAAGCCAAGAACCCTTTGCACCCTTTGCCCCTTTCATCTAGCTTCTTGGAGAAGCCTAGAACCTTGGCCTTTGCCTATATAAGCACTCATCCTCTCCCTTTATTAAGGGTTAGAGCTTTTGAATCAAAAAACCAGAGCTTCTATATCTATACATCTGATATATCATCCTCTCTCTCTCATCCTTAGGGTGTGTTTGGAAGCCTAAAAGTGCATTTTGAGGCAACTTTGGTGATGACGGACACGTGGCCTTTGGCACCGAGTTAGGGTTTCCTAAATTTCCCCATTTAAAAAATATTTCGGTGGCGACTCTGTATCTGGAAAAGCAGTCCATGTTTGGCACTTCTTTCAAAATCTGTTTTTTCTCAAAACGATTTGCCAGATTTGGACTCTTTGGTTCAGGTTTAGAACCGTGACACAAATCGAGTCCGAACTGTAGCAAGGTCCCCTGCGGGCGTTGTTACAGTTTTTGGCGACTCTGCTGAGGAATTTAAAGAGCTTGACTCGAACTCGTGATATCCTGTTTTGATTTCATTTATGTGTCTCTTTGCATTGCATGTCCATTGGTGCGCCTAGGACACCGTGTTGGCCATCTACTATTCCTGAGCGGTCTGCCGGAGGCTTGACTTTGTCAAAGCATGCCATAAGGTCGACGGGTTATGGCTCCCAAGATGGAACACAAACCCCGGTTTTACCGGGGCACCCTCTTCGACCATTCGACCTAGTGCATATTCGGAATCCATAGTGACCATTCCAAATTAGGACAGGTTGCTCACCCGATCTTAGGTTATTTGAAACCGCTGCGTGCATAGTGAAACCCTAATTCCTAACAAGATAGGGCAGGGAAACCCTACCCCAATATAGGGGTGTATTGGCTCTCATTTACTTGCTATGTGCTTTTAGAGTGTATCTCTATAGGGAGTGCATATACCAGTTTGCAAGTCTGGGTATCCGGCCTGCTGGCATCAGTATCAGTATTTTGGGAATCAGTTATCTGTGGGTATCAGGTTCAGACTTAGGGACAACGATTCAGAAACAGTGATCAGTATTTGAGGAACAGTGTGTTCAGCTTATTGGCAGCATATTATGATACCCAACCGCGTGTTGTATGTTTATTTTACGCCGTTACGCTGTCCGATTGTCTGTTTATTTATACGCTTTATTTATCTTTTTGCTAGGTAGTTGAGCACAATTGCTTCTGACCCAGTAGATATTCCCCAAGCACTCTGGACTAGAGGTTGTCGACTCCATCAATCAGAGGATCTGGTAGACGGACAACCAGTGTACCATTCTCTACCCCCGGTTACTAGACGGAGGATAGCTAGGCAGAAGGCATCAGTTCAGCAGTCAGTACAGAGGGCTTTGTCTACCCCACCTGTGTACAGTAGGGATCAGGACTCTGCTCCTCCCACAGAAAGGGAACATACACCGATAATTCAGTCAGAGCAGAACAGTATGGCCAGCTTAGAAGAGATGGTGCGCCAGCTTCAGGAGAGCATGAAAATGATGCAGCAGGATGCTGTCCGACAGGCAGAGTTTGCCAAGCAACAGGCCACGGTTATGAATGAACAGGCAGAGTTGATCGTGAGGTTACAACAGCAAAACGGAGCATCTGCTTCGCAGCAAATTCCTCCCCCACCAGGGGTTCCAACCCTCGGGGATACAGCCAATGTTCAGAATGATACAGAACTTCCCACAGGACCACCTCCACCCCCGATCCTACCCCAAATCCAACCTCAGTTATCAAAAACGCCCACCAACCTACCGGACTCTCCCTTTGAGTTCGAGACTGATCCCACTGCACTAAAGTTGAGCAAGCTTGAAAAGCTGTTTAAGAGATCCCAAGGAGCCAAGACCATCCCCGACATTGAAGATGGCTACACAGACGCAGTTGTAACGCTGCCCGACAGATTTAAAATACCCCATATTGATCGATTTGACGGGTCCGGGGACCCCATGGGGCACCTGAGACTGTTTTCAGATATCCTAAGGCTGATGGGCCTCAGTAGACTACAGAAGATGTCTTTGTTCGGCCGGACCCTGTCAGGTGTGGCGGCCATATGGTATGCCAAATTAGAAGATGATGTCAAGAGAAACTGGGACGAGATGGCTGAGGCCTTTATTGCGCAGAACTCGTACAATACACAAATCGAGATTACAACCCGTGATCTTGAGACAACAAGACAGGAACCTAAAGAGAGTTTCTCAGAATTCGTAACCAGATGGAGGGCCAAGGCTTTGATGATGACCTTAAGACCTACAGACAAAGATCAGATTCGGATGATTGTGCGCAATCTTCAGCCGAAGTTGATGCAAAAGATGATTGTACTCCCCTTTCCTACTTTTTCTGACCTGCATGAAATGGGGGTGCAGATTGAGGATGCCTTGAAGCAAGGCTTAATTGATAACGACCGGGAGCAACCCCGAAGGACTTTCAACCGTAACACTAATGCGGGCCCGAGCGGCACCACAACTACGAGAGCCTCCGAAGTGAGCATGGTTACCACCAACCCCCCTCCGAGAACTACGACAGCTGCACCATTCTCCGATGCGTCCAGAAGCAACCCACCAACAGCCAAATACCCACTCAAAAACACCAGAACCTTCGCTCCACTTTATATGCCCCTGTCCAAAGCTCTGGGGGTGCTAATCAGAAAATGGTAGACTTCCCTCTACTCACAACCCAGCCAAGTATTGCACGTTTCACCAACAGCACCGTCATGACACTGATCTGTGCTTCCGATTACGTCATGAGATTCAAGATCTCATCGATAACGGGGTGATTCTGCCACCCGAGAAGCCCAATGTTACTACAAATCCTCTCCCCATACATAACCAAGCTCCACCACCCAAAAGACTCAATTTCATCCATACTGGGGACGTGTCCTACGATCCTAGTATCTATATCACACCTTCCCACCTGCCTAAGCCGGAGGTGTTCCTTCCCGATTGCGCCAATTTGTGCATGATGGACATCTCCATAAACCAACCTAAGCCGGCGGTGGTGACTGTTGAAGACAGGAGAGAGGAGGTCCCGAAGGAGAAAAGGATTGTTGAGCCAGAGTCTGCGGAATCTAGAAGTTGTATTAAGAAGACATATAGCCCAGGTGACTACATTTCATTGATAGGCTAGATTGGGCCAGATGTGGAATTTCCAGCAGGATGAGAGCTGTGTGTGATCCAAGGGGATAGTCTGGGGCAGGGAACAGATGATTTAACGGCTGTGGGGGAGGACCTTGCCGATCTCTAGTTTTACAGTGACCAAGACCTATGGGACGTGGCAGTCAGCTGGTATGATTATGAGGAGTCGACAGAGGCTACGGGATGGTTAGGCGATCAACCAGATGTGGTAGAAGGGTTTCAGCTAGAACAGGGCCCAGCAGGGGCAAGAATGTCAGTGACAGCTGGAAAGGTCGAAGAACAGAGTGTATTGCCGGAGAGCGTCGGTGCCAAGAATTTCGCTTGAGACTGGAGCATTTCAAGTATGGGAATTACTGAACAGTCGGTTGTATTGACACACCCAGAACAGGAAAGATTCGAAGATCCCGAGAGAATCAGGAAGGCAAAGGCCCATGTGGGGACTAAAACTGCTGTGTGCACAGGAACTAAGAATGCAGCGAGAATATGGATGGAAGGTCCTGTGAGTACAAGAACAGCCATACCAGAGCCGGACAGATGTTTGTCAGCTGCTGATGGAATGTGGTGGGAAGATGAGGACTTGTGTCTTGCCCACACAGATGAAGATTGGGGAAACAACCAACCCGATAACACCTAGTACCTTGGAGAGGTCGACCATATGACGCGGAGTGGGCGGTACTTCAAACCTCCACACCTAGATCAACCAGAGGCCTCGGGGAAGGATAGAGAGGTTGAGAAGCAAAAGGAGAAGCAACTTGAGGAGGAGGCCGTACTCAAACAGCTAAAAACGATACAAGCAGACATCTCCATCTGGGGATTACTCATGGCATCGCGAGTGCATAGACAGGCTGTCTTATCAGCCATAGACAAGGCCAAGCTTTCAATAGACACCACGCCAGAGCAGCTAGTGGGATTAGTCTTTCCGGGAGGAGCTACCCTGACGCTGACTTTTTCCGACAAGAAACTACCACCCGAGGGGACAGACCATAACAAACCCCTCTACATTTCTGTGGAATGTAGGAATAAATGGATATCGGCGGTTCTCGTTGACACCGGATCTGCCATCAACATCTGCCCGGCAAGGACAGCGTATGCGGTTGGCTTGAAAACCGCGGATTTTGTACTAACAGCCCAGGTCATCCGGGCGTATGACAACAGAAGTCGAGAAGTGATGGGAACAGTTAAGGTTCAGACTAAAGTTGGGCCGGGACAGCACGAGATAGATTTCCATGTAATAGAAGTCCCCGCAACTTTTAATATGCTTTTAGGGCGTGGCGTGTCGCATCGTGAAGGTGTCCTCCACTTTGCATCAAATGGTGAAATACCCCTATGGGAAGGAGTAGCCATTGTTTTGGGAATTCATCAATCCATCCGCCATCGAGGTATCCACCGTTCTAGAAATCGAGCATGGCATGGAGGATGTGTTCATATCGTGGTTTACCCTAGCCGAGGCTCGGGTTGTCTGTAACATCATGGCTACTAACGGGGGGATATATGTCAGTGCCCAAGCAGTGTATCTCATGAACAAACTCCAACATATCCCCGGGATGGGATTAGGAAAGAGCAGCCGTAAGGGCGTCGCAGCATTGGCCGAAGTGCCACACAACCCCCATACCTTTGGCTTGGGTTATCTACCCACCAAGGAGGATTAGGTAAGAAAAGGAAAGGAGATGGCTGGAAGAGCCAGAGCGAAACAAATAGGAAAACCCTTTGAGTTGATGCACCAGCCCATCCAGGGTACCCTAAACGGACGCTTTGTCCGGGAGGGAGAGGATTTTCCATTCTGTGGCTTCCCAGAGCCGTGGTTAAATGTAGAAAGGAAGCGCGTACCAGGGTTCGAGATTTTCTTTGACCTACAGTTACTTGGGGATGATGTTGCGGAAAAGCAGACAGACCCAACAGTTGAGGTTGAACAGAACAGGAAAGTGGAGTCTGAGGACACTGAATTTGAAATGGGGGTAGCACTGGCATGTCTACTTTCCGATCCTCTTCGATCGACCAGTTGTGCTTGGGGGATAACTTCTCGGTGTCCATGATCGGGAATGAAACGGCTGCGGGCCTACCATCGACTATTTTGGATGCATCTATCGCACCCTCCATTTTTTGGCAGTACGAGGAGGGATTTTTATTTAGCAACACCGGGTCAGGTAGTGAGCCGGAATCTGATTCCTCCGAATCTGAGTTGAGAATCGAGTTCCACCGATCGAGTCTGAGTCCCAGATTCTTGGGGTGATAACACGGATGCCACATCTGTCGGGTCATCTTTTCTTTCTCTTTTGAGTCTGTTATGAGAAGAATCGGACGGTTTGGAAGTACATAATGAGAATGATATGAATGTGGTTTCCGAGTACTTTTCTGTGCCTTTGATTTATTGCTTAAATCAGGACTTTCAAAATTTTGATGAAAACGACGAGGACGAAATTCCTCCGGTTTTACAATGTTTAATTAAACAAGAGCATGAAAGGTTTGTCAAACCTTTAGTTGATGAAATCATTACTGTGAATGTTGGTACTGAGAAGGACCCGCGGCTGGTCCAGATCGGATCCACGTTGTCTCCAGAGGAACGCGAGCGCTTAGTCGCTTTATTAAAGGATTTCAAAGATGTTTTCGCGTGGTCCTACGAAGACATGCCTGGAATCGATCCTGAGATTGTACAGCACCGGATCCCTCTCGATCCGAGGCCCGACTGTCGAATAAACTCAGAGGATTCATACGATTGGGCCATTAAGATCAAGGAAGAGGTCACCAAGCAAATCGACGCAAGCTTCCTGCTGGTATCCGAATACTCGACTTGGTTGGCCAACATTGTTTGTCACGCCCCCAAACCTGTCCCTAAAAGTTAGGGCACGACCTACTCATAACTGTACATGCAACCTGGTGAACAAGCCGATGGGGCCTTATCGGAAGCATAACACAAACATAATGTGGATACAATAAACACCATTGAGCGATTTCTATTATGCCAGGATCTCATGCATCGAAATATTTCATCATAAACCGACATAGTTAAAATTAGAGCCCTGAACAATAGTCACATACACATACATTTACAGTCCCAGCCCTATGATTGGGCGTATACAAAACAACATGAGGGTTATGTATAACAACCTTAGGTGGCACTCAACAAGTAACTAATATCTTTACAGTTCACCAAAAATGAGCGGCTTGGTATAGTGCCTGGATACGTAAGGTTGAACAAAAGAAGCGGTGTCCTGAGCTAGGATTGACCACCTGGTGGGTGACCTACAGAAACAGACAAAATTGAGAGTGAGCCGGGCTCAATGAATAGTAGTGCATAAATGAAACATTACTTAACTTAAATAGATAATGTAACAACACATTAGTCTGTTTCTGCAACATACACATAACAGCTTTAGGCTTAATCTTGTACATAAACTTGGTGGCTTTAAGCCCTTGAAAGTGGCTCTATGGCCCTTGAAACTTGTTGGCACTATAGCCCTTGAAAAGTGGCATGAAGCCCTTGTAAACGTGTTGGCATTATGCCCTTGAAACATATGGCATCATGCGCTTGAAACTTGTTCTTCTTTACGTACTTTAAACATTAACATTCTTGTATAATATCTACATAACATCACGTAGTTGCCTTACATATCTTGAAACGTTAATATATGTGCATAACATTTACATAATATCACGTAATTGCCTTACATGTCTTGAAACGTTAACACATTTGCATAATATTTACATAAACTACTACTCACAGTGTTGGGATGCCGTGCCTGTTCCACTCGTAGTGTGCCCTGCACACATGGAAAACTCACACTTTAATTCATCTCAATTACATATCAAATTCCATTTCATTTCGCTTCATTTCGCTTCATTTCGGATGACTTAATACATATTAAAACTACATCAAATACACATTTTGACAATATTAGAGGATCCTACACGCAAAACGGAGCGACCCAACTTTTTCAGCATGGGCCGCACGTGCGGCTGGGTTTCCCGCACGTGCGTCCCGCATGTGCCTTTTAGGCAAAATGCACACCCCACAATTCAGCATTTGCCGCACGTGCGGCGATTTCACCTGTTGGGTCTGAAATTTGCAACAAATTTCCATTCTTTTTGGGGTGTTTTCAAGACTCTAAATTGACACTTCTAAGTGCTAAATCATGACTTAAAACATGTATAATTGAGCATATAATACACCATCATTAATCTAACGCAACTTAAACTCATGAATTTGATTCAAACCAACATGAAAGTTTATCCACACATTATCATTCCTATCTTTATACACACATACTCAACTATACAAAGCATAGTATAAACATGGATATCACTTGATAAATAAGGAGAGGTTGATCTTAACTTCAATTAGATCCAACATAAACAAATAATAGGATTTCTATGCTAAACTTCAAGACACACTCACCCAAAAACTCCTAGTTCATTCTAGCTCATTACACTTAGATCATAAACAACTCTTCTTCACAATTAACAGAATAACTCTCATATAGATTAAATTTGACATACCTTAAGCTTGATCCCCTAATTAACCTCAATTCTTCCTTTTGACCCTTCTCTTTGCTCTCCTCTTCTCAACCCTTAGTCCCTCCACAAGATGCCTCACGTTTTTTATTCAAGCTCAAGAAGACTAAGTGTATAGATATTCATAACTAAGGGCATATAAGACAAAAATGAATCGTTTAATCATTCCAAAATTAAAATTTCACGAACATGCTTAAAATTATCTAAAAATTATACTGATCACGAATATCTTATCAATTTCAGGTAATTAAGCTGTTAAGACTTTCAAATTTCTAATTTAATATTTTAATGGAAACAGGTAGTTTTCTTAAAGAACAGATAGACATCTATAAACATGAATTTCACTTGCTTCTTCAAACTTTTTCATGGACTTTTTCAATATACATTGAAGAGTACCAATCGAGGGCTGAAAATATAACAGAAATCATGTGCGAGGGTCGGGTTATTACACTCTCCCCCCCTTAAAGAAGTTTGGTCCTCCAAACTTGTTTTACCTTAGGATTGAAATAGGTGTGGGTATTGGCGTTGCATTTCCTCCTCTCTTTCCCATGTTGCGTCAGTTCCGTAATGTTCTTGCCACTCAACCTTTACCATTGGAATTTCTCGGTTTCGTAACTGTTTTACTTGTCGGTCTAAAATGCGAATTCGCTTTTCTTCGTAAATCAACTTGTCATCCAACTCAATCTGATGATAATCAATAACATGTGACCGATCCAGAAGGTATCCCCGAAGCATAGAGACATGAAACACATTATGTACTTGACTCATATGTGGCGGAAGGGCAACTCGATAAGCTACTGGACCCACTCTTTCCAGAATCTGAAATGGACCAACATGCCGGGGTGCTAACTTACCCCTCTTTCCAAACCTTGCGTGTCCTTTCATTGGGGTAACTTTTACGAAAACATGACTATCAACTTCAAATTCTAAGTCCCGTCGTCGATTATCCGCATAACTTTTCTGTCTACTTTGAGCTGTTTTCAATCTTTCTCGAATAACTTGAATTTTCTCAGTTGTTAGCTGGACAATTTCAGGCCCTAGTAAGGATTTATCTCCAACTTCAGCCCAACACACAGGAGAACGACATGGTCTTCCATACAAAGCTTCATAGGGTGCCATGTCTATGCTCGAATGGTAGCTATTATTATACGCAAATTCTATCAACGGTAAGTGAGTTTCCTAGCTTTCTTGAAAATCCAGCACATACATTCGAAGCATGTCTTCTAAGGTTTGGATTGTTCTCTCGGATTGACCGTCGGTTTGAGGGTGGAAAGCCGTGCTAAACTTTAACTCTGTACCCATTGCTTCTTGTAGACTTTGCCAGAATCTGGAGACAAACTTAGGATCCCTATCTGACACAATTGAGACCGGAATGCCATGAAGCCTCACGATTTCGTTCACATAAAGTACCGCCAGTTTATCTGCATTATATTGAGTCTTCACTGGTAGGAAGTGAGCAGACTTAGTCAGCCGATCCACAATAACCCATATTGAATTCATACCCCAAGGAGTCCATGGTAATCCCACAACAAAATCCATGGTCAAATGTTCCCATTTCCATTCCGGGATTGGAAGGGGCTGTAACAATCTTGCTGGTCGCTGATGCTCTGCCTTTACTTGCTGGCATTGCAAACATTTAGAGACAAATTCTGCGATCTCCTTCTTCATACTTGACCACCAGAAATTCCGCTTCAAATCTCGATACATCTTGGTACTCCCTGGATGCATTGAGAACCTTGAGGTATGTGCATCTTCCATCAATCTTTGTTTAATATTTAGCACATTGGGGACACATATTCGATTTTGAAATTTGAGCACTGAATCTACCAAACTAAATCCCGGTTTTGATTTTATTCCTAACTCATCACATATCTTATTTAAAGCTTCATCTTCTACCTGATGCAATTTGATTTCCTCAAGTAAGGTTGGTTGGGCCATCACTGCTACCATTAAAGCTTCCTGTTCATGTAGCACCAAGTCCACTTCCATCTTATCTAATTCAATTGCTAATTCCTTTTGCCCTAGAATTAAACTTGCCAAAGTCCCCATACTTTTCCGACTGAGCGCGTCTGCAACTGTGTTGGCTTTACCGGGATGGTAATGAATCTGCAGATCATAATCTTTAACAAGTTCCAACCACCGTCGTTGCCGCATATTTAACTCCTTTTGAGTAAAAAGGTACTTAAGACTCTTATGGTCAGTATATACCTCGCAAGTAGTGCCATATAAATAATGTCTCCATATCTTCAGAGCAAACACTACAGCTGCCAGCTCAAGATCATGTGTGGGATAATTTTTCTCGTGGGGTTTCAACTGCCGAGAAGCATAAGCTATAACTCTTCCCTTTTGCATCAGCACACAACCAAGCCCTTTGTGCGAAGCATCACTGTAGATTACAAATCCCTCTGTACCAGATGGTAAAGCTAAAACTGGTGCTGTTGTCAACCTTGTCTTCAATTCTTGCAAAGCAGATTCTCGCTCTTCCGACCATTCGAATGCAACTCCCTTTCGGGTCAGTTGTGTAAGTGGCACAGCAATTTTTGAAAAATCTTGAACAAATCTTCGATAATAGCCAGCTAAACCCATAAAACTACGCACCTCAGTTACATTAGTCGGAGTGGGCCAATTTATGATTGCCTCAATCTTGTGTGGGTCAACAGAAACTCCTTCCTTTGTGATGATATGCCCCAAAAATGCCACCTCGAGGAGCCAAAATTCACATTTCTTCAGTTTTGCATACAATTTCCTTTCCCGGAGGGTTTGAAGGATCAAACGGAGATGAGTCTCATGAGCTTCGGCATCCTTTGAATAGATGAGTATATCGTCGATAAAGACCACCACAAAGTCATCTAAATAGGGCTTAAAGACGCGGTTCATCAAATCCATAAAAGCTGCTGGCGCGTTAGTGACTCCAAAGGGCATAACCAAAAATTCATAATGACCATACCGGGTTCAAAAAGCTGTCTTCTCAACATCCTCAGCTCGAACTTTTAATTGATGGTACCCAGACCGTAGATCAATCTTGGAAAAGATTTGTGCTCCCTGAAGTTGATCGAATAGGTCATCGATTCTTGGCAACGGATACTTGTAGTCTTTGAAATGGGTTGAGTTCCCGGTGCTACATCAATGGTAAACTCAATTTCACGGTCTATCAACTGCCCTGGTAATTCCTCAGGAAAGACGTCCGGAAATTCGCAAACAACTGGAATTCTGTTGATATCCCCATTTACCACTTGGCCCTCTAAAACACTGCATGAGTATCCCTGACACCCTTTTCTGAATCAATTTACACGCCTTTGCCGCAGAAATCAAGTAAGGTGGAGAAGTCACTTCCTGTCCCTGAACCATAGACTCTGGTTGGCCCGGAGGGTGGAAACTGATCTGTTTAGTCAAACAATCTATAGTTGCACCATTTTCACCTAACCAATCCATTCCCAGAATGATATCAAAATAGGTCATGTCGAGTGGTAACAGATTGGCATATACCCGGATATCCCCAAGTTCAAGTTCACAATCAAGGTAAACTGAAGTACAAAACATAGAGTCTCCCAAAGGTGAAGACACACACAACACATAGGACAATGTTTCCTCAGTTTTATCTAAGTTTTGTGCAAACAATTTTGACACATAGGAATGAGTAGAACCGGAATCAAATAAGACAGAAGCAGAACGACCATGAACCATAAATGTACCTGACACCACTGTTGCTGCATTCTGCACATCTCCTGGAACCAATGCAAACACTCTGCCTTGTCTTGCTGTGTCTTTATCGTTGTTAGGTTTCACCGGTGCCTTGGTGTTAGTAGTTGGTGTAGACCCCGCTGAACTAGTAGCAGCCCTGTTGCCATTTCGTTAAGTCCTTTGGGGGCAGTCCTTGATCAGATGACCCGCTTTACCACACTGGTAACAGGCTCCAGACTTCCATTGGCATATTCCACGATGCCTCTTTCCACATTCCGAACAAACAAGAATCGTTCCCTGGTTAGGAGCAGAAGTATTCGAAGTCCCTGAGTTTTGCTTCTTATTTGGTGGCGTAGTCACTCCCTTTGACCATTGATTGTTTTGCCTTTTTCCTTTCCACTCGGCAGCCCGATTCTGAGCAGCAAGGTTTCCTTCAGCTATAACAGCCCTCTCCAGCACATCTACATAAGTAGGCAACTTTAACATATTGACTCGATCCAGAATTGCTCCTCGTAATCCCCCTTCAAATTTCTGTGCCTTCTTATAATCCGTGTCCACCATATGCGGTGCAAACCGAGCTAGCTCCGCAAATTAGGCCTCATACTTAGCAACAGTCTTGTTCCCTTGTCTGAGAGTCTCAAATTCAATCACCTTTTTATCCCGCAT
Organism: Camellia lanceoleosa; assembly: GCA_025200525.1. Lineage (NCBI taxonomy): Eukaryota > Viridiplantae > Streptophyta > Magnoliopsida > Ericales > Theaceae > Camellia > Camellia lanceoleosa. Next base: position 48,269,934 of record CM045767.1, read on the forward strand.
ACTTTGAGGAAAGTATTTATCATAAAACAGCTCCAGAAATCTGTCCCATGTAAGCCCTGGATGGATTGTTCTCGTAAGCATCCACCATCTGCGTGCTTCATCTTCAAGGGTGAAAGCAGCCAATTGCACTTTTTGAGCTTCGGTGCAAGGGAAAACTTCAAATAATTTCTCCATGCCTAACACCCAGGCCTCAGCTTTCATCGGTTCTATTCCCCCTTTGAAAGATGGGGGTTTCATCTTTTTAAACTCCTTAGTGAGGGTGATAGTTCGGTCTTCAGCATGGAACTCTGGTACAACTGCTGGAGGTGGCGGTTGTTCTTGTGGTTGTTGTTGTTGTTGCCGTATGGTCTCCGCCAATTCCATAATCATTCTCTCCATCCTATCCAGCCGTGCGGCAGTAGCATCTTCCTGCTCCTCTATCCATGTTCTCACCATGATCTACACAATAATCAATTATATACCATGGACATAGTTCAATCTTATGAGCATTATCAGAGTACTTTTAATGTTGCCATCGAACTTGTTTTATACTTTTAGGATGCCATGCATGATGCCTAAATCTCTTCTAGACACCCTACTGCTCAATGGATCCGTGTGTGAGATAGTAACTCGTGCTCTGATACCACTTGTCACGCCCCCAAACCTGCCCCTAAAAGTTAGGGCATGACCTACTCATAACTGTACATGCAACCTGGTGAACAACCCGATGGGGCCTTATCGGAAGCATAACACAAACATAATGTGGATACAATAAACACCATTGAGCGATTTCTATTATGCCAGGATCTCATGCATCGAAATATTTCATCATAAACAGACATAGTTAAAATTAGAGCCCTGAATAATAGTCACATACACATACATTTACAGTCCCGGCCCTATGATTGGGCGTATACAAAACAACATGAGGGTTATGTATAACAACCTTAGGTGGCACTCAACAAGTAACTAATATCTTTACAGTTCACCAAAAATGAGCGGCTTGGTATAGTGCCTGGATACGTAAGGTTGAACAAAAGAAGCGGTGTCCTGAGCTAGGATTGACCACCTGGTGGGTGACCTACAGAAACAGACAAAATTGAGAGTGAGCCGGGCTCAATGAATAGTAGTGCATAAATGAAACATTACTTAACTTAAATAGATAATGTAGCAACACATTAGTCTGTTTCTGCAACATACACATAACAGCTTTAGGCTGAATCTTGTACATAAACTTGGCGGCTTTAAGCCCTTGAAAGTGGCTCTATGGCCCTTGAAACTTGTTGGCACTATGGCCCTTGAAAAGTGGCATGAAGCCCTTGTAAACGTGTTGGCATTATGCCCTTGAAACATATGGCATCATGCCCTTGAAACTTGTTCCTCTTTACGTACTTTAAACATTAACATTCTTGTATAATATCTACATAACGTCACGTAGTTGCCTTACATATCTTGAAACGTTAATATATGTGCATAACATTTACATAATATCACGTAATTGCCTTACATGTCTTGAAACGTTAACACATTTGCATAATATTTACATAAACTACTACTCACAGTGTTGGGATGCCGTGCCTGTTCCACTCGTAGTGTGCCCTGCACACATGGAAAACTCACACTTTAATTCATCTCAATTACATATCAAATTGCATTTCATTTTGCTTCATTTCGGTTGACTTAATGCATATTAAAACTACATCAAATAAACATTTCGACAATATTAGAGGACCCTACACGCAAAACGGAGCGACCCAACTTTTTCAGCATGGGCCGCACATGCGGCTGGGTTTCCCACACGTGCGGCGGTTGGTCCCGCACGTGCATCCCGCACGTGCCTTTTAGGCAGAATGCACACCCCACAATTCAGCATTTGTCGCACGTGCGGCAGTGACCCCCGCACGTGCGGCGATTTCACCTGTTGGGTTCGAAATTTGCAACAAATTTCCATTCTTTTAGGGGTGTTTTCAAGACTCTAAATTGACACTTCTAAGTGCTAAATCATGACTTAAAACATGTATAATTGAACATATAATACACCATCATTAATCTAACGCAACTTAAACTCATGAATTTGATTCAAACCAACATGAAAGTTTATCCACACATCATCATTCCTATCTTTATACACACATACTCAACTATACAAAGCATAGTATAAACATGGATATCACTTGATAAATAAGGAGAGGTTGATCTTAACTTCAATTAGATCCAACATAAACAAATAATAGGATTTCTATGCTAAACTTCAAGACACACTCACCCAAAAACTCCTAGTTCATTCTAGCTCATTACATTTAGATCATAAACAACTCTTCTTCACAATTAACAGAATAACTCTCATATAGATTAAATTTGACATACCTTAAGCTTGATCTCCTAATTAACCTCAATTCTTCCTTTTGACCCTTCTCTTTGCTCTCCTCTTCTCAACCCTTAGTCCCTCCACAAGATGCCTCACGTTTTTTATTCAAGCTCAAGAAGACTAAGTGTATAGATATTCATAACTAAGGGCATATAAGACAAAAATGAATCGTTTAATCATTCCAAAATTAAAATTTCACGAACATGCTTAAAATTATCTAAAAATTATACTGATCACGAATATCTTATCAATTTCAGGTAATTAAGCTGTTAAGACTTTCAAATTTCTAATTTAATATTTTAATGGAAACAGGTAGTTTTCTTAAAGAACAGATAGACATCTATAAACATGAATTTCACTTGCTTCTTCAAACTTTTTCACGGACTTTTTCAATATACGTTGAAGAGTACCAATCAAGGGCTGAAAATATAACAGAAATCATGTGCGAGGGTCGGGTTATTACATTGTTCCAGTACCGAAGAAGGATGGCAGAATTCGGGTATGTGTAGACTTCAGGGATTTGAACAGAGCCAGTCCGAAGGACGACTTTCCCTTGCCACACATTGATGAGTTGGTAGATTTCACTGTTGGGCATGCTTTGCTTTTGTTTATGGATGGCTTCTCAGGCTATAATCAGATAGTAATGGCACCCGAAGACCGAGAGAAGACTGCATTCACCACCCCGTGGGGTACATATTGCTACAAAGTAATGCCATTTGGGTTGAAGAATGCTGGAGCTACTTATCAACGGGCAGCGACCACAATATTGCACGATATGATCCACAAAGAGGTTGAGGTGTACGTGGACGACATGATTGTCAAATCCAAAGAAAGAGAAGGTCACTACACCGCCTTGCAAAAGTTTTTCCAAAGGATCAGAGAGTTTTGGCTGCGGTTGAATCCTCAGAAGTGTACATTCGGTGTTACAACGGAAAAAATGCTAGGGTTTCTGATTACGGAGAGGGACATCAAAGTCGACCCTTCCAAAATCAAGGCCATCTTAGAAATGCCACCACCAATGACTGAAAAAGAGGTGCGAGGCTTTCTGGGTAAAGTGCAATTCATAAGACGGTTTATTTCAAAATTAACCTTAACTTGTGAACCACTTTTTGGTCTCTTGAAGAAAGGAAAGAAATTCCAATGGGACGGCCGATGTCAAGCAGCTTTTGAACAGATTAAAGAATATTTACAAAACCCACCCGTGTTGTCACCACCGGAGCCAGGGAAACCGTTGATATTGTACCTTTCAATAACTGAGACTACGATGGGCTGTATGCTCACACAAGAACCAGAGGATAAGGTGGAGAGGGCCATCTACTATCTGAGCAAGAAGATGTTGGATTACGAGACCCGCTACACTCCGCTGGAGAAGGCTTGCTTAGCTTTGGTATGGGCTACCAGGAAGCTGCGGCACTACCTACTAGCTCACTCCGTAATGCTGGTTTCACGACTCGATCCCATCAAATATCTTTTTGAGAAACCGGCACTTACGGGTAGGCTAGCTCGTTGGCTGCTGTTGCTTTATGAATTTGATCTAAAGTATGTGACACGCAAGTCCGTAAAAGGGAGAGCAGTAGCGGAGTTCCTTGCCGACCACCCGGTTGAAGGGGATGAAGCAGTTGAGTACCTATTCCCAGATGAAGCCATTTTGCACGTCGAAGATGAAACTTGGACGATGTACTTTGACGGAGCGTCAAACCAGTACGGGTATGGGATAGGGGTGTTGTTGATAGCGCCCAACAATTCCTGTATCCCTTTAGCATTCAAGCTCCGGTTCAAAGTCTCAAACAACGAAGCGGAATACGAGGCATGTATTGCCGGCTTAGAAGCGGCTCTAGAACTAAGGGCAAAACGATTGGACGTCATTGGGGACTCGAACCTTGTTGTATCTCAAGCAAAAGGAGATTGGAAGGTCAAAGAAGAGAAGATGATAATTTATCACCAGACCTTGGATTTGTTGATTCCTCGGTTCGAAAAGCTAAACTTCACTCATCTAGTAAGAGAGAACAATAGGTTCGCAGATTCACTAGCAACTCTATCTTCCATGATAGACATCCCGTCCAAAGTCCGGATGCGTCCAGTCATCATTGACCAGAGGTTTGTGCCAGCGTACGAGTCGATTTCAGCCATAGATGAGGCTCAGGATGAGAACCCCTGGTATTACGACATATGGAACTTCTTGGAGAAGGAGGTGTATCCACCAGGGGCAAATGCCAAAGATAAAAGGGCAATCAAGAGAATGGCTGTTCAGTTCATCATCTGCAGGGGTAAGCTGTACAAGAGAGGTCATCTGGGAATGCATAAGCTGTGTGTAGAAGTCGAGGAGTCGGCGCTGATGGAGGCCATCCATGGAGGAGAATGTGGTGCACATATGAATGGGGTAATCTTTGGCGTGGAAGATCCTCGAGCGGGTTATTATTGGTCCACCATGGAGGAGGATTATATTGGCTTTGTTCGACGATGCCATAAATGCGATTCATGCAAATCGCATGAACATCCGCCATCAAACTATACAACATGACCGCCATGGCCATTCTCGGTATGGGGAATCGATGTGATCGGGTCATTACTCCAAAGGGGTCGAATGGGCTGAGTTCATCCTCGTCGCGATAGATTATTTTAAAAGTGGGTTGAGGCCCAATCTTATGCGTATTGAAGGCTTCACATGTCGCGAAGTTTATCAGAATAACATCATCTGTCGCTATGGAGTCGAGCGAGATTATTTCAGATAATGGTTCCCACTTCAAGAAGGAAGTGATTGATTTGTTGGAGAAATACAATGTGGCTTTTCATAAGTCATCCACATACCGCAGACCAGCGGAGCGATTGAGGCCGCCAACAAGAACATCAAACACATATTGCGAAGATGGTGGAAACCTCACCGGATTAGCCAGATAAGTTCCTAAGCTCTGTGGGACTCTGGGACTTCAATTAGAACTTCTACTAGGGCGACTCAGGTATTCATTAGTCTATGGAATGGAGGCGTCCTACCTATCGAGATCGAGGTTCGTCATTACGAATATTGGTGAGTGCCAAATAGCCAAGCGATTGGCGAAGCGGGTTTGAGGAACTCATGCTCTTCGATGAGAGAAGAAAAGCACTGTACCATGTTGAGGTTATCGGTCTTGAATACTCGACTTTCAACAAGAAGGTTAAGTCCAGGAATCTAAAGGAAGGAGATTTGGTGCTCAAAGACAACCGAGCTCCCATCCAAGACCCAAGGGGCAAGTTCAGACCCAATTGGACGGGTCCCTACATCATCAAAGCTATCTCGTCAGATGGAGCTATGGTTCTGATGGACCTAGATGGCCTGGAGTTCTCACAACCGATCAACATGGACAAGTTGAAGAAATATTACCCTTGAGAAGCTTGCTAGGCCGAAAACCCGAAGGGCGACCTAGGCAAAAATTAGAGCACAGAAAATTAGAAAATAGAAAAACTGAGCTCGCAAGGTTGAAAACCCGCAAAGGGCGACCTTGGCAAAAGTTAGAGCGTAAAAGGAGAGTGAAAATACTCGAGTGAACCTAAGCCGAACTACGTAAGGCTTGATTCCCATCTTTGGGATACGTAGGCAACTTCATCCTGAAGTTCAGCCACAAACTTTTCCCGATCAACTTTGTCCATTTGATCATCTCAGTTATCTTTGTCAATCAGCATTCATCGTGATCTCCGATGCAGTGCTTTTCAGACTAGGGGCAACTTTCCGTTGTCGTGCAGTACTGCGGTGCTATTCAGACTAGGGACAACTTTCCAGTTACTGGGATTCAGGATTGTACATCTCAGTGACAAATTTTAGGCATGTTCAGTTCTGATCCATATCGAAAATGGTTTTGAAAAGTTTTAATAAAAGTTGACTTTTGTTCAAATTAATCTTTTTACAACTAAGACCATTTTTAGACCAAAGCGGAAAATTTTCAGTACCACAATCTTCAATTTCATTAATTTCAATACAGAGTTCTCCTGCTCTTACATACAATTGAAGTTGCTTTTTATTACAATCATAAGGAAAGACTTGAAAGTTCTAATAAAGCAATAGACCCGGGGCATAGTCAAGCCAGGTGCCCCTGCGCCCCCTCCCAAAGCTGGTCGAAGTCTCTGATACCAATCTAGGCCCATTCTGCGCCTCTTCATTGAGCCAATCCCAACACTCATCAGACAAAGTACAATTGAAAATGGGAGCAGGGGCTAGGAGCTCTCTGGTTCTCCATGCTGTAGCATATCGGGCAAGCTGTGTGCCTCAGATCGGGAATGCAGCTGGGTACTCTATCTCTTCTGGTGGACAAGTCTGGTCATGACCGAATTGATGTCGGATCCGGAATGGAAAATAGAAGATACAGTGAGTCAAGCCAATCAGCTGAATCCCAGGTTAGCGAGTCATACCGTAGCTTATTGCTGGTAGATTGAGCCAAGGACATCGCCAAGCAATGCGATCCGCGGACAAGCTACACATCCAGTCGAACCACCAACCCTCATCAAGGGCATCGACTAGGCGTTGCCTAAAGAAGTAACCACGGGCTGAGTATGTTGGGCAAGAGTCCACAACCTACAACTTGTCCATCAACCATATCTGGGAAAGGATGAAGAATGAGAGAATGAAGAATAGAGAGGTGTACGATGAGAGAAAAGTAAGAAAAGGGTTTTGTGAGAAAACCGAGCTTGAGAGCCGAGTGACGTGAGCAATACATATGAGAGATTGGGTAGGAAACTTTACCTGCAGTAGTAGTGGACTCCCCGCAAATTTGGTTGCTTTGCGACGATAGAAAGCATCCAAACCCGTCAACGTCTCAGCCAGAGTCATGATAATGCAACTCTTACCCTCCTTCAAACCTTGGGTAACTTCAATCGATCAGACGCTAGATCCTCCAGAACCCGAGGCAAGTAAGAAATGAGATAGCATACACAAACAAAGTGCGTGTTGCCGAAAACCTTGCCAATGACGGTCGTCGCGGTCACCAGTCTTAGAAAAACGGCAAACCAAACTCGGAATATCCAACATTCCATCACAAATCAGAGATCGAGCATCAGGTACGGAGAACCCACACATTTGTCCTACGGCTTGGGCATGGCCAAAACGGGGTTGGAGCAGGATCTCTTCATTGCGCTCAGACTCCATTAAGACTTGAAAATCTTCAAAGGTGGGACATACCTCTTGCCCGCCAAAGCTAAAAACATGTGTCACCGGATTCCAAAACCTTGCCGCGGCATGGAGAAATGGAAAGTGCATGAGTGCGACCCAAAGTGAATAGTGCGTTTATCACGAAACCCCGAAATTTAGCTTTTCCAAGCCATCCAAGTTGTTAATCAAATTTGCAAGATTTTGGGCAAGAAATTCTTCCATTTAGAGTAAATCGATGGAAATGAGAAAAACTACTGGTGGGGCCTTTTGTAGGGATAAGGTTGAATGAAGGGCGGTGTCGACGTTCTTTGGTTTCTTCCATTTTGGCGGCCGGCCAAGTATGGTGCCGACCGCCATTCTTGTTGGTGGTGGACTCTTCTCATGACCGGTGGCTTTTCCCTGCGGCCGGTGGTCTTCCCCTTGGTTCCCTGAGTTGTTTATGCTCAGAAGTTGGGGAATCCCACCATTTCCAATGCCCTCCAGTGATCAATTCTTGCGGGGCCGTGCCCATTTGCTTATCGAGTTGTTGTACATTTGCTTATCGAGTTGTATTTCACTCTCTTTAAGTCTTCGATTTGCTTATCGAGTTGTTGTACATTTGCTTATCGAGTTGTATTTCACTCTCTTTAAGTCTTTGATTTGCTTATCGAGTTGTTGTACATTTGCTTATCGAGTTGTATTTCACTCTCTTTAAGTCTTCGATTTGCTTATCGAGTTGTACTCGCACTTGGTTGGTTATGTCGAGTTCCTCTTCTTTGTTTATCGAGTTATAAGTCGGTTCGCTACCTGATTATTACGATGCAAGTGCTTAATTTTCAATTGAATTTCAATTTCATTCACATTGTTATGTGATGCCTTGCGATGCGATGCATAGAAAGCACAAATATAACACCTTTTTGAACAAATAGCTGTTTCATTTCCGTCATGTGTTTTGCAAAATATGCAATTTTGAGAGGAAAAGTAAAACCTGCCTGAGGCAGTGCAATGTACTTGAACTACCAGTAAAAAAGGAAAAGTAAGCGAAGAAGAGTAGGCGTGAGCATCGGGATTGATACTGGTAACCCCTCCCCTTGCGGTCGACGCACCTCCCGCACCCTTGTTCGAGTCAATTGTTTGGTGTGACACCTTCATTATTCAAGATGGTGCGAAGAAGCGCACTTTTAAAACATTGGTAGGCTTTCGAGTTGACCTCAGGCCATATCTCTTTGAGCGACGCTCCGTATGTGCGAGGAACATCCCTTCCCGTATCCTTTTGCATCTTGTGAGCTCCACAACATACTTCAATTGTATTGTGTTGCAGTGCTTTGCATTACACGCCTCAGGTTTCTATACGCATTGCCTGCGTAGACCGCATGCTTTACTTGCATGTGTTCAGGTTTCTTTTTATACACATTGCTTGCGTAGACCGCATGCTTTACTTACATGTATTCAAGTTCTTTTCTTATATCATTATTTGCGTAGACCGCACGCTTTACTTGCGTAGACCGCATGTTTTATCATTACTTGCGTAGACTGCACGCTTTACTTGCGTAGACCGCATGTTTTATCATTACTTGCGTAGACCGCATGCTTTACTTGCGTGGACCGCATGTTTTATCATTACTTGCGTAGACCGCATGATTTACTTGTGTAGACCGCATGTTTGTAATCAGTATCATTACTTGTATCAACCGCATGTTTTATTTGCGTAGACTACATGCTTTACTTGCGTAGACCGCATGTTCGTAATCAATATCATTACTTGCGTAGACCGCATGTCTCGTTTGCGTAGATCGCATGTGTTGCTTGCGTAGACCGCATGCTTGTGTTCAACTTCATTGCTTGCGAAGACTGCATACTTATGTTCAAATCCATCGATTGCGTGAACCGCATACTTCACTTGCACGTGTTCAATATTCATTGCTTGCGTAGACTGCATCCTTTACGTATATGTGATTGTACCTTCACGACATGGTCATACCTCCCACTTAGTTTGTGTTGTCACACATTGTCAATTGCATTATGTGCATGTTACTAATAAAATCATACCTGTTAAGTTTGTTTCCTTTGCAGGCACGATATTGTATGTACGGGTCATTTGCGGCTGGTGGAACCAGGCAAACCGAATAGGTATTGTATTCTCCGGGTAAGACGTATTGAGAATTGCATAATTCTCTTACATCCTTTCTGCATTGTAGTGTAGTTTGGTGTATGCTAGCTTAAAACTGTTGCATGTGTGCTTCGTTACAACTTTCTGTGCATGATCATCAGTTATGCTCGGCTTCTTGCATTGTCTTGCATTCTGCCCCCGCCTTCGGGCGCATATCTTTGTCTGTGGCTGGTTGCCTTGTCCAAGTCTTCAGCCTTGTCAAAAATGGGTTGTCTCTGGGCTTTGACATTCACTCCCGTCATTGTTATGACTTCCGAGTTTTGTCAAAGAGGGGCAACTGTAGACACCCCATTTTTGACCGTCCTCAAGGCTTGGACGTCACCACTTGAACACTCAGTGATCCTCTTTGTTTGTGTTTGTCTTGAGTTCCCAAAGGTCTTGGCTACGCGCCTTGCCTCAGGATCTCCCAACTCAACTGTTCCATGTTTGGTTTTGGCACCAAACACTTGTGTTTTTTCCTTGAAGGGCAGGGAATGGCTTGTTGGCCATCCCCACATCCCACCGGCCATGGTTTCTTAAAACCAATGGCCGATCGGCACTATATTTGGCCGACCGGCACTTTATTTTTCCGGCGACCTCTTTTGCTGGCCGGTGTGACTCCTTTGCACCCTTGAGGCATGGTACATGCCAACTGTGCTAGCTGGAATGCACCATCACTCCTCCCTGTGCAGTTTTTGGCTGGTGTGAACCTTTGAACCCCCTTTCCTTCTAGAAGCTTGAACCCTTTGGCCAAGCTTCTTGGGAAAGCTTGGCCAGCTGTATTAGCTTCTCCAAGAAGCCAAGAACCTTTTGCACCCTTTGCCCCTTTCATCTAACTTCTTGGAGAAGCCTAGAACCTTGGCCTTTGCCTATATAAGCACTCATCCTCTCCCTTTGTTAAGGGTTAGAGCTTTTGAATCAAAAAACCAGAGCTTCTATATCTATACATCTGATATATCATCCTCTCTCTCTATATCTCCCTCTCTCTCATCCTTAGGGTGTGTTTGGAAGCCTAAAAGTGCATTTTGACCTTACTTTTGCACTAACACACACCATTACACCTTGCTCTGAGATTGAGAGGCATTGAGGGTTGTTTGTTGAGATTTTGGACTGATTTTGATCAGTAGAGGGTGGCTGGATCATCTGTTCTTCAAGGGTTCTTCAAGGGTGAGACATTTGCTTTAGTTTCCCCAATCTTACACTAGTTTTCTACCTTTCTTGCATGCTGATTTAAGCTTTGTGTATAACATAAAAAAGTCTTGTATTTTCATGCTTAACATCTTTCATTAAGGGTGTTTTGGCATTGGGGGGTCAAACTTTCCCTTCTTAGGCCTCTTTTGGCCTATTTTGGTGCCCTTTTCTTTAAGCTTTGTTTACTTTGTTGTGTTGGTCTTCTCACCACTGAAATCTAGTGGATTTTCAGTGGTGATGAAGTGATTTTGAAGTCTTGTGTAGGGGAGGGACACCCCTCTCCCCTTTGTCCTTCTTTTACCTTTGTTTTTGGCTTAAAGGGCAACATGCATGCTTGGTTGTTTTTGGTCCCATCTCAGAGGTTTTTGGGTGTCTTTTAGTCATGTTATATCTCTGTCTTTGGTTGGATTTGTAGCCCTTAGCATGCATCTTATACTTGCTTTGTAATTCATTATCTTGCCTAGAAATGTGCCATGTGTTTAGCCTAGTGTATCTTCATGATTTGGCTTAGCTTATTGAAGCTTTTGGTCATGATTTGTCATGCTTTAGGTCATTTGGCCACCGTTTTTGTCATGTTTGACATGCTTTATATAGCTCCTTTGCATTCTAGAATTTTGGCCTTGAGTGAGTGAGTCATTAGCATGCTTTGGTTAGGTTGTTTAAATGATTTGGAGTCACTTCTTATGCTATTTCAGTCCCTATATCATGCTTGTATGATAGCATTTATCATCCCTTTCATGCCTTGAGGTGTTGTAGTTTTGTGCCTTGAAATGGGCATTGTGCATGCTTGTATGTTTAAGTCACTTGGGTTGCCATTCATGAGGGTTTTGGGGCGTGTTTTAATGCATTAAAACTCTGTTTTTGGTTGTTTCATTCATACCATGTGTGGTCATGTTAGTTGTGGTAGAAGGCTTCTTTTTATGCCTTAGCCTTATGCTCTTTGGTGTGCAAGTTTGCATGAGTATTTGCCCATCATTCCATCACTTTTGGCCACTGTTTTGGGGTGTGGCTGAAGGTCCTCCATCTTAGTGTAAGTCCATGGATCATATATTTACATCTTGTAGTATGCTCATGACATTGCATGTTGTGGTATCCTTATGGTTTGTGCATTGTTGCATGCCCACCTGTTTACATACTTGCCTATCTAGTGTGCATTGTAGTGTTGCTTGTGGTGTTGCATGCTAATGGCATTACCATATTGTTTGCATGATAGTTTGCATTGCATCACATTTGACATGTTTTGCATCTTAGCTTCTTGTTGCATTTTTGAGCCATGTTTGCACAACATGCATTGCATTGCTTGGTTTGGGGTGTCAAACCTAGTGTGAGGGTGAGAGGTGTTCATACTGCAAGTGATGAAACACATCTCAACCCTCGGTCACCAAGGCCCTTGACTTTGACATGATAGGGTCTTGGTTCTCATTTGTGTGTTGCATGCATTTTACATTGAATGGCAAGTTTGGTCCCTTAGGCTATCATGCACAATTGATGGCCCAAGGATCAAGGACCATGCTCCCCTGAGTTCAACACATGATAGGGAACATGACCATGCTTACATGTGCTTGAAATTCTATGCCATGCACTACCTGTCCTCTGTTGCTGTCAAAACTGTTTTCTGCAAGAAGTTTTTGCCGACCAGCAACATTTAGTCCCGACTGGCCATTAGCGAATGGCCGATAACTTCATCAGCAGCCGACGGCATTTTACCATGGCCGGTGGTCATTTCACTTAGCCGGTGGTGTTCTGCAGTGCTCATTGAAGATACCCTGGGACTTTGGCAGTTTTCAGAGAAGCAAGGCAGTGAAAACAAAGGCAGTAGTGCTATGGCAACGGGTTTTCGGGCAAGAGGGATCGAGCATGCATCATTCGCGCATTCCAAGGCGGGGCTGTGGCCTTTTCTCTTCTGCATTTATTTTGTTAAGTAATTAGAAGTTTTGTAATATTTAATTAATTCAGTATTATTTGTTCAGACTGTAATATTTATTCGGACCCTCCGAGCGAGGGTAATTGTGTAATAAGTATGGGTGCGTGTGTGTATGTCTTCCAACCCCACATCTTTCTTCCCTTTTATTTACTTGCTTTCAATGGTTAGTATTAGGGCATATTTAAATTAACATACCTTATGCTATGCATGCGTGCATCCATACATTTGCTTTACATACATCGGGCTCGGCACATCATGCTAATTGCACTTGTATTTCAATTCCAAGTTGAATACTTGTTAATTGCAGCATTTCACATGCCATCTTTAGGATAGCCGAGCCTACTATAGTTGCATTTTGCATGTGTTGCATTAGCCATCTTAACATGAACTAGGATCATGCATATGATTACCAACTAGTTTCCGTTTTGGCTTGGAGTACTAGGTAAGCTTTTATGCTTTAGCATATCGCATGCGTGTGAATGTTGCCATAATAGCATGATTACCATGAGGCTAGCTGCTTATGTGATATAACTGCTTGAATGCCTGTGGATGGAGGTCAAATTACCTAAATTGGAATAATGCATTAAAATTGGGAGTTTTAAGCCCACTAGTTAGTGGCAAAACCATCTTTTTTAAAGTCCACTTGAGGGTGGCAAAATCTGCATTTTAGCCTACTTGCGAGTAGCAAACCCTTTTCAAAACAAACATGAAATGTTTTGTTCCAATTGAGGCGATTTGGTCTATACTTGTTTGCTGTGCGCATAACGTAGTAATTCTAGGCTAATAACCGGAATAAGAGCACATAACGTTTTCAAAAACGGATATCACAGTTAGTAGAGGCCGGTCTTCAGATCGGGCAAGAGGGGGTGCTCATAGCTGACCTTCCCCAATCGTACCCAAGCTCCCGAGCCGAAGCAACTTTGGTGATGACGGACACGTGGCCTTTGGCACCGAGTCAGGGTTTCCTAAATTTCCCCATTTAAAAAATATTTAGGTGGCGACTCTGTATCTAGCAAAGCAGTCCATGTTTGGCACTTCTTTCAAAATTCGTTTTTTCTCAAAACGATTTGCCAGATTTGGACTCTTTAGTTCAGGTTTAAAACCGTGACACAAATCGAGTCCGAACTGTAGCGAGGTCCCCCGCGGGCGTTGTTACAATATGTTGAAATTTCCAATGTCTTTATTATTCGTCGAAACAAGGGACGGGGTTGTATATGTGCATATAAATATGTATCATCTGATGCACTGTTTGTGATCCTGGCATGATAGTGGTCACACAATGGATATAGTTTCTTTTTATTTTATGTTATTTTATAATATGTAATGCTTCCGTTCAGGCCCCATATGTCGGTACACCAAATTTTATGTTTGTTTTTGAAGTAGTCATGCCCAAACTTCTAGGGGTGAGTTTGGGGTGTGACAATTTAATTGGTTCAATGTTCTAATTAATGTATTAATACAAGATAACTATATATATAGAACATTAAGCTCATTTGAGCTCATTCTTGAGCCTTTCTTGAGTGCAAAAATCTAAAATCATATTCTAGAGAGAGAGTGAACTCCATCTTAGAGAGAGAAAGTGTAGAATTTAAAAGAGAACTTGAAGATCATTGATTGTAAACTCAACATTGTGTAAGAACAAGTGTATTTGAAGACTGTAGGTAAGAATTCAAACCCCTCCCCCCCTCCCAATCTATGAATCTAAGTTATCAAACATGAAGATTATGTGTTTAAATGTGTAAATTGAGCTTAGAATGAAGAATTGGGTTGTAATTCATACACGCATGCATACTTGAGTATTAAATCATCATTTTTATCATGAACTTCATCATTTGTGTTGAATTTGGAGCACGAAATGTACATGCATGTATGTTTTACCAAGTTTTGAGAGTGAATTCCATGTTGATAAAGTCTTAGAAGAAAATTGGAGAAGGATTTTACATGCATGCATAAACATAAAGAGTTTTGCCATGTTGAGTTTAATTTTGAGCATTTAAGTTGTTATTGTAAGTTATTCGGTACATGCATGTGTAATTCATCATATTTTAAAGTTTAAATTCATGTTTTGAAAGGGATTTGTCTAATGTATGGAGCTTTTGAGCTCAATTTTGTTTAAACCCATGGAGTTAGAGAAAAATGGTTTATAAAACTTACATGCATAGAAGTTTGAACTCAGTTTTGGTTAAATTCTTGAGAATTGGAGTAATTAATTTATGAAAGAGCATGTATATGAGTTTCTAGCATGTATCCAAGTTTTTTTGAACAAGCCATGCATGATTTTTGCCATTAAATTTGCATTTGGAAGCTCAAAACTCTGTTTTGAAAACCCAGAAAATTTGCAGACTGCTCGAGCGAACATTTCGAGCATCCAGTAGTTTTGTAGTCTATTATTGACCGCTCGAGCGACCACTTGCTGGCTTGAGCGAACCCTTTGTGTATTGTTGGACCGCTCAAGCCCTCGAGCATAGGAGTTGTGGCTTGAGTGTAGAATGAGACCATCCAAGATGCTTTGCGAGTAGCGGTCGCTCAAGCAACCAAATGTGCGCTCGAGCGATCAAGCCACCTTCAACATATTTTCAAAAGACATTTTGTGTTCATATTTTTTTTCCCATCCTTTTTCTGAGCATATTTAGGTGTGAATTATGAGTGATTAAAGAATTTTAAGCTAAGAAATGACATGAGTAATTGAATTAGAAAATATGAGACAAATCCGAGAATGTGATTCATATGTACAAATTATGAGAAATTGACTGAATAAGAAACCAATGTAAAAAAAAGCAATGTAAAGAAAGCTATGTCGTAATGGCCAAGTGCATGTGTAATGATCAGATATGTTTGTGTTATGTACTTTTGTGTTTGTAAGTCAATGTTCGAAAATTGATTGACTGTTTTCGGAAGCCCACTGTGAGTAACGTTATCGTAAAGATATGTTCATATGAATTATGTTCCAAATGTGATTTGATAAGTAATGATTTCTGAAATGATATTTGTTTATGTGAATGAATGTCTTATGTTTGAAATCTATTATGGCATCCATAGATAGTCCCAAGTCATTGGAGACGGCATGTTAATGTGGGTCCATGACATATATATGATTACGAGATCTCGTTAGCCACCTGTCAAAGTGGTGATGTGTTTATTCGGTATCTAGAACCGATTACTCTAGTCAGATGACGATGAGATATGTTTTATTGGATGTGCCACTATTATGTTCAAATATGAGAATTGATTATGTTATAATATGTTTTATGAATATGATATGTTCAGAATTTGCTCAGTAACCTCTTTACATTAATGTTATTAATTGGGTGTTAGCTCACTGTGTGTATATAGGTGAGCGTTCTAGAGATCGGGCCTAAAGACTTTTGTCTACACTTCTGTTTTGTAAAGCCAACCATTGCGTCTCCCGTGAAGATTCTGAATTTGTCTTGTGTTCAAGGCCTTGTGATTGACTTAACTTTTGTTTTCTTTGTTAAGGTTTAAGACAAGTCTTTGTATATGGGGTTTAATCCCTTCTTGCTTTGACTATAATGTGTGTGGGTATAATGTAAGAATGATTTTTGGATACGTATATAAATTTTTAAATTTTTTATTTTATATAAGTCTGCACAGCTCATTGGACGATTATATTTTTGTTATTTGCTTCCATTAGCCCTTATTTTGTGATTTTGTTTCAGATGCCGTAGATAATCTTAGGATTACTGGCCGGTTATGACGCTAAACTCATAGGGGCGGGTTTGGGTCATGACACTCATGGTGTCGATCCTAGCTCCTTCTGACGTCGACCCTAGCAGAGGGTGTCAACCATTGTTCTTCCTAGTATCGACCCTTCATTAAGAAAAATATTTCCAAAACATTTCCAAACCTTTCAAGTTTCAATCAAAACACAAGATTAACTCCAAACAACATTAGATTAAGATCATTAGAGCATAAAACAAATATCAAATGAATTTTTCTTGGAATTTTGAATCTTAAATCATTAGAGACTAAAAGGTACACAACTTTTAAACATATAAGAACTTCCTTTAATGATATATTTGTGATATACGAATGATAAACATTTATTAAATTGTTAGTAAAATTTTTGTTAGGCTTAGATCGATAGAGCCTCAACCAAAATTTTACCAAACAACGCAATGATCAAGCAATTGTGTTGAGATTCTATGCCTTGAAATTTCATCGATTTCTTGGAGTAAAAATAATGGCAATATAAACAAGAAAAAAAAAAGAAAGAGAAAAGAAGAAGATGATGATGTAAATAATTGAATGAACAATCAAATACAAGTAAAGTACATTAAGACTACTCCTGTGTAGATTAGATCTACTACTAGGATAGAAAAGAAATAGAAATCAAGTCATGTATTGATTTGTTGGTGATCTTTTACATTAGAGCCATCAATGGCAATTTATACAAGAAAAAATGTAGGAAAAAATTTTTATTAACCATCATCTAACTGCTCATATAACTTTCATCTTCTTACATTGCCACTTGTCCTTCATCCCTTGAATTTTCAAAACTTTACTTAATTTCTCTTAACTTTCAAGATTTTGTTGCATAATCATAATAATAATAATAATAATAATAATAATAATAATAATAATAATAATAATAATAAGTAATAGAAAGTTTAAACATATTTATAATTGACTGAAATTTTATTTATGGTGCAAATAATGCCCCCAAAACTCTTTGAGAATGAGTATTCAAATTCTTGAAAAGTTGTATGAACATAAATATATAATATAAACTATGAAAATTATAATCGATTGGCTATATGTATAGTTTTTTGTTATTGTGGCCACATTGAAATACTCCCCCATTAGGGGTGTAAATCTAGCTCAGCCCGACCTATGTCGGGCCTCGCGGGCTCCCACCAAAACTCAGGCCAAGCCAAATCGACCCACGAGCCAAAAAAATTAGGCCCAGACCCAAGCCCAGGCCCAGGGGTATTTGGGCCTTGGGCTTGGGTGGGTTTGACTATTTTATTTTTTTTAAAAAAAATTTCCTACCAAAATTTTATTATTTTCCACTAAAAAAGACATTAGGCCTCGGGCAGGCCAAGTCTTGAGTGGGCCTTAAGCGGACCGATGGGCTGGGGCATGGGCCGGGCCAGGCGGACCGAGTCGGGCTTCAAAATGATGGCCTAAGCCTAGGCCTAGGGGTTCGGGTTGGGCTCAGGCCTGGACCCAAACAGGCCTAAACCGGGGGGCGGGGTGCCCACCTCGGGCCGAGGGACATTTTTAGACTCCTATCCCCAATTACTATTATATAAAAAATAAAAATAAAATTTAGAATTTCTTTTTGTAAACCACTTCATCAAATTTAATTTTTGAGGTGAACCACAAAACCATTTTAATTGTTGGATGACAAAAATTATAATGTTAATTGACTTTAGAAAATTAAATTTTTTAACAAAATTAACAATGTCGAAAAATTCAAATTTATCAAATGTGGGTTGTTTGTCTTTTTTAGCCATGTTTGGCTTAAAATCATACCCCCTAATTAGATTTTTACTATCATTTTGTGATTTTTTTCATCAAATTTAACCATGTTTGGCTTAAAACCATGCCCTCTAATTGGATTTTCATCATCATTTTGTGATGGTTGTTCATCAAATTTAGCCATGTTTGGATTAAAATCATACTCTTCAATTGAATGTTCACCATCATTTTGTTATGGTTGTTCAACATTCTTTGACATATTTGACTTAAAACAATATCCTCCAATTGGATTAAAATGCTTAATAGCTTTTGGCAAAAGAAGTTGGTCTTCCTTTTCAATTAATGGCTTGAAAAATTGCCTCCCAGGCATGCCATTTTTAGAACTTAATTTTTCCTTGGCCATGATATTTGTGGAGAGAAAGTTTTGCTTGGAAAAGCCACCTAGAAACACATAAAATTTGTATTTTTTTAAGATTCTCTAATTTTTTACTCCAATGTTGAATTTCTCCATCAACTTGATAAAATTGACAACTGAGTTGATGAATTTTTTCTTAAAGTAATTTATATCTTGTTGCATCAAATAATATGGCGGTGATAAAATTATTTGAAATTTTTGCCAATCAAGATAATTAACTTCTTCTTGTAGAGCCGAAATTTCACTCTTGCGCCAATAAATTTCATCCTCACAACGCTGAATTATTCTTTCCATATTATTTGTCATGCCATTATGTTGGCAATAGACGGTAGAATCATTGCCATAATATTGACAATCATTATACATGGAAGATGAGGCATTCCAATAATAATTCATAGTTTTTGGAACATTGCCACTCCATTGGCAGTTCGCATCCATGGGTGCACAAGATGAAAATATGCCTCTTGATGGCATAATTTCTTGATATTTTGTTTGTATCATTTTTTTTTTCCTTCAAGTTAGAATGATGTCCCATTGAGCGTGTCAAAAATTATTAGTAAAATTTTTCTTAGGCTTAGATCGATAGAGCCTTAACCAAAAGTTCGCCAAACAACACAATGATCAAGCAATTGTATTGAGATTCTATGACTTGAAATTTCAAGGACTTCCTTGGAGTAAAAATAATGGTAATATAAACAAGAAAAAAAGAAAAAGAAAAGAAGAAGCTGATGATGTAAATGATTGAATGAACAATCAAATACAAGTAAAGTACATTAACACTATGTAAACATAAATTTCAGAACATAAACCTTACACTTCGGATCATTTACCATGTGTATTATCAAGAAATCAAGACAAAATGACATACTTGAATCCATTGATGAACGGTTAAACGGAAGCGTGATTATCAATAAACTCTTTGTTATTGATTATGTTATTGCCTTCTAATCCTTTCCCCTTTGGTGCCTTATGTTTCTCCTTGAAATGATTTAGAAAAATGGCAGTGTTCTTTTTTTCCACTTGGGAAGGAATAGGGACCATAACCTTTTAAAGGTTGTAATTGGTTTTCAAAACTGAAAGGTTGTGGAAGTTCAAAATGAATGAAAACCAACTTTAACCAATATGTTTTAATTTCTATTTCTGCCTCTCATAGAAATAGAAATTATACAACTAGTATCTACACATTAGGTTCATAACACATATACCCTTAAGCCTATTAACTAAATTGAATCACTTAAATTGTAGGCTTCTTATAAATGATAACACAACATTTAATTATGTGGTCCCATTGAGACATTATCTAACAATCTTCCACTGGACCACATATGTATCCTAAAAAATGTGTTTAACTTTAGTGAGCTCAGAAATTTGTTATCATAACTTGAGGGTATCCAAACAATCTTGTCCATTAACTATATTAATATAGGATCAAAGCGGTCTTCGTTACATCAATCGTAACTCGACCCACCAATGGTCACGTATACTAATACAACTAAATGACATAGATCAATCATGGATGCGTAGCATGGAAATTACATGTGATGTGATCCATACATGCCTATTTCCAACTGGTCCTACTTAACTTTATTGAGATCATTACTTCACAATACGTAACAGAGCGTAATAAACTGAATATTTCATTTCTGCAGAAATTAATCTAATTACATAGATAAAACTCAAGGCTGACATAAAGCAGTAATATAAATACAAACTCCTACTAAACCAGAATGTTCTCAAATAGAACAACACCCATCGAAAGCAAGGTGCTCATGAAAGACCTTGGGTGGTAGTCCCTTCGTAAGTGGATCCGCTATCATGGAGTTTGTCCCAATGTGCTCTATGGAAATTTGTCCACTCTGCACTCTTTCTTTTACAACTAGGAACTTGATATCAATATGCTTTGATTTTGTCGAGCTCCTGTTGTTATTAGAATATAAAACTACAGACTTATTGTCACAATATAACTTAAGTGGTCTTTCAGTGCCTTCCAAAATACGCAACCCAGTGATAAAATTCCACAGCCATATCCCTTGGTTTCATACGGACAACATCTCAAGATACCTAGCACAACATTAATACCAAGTCTTTGGGTAGTGATATTAACTGTAAGTGGTATTCTTGTTGTAATGATCAAACATTGATAATAAGTTATGTCAAATAACAAATCTATCTTTTGATGGATTTATTATTCACATTAGGTTTTCTTGACAATTGGCACATGTTTATTACCACAAAATGTGTGTGTAATTCTGCCAAGTCTTAATCATGTCTTTGGACCGATAAATACCCGCATGAGATACACAGACATGAACATCAAAACATTCCATATAAAACAATCTAGACAAGAGAGATCACTTTTGTGACATCTTGTTTGAATTGACTTATATTGAGAATGTTAGAAAATTAAATTTCTGTAGACGTTGTATGAAATTACATTAAATTTAAAGATTTCTAAATTTGTGACCCCGTATATATTATATAATCTGCAGCAATCCCAATTATATACATACATATATAAATAGAATTGACGGGTCCAAAAACAAATAGTTTTTTTTTTTTTTTATGATGTTCAAAATTAAACCGATCAAATCGCAAGATATATTTATATATATATATATATAAATACATGATGTTCATCCATTTGAGAGAAAAAAAAAAACTGCCCACCGAATCATTTTACAATTCCAGAAAACAGATTGCCATTTTTACAGAACAAAACAGGAAAAAATAGAATTTACATCCATAAGAAAATTCAGAATCTGATTCCAGGAAACTAAATAGAATGAATAAAGCATATCAATTCTGATAAGACACATAATATCGGCTCGATACCAATTGTAAACATAAATTTCAGAACATAAACCTTACACTTCGGATCATTTACCATGTGTATTATCAAGAAATCAAGACAAAATGACATACCTGAATCCATTGATGAACGGTTAAACGAAAGCGTGATTATCAATAAACTCTTTGTTATTGATTATGTTATTGCCTTCTAATCCTTTCCCCTTTGGTGCCTTATGTTTCTCCTTAAGAGGATTTAGAAAAATGACAGTGTTCTTTTTTTCCACTTGGGAAGGAATAGGGACCATAACCTTTTAAAGGTTGTAATTGGTTTTCAAAACTGAAAGGTTGTGGAAGTTCAAAAAGAATGAAAACTAACTTTAACCAATATGTTTTAATTTCTATTTCTGCCTCTCATAGAAATAGAAATTATACAACTAATATCTACACATTAGGTCCATAACACATATACCCTTAAGCCTATTAACTAAATTGAATCACTTAAATTGTAGGCTTCTTATAAATGATAACACCACATTTAATTATGTGGTCCCATTAAGACATTATCTAACACACTATTCATATCTAAGTTTAAACTACTCCTATGTAGATTAGATCTACTCCTAGGATGGAAAAGAAATAGAAATCAAGTCATGTATTGATTTGTTGGTGATCTTTTACATTAGAGCTGTCAATGACAATTTATACAAAAAAAAAAAAATGTAGGAAAAAACTTCTATTAACCCCCATCTAACCACCCATGGAACTTCCATCTTCTTACAGTGCCAGTTGTCCTCTATTCATTGAATCTTCAAAACTTAACTTAACTTCTCTTACCTTTCAAGATTTTCCTGCATAATAATAATAATAATAATAATAATAATAATAATAATAATAATAATAAGTAATAGAAAATTTAAACCTATTAATAATCAATAGAAATTTTATTTATGGTGCAAACAAGAATCCTTATATAACACGAAATCATTATATTGATAAAATCAAAGAATATTAGCAATTCAAATTGAATGTTTATCATATATATCATATTAATTTTGTGTAAAATAATATCAAGCAAATATAACAATAAAACACAATTAATAGACATCATTAAAATCAAGAGTTAGGACTAACACATTTTTAGAAGGATTTTGTTAACATGAATGCTATAAGAGCATTTGTTAAAAAGTTTTTGCACTTATTAAGAATTTTAAATTGATGTGTTGATGTAAAAAAGAGGAATACATTCTTTTACGTATAAACTCCTCTTTAGTCCACTTTTGCAATTGAAGGGGTTGTGGAGTAGGATCTAAATCGTTTATTTTGCTTGATTATATAAAAAAATTATTAGTGCAAAAAATAATTTAATATAATAATCATAACTCATGATTTTTATTAGATTTGTATATAAAAAAAGTAGACTATATATTTTTAAAATTATTTTTTTGGTTCAGTTTTTATAGACAAATATCACCAAACATATAATTAATTTTATCAGATCAATTTATTTTTTTTTAAAAATAATCTATGTACGCAATCCAACAAACTAATCATCTAGTAGACTTAACAAACCCCCCTCCCCCTAAAAAAACACAAATTATCGCATAACTCTAAATGTGATATGTTCATTTTAATAATATCTTGCCTTTTTTTTTTTTAAGACAATTACATAAAATTAAAAAAAAATTAAAAAAAAAAAAGAAAAAGAGAAAAACACCAAAGGTTTAAGTCTTTTAACAAAACAAACACTTAATTTTTAATTTTATAATTTTTTGATTTCTTTTCAATTTAAATCATTTATCTATTTTTGTTAAGAAAAATCGACGATAAAAGAGTATTTTAATCATTAAACTTAATGTAAGTATTTATAAAATGTCTAAAATATGTTTTTATTGGGTTTAATGACTAAGATACTTATTTTTTCATTGATTTTATTTGATGAAAATTTGCAAATGGTTTAAATTAAAAACAAATCAAAAGTTTAGAATTTAAATTAATAAAATTTAAAAAATCAAATTTTATTTTTTAAAAATATCAAACAAGATTTTTTAAAAATAATTTCCCTTTTTTTTTTTCATTTTTAAAGTCGTGATATATGTTGGGCAAACCCAAAACAAATTTTTTATTTTTATTTTCTTAACTTCGTTCCGGGAATCTCGGTTTTGTCGTTGGTCTCTTTTTCCTCTCCCTAAAATTAATTAAAAAAATTCAAGGTGCTTGAGTGATAAATTCATTTTAAAATTTTCTTTGTTCAAAAGTCTAAAATATTATGTCTATAAAGACAACCTCCTACAAAATGACCAAACTACCCATCTATATATAATGTTTTCAAACCAAACCAAACCAAACCAAACCCCTCTCTCTCTCTCTCTCACACACACACACATTTCGCTCCATCTTCTCTCTCTCTCTAGGACCAGAGCTCTGCCGTCCTCCACTGCACGCCCTCTCTCTCTTCCTCCTCTATGACGACGTACTCTCTCTAAGGCTCTGTTTGTTTTCAAAGGTAGAATGAAGGGGATTAATAGTGAGGGGATTAATAGTGAGGGGATTAAGTAAAATTGTGTTTGTTTTGATGATAATTGTTGGTGTAGGGATTGTTAAATTATTTTTATATAAAATAATAAAACAAATAAAAAAATACAAAAACATTAAGCATTTATGTTCAAAAGGAATGCCCAACGTGTAAAAAATAAAAATAAAAAAATTTCTAGAAAAAATAAAACAAATAAAACAATGATTTTTACTTAACAAAAAATACAAAAATTAAACATTAATGTTCCAAAAAAAATGCCCAATATGTAACAATAAATAAATAGTCCAGTGGACTAAAATTCTAATACCACTTCCACCTCTTTCATCCCAATCCCCCTTCCAAGGCCTATCCTAATACTAAAGGATTAGAAGTCCCTTCCACATCTCTCAAAACAAACATGACATATAGTGGGTCTCACCTCACTATCAATCTCAATCCCTTCTCTATAACCCCCAAACAAATGAGGCCTAACTCTCACCCACCATCGTCATTGCCTCCACTGCCAGCCACCACCACAGCTACCAACCATGGCCACCCCTATAGCTAGGGTTTCACTCTCTAAATCTATCCCTCGACTCTTTTCACAGCACCCGTCCCAGCTCTACCGCTACTAGATCTGTATTGTTTTAAAAATGATTCGAATAGATCAGATTTGGTAGCAGAATCGATGTTTGCGACCTCGCAAACCTCATTCTCTCTCTCTCTATCTCTCTCTCTCTCTTTCTTTACCACATCCATAACATCGTACTTAGGGTTCTTTGGTGCCGATCTCAAGTTTGAAGGGTGGAATCGGGATCGGATCGTCTAAAGATACTAGGGTTTGAGAAGGGGATTAGGTGTCGACCCTTCGCTGATTGCTCGTCCTCCTCTACCGCAGTCGTCGGACGACGGCAATGATTGAACAGATCCAAGCTACATTTCTCTTGTTATTGAGTTCTTGAGTGAGATTGAACTCTGTTTCTGAAGTGCTTCTCACTAGAAATGGTTTGTATATATGTATATATATAGATTTGTTTATATATATGTGTGTGTGTATAAACCTGTGTTTATTTTGTAGATTTATCTAGATTAAACCCAAAGCTTCAAGATTGTAAAGGCATCAATCAAGCTCTCTTTGCGTCATTGAAGTTTGAAGAAAATCATTTCTCTCTCTCTCTCTCTCTCTCCCCACTTGATTTGGAATGAAACCACTATTCCTTCTAGATTTGGAACCAGACCACTAGATCCTATTTTTATTTTTATTTTTAATTTTTAAAAAATTTTAGTACCTTATTTTTGTATAGATAATGGGTCATCTATGTGTGGAAGAAAGAAAAAAAAATAAAAGGAAAAAAACTTCATTTTCAGCATATTTATACGAAAAAGTCTTCATTAATTTAACAGTATAAGTAGTAAACATTTTCAACTAGGGTTCCTGTAATATCCCAAAATAATAACCACAATTCATCTTATGACAATTATTAAATAACAATACAATTCTGAATATAGCGTCCTTTCATTCATAAGATTCCATTGTACAAAAGGTAATACATGTAGTTATACATTCACAAGTCCTAACCTTGAATTCACTACAACATTTTCTTAGTTTAGTGACATTTGAAAGTGCCACAAAGCTATTGGTTTAATGACATTTTTTTAGTCTTGTGGCATTTTGAACAAATGCCATTTGTATCCATGCCACAATAGATACTTGCAAGTGCCACTACACCATCATGGCTAAAAAATTTCAATGACATTTTGATGTCATGGTAGATATTATTTGTGGCACTATCAAGCGCCATTAAAAAAAGAGTTAGTGACACTTATAAGTGTCATTACACCATCAAGACTAAAACCTTTCAGTGACACTTTAATGTCATGGTAGGCACTATTCGTGACGCTATCAAGTGCCATTCGTAACGATAATTCATTGTAGAACAATTTGATCCGCTCTTGCGGAGACTCGAACCGCCAACCTCCCATACCATAAACCTTATACACCACACTCTTCCCACTACACCTCTATAGCACCACATGATTATATATGTAACATATATTATTTACATAGTACATACATCCATATTAATATAAAAGTATATGTATAAACATAATTATTTTATTAAACATAATTTATGTAAAATAAATTATTTACTAGCAAAATAAAAAAAAGACCACTTTTGGCGACTAGAATTATTTTTTAGTCGCCAATTCGATACTTTTGGCTACTAATTGTTTTTTAGTTGCTAAAAAACTTAACTTTTGCCGACCAAAATCGGATTTGGTCGCCGAAGATGCACTTTCAACTACCAAAATTTTGGTCGCCAAAAAATTTAATTCCCACCTTAGGATTTTAGTTCTCCTACGCTAAAAATGACCACTTTTGGCGACTAAACTTATTTTTTAGTCGCCAATTGTAGACTTTTGGCTACTAAAATTTTTTTTGGCACCAAAAAGCTTTACTTTTGGCTACTAAAATTTTTTTAGTCGGTAAAACCCATATAATTAGTGACCAAACTTATTTTTAGTCACCAATTGTAGACTTTTGGCTACTAAATTTTTTTAGTCACCAAAAAGCTTTACTTTGGACCACTAAAAATTTTTTAGTCACTAAAACCCATATAATCAGCGACCAAACTTAGTTTTAGTCCCCAATTGTAGACTTTTCGCTACTAAAATTGTTTAATCGCCAAAAAGCTTTACTTTTGGCATCTAATGCTGTTTTGGTCGCTGAAAGCTATACTTTCAGTGACCAATTTTTTTTTGGTCAGGAAATTTAGTCACCGAATGTGATTTTTCCTGTAGTGTATATTGAGTTTAATTTATTTATTTTTAATCATTTACTGCATTTTAAAAATTTAGAAAATATATTGGCATTTTTTATTTTTTCAAAAATGCCATTATAAGCTTGGAAAGTTTTTAGCTTAGTGGCATTTCTCAAAATGCTATAAAATATTTGTTTATGACACTTTTCACCTAAGTGCCATAAAAAGTAATTTGCACCTACCTAGTGTCCTGACATTTTTTAAAAAATGCCATTGCGACTAAAGTTTAGTGGCATCTGTTGGTAAATGCCATGAACATAATTTTTTGTGTCATTATTTTATAAAAAGCCATAAAATTGATGTGACATTTCTTTATTGAAATGCCACTAGAGCCTTATATGTTTGTGGTTCTGTGGCATTTTTCTAAAATATTTAATGCCAATTTTTATTTTTGTGACATTTTCTAAAAACATGCCACTAGTGTAGTGTCACTAAAGTGTAAATTTGTTGTAGTAACATTTTTGTTGTGGTGAAGTGACACTTTTTTTAATTGAAATGCCACTAAAGCCTTGTATGTTTGTGGCTCTATGACATTTTTCTAAAAAATGCCACCAAATATTATTTTTGTGACATTTTTTAAGAACATGTCACTAGTATGGTGTCACTAAAATGTGTTTTTGTTAGTGATTTATAGCATGTGTCACAAGTTAATGGTATGAAATAAAATTTAAATAGATGTATCAATGCCCTAATGGCTATGACTTTCCAAGACAATGCTTTGTTACAACAAAAGTGAGTTTTAACTCAATACAGTTTAAGCCTTATGCTTGTACAAAAATAATTACAACAATAACACAAAACTGAAACTCTTGGCTCTAAGTCTTTCCAAGCTATTGCCTTGGTGGAGACATATCATTAGCTCCTGAAAATGGTTTTCTACATAGGGTAAGCCAAAACCCAACAGAGATACTATAACATAGTGTATGAATCTTAACAAAGTTATAAGGTGAATGCATATATAATGCTCATGCTAAAACATTGTATATCTCTTTTCAAAATCATGCAATGCCAAGTTTATATCACAATTTATGAAATCATTTCATTTACAATAAAAAACAGGGTGGTAGATACAATACTGAGAATCTATAGGTACATGTCTGCAAGTAGGCTATATAAGCACTAACAATTGCCATTTTTACCGATACTAATCAGAAGGCCCGACACCTAACTGTATGAATTTTTGGACTTTCACTAAGGACACACAGGCCAACAATAATACCACAACCACACCCCATACTCAGATTCATCATGGTATTCACTTATTTTTCTCAAAATAATAAACATTTTCAATGTTTTAAATATGCGACAATGCTCAATGCAAATGGATGAGAAATTAGTTTCAATTCTCCTAATTCTTATGTAATTTTTACAACAAACATAACTATCCTCCACCAATAGTCCAAAATAGATATCTCTAAACAGATAGATAATTTCCAAAAAAGATAAACTTTCCAAAATTTCAAAATGAGAGTGATAATGCATATCCAACTTCACCATCATAATCATCATCATTCAAATTTCATAAAACCCAACATCATTTCCATTTCCTGTTTACAAAACCAAATATTCACATTTTAAGACAAAATCCCATTTTCTTTATAAATCAATTCTAAAAATAAAAATACAACATTTTATCACAACTCAATCACATTTACAAACCCACAATCATATTTAAAAACCATTTGAAAACCCCTCTTTTGATTTTTAAACCAAAACCCTACATTTATCCAAGAATTCCCAAATCACAATGTTGTTTAGAAAAGCAAATAACCAAGTTAAAAACCATACAAAAGTATTGAGAAATCCCTACTTTAAAGCTAGAAGGCAAGAGAGAGAGAGAGTGAATAAACCCCGACAAAGATGAAAATCAACATTGCTCCGATCAAATGGAAGCTCTAGGTGAGCTTTGACTTTTTATCGAAGGGACTATGGTGCAGAGATCAATGGATGATAGTGTATTTGAGGGTATCTAGAGAAAGAGGATATAAATCTAGGTTTTTGAAATGTAAAGAGAGAGAGAGAGAGAAAGAGAGTGAGATGAGAAAATGACTCAAAAAGTGAGCTTTTCAGATTGATATACGCGCAGATTGCTTGAGCGATTAAAACACTGCTCAAGCGACCAGACACAATAAGTGAGACCGCTTGAGAGAACAAAGTTACCACTTGAGTGCACAGATACAAAGAAGACATCGCTCGAGCACAAGAATAGTCGCTCGAGCGCACAATGCACCCCTCTCAGTTAAGGCTGCAAATGAACAGAGCCGTTCGTGAATAAGCTCGAGCTCGGCTTGATAAGAGCTCATCTGAATTCAGTTCGTTGAATTTTTTTTTTTTGCGTTCGAGCTCAAGCTCGAGCTCGTAGAATTTTTAATAAATAAGCCCAAACATTCTAAAGCTATGCTCGTTAGCTGGCTCGTTTAATATTTATTATTTATATATTAAATAATGTAAAAATATGTTTAAAAAAAATATAAATATGTTATTTATTTATTTAAAAAATATAAATATAAATAATAGTTAACTATGGATAGTACATTTATATAATAGTGGTAGTAGATATTAATTTTTTGATAAAATATTGACTTTCTTTTAGAATGTTTATATATATTTTGTATATAATTGTATAATTAAAGTTTTAATTGTAACTTTAGTCTCATACGCAAGTATGAATTTATAAATTTTTTGGCTTGTTAAGGCTCGTAAACAGACTCAAGTTCAAGTAAAGCTTAAACCAACTCTACTCGAGCTCAGTTCGTTAAATTTTTATTGAGCTCTAGCTTGAGCCCGAGTTCACTAAAATCTTAATAAATAAGCCAAAACATACTAAAGCTCAGCTAGGCTTAGCCTGCTTGTATCCCCGCCTCCCAAGAGGTTCAAACTTGTAAAAGTTCGCTTGAGTGTAAGAAACATCGTTCCAGCGCAGGTATCAAACTCTCACTAGTTTTACAAACTGTAAAAAACCTTTGAAGTGCAATAAGCTTCGCTCGAGTAAACAAGCAAAATTCTAGGCAAAAACTCCTTTGAAAAACAGACTCCCAACCTATTTCAAACACAACCAAGACACTCTAATAACCAAACTCAATGAGGAATAAGATGTATAAGGGTATGAACAATCAAATAAGACAAGGAATCCGGATCCAAAATAATAAATGGGTGAGGTTTAAACTAAAATCGTTATAGTTCCCATACATGCAAGCATAAAAAAGAAAATCAAACAAAGATAGTTAGCATAAATAGGAGTTTATTTATAGTAAACATCAGAGTAGATCCCTATTAAAAAAAGACAAAGAATACCATAAATGAAAACACACTACTTTGTGTCTATAAACACTTATTTAAACCTTCTAAAACTAAAAAAAGCCGTCGAACTTTTCTATTCTAGTCTTCTTGGTGTGTTTGAGAATGAATATTTGTGTGTATTGGAGGGGGAGGGAGGAGGTATAACAGATCTTGTATAATTATTCTGATGTGAGTGTCTTGGAATATGATGAAAGAAAATGGACAAGATGAAAGAGATTTGAATAGATAGAAAAAAGTAGAGAAATTTGAACAAATAAATTTAATTTGCAAAAAAAATTTAGACATATAAAATTTGTAATAGATAGAATTTCATATCAAATATGAACAAATAAAAATTTCAGCAGATAGAAAAAAAAATTAAACAAATAGATAGATAAAAGAGAGATAGAAAAAGAAACAGATTGTGAAAGAAAGTTTTAAAAATGTGTGAATTTGAACCGATAGAAAAAATAGATTATAAAAATTCAATAGATAAAAAACAAATTCAACAGATAGGTTAAATAAATTTGAACAGATAGTCAAAAAAAAGTCAACAGATAAAAAAATTTAACAGATAAATTAAGAAGTAAAATTAGAAACAAAATGTCCTTTTAGAACAAGAAAATGATTTCTCACCAAACTATTTCACAAAAGGTAGAGTTCACACCAATAATAATAATAATAATAATAATAAAAATCTATTGGACCAATGTTTTATACCCTCTTTAGCTTAGACATTTCAACAATTTATTCTTTTAGAAATTATAAATACTCAATTGTCATAATTTTTTATTTAATAAAATTAACATAAAAAATAAAATTTCTAACTATTCTCATGTAAAATAATAAAATTATTTGAATTATTAATTAAAATATATTGACATCATTGAAAAATTCTAATTAACCTGATGATTTATTAATAAAATGCGTTATTTTTTATACAATTACAAACTTAAAATGTCAAGATATAATTTTAAAATCAAAGAAGATAATCTGCATTTTAAACTAATCTAAAAAGATAATCTGTATTTTAAACTAATCTAAAAAGGAATATTTGTAATTTAGCCAAAATTTTAGGGAGATTTATTAGAAAATCCCTTTTCAACTGTTTGTATCCCAATTAGTCCATACGATATTCTTGTATTCCAATAAATCCTATTATTTAGATATTTGATCTACCAAATCCTAATTCTCATATTTAAGGTATTTTATGGACATTTCTACTTTTATAAATATTTTTTGAATGGTTAGCAATTTGGTGATGTAAACATTCATATTTTACAATGTGAATATTCACATTGATGTGTGAATGTTCACATTGACATGTTAACATTCACATCGACGATGTGAACATTCACATCATGGAACATTTACACTGTAAATGTAAATATTATTGGGGATATTTTGATAATTGTGTCACCCGTATGACTTATTAAAACATAAGAAAATAATGTAGACTAAATGAAATATAAGTAGGTGAAAAAGAATTTATAAAAAAGTGCCCCAAAATTTTAATATATTTTCATTCCCTTTCTTTTCCCAAAACTATTATTATTAGTATTATTTTTAAGGATAAATTACAAAATACATCTCCTATGATTTGTTCAAAATACAAATTGTTTCTGTGATTTTGAAAATTACATTCAGAGCTGGTTTGGCAACTTTAAAAAAATCAAAAAATTACCAAAAAAGTTAAAAAGTTATCACTATTCACTAAAATAAAAATATTAAAAAATTAATATACATAATATTAAAATACAAATCAACTTCACGCTTTTCTAGGGATTGACGTCAAAGCAAAGGTTGAAAGGAAGGAAAAAAAAATTTACATGTGTGTATTCACTAAGTTGGATGGTAAAGTCCCCCACCATGGGTCCCGTTTTGATAATCCGAACCGTTCAATATATAGAATTCGTCTAGTACTATATGTCTGTAAAAAATCACGTCTATTAGATATCGCTAACTATATGATCAAATCAGTTTTGTATAAAAAATGGATGGTATTATAGTTAATAGTTGACAAAAAAAACTAACACGATCAGATAGCTATCAATATCCAATGAAAGTGATTTTTTACAAGTATATAGTATTCGACGATTTTTACACATTGAACGGTTCTGGTTAGAAAAACGGGACCCATGGTTGACCCCCACGGGCCAAACAATACCGTCCAATCAAAACCCAAAAGGAGGCAATATTTTTCCATCTCCTACCCAGTTGAGTGCACTTCCTAGCCTATACAGATTAATTAATTATCATCTCCTACACGCGTATTTATATAATATTTTAATATATATATATTTTTTTATAAAAAGTCAAAAAGTTAACCCAAACATCTATATTTTTTTCTTCAACTTTTTAGTCTAAAAAGACAAAAAGTACACTTCTTTAGAATATCCCAAACAACCCCTCAATCTCTTAAAATTTATAATTTCATAACAAATAATTTATTTTATTAATAAATAATCAAGCCAATTAACAGTGGTTAATGATATCAAAAATTTATTTGTATTAATAATTTAAATAATTTTATTATTATATAGGAGAATAAAAATTTTATTTTTTAATTAATTTTATTAAATAAAAAATCTTATTAAGGAGCATTTATAATTTTTTAAACTATAGTTGTAATTGATATTTTAAGAAAACTTTTTTCAATTATGATTACATTACTATTTTAATAGAAACTTTGCATTACACCCACCTATCCTCGTGAACCCATTTGTCTCCCTACTATAACTAATCCTATTCATATTCCTATCACAGAGAGAAAGAAAACAACCACCACCACTCCCACCACCACTCATGGCCGGCGGAGACGGCACCATCGCCGGAGACCCTACTCAGGCGCCTCTCCGCCTTGTTCGCGACGTGCTACGGTTGTCTGCTGCCGGGTTTGGAGGTGCCTTCAAGAGGGACTGTACAGATCTGGCTCGGAGGGTCTCTCTTTTGGCTCATTTGCTTGAAGAAATTAGGGACTTCAAGACCGATTCGAGGCCTTTGGATGTTCCTGCTGCTTCGTCTTCATCAAATTCGAGTTTCTTGTCTGATCTCACTATGGCAATTCAGGCTGCTAAGCGACTCATCTCCTCTGCTTCCAACTTCGATTCCAAGATCTATTCTGTAAGTCTCTAATTTAGCTCAGTTACACATTTATGTCGCATTTATACACGAATTAGTTCATGGGTAATGTGCATTTTGTGTTTTTATTTCAAGGGAAATTATGGGTTACTATCTGTTTTTGTTTTTTCTTTGTTGAATTTTGAAGTTCAGTAGTTTTCCTGATTATCTGCTCACAGTGTGACTAGGAGAATATTTATAATTTTTGGCATTTTGATTTTGATTTGATTCTGATTTTGGGTTTCTGGTCGCAATAAGGAAGCTAATTGAGTTATTTGATTGGGCAGTTGTAGATGTAATTCACCGATCTGAGTTTTGTTGAACACGGTGACATCTCAATTCTGAAATTTACCATAATAAATTGTTGCCAGTTCATGAGAAAGAACCAATACATGGAATTTTGGTGGTGTATGCTGAAGAAACTATGACTTGCTAGCTATTTTGTCTTCTTTTCGATAAATTTGGTGGACAATACTAGGTGGTTTGTGAAAATTTTAAGTTGCTAGATAAATGCATATGTTGACAATGACCCATTACAAAGTGAAGTTGTTTGTAAATCTAGGATTCTCCAGAAAAGGGTATCTTTTTTTCATTGGGACTTTACCAATTCCATAGAAGAGTACAAATTACAGATCTTTCAGCCACCAAGCTGCAATATGCTGCGCACTTTTCAATTAGCATCCTTCCTATCCTTTGCTTGTCTCTAAATTTACTCTCAATCTAGTTGTCATCTCGTTTGGGTGGAGTCAAACCATTCTCATGCTCAATTACTGGATTCAATTCATTAATTGATATCGTTAACTTTACATGCTTCCCGAAATCCAACCACCCTTCACTTCAACTACTAAGAGATACATGGATTTGTGTTCTCCAACTGCTTCTCTACAATATCACATCCGTGACTATTTTCACAGGATTCATGCCCTTATGTGTTCTTTACTTTTAGTTTTAGACCTTCCTCCTTTTGTTTTAAGGGCTAAGTTGCTTTTCTATAATGGTGCGTTAATGTATTTATGTTGCAACTTGCAAGTGGCCAAATCATCCTAGCTGACTTTTCCTCCTAGAAATCTTGGGTTGAATTCATATCTGGTCTATTTTGTTTTCTAAGTGACGAATATTCTTATTACAAACAGCATTTGGTAATTAGAACACAGCTTGTAGCCATTTCCAACTGCTGCCATCAGCATCAATTGATATGTTATTTTTGACAATTAACTAAATGTAATTACATGGTTGGGTTTGAGTGAAACGAGCAATAAACAGGAAGGTCTATGATTTTGGCTACAGCAGCACAATCGAGCGTGTTTTTGTGTTTTGGTGCACATATGTGTATATTAGTTCTTTAAATTATTTATAGTCTGCTTATCCCTTGTAGATTTTAAATTTATGCTAGCAATTTGGAGATTGTGAAGCATATCATTCATTCTACGAATCTAAAATAAGGAGGTTTGAATGAGCATGTTAGTTGTAAAATGAAACACTTAATGTTGAAGAAATTCTTTTGGGATATTCTCAAAGTATTGTTGTTTGGCCATCTAAATTCTACTCTTGTTTGCATTAAGGATTTGGCTTCCAAGAAAATTTCCTTTCAGTTTCAATGTGTGACGTGGAAATTAGAAAAAGCATTGGGAAACTTAGCATATGACCAGTTTGACATCTCAGAGGAAGTTCAGGAACAGGTAGGATTTGAATTCTGTGTGGTGTTTCTGATGTGGCTGAATCCAACGCTTGGTAATGATGTCCTTTGTATTTTTCCTTTTCAGGTTGAATTGGTGAGAGCACAGTTGAGAAGAGCCACTGAAAGATATGGTGGGCCTCTGAGTTCAACAATATTATCTCGTGCCTTATCGCTGCCACTAGACAGAGAAATTGATCTGCAACCACTCGGCCGTAGGGTAATGGGAAGCCTGCATGTCAAGAATATCGGTAATATTGATCATGAAGTTAAAGTGAAGGTGCCTCCTATTCCAAAAGGCAATGGTCCGATAGACCATAGTGTGAATCAAATAAATCATGAATCAGAAAGGCCAAAGAACTCGTCTGCATCGTCTGAGGTTTGTCAACATAACAGTGTTGATGCTGGTGGGGAATTAAACACAAACAGAAATCACATGGAGGAGAATAAAAAACCTGACTCTCCTCTCATTCCCGTTGATTTTCATTGCCCAATATCTCTAGAACTAATGAGAGATCCTGTTATTGTGGCCACAGGACAGGTATGATCCATTGCTTTTAAGCATCAATTAATTTATTGCATCTTGATGTAGTGTTTCTTTAGAATTTTAAAACTCAACCATCGTGTTTCCTTGATTTTACAGACTTATGAGAGATCATACATACAAAGATGGATAGATTGTGGCAACACGACGCGTGCCCAAAAACACAGCAAAACTCCAAAATCTCACACTTACACCAAATTATGTTTTGAGGAGCCTAATTAGCCAGTGGTGTGCTAAGCACAATATTGAACAACCAATGGCATTGACGACGGGGCGGATAAAAAAGAGTGATGGATCATTCCGTGATGTTAGTGGGGACATAGCAGCCATTGGAGCACTTGTTCGCAAGCTCTCAAGCCAATCCATTGAGGAACGAGGGCGGTTTCCAAATCCGATCACTATCGAAAAGAAGCACGGATAATAGGATACTAATAGCAGAGGCAGGAGCTGTTCCACTGCTGGTTAGCCTATTAACGTCAGATGATTGTTTAACACAAGAAAATTCAGTCACTTCCATTCTTAACCTCTCTATATACGAAAACAACAAAGGACTCATAATGCTTGCTAATGCCATCACATCGATTGTACAAGTCCTTAAAGCTGGAAGCATGGAAGCAAGAGAGAATTCAGCTGCAACCCTTTTAGCTTGTCGCCGCAGATGAAAACAAAATCATAATCGGTGCATCAGGGCGATACCCGCTTTGGTAGAATTGCTCGAGAGTGGAAGTGCAAGAGGAAGAAAGATGCTGCAACAGCGTTGTTTAATTTGTGTATTTATCAAGGAAACAAAGGCAGGGCCGTGAGAGCAGGGATTATCACTGCATTACTGAAAATGCTTACTGATTCAGGTGATTGTATGGTGGACGAAGCTCTGACTATACTATCGGTTCTTGCTAGCCACCCAGAGGCTAAGATTGCCATTGTAAAAGCTAGCACCATACCGGTCTTGATTGATCTTTTGAGGACAGGTTTGCCTCGTAATAAAGAGAATGCAGCTGCTATTTTACTTTCCTTATGCAAGAGAGACACTCAGAATCTTGCTTGTGTAAGTAGGCTTGGTGCTGTAATTCCTCTGACCGAGCTTTCCAAGAGTGGCACTGAAAGAGCCAAGCGAAAGGCTACTTCATTGTTGGAGCATCTTCAAAAGTTGCAACAGCTCTAACACGTACTATTTGTTTCTATGACTTTTTCTCTTTTCTTCTTCTTCTTCTTCTTCCTTTTTATTTTTATTACCCCACCCCCCACAATAGATGTTATGATTCCTTTCTGGGTGTGAAAACTGAGTATATAAGCATGAGAATACAAGCCTATTCTCATAGCTTCTTGTGTATTCTTTACAAGTGTGATAAAATTTCATGCAATCTGTTGTTTGTTTCAAAATTCTTTACTAGACCCAGGACTGTTCTCCTCTCTTTTTTACTGCTGGGATGAATATGAACACTCCAAATTGGTTGACATATTTTTTAAGAAAGCGAATTTATCAATTTTTTTTCCCTTTTGATTTATATACTGCTGAAGTCGGTATGTTTTTTTTTTCTTCCTTCTCTCTCTCTCTCTCTCTCTCTTGTTCAGTATGTGGTTTATATTCAAACCATTGACTTAATGCTTTATAGGCCATTTTATTTCAGGTTTAAAAATTGGAAATCTCATAAACTAAAGACAATGTTCTGTCCTGTTGTATTGTTTGTCTTCCTTTTTATTTAGGAAATCTTTAATTCTCCATGATAACTCTGTAGTTCTAGAAATCTGAGACTCAATAATATGTAATGGTCTTTGTAGCTATCTGAGAATTCAATTTTTTTTGATGTGATTGGTTGCCGATCATTTTGCTTTGTTTGGTACATTTTATATAATGAAAAATTATATATACGAACAAATTAAATATATACATATATATAATGAAACACTAGAGAGATTTTCTTTTCAAAAAACAAAAACAAAAACAAAGGAATGGATGAATATGTGTGAACAAAGTATAGGTGTGTTTGGAATCCTTTTGTGTTGGAAGAGTTATTCTGACCAAATGTATTACTTATATTCATCTGTTTCGATTCTATCATAGACTGTAGTATTTGGAGCCATTTGATAAGGAACATTTTACAACTTCACATCACCATAACACGATAGATGATTGTGGATACAGTTATAATCACTGTGGATTAGCGTTTTTCTGTTTATTATTTTGGTTTGTTAGAGTATGAGAATTATAATTATGGGCATCCATGCAAATATCTTCAATCTCTTTCACTAAAAGAAATGTTTAATTCATTTCCCAGTAGTTGAAATCGATTTACTTGTTTTCGAAACATCAGAGTTACAAATGAAAATTGGGAAAGCTAAGCGAACTTGGTCTGTAAGTAGTGTATGGAAACTTGACCACAAGTTTGATGCTGCAATTGACTTGTTTGTGTGGTTCTGTTGAATTATAAGCTCAGCCTTTAAAACAGTGGAAAGTGAAAAGATGGAAAGAGATGGGTAGGGCGAAAACCACTCTTTTCTTATTAGATCAGCTGCTTTATAGGCTTTTGCATTGCTTTGTTAATATTTAGTGTTTGGGTCATAAAGGTAATTTCCATGTGAGGAAGCTATTGCAGACGGGAGCTTCTATTTACACACTGATCTTTTTCTCAGTTCACACCATATTGTTTGTTTGAATATCAATTACCAAACAATAATCAACTGTTTGAATTTCAGCAACCGAACAATTGATTAAATGGTGTAAATTGAAAATTTTTGCAGTGAGCAAATAGAAGCTTCGTGCATGACAACTAGCACAAGAAACACAAGCCAGAAAACATGGCTCAAATGTGTTTTCTCACAACTCTCAGGTATTTGCCACAGCAAATTTTTTTTGTCCTATTATCAAATGGAGTAGCTTGAAAAATGGAAATACCAATTTTGATGTGCGAAAGGACACATGAAATATGCAACTTAGGTTGCGCAAAAGGACACATGAAATATGCATCTTAGGTTGCTTTGGGTTTAAGGATTTCAGAGACAGTTTTGTATTTGGATGTTAGGGGGTTAGTAATTAGATTAAAATAAAAGGATCGTAGTCATTTCATAAACTCAAATTAAAGTATTGTTTGGTTTTGATTTTGAGAATTGTTTGTTTATTTTTTATTTCTCATATTTTTTGTCGTTAGTGAATTTTTTCATATATATATATATATATATTTCAGATGCACATAATGTAGATTCACTTAAATAGTAAAAAATTTATAACCTTTTAAAAAAAAAAATTTACTAAAGACCAAAAAATATGGTAATGTGTTGTTAGTGAACTATTTTTTAGA
Source organism: Camellia lanceoleosa (assembly GCA_025200525.1). Taxonomy (NCBI): domain Eukaryota; kingdom Viridiplantae; phylum Streptophyta; class Magnoliopsida; order Ericales; family Theaceae; genus Camellia; species Camellia lanceoleosa. The sequence goes on from CM045767.1 coordinate 48,308,535, forward strand.
TTTTTCAAAATTATTTTATTTTTAAGTGCATCTATAAACATTGATTAAAAGATGACAGGAAATTCAATAAAGACAATAATACAAGGACTAAAAAAAAACACTCAAAAATAAACAATTTCGTTTGCTTTTTTCGTTACCATTTCCAAATACCAAACCAATTATTATTGGGACAAAAATGTTTTGAAACTTTAAAACATGAGCTCTAAATGATCTTTAAGGGTGGGTCTCATTTCGTTGATGTGATGTTTTGGCTTTGTTTTTTTTGTTATTTATTTATTTTGCCGTTGTCATATCGCTAGAATTCTTTTTAAAGTTCAAAATTTAGAAATTTCTATCATTGTTGTTATTAGGGGGAAGTTCCTTTGGAAAAAAGTACAAATTGAGCAAATAGAGATTTAAATCATAATCCATACTGACCAAATAATAGTATATATATATTTTTTTTTATCCGCCCAAATAGTAGTATGTTTCACTATTTTCAAACATTAAAATTTGGAAAAATTACATGTAAGTAGGTTTCAAAATAAATAAATAAATTAATTACAAAAAAAAATATAGACATTATAAATATTAATAATTATAATTATAATTTTTTTTATTATTTTGTAATAATTTTTGAAAATATCCCTTGAATAGTAATATCTCCTTAAAATTTTTCACAATTTTTTAGTTCCACAAAAATATTTTAGAAAAATACTCAAAACAAACATATTTAATAGTTGTGATTAATTTTATGTATGAATCTCATCATATAAAAAATAGATCTCAAAACTCATGATTCATATTTCCTAGTTAATTTGAGTTTTCACACAACGTAGTACAATTAGTCCCAGCATGATATTGGGGAGAGAGAATTTTCTTGGCCTAGAAAGTAGGAAAATTTTGAAGTTCCAAAATGATGAGCGGAATATAAATATGGACTAAAATTAGAAGCTTCGTATTGAAATGTGTTATATCTGTAAAGATAAGAACAAAGCTTATTATTATTTTTATACCACCAACCTCTTTTACGTAGCAGCCATGTAAATATTTATTTTTTTTCAGGTACCACAGAAAAAGATTGTGATTAAAATAAAAATAAAAAAAGGCAAAAGGTTGGTACGTAAGTCGAAAAAGTTTCTCAAAAAGAAAAAAAGGACTTAGTCATCATGCAAATTGCAAATTACCATCAAAGTCACATAAGATAGAGATTATGAATGGAATCTCAACCATTTCTTGAATCCACACCGCACCATACAAAGTCATTTTCTTTGACGCAAACCAATCACTATTCAACAATCTTATGTATTTTTCAAATAAAAATATAAAAAAAAAAATTGTGTAAAAGACTATAGAAATCAGAATTGGGCATAACCATTTGACAGATTCCTACTTTTGTTATTCCTATATCGATTTGAGCAGAGATTATCTTGTAGATCAGAAAAACCACTTGTATTCATGAATAAGTTAAAAACTTCGAGTTTGTTCTGTGCTGACGGTGTATTCATCCAATAGAAATAGTGTAAATGAATACATAACCCTAATAATAAAGAAATAGTTAACAAACTACAAAATATCATTAGTGGGCCATATGAACATGTGATTTTATAAAAGTTTGATCTTTATAGCAAAATAAATTTAAAATTTTTTAATTTTATCAATTTGAATTCTAATATTTTGATTTTTTTAAATCTAAACCATTCTGTAAGTATATATATATAATATCTGAAATATCATTTTCACTTCAGTTTAATGACTAAAGTATCAATTTTTTCTTTTAGTTTTACTTGATAGTTGGTTTAGATTGAAAATAAATAAATAAATTTACAATTTAAATTGATACAATAAAAAATTCAAAATTTATTTGATTATAATAATCAAATCTTACTCTTTTTTATTTTATTTTATTTTATTTCTCCTAAAAATTTTCTGGCAAAACTTGTTGGTGGGGCCCTTGTATTCAAATTATGCCTAATTCATATATGTGTGCAATACTTTGCCAACAATCACGGGGAAGCTTTTGCAGCGTTTCAATCCGTACTGGGTCCCTACGTTGAATGCGCTTCAATAGAAGTTTTCAACATGCATATCGTTTTTAAGCATAGTCTAATGATTATCAAATCAAATTAAAGAAAAAGAACAAATTTAGTTATCCTTTGGATAGATAGATCATAAAAAAAGTTGTCACATACATACCCATCTTTTGTTTTTTTCCTGAAACAATTTTTTTCATTTTCAAACTTTGCAATCTTTCTTTGACCCACAAACAATAACACAAAATCACACTATTCACTTATACCAATAACATAAAACCATGTCTCTATCTCAAACCCAACCATATATCATTTGACCTCTAACTTAAAACAAACAAACAAGTTCCAAAAAGGGTACCAAGATCGACCCAAGAGAGCTCATTCAGATGGGTAACACTTTAGGAGGCAAGAAGACTGCAAAGATCATGATGATTAATGGTGATACAATGAAATTCAAGACACCGGTTCATGCTGGTGACGTGCTCAAGGACTATCCAGGGCTTGTTTTGTTGGAATCCGAGGCCGTGAAGCATTTTGGTATCAGAGCAAAGCCCTTAGAACCATGGCAAGAGTTGAAGCCAAAGAGGCTTTATTTTCTTGTAGAGTTGCCTAGGGTTCCTGAAGAGAGGGTCCCGAGAAGGGTCCGGTCCGGGATTAACATGAGTGCCAAGGACCGGCTTGAGAGCCTAATGCTTGCTAGGAGGTCAGCTTCTGACCTTTCAATTATGAAACCTAGAAGCATTGTGATTGGGGAGGAGAGACAAGGTTCAGAGGCCGCTCAGAGCGGGGAATTGAGGAGAGTGAAGATGAGGCTGCCGAAGGCGGAGGTGGCTAGGTTGATGATGGAGAGTAGGGATGGGGCTGATGTGGCTGAGAAGATTGTGGATCTTTGCTTGGCAAACAAGGCGGCCGGTGGTGGTGGTGGTGATGGTGGTGTCGGTGGTGGTGTGCCGCCCAAGGGCAGTGAGGGGGCGTTGGTGCACCATCACCACCAACAATTGCATTGGAAGGATGGCGATGGAAAGGTGGTCAAAGATGGTTTCAAGGGGCGTGAGGTATGTTCTCTTCTCCTTGGACATTGATCCATATTTCTTGGCATGTTCACTGGTTTTTAGTCTTTTTGGCATTTTTGATTTGTCTAATGTTTATTTATTTATTTATTGGGATTTGTTCCAGGGTGGTGATTCATCCCACTAATTTTTGCACCACTAATAGCACTAATGAACTAAAAAAAGAAAAAAACAAACAAACTCAAGCCAAAACATCACATCATTTTGGTGGGGCCCCCTGTACCACATCATTAGTGATGCTCTAGTGCTCTCAATTTAGAGCTCTAAAACATTATTGATTTGTTCCATGCGTATGTTTATAGTATTTTAGTGTTATAAAATCTGCAACTATAGGAAATGAAGAGATTGTGCTAACCTGGTAGACTAAAAATATGATAAAAACAAGGAAAGAAAGAGGGGAAAAAAATATGATAAATGTGATAAAGAAAGATTGTGTTTTGATTTGGAATTTCAAAGAGATTTATGGAAGGAAAGAAAGAGGGGAAAAAATATGATAAAAACAAAGAAAGGAAAAAGAAATGAAACTAGAAGGTAAATTTTTGTCATGTTTCTCTTTTATTTTCTCTTTTTATTTCATTTAAAAATCTCTATTCTAATTTCACAAACCGACAATCCAAGATTAACCAAAAGTTTGATTTTCGATCAATTTTTTCATAAACTATAGTTTGTTTTGATTTTGAATTTTTTTTCACTAATACCAGCCAAACTGACAAAAATCTTAATATTAAATACTTTTTATATAATAATTTTTTTGGGTATTAGAAGTAAATCACCAATAATGTAGAGCATCCCACCACCTTCCACCAGCTCTCTTCATTTATCCCCAGTGTGTTAAAGGCTCTTGAAAATTCATCATTTATTCTAAATCGACCAAACTGGACCATAGTATGTGATTGGCCTCGGTTCCTTAACTGACCAAATCAAAAGATTCGATTCAGTGCTAAATTTCCTGTCAACCCTAACAAAACTGAACCACTGCACCTACCTAAGGGTGTGTCAACACAGCTAATATTTGACTTTTATTTATTTTCCGTTTCGAGAAATTTTGGAGGCCATGTTTTATAATTTACAAATTCATTTGTCAATTTTTTTACCCATTGCTATCATTTGTTTTAAACAAACAATAATCTCACATGTTTTGTACCAAATTTCTTGACATTTTCCATTTCCTTTTGACCCATAAATTCAGCCAAAATTCATGTTCGAATAGCATTTTAGACAATATAAAATAAATTATAAACATAAACAAACCAAATTTCAAAGACCTTGTCTTCTAAGTTGTAACAAAAGAACACAAGTCTTTATCAACCATGTTTTCTTCCAATTCAATATCCATATGGGATCTTCCCTCTCTTTTTTTAATTGCCTTAGTCAGCTTGGTTTTTGTAAACATAGTTTATGCTAAAGCCATGATTCTCTCAATCTTACATATTCCCCCATATTCTCTTGCTTGTTCATTATCAGCTTTAGATGTGATTATGTATATATCTATTTGCTTGAGCTTAGCTCAAGTAGTTGTACCACTTGGTTTCCAAGGGGAGGCATGGTGTTCAAGTTATGAAAGAAAAAAAAAAAAAAAAAATGGAATTACCCATCAATAGTAATTGAACTTACTACTTTATGAATATATATATATATATATATATATATTTGCCTATCTGTGAAAAGGGGATGGACCCAAAGGGGATGGTTGGACTTTGCATATCTCCTTCATTATAGTAGCATTATAGTTCAGAACATTTTCAAATTATTCAAGTTCATCTTTTTCAATATTTAAAAAAAAAAAAAAAATACAATTTACTACTTGTCCCCTAAAATTTTATTTTAAAAAAATATTAGTGTCATCGTAGGCATCGGTGTACATAGCAAAACCCATCCAAGCCCATCCCATCCTATAATCACAGGAACACAATAGGCCAAGAAGGCTACCCTTATGAAAGTCGTGCTTACACATACTATTAGAACATGGTACACAAAAACAAGCAATTGAAGCTGTCAAAGTATATTAAATTTCCTTATATCATGCTTTCAAGACTTGCCATTTCATCATTAATTTCTTGCTAGTCCCTTGTTTGGACAAGTTTCAGGAGGGGCCAAGTGACTTATTATAGCTAGTATAACGACATCTTGGCACAAGGGAGTTTTAGGGTCCCATAGGATTTCATTTTTTGAAATTATTTTTCAAAAACATATATATATATATATATTAGTGCGGTTTTAGAAATAACTTTTTTTTTTTTTTTTGAAACAAGTAATTTAAACAAGAGCAAAAAGTTTTAGGACAAAACATTTTCACCCACTTTAGCATCTTCAATTAAACCAAACAAACTTTTGATGCCTACTAATAGTTTTTTAGTTCAATATATATTTTGAATTTTAGATTTGTGGATTAAAAAAAATGAAACAAAATGATTGAAATAGAATCTAGGCTAAATTTATTTCACAAATCCCCTCTCCATTTCTTTTCTCACCATAAAACCCTTAACAAAATCCAAACACAACATCAGAATTTTTTTTCTTCTCACCTCATTTTTATTTTATTTTTATTTTTTTAAAAAGTAACTTTGAAGACAAAACCACATCCATGTTTATAGTTGGTACAGTGAGTTACTTTAAGAGGCTCAATTATAGATTATAAAACCCTAATGAGAGATTGATTGACTGTACAAAGTAGTAGGTTTCAAATATTCTAATCCTACTATTTGACTTGGCAATTTGAAGTTTGCAAATCATAATCAAAAGGAATGTTCACAGTTTATTTAACTTTCTGACTCTTTGGACATTTAGTAGACATTTTGTCAACAGCAATCACCCCTTATGTGGACTAATACCTAATTCTATACCAATATTTTGGACCCTTGTGAAGGTACTTTACAGTCATATCAATTCTTTTGATCATGAAAGCACATTATTGGAAACTGTATTTGAACAATAAAAAAATTAAAAACTAAAAATTAAAAAGAATTTTGTGTTGGGTAATAATTCATAACATGTATATAATTGTATAATTGCCTAACCATTTATGTAAAAAGGAACTTTATTATCTTTGTAACAACTTCCCACCTTGACAATTGCTCTAGTGGGCACGAGCTACTGTAGACACACCCAAGTATGGTTACATACCATGTCTGTGATTGTGCTGTAATCGCTTCTCCTATCCATTTTATAGAGCGAATAAATAAATAAAAAACAAACAAACAAAAGAAAACTTATATGCTCTAATTGACTTGTATTTAGTTGAGCACACGTGACACCACAACAAATTAGGCTTAAAAGAGGAAAACATTTCATCTCCAAAACTCCATATTTGGTCGTTAAAGTTATTAGTGAGGAAAACCTTTCGTTGTTAATTTCATCATCAAAGGGTTGTCCTAGAAAGGTCCTAGCGAGAAAAACAAATTCCGTCGCCAATTGTACATTTGTCAACATTTCCAATTGTTTTCGTCTTCATAACCAAATTTTGAAGTTACCCAAAATTAGGTGTTGCTAAAAAATTAGAAAAATATATATGTATAATAGTTTATGATAAAATACCATATAATCTTCTCTGTTGATAAAATGCAATTTAATTCAGGAGCATTAATTGAGAGATAGGTAGATGGATCTTAATAAGATTCTGGTGACCCTATTGGATTTGCCTTCGTCCAATTTTTGAGAGGGTCATGATTGAGACCCCCTCCAATCACCACCTCCACCACCCCACACACACATGGCGGGTGGTGATTGGAAGAAAAGGAAAATAAAAAAAAAAAAAGAAAAACTAGCTAATCATGTTGAGAGGGGATCGGGCGGGGGGTCCTTGTCATTATTGTTTTTGAGACCTACCTCTAACTGTTTTGGTTAGACTTTGTCCTTCCATTTCACAATTAGGTACTTATTTTGACTAACAAAAATTAAGTTCCATCAATACATTGATCAAGTGGTGGTGGTGACTCTTTGATGTATATATCTTTAATTGAGACATATTCCCGTATAATTAAAGTTAGAGACTTGAATTTTCCAACAAGGTAACATATTCATGTGCCCATTTAGCCCCACCAATGCTTGTTGTAATAGAGTTTCAAACTATCAACCATTCTAATTCAAGTACTTTTCATTGTTCTAAAGGGATCCAAAAGAACCTCCGCCTTCCACTGATGTTCTTGTTTTATTTGCTCAATATTTGCAGAAGCGAGTGGGTTTTCTACCAATTAGCGAGGGAGAAATTCAGTTGGCTCTAGCATCCTAAATAGAAAGATGTTATATAGGATTAATTACATTTTACTACATCAATTATCATTAAATATTATTTGCAGTCCTTTAATTTTAAAATCGTACATTTAAAGTTCTCAATTATCAAAATTACTTGATTTTCACCTTCTCCACGGAGAGGGTTTAAATGTACAGTTTTAAAATTGAGGGAGTAAAATGATATTTAATAATAATTGAGGAAGTAAAGTATAATTAACCTATATATATATGACTTGATTGATTTCCATGGTTGACGTACATACTTTCTCCCTACATTTCCTGGTGGAGTTTTTAGCAACTTTAAGTGATCCTTGTTGTTTTTGGGGTATGTATCAAATGTGTTTTTAGATGTTGAAGAATTGTAAAATACCTTAATTAGTTAATTGTCGAGGAGATGTTTCTTGAATGCAATTCAAAGTTCAACTTCTCTGTAATCAAGCTTTCCATCTGTAGTAAAAGAGATGTTTACTCTTAGAACCTCTCTCAATTTTGCCTTCTTGTATTTTTAATTTTATATTTTTGATAAAAATTTTTCTTTGCCCATCAAAAAAATCTTAATAGGACACGGTTTCTTTTATTACCCCATTGTCCTAACTTTTATACAAGCAATACTTGCTCTGTCTCTCTATTTTTCTCGTGTTATATTCAATGTGTATGCCCACAAAGACAAATTATATCATGCACACCCTTAAAAAATGTGTATATTGTATGTCATTTTGTGATTTGATCACAATGATTCGTAATTAAACCACAAAATTTCATAATTTTGCTTACGACAAAAATTCATCACTTCATAATATTCACAACATAATGACTAGATTCATAACATAACTAGATTGGTTCATAACTAAGACATTTCTTGTGGTATATCCCTTTGTAACTATATCCACACAAAAAATTGTGTAAGAAAGATCACAAATTTGAATTTAGAGCGTCTATGCCCTTTTGTTTGTGTGAGAGATCTGAGAAAAGAAAAAGGAGGTACTGTTAACTGAGGGACAGAGAAGGGACATCATAGGGAAGGGGTGGATGAGATGGTGAATTAGCACCGCCGAAGACAAATTCCTGGTTCTGGCGCTGGTCAGCTAAGTATATTGATATTGTGCTCAGTGCTAAATGTATGCATGCTCGGCCATGTTGACTCCAAAATCTTCTTGCTTAGCAATTTAAAGACTAATTTTTCTAGTGCCACTAAATCCCCTTGAATGCCTCATTCACCACCACTTTTTCTTCAAACAACCTGAAAAGATAGAAAATATACAAGTGAGAGACTTGGTATACATGGTGATAAAATTAGTAAATAGATGGGTCCATGATCTAGATAAGACGGCGATAGATTTGTGCTTGTCATTAAAGATGATAAACGCCTGAAAGTCCTAAAAGTATGTTCGATTTTTGTAATTGACAATTGTTATCCCTACAGTGGTGTGTGTGTAAATTAAATATATAATTAAAATGAACAACAAAATAAAATAATTTAGAAAATAATTATATAAATTAAATTTCGAATTAATTGCTTACAGAAACTTTAAACGTTGAGACTTGTATTGAAAACAATCTCTTTAAGGTAGATTTCGTCATCGCTCTGGTGTTTCGAGTATTAACGGCGTCTACTTCCCTAGATGCAATGATTACTACTTGATTTGCAGCGCTACAAAATTGAGTCTTGCGAACCAAAACTTTGCTGTGACTCTCTCTTTTTCTTCCTACAAAATAAATGCAGAACAAATGCAAAAATAAAATAAAATAAAAATAAAAATGAAGATGGAAAGAGAAGAAGAAAGACGAAAAACTGAGGGAAAAATAAAAAATGAATGAATTGTTAGAATGGAAGGCTTTATATATACAAAAGCAAGTGGCTTTTCCAAACAGGTGCCAACAGATAGGCAACTGTTTAGACAAATTCAATGAAAGAAAAACCTTGTTTGGACAAATACAGATTTGTCCGGTTTGAATTCAATAGGTATGAACATGTTCGGGTGGGTAAATCAAAATAAAAAATGAATGAATTGCTAGAATAGAAGGCTTTATATAGAAAAGCAAATGGCTTTTCCAAACAGGTGCCAACAAATAGGCAACTATTCGGACAAATTCAATGAAAGAAAAACCCTGTTTGGACAAATACAGATTTGTCCGGTTTGAATTCAATAGGTATGAACCTGTTCTGGTGGGTAAATCTATTTGTGATCTGTTTGGGTGAAGGAAAAAAAACTGAACCAATTTATCTTGAATGTTGAAACCAAAATTAAACATAAATAAATAAATTACAAATATTTTTGGCCCAAAAAGGATAAGTGTTGGGTCGGACAAGCCCAATCCAATCTCACACCATGTACTTGCGTCAAAGCCCAAGTCCAGCCTAACCTGCGCGTGTGGTTTTTGTTTTGGGTCCAATAGGTCTAGCTCACTTTACCCACAACCTCACCCTTCTACAAACTTAGGTATCCCTTGGGGCCCATCCTAAGTATCCCCAGCTAGAATATATAAACCCTTACAATTCCTTAAGCCTTTCTAATGTGGGATAAACACATTTCACAAATGTGTAGAAAACCCACTTAAAGCCATTTCCACAAACTCGAAAATGCGCGTTGAATTCTCATTCGTCCAGAAATGGTTTTGAGCAACCAAATATACGATATTATTCACTATGTGACATTAAACACGAACCCAATGAGAAGCGTTAAAAATAATGCTTAGGTCACACCTTAACTAATGCTCAAAGTTAGCAAAAAATAAAGTTTTTCAAAGCTATTTTCCAACAACAATTCCGTTAGATAAAAATTTCATCCAGTGGTATTTTTATTCACTTTATTGTATTTGTGAGCTATAAGAGTTTATATGCAAATTCAACCCAAGTTGTGCCTGTGTAGAAGAGTTTGTACTAACATTCCCTATCTTGACTTGAGCATTCTTTATTTACCACTTCACTGACTAAGCATGGGGATCGAGGGCTTTTCGTATGCTTGAGCGGTGAAGTAGTTCATTCAGTTTATTTGCCGGTGCTTTGAAATTCTGGGAAATATGTTTTACCACTCGAGCGGTAGCTGTTAGCTTATATGTGAGTATCGCCTTTAGTCTCACTGCTCTAGCGGTAAAGTGAGAGCTCGAGCGGTTTTCGCAGTTCTGTTTAGTATAAAGTGCGTCGTTTGCACGTTTTAGGATCGAACTCATTCAAATTCTTAGAGAGGAAAAGAAAACAAAGTGTTCTATATTGGAGAGTGTTTATGTATTGTTTTCCTTGATGATTTGAGGGTGATCGATTCATCAGCGAGTTTCATATTGATTATCATCAAGGGTTATTTTTCTTCTTTCATTCACAAAAAGAGAGAGGTGTTCATCGGTAGATTCTGGAGAACTTGAGTTTGATGTTTTGGTGGATTCCAGAGTGGTTTATCGTTGTGAATTCGACAACGGCATTGTAGATTCAATTTTAGGCAAAGCAATTCTGAGGTGAAGATAGTGGTGGACGAGATACATCGGGTTCGGTTCAATTTAGTCGTGGATTTGTTTTTTGTCTTTTTAGTAAATTATTTTGTGATTTTGACTCGTGATTTTTTATCACAATTGGAGGAGTCCAATTGTAATTTTTTCTACATTAAATCGTTTTGTCGATTTATTGTTGATTGTTTAATTGAAATTATTATTCATTATTTAAAATTAAATCATAATTATAAATCAATATCTCAAGGGATTTTTATGATTTTTCACCATTTATGTGTGAAAGTTCTTATCATGTACACAAGGCATATATCACTATAAAAAATTAAGATTTTAGAGAAAAAAAATTTATGAACATAATTACGTTATAGGGGCCAAATATTTTTTTAGCCGAAAGTGTCATTCTATTTTTATCAACAAAAAATGGACATTAGTGATAAATTAACCAAAATTTTTGTCTCAAAAAATAAACTCTTTTGGGATCAAATTATTTTGTTCCTAAAAATGTATTTATTAGTGGCATTTTTTAAATTTTGTCATTAAAAGTCTTGTTTTTTACTTTTCTAAACGATTTTTTAGCGATTATCCTTACGACGATAAAAATTGGTCCCTTAAATGCTTTTTCCAACAAAATTTTACTTTTAAAGAATAAAAATAGTCTTTAAAACTCTTATATGTTATAATATATGAAAACACATTACTAAAAAAAATGCATATATGAACAATAAAAAATAAATACACGAAAAATAAAAAATTTCAAATTTTTTTGTTGGATAATAATTCATTTCATGACATGTATACAATTTTATAATCATCTAACCATTTATATGTGGAGAAACTTTAAGAGATCATCTTTGTAACAATTTTCCCATGTTAAAACGGATAGAAGCTACTATAGTCACACACAAGTGGGGTTACTTCCCCTGTCCGTGCACTACTCGCCTCTCATACCTTTTAATCGATCCAAAAACACAGATACAAAAATATGTAAATAAAACTTATTCGTTTTATTTGACTTGTGTTTGATTGAGGACACACACGATATAGTTACCAAATTAGGTGTTGCCAAAAAAAAAAAAAAAATAGGCGTTGCCAAAAAATTACAAAATAATAATAAAAATTTAAGATAAATTGCTAATTGACCTTCTATAGGGTGATTATTTAGTATTCCCGGAATATGAATACGCAGTGTTCCATAATGTTTTGATTGATAAAGAGGGGTAGAGGCCCACGATTTATGTTGGGAATAAGGAAACAATATGGGACTAAGTAATTGGTGATTGGCTTAAAATATAATCACATAATGCTCCGAGATTATTGAATAATTTCTCCCTTCTATGTTGGCATAAAACTGTAAAACACTTTTAGGAAACTGTAAAAATAATTCCAAGGGCCAAGGAGGCATTCATTTTAGAAAACACAGGTTCAATTGGAGGGAGATATATAGTGAATGGATCTTAGCAAGACTTGGCTGGTCCTTTTTTGTGACCTACCACTTATTAGAAAATTTGAATGGATCTTAGTGAATGGATCTTAGTGGACTGCCTTTGTCCAATTTTTGTGACCTACCTCTTATTAGAAAATTTGAATGAAAATTGACTTTATAATCACTACTTGAACTTTAATTAAATAATGGCAAATTTTTTTGTTAGAAAAATTATATTAAATATTTTATTTTCAATAAAATGTACTTATCATGTCAATTTGGTCCTTCAAATTTTAATTTTGTCAATTTCGCCCGTAGAGTTTTCAATTCAAGTCAAGTCGGATAAATTCCAACTGGCTATTTAAATGGTTGACGGAATAATTATAAATTTCAACTATGGTCCCTAAAGTATATATTTTGTGTTATTTTCGTCATTAAAATTTCAATTTTGTCAATTTCATCCCTCAATATTGTAAGAATATGTTTCATCTTCATCCTCAATGTTTCGGGATCAAATTGATGAAACAAAAAACTTTAGTAACTAAAGTGACAAAATACATAATTTAGGGACTACATGTTTATTTTAGGAAAATCCTAAGGATGTGTACTATGCACTTTGTTACATATTTTTGTGGTGTGTTACATATTTTTATACAAAATGTTATATATTTTTATGTTAGAAGTTACAATAATTTGTTGTTGAGAAATAAATTTATGCATTTTTTAAATAATATTAGGTATTTTATAATATTATTACACATTTTGTAGTTAAATGTGTAACAGTACCACAAAATAGTAACATTAGCACAAAAGATTCAAAGCAAAGGTTATATGAAGAAGCAAAGGTAAACTCAGTTTAAAAAAGGTGGAGGTGAGCAAGAAGATGGAGAGAGGAGGATAGAATCCAATGCTCAAAAAACAAAGGATGGGTAAACAAGCTGGTCAAATCAATGTAGACTAAGCTGGTCACTGTATTTGTGGACAAACAAGACACTAGATTCGATGACTCCCAAAGGATTATTTATCCGTTTCACCAAGTTTGGAGTTGTTAAGGATGTATTTATATCGATGAAAAGAAGGAAAGCAACGAAGACAAGGTTTGGCTTTGTGCGATATGATTGCAAGGTGGCTGCAGAGGTGGCGATGCAAAAAGCAAATGGCTTATGGTGCGATAACAGGGCATTGAAAGTAAAGAAGGCTGAGTTTAAAAAATCTGATCAGAAGAAACCAATGATGATAAGGAGAAGGATAGGGGATGGTGCAGAAACATCAGTGGAATCCTGTACAAACCATGAAGGGGAGCAGAGGAAAAACATACGTTGAAGCAGTTAAACAAGGTGTGGTGATTGAGGAGTCTGAGAATGTGAAAGTGTCTGTAAGAGCGTATGAGGCTAGGCATGGGTAGTTTATATGATAGTCTGATTGTGAAGCTTAAAGCCTTCTTCTTTTTTCATGATTTCAAGAAGGAGTTTCAGAAGAGAAGGATGTCCTTGTACGAGAAGGGGGAGATTGGTTTGCAATACTAACATTTAATTCAAATCAACAAAAGAAGGAAGGAAGATCAAAGTTGAAAGGATGGATTTTCAAATGGTTGCTACTATGCATCTGAATGGGAAAAAGGGAAAGTCCTTGAATAAGAGAGATGCGTTTGGTGTTCCTTTCAATCTATGGAGTGTGCAAACTTTCAGAGAAATAGGTAGCGTACGAAGAGAAATGGTACAGTTTGATGATTGTACAATTAGTAGTAAATCTTTTCAGTTCAGGAAAATAAGGATTATTACAAAAAGTATGGAGACCATTAGCACGGTGATCAACTTAGAATGCAATGGAAGTATTTATCTAGTTTGACTATGCGAAGATCTTCTAGCCTTTGTAAGCTCTAGCTGGTGTAATTGCAGCCGCCAGATAAATGAAATTCTAGAGTCTAATATCCAGCATGGGTTGGAAATTTTGGTTTTATAGACTTATTTTAGGCCATCTTTGAGTCCAAATTTAAGTGGGGCTCCCACATCTTTTGAGGTGAGTCCAAGTGAAGACTTATTTCTTGTTGCATGACAAGTCAAACGGTGAAGACGGATCTTCAAAACCGTTTATGAGTGAATGAAAAGTAAACGTTGTTTTAAATTCGTGAAATGGGAAGTAGAATAGTCAAATATGGGTTACCTTATTTTAGGTATCCCACATAGAAACAATAAGAGAGCTTATATCAGTATATAAGCTTTAGGTTGACATATTTTGGATGGGCCCCAAGGGGCACCCCAAGTTTTGTGAGGATGAGAGTTATGGACAAAGTGAGTTTGACTCAAATCCACTACACTCGCACCACCACCACCATTTGTCCGGCCGGGCCTGGTACAGGTTGTTGATCAAGTCCTAGCTTTAATTTTTTGGACAAAATTCATTTGAATTTTTTCAAATTCTTGTAACGGATTAATTCAAACTTTTGCGCCAAAATTCGAATTCAAATTTTTGCTTCCCGGAACAATGCCTCTCTAGTCGTCTCTCTTCATTTTCTAGTTGTTCTAGGTTTCACACCTATTCAAAGGGTTTTTCATTTTTCGACGGTTCCAGGTTTCACATTTGTTTGAAGGGTTTTCTGCCCTTCCGAACAGACACTTCTTGGCCGATAAATACAGGATCCTCTAGCGAATTCAACTCATTTCATTTTTCCTTTCCTGTTTTTCTTCTGTGCTGCATTTATTCTTTTTACTAATTCTTAGAAATTTAAGAGAGTTTTAGAATGCAGGTTCTGGTTCGCCAGAACAAATGGTTTGTAATACTATTACAATCTATGTGAATGATCATTGTGTCTTGGGATATAGGCTTCGATAATCCGTAATCACCTATGCGGTGGTGAATTTGTCATAAGGAAAGAGTGTAACACACTTGACTTGATCGTGATTTTGCTGTTCTAACTTCTTGTAAGTAATTTATTTACTTTGTTTCAATTTATTTATTTATTTTTAAAATTTTTTTTTACACAAAAGATTGTTCTAACAATCTTAAGACAGATTCAAATTATTTTGTTTATATAGAATTTTTCGGTTGTTTCCTTTTAGAAAAATTCTTTTTAGTTTTTTTTTTTAACAAAAAATATTTTCTATGTGAAGTTTGTTAGAAATTAATTTTTAATTCTGAATTTTCAGAAATAATATTATGGATTTTTATTAATTAACATTCTAATTTTAAGTATTTTAATTTTTGAAGTTTACATAAATAATATTCTGTGTGGAATTAATTTGATTAAATAAAAGTTTATTTTCAAATTACTTTGAAATAAAAGTTACAACTTCGCTTCTTTTTTTTTTTTTTTTTACAGAATTATATTATGTGGTTTTTGGTTTAATTTTCTGCGTAGTATAAAATTCTAATTATAATTTTGTTTTATAATTTAGAATTCAATGGCTACTGAAACTGCACAAACCTCTAATCCAATCGGTGTTGCGACTATCCCAATCCCTCCTATTGTTATGACAGTCCTAGTGAATCACGGGGAAAAGCCAGAAAAGTTTCTAATAACTGACTTTAAAAGATGGCTGCAAAAAATGATATTCTATCTTACTACATTAAATTTGGCACGTTTCTTTCGTGAAGATGCTCCTGTTCTGAAAGTAGATGAAATCGACCGATAAGTGGTTGTTGCGATCGATGCTTGAAAGCATACGAATTTCCTTTGCCGCAACTATATCTTGAATGGGCTTGATAATACATCATACAACGTTTACAGCCCTATCAAGACAGCAAAGGAATTATGGGAGTCGTTGGAGAAAAATTACAAAACCGAATATGCTAGTTTGAAGAAATTAGTGGTGGGAAAATTTTCGGATTTTATAATGGTTGATTCAAAAACTTTGATCAACTAAGTTCAGGATCTCCAACTCATTCTGCAGGACATCCATGCTAAAGGCATGTCACTAAGCGAGTCCTTCTAAGTTGTTGCCCTAATTGAAAAGTTATCACAAGGTTGGAAAGAATTCAACAACTATCTCAAACACAAGCGCAAAGAAATGATTTTAGAGGAATTGATTGTGCGTTTGAGGATTAAGGAAGACAACCCAACTTGTGAGAAGAGAGTTGGAAAGCATCCTATGAGTTCAAAGGCTAATGTGGTGGAACATGCACCAAAAGTAAAGAAACAAAAATTTATCGGAGAAAATTTCTCACAAGGCTTTCAGGGAGGGGAAACCAAGAAATTCAAGTTTAATGGCAAATGCTACATCTATGACAAAGAAGGACACCGGGCTAAAGATTATCGTAGCAAGCGCAAAGGTAAAGGAAGTTCAAGTAAGAAACCTGATCAGGCCAATGTCACTGAAGTGGATTGAATCTCCAATGGTGTTGATAACATAAACCTTTAACTGTTGTGTCTGAGATTAACCTTGTTGGAAATCTCAAAGAATGGTGGGTGGACACTGGTGCTACTCATCACATCTATGTCGCAAAAAGATGTTCTCCTCCTATCCTATGGTGGACAATGGAGAAAAATTGTTCATGGGCAATTCCTCGACTTCTAAAGTCAAAGGACAAGGAAAGGTTATTCTATATATGACATCTAGAAAGGAACTCACCCTCAACAATGTGCCGCATATACTAGACATTCGCAAGAATTTTGTTTCCGAATCTTTGTTGACCAAGAATGGGTTTAGACTAGTTTTTGAGAGTGACAAATTTGTACTTGCCAAAAAGGAGATGTATGTAGGAAAATGTTACATGAATGATAGCCTTTTCAAAATAAATGTAATGACTATTGTATCTTCTATGATTAATAAAGATACATTTTCTTCTTACTTGCTTGAGTCTTTCAAATTTATGGCATGGTAGACTAGGACATGTTGATTATGGATCTTTGCGTAGATTAATTAATATGAAATGTTTACCTAAATTTGAAATTGATCCAAATCGTAAATATGAAATTTTTGTTGAGGAAAAATTAACTAAAACTCCTTTTCATTCAATTGAAATAAATACTGAACCACTTGAATTAATTCATAGTTACATTTGTAATTTTAAATCAATTCAACAAGATGTGGGAAAAAATATTTGATCACTTTCATAGATGATTATACTAGATATAGTTATGTTTATTTAATTCGAACTAATGATGAAGCTTTAAAAAATTTCATTCAATATAAGAATGAAATTGAAAATCAACTTGGCAAGAAAATTAATGTTCTAAGAAATGATAGATGTGGTGAATATAAACAAACTTTTGGTGATTTTTGTAAAAAACATAGAAGAATTCATCAAACCACCGTTCCTTGCTCACCTCAGCAAAATGGAATTGCTGAAAGGAAAAAATAGGACTTTAAAAGAAATGATAAATGCCATATTAATAATTTCTGGATTACCTCAGAACTTGTGAAGGGAAATAATACATTCTGCTAATTATATTCTTAATAAAGTACCCTGAAAGAAAATGAATCAAACACCTAATGAAATGTGGCATAAGAGAGTACTATCCTACAAATACTTAAGAGTGTGGGGGTGTTTGGATAAAGTGGCTATTTATAGTCCAAAAAAGACTAAGATATGTCAAGAAACCATTGATTGCATATTCATCGGTTATGCCAAGAATAGTAGTGCATATTGGTTTTTTAGTTATAAGTCAAAACACTCAGAAATGCATGTAAATAATATGATTAAACATAGGAATGCATCATTCTTTGAACATGTGTTTCCTAAGAAAACTGGACAAGAAACTAGTACTAACAAAAGATCTTATGATGCTATTACTAGTCATGATCAAGAAAAAGATCAAGTACAAGAGCAAGAGATAGATCAAAATGAAGAAGAGGAACCTAAGCGTAGTGAACATGCTAGAACCTCAAAATCTTTTCGTCTAGATTTTCTAACCCCTTTTTTTTTTATTTATAGAAAATATGCCTTTAGCTTTTAAAGAAGTTATGTCCGGTCTTGAGGCTCCTTTATGGAAAGAGGCTATAAATAGCGAAATTGAATCCATCTTGCAAAATCACACAAGGGAATTAGTGGATTTGCCACCAGGTTGTAAACCTCTTGGATACAAGCGGATTTTTAAGAGGAAAATGAAAGCAGATGGATCAATTGACAAATACAAGGCAAGACTTGTGATCAAATGATATAGACAAAAAGAAAGCCTTGATTACTTTGACATGTACTCACCAGTTACTAGAATAACATCCATTAGAATGCTAATTGCCATTGAGTCTTTATACAATTTAGAAATTCATCAAATGGATGTGAAAATAACTTTCTTAAATGGTGAGTTAAATGAAGGAATCTACATGGAACAACCAGAAGGATTTTCTATTCCAGGAAAAAAAAAGAAAGTGTGTAAATTGGTTAAATCATTATATGGTTTAAAACAAGCACCAAAGCAATGACATGAGAAATTTGATTAGACAATGATGTCAAATAAATTTAGAATTAATGAATGTGACAAATGTGTTTATGTTAAAAACACAAACAAAGGTTATATTATAGTATGTCTTTACGTTGATGATATGCTCATCATATGTAGTAATAACGACATGATTAAAACTACCAAGAAAATGTTGAACGAACATTTTGACATGAAGGACATGGGGATTGATGATGTAATTTTTGGTATGAAAATTATCAAAACATCAGAAAGATATGCTTTGTCAAAGTCACATTACATTGAGAAAATACTTGACAAATTTAGCAAAGATGATAATCATCTTGCTAGAAAACTTGTGGATGTTAATTTGTTTCTTTCTAAAAATGTACAATGAAGTATTTCTCAATTAGAGTATGCCCAAATTATTGGAAGCTTAATGTACTTGATGAACTGCACTTACCCAGATATAGCTTATGCAATAAGTAAATTAAGTAGATATAACAGTAACCTAGGAATAGAACACTGGAAAGTTACTATAAGGGTTTTAAGATATCTCAGATTTACTCGTAACATTGGGCTAAACTATATTAGATATCCAGCGACACTTGAAGGACACTGTGATGCAAACTGGATATCAAATACTAGAGACTTAAAATCCACCAGTGGGTATGTCTTTACTCTTGATGGTGTGGTTGTATCTTGAAAATCTTCCAAACAGACTTGCATTGCTAGGTCTAATTTGGATCATAGTTTATAGCGTTAGATAAAACTGGAGAAGAAGCATAATGGCTTTATCATTTCCTTGAAGATATTCCAATGTGGCTGAAACTCATGTATGTTATATGCATACTTTGTGATAGTCAATCGTCATTAGGTAGAGCACAAAGTCATATGTATAACTGTAAGTCACGACATATTCGTCGTCGACATAACATCGTGAGACAACTACTCTCTAATGAAATTATTGTCATTGAATATGTAAAGTCTAAAGATAACATAACAGATCAACTAGTCAAAGGGTTAGCAAAAGAATTAGTTTAGAATTCATCGAGAGAAATGGGACTTAAGCCTATTTAATAAGAGTAACCACAAAGGCAACCCGACCTAGTTGACTGGAGATCCCAAGATCTAGGTTTAACGGGACAGCCAAGTTTTGTATAACTCATAAGGATGACTGGGCAGTCCAACTCTTATCTATTTCTACGATGAAATAGTGATGCATGTAGCTTGTTAGGATAAGTAATGCTTTTAATGATTCTTATATCTACGAATACCTAGCGGAGTATGGCGGAATACTTTTCATAAGAATCACCTATATGAGTGTGTACTGGGCCAGTTCTATGAGTTTTGTAAAGGGCTATAATTCTCTAGAGCACTCATGAAGTACCAAGTTGTTCAGGGTCAAAATGAACATAATTGTGAGAACCAAACTGTGTCTGGAAATATGCTGTCTAAGTTCTATTGTCTTGGTTTACACAAATGGCTGAACAATTTAAGAGATCATATTTAGTAATTAGCTAGTAAATCCGATAGTGTTTCACAAGAGAAGGTTCAAAGCCAAAAGCTACCTATCCTTTGCAGAATATCTTTGATATTTGTACTCTCTGTAGAAACATCACGTTACTATATTTTCTCTCCGTCAGTTCCATTCGTGTAGGGGATTGTTAGAATTTTTGATTTTATAGGCTTGTTTTGGGCCATCTTTGAGCCCAAATTTAAGTGGGGCCCACATGTCTTTTGAGGTGGGTCCAAGTGGTGATGTGTTCCTTGCCGAATGGCAGGTCACACGGTGAAGACAGATAATTAAAATCATTCATGAGTGAATGGAAAGTTGACATCGTTTTTGATTTCGTGAAATGAGAAGTTGAAGAGTCAAATGTGGGTTACCTTGTTTTAGATGTCCTACATAGAAACAATAAGAGAGCTTATATCAGTATATAAGCTTTAGGTTGACATACTTGGGATGGGCTCCAAGGGGCACCCCAAGTTTTGTAAGGAGGGGAGTTATGGACAAAGTGGATTTGACCCAAATCCACCACACACGCGCGCTCGCACAGCCGCTGTCGTCTGTCCGGTCGAGCCGAGTTAGAACGAGCTTCGATGCATGGTGTGAGTTATAGGTCGGGTTAGGTCCTAGCTTTTTTTTTTTTTGGACAAAATCTAATTGAATTTTTTCAAATTCTTGCTAGAAAATTTGAAATTATAACGGATTAATTCAAACGTTTGTGCCAAAATTTGAATTCGAATTTTTGCTTCCCGGAACAGTGCCTCTCCGGTCACCTCTTTTCATTTTTCAGCAGTCCCAGGTTTCACACCTATTCAAAGGTTTTGTTGCCCTTCCAAATAGACACCTCTTAGCTTATAAATACAAGATCCTCCAACAGATTCAATTCATTCCATTTTTCTTTCTCGTTTCCTCTTCTGTGCTGCATTTATTCTTCATACCAGTTCTTAGAGTTTTAAAAGAGTTTCAGAACTCAGGTTCTGGTTCGCCAAAATAGCTTGTTTGTAGTGCTACTACAATCTATGTGAGTGATTATTGTATACTGAGAGATAGATGTCAATAATTTGTGAGCACTTGTGCAATGACAAATCTGTCTTAAGGACAGAGTGTCACAAACTTGACTTGATCATGATTTTGATGTTCTAACTTTCCAGTACAAGAACTTCATGCAAGTAATTTATTTACTTTGTTTCAGTTTTTGTGTGTTACACAGAAGATTGTTCTAACAGAATGAGGTTAATTAGCTCTCAAAAAGTGGAAGAGAAAATATTGAAGCTACAAATACAAAGGAGAATTATGAAAATGATGTGGCAATAAGAAATTAGGTGCAAAGCAAAAAGTAGAATAAATTTGAAAATGAGTCAAAGGAGATGGAAGGAAGTAATAAGTGGTTGTCTGTTTTTGCCGTCCAAGAAACAAAGTTTGCCCTAAGGAATTCAAACGTTGGGAGATGCCGTAATAAAGAGGGTCTGAAGCAAGTGGTCAATCAAGGAGGTAAGGTAATTGAGGAATTTCAAATGGTCGATGATCATGTTTTCACTCCCGAGTTTATGAGAAGCATAAGTGGGTCAGAGTATGGTAGGCCCAACATGAACTTAGAGTTGGTGCTAAATGGGGCCAAATTAAGGGTCTTGGTTAATGGGCCTATTATTAGGGTCAATTATAATTTGAGTGATTATATAGCTCAATCCCAACCTAGAACTATTGATAGCCAACCAGCCCAAATGGGTAAAAAGGAAACAGGTGATCCATCTAAAAAGGGAAAGGACATTCTAAAAGGGAAGGGAACAAATAGAAGAAAATGAATTGATCTGAGGAGAGGTGCAAAGAAAAATGGAGGCCAATCAAAGTAGAAGGGCATTCTTTTCAGTAATTACCTTCAAAATGGTGCAATTTTTAGAGCAGCAACAGTTGCTATTTCATTATTACTTTCACAAGGAAGCAACTCAAGAAGAAAATAAAATTTCTTAATGAAGCTCAAGCTACAATTTAGGTTGGGAAAATTTTAGGGCTTAACTATGAAGGAAAGGAAAATGAGATAGTTAATAGAATTGTTAAGCTTGAAGAAAAAGACCAGGCAAGAATGGAAAGAGGGGGAGAGGCAGTTTAAGCCATTAACTACTAAGAGGAGGATAGGTGTTGTGAATTTTGTTTCATTATAAAAATTATGACATGGAATGTAAGAGGTCTAAGAAGACCTGAAAAAAAAAGGGTAAGATTAAGAATTTGGTTAAAAAAAGAAAAGTAGATGTTCTGCTACTTCAGGAGACTAAAGGAGCAATGCTGATGATAATTTCGTCAAATCAATATGGCCATCAGAGGAGCTGGGTTACATGGTGGTTGATGCTAAAAGCAGTACATGTGGCCTTTTTTGCTTGTGGAATCTAGATATTTTTGAAATGAAAGATTGTTGTAGCACCAGAAATTTCATTCTTATGTCTGGTATTTTGCATAAATCATTTGAGTGTTTCATTATTAATGTTTATGGTCCAAATGATATAATAAAAAAAAAATACAGGTATGAGAGACTTTAGTTAAACTTAAACCCTCTTACCCTAAACCTTGGTGCATATGAGGTGATTTCGATGAGATAAGATTTACGAATGAAAGAAAAGGTTGCTCAAGGAGGGAGAGGGGAATGAAAGATTTTAATGAGTTAATTAATATCTTGGAGTTAAATGACCTTCCAATGCGAGGTAGAACATTCACATGGTGCAATGCATTGGATGAGGATAGGTGGAGTAGAATTGATAGGTTTCTACTTGAACCTAGATGGTTGGAGAGCTACTAATTGAAGCAATGGGGATTACGTAGAAGCATCTCTGACCATTGTCAAATACTACTAATGAAAGATTAGAGGGATTGGGGTCCAAAACCCCTTAGGTTCCTCAATTCATGGACTCTACATCTTGAATTCAAGGCAAAAGTCAAGAAATCCTAGGAGGGAATATAGATTTTAGGATGGTGTAGACACCTCATTTTGACAACCCTTAAAAACTTGGGCGCTTAGTTCTGAGTACTCAATGATGAAACGTTACACTGAGCAATCGTTCGAATTTTTAGCAAGAGGAATTTGCTTTTGAGCTTCAAAAAGCCTTCAAGCCTAAACCTTACACCTTTTTTTTTTTTTTTCAAAACAACTTTTCATTTAGCCTGACCACCCAAACAACTGCAGGCCAAATTTGATTGGCAGTCTGTCCCTCCTCATGGCTGGCCTTCCATGTTTAGCGATAGCCGATATTTTACAACTACCAACTGTCCCCATGCCCATGCTTTGCACTAGCTGTCCCTATATAGCTATTTTCGATGTGAGAATGTGAAATTATATAAATAGAAGGCCTGCCCTCAGGTTTTAGGGTTGAAAAAATTTATTCAAGAGCTTAGTGAAATCCAAGCCATCTTCTCTACCCTCTTAATTATAGGTACAAGAGAAGCTTCCTACTAAGATTTTGAGCCTACTTTCAGAGACTTGAGTGTGCTTTGAATCAAGTTTGCTTAACCAAGAGCATCCTCTCTTCAAGAGGTATAAGCTTTGCCCATCTTCTCCTTTGTTTATACTACTCTTTTCCATTCTTTTTTACTCTGTTTATACACTGTTTTGAGTTATTTTAAAAGGTTGAAAATATGTGATTTAAAGTTTTAAAGTTCCAAAGGTGGAGGGGCTAGCCATCATTCTTTGGCTTGCTTACTAGGCTGGTTTCCTCCCATTTTTGTTCAAATTTTCTCCCATTTTCAAAATAATTTTCAGCACTATTTTGTACTATTTAGGGGCTGTTTTAAGTGTTTATTTAATTTATGCTTTGAATATTATCCTTGTGTTGTTGTAAGCCCTCATGGATTGGTGTATAGGCCATAGCTTCCAATCAATTTGAGTTGATAGTCTTTTCTTTCACTTTTTTTTTATAGCTTTCATTCATATTCACACCATTGTAATCATCCTTCTATCTCTGCAACCTCTCTCTATTCTTTGTTTCTTTTGATTAAAAAGTTGAATCAAACAAAAGATTACCGCTCAAGGCATAAAAAAAAAGACCCTTCATGCTAAATGGTTTAATCTCTTCGGAGGTTCACTACCAAGGCATTACATCTCTCTTATGCTAAGCATGATCTCCCGTTTGATACCTCTCTTTATGACTGGTGCATTTACTTCTAAGAGACTGATTTTCTAATTAGACCCTTGGAAATCCCAAAGGAAAGGTTCATTATAGCTTATTGTTGAGTTTGGATTTGGAGTCAATATCACTCATTTTGGGTTTGATCAGTCATTATCACTCTCTTTAAGTTTGACTAGTCATTACCGCTCATTTTGGGTTTGACTTAGAATTCATTATCGCTTGTAAATGAGTTTGATTCTTTCTTTGTAATTTCCTCCATAGAAAAGGGCTTAAAAGGCTCATTTCTCAGGTTAAGTTGTGCTTGTTATTCTTTAGGGGTACTTACCAATTAGTCATGTTAACTAGACTTATTTACCAACAGGTCCTAACTAATAAATTTAACACTATAAAAATAAGAGAGTGATAAATTTATCACTAAAAAATTATTCATAAAACAAAGAGACTGATAAATTTATCACTATAAAATTATTCATAAAAAAAAAACGACTGATAAATTTATCTTTATCACTTAATAAATTATATCAAATAGGACCTATTGGGTAATAAGTCTCCAAAGTAGGACCTATTGGGTAATAAGTCTCCAAAGTAGGACCTATTGGTAGTTTACCCTATTCTTTATTGCTTTTGAACTTAGTGGACGTAATCATCACTTTCGGACAAAAATGAAGAAAAGATAAGTAATGGAAAGATAATGTAAAAAAGGCTAATAAAAAAGAGGTAAAAAGGTAATAAAATTGGGTTAGGTTCAATCGGACGTTATATTGGACTTATTGTGTCATGAATCATTACATACTTTTTAGTGATGTTTAATGCTTCATGAAGCAATGTCTACCTCTTCACTTGAGGTAACTCCATGATAGGGAGGAGGTATAGTGTATCTTTTGTTTAATTTATTGAGCTTTTGTCCTATCGGTTCTAAGATTATCACGTAACAAATTTGCGACAATTGATGATTTGTGAATCAAATCTACTCCTCCCTTGATCATTTTCATGAAAGGGAAGAGCAAAGAGTATAAACATCTCCTAGAAACACTCTGTTTTTGCTCTATTTCAACTCTGTGGCAGCAACGTATCCTCCAGAAGCAATGGCCGGTTGGCCATCATTCTGTACAGCTAACCACTTTTTAAGGTCAGCGGCCACCTATTTTGTATAGGTAGTGGCATTTTTATAGCTGAACAAAGCAGAATCTAAGGTCAAGACAAAATAATTTTTTGAATGCAAACAGAGTATATTCTAGCAGCAAATAGAGAGGTTTCCCAGAGGATGTTCTCGATTGTGCGCATGTGGCTCCTCGCTTCCCGTTCAAGTCCATTAAATTAGCGCTTTAATATTAGTATGTGTAATTAATTAGTTGGTTTTATTCGAATTTG
Source organism: Camellia lanceoleosa (assembly GCA_025200525.1). Lineage (NCBI taxonomy): Eukaryota > Viridiplantae > Streptophyta > Magnoliopsida > Ericales > Theaceae > Camellia > Camellia lanceoleosa. Next base: position 48,334,041 of record CM045767.1, read on the forward strand.
TAATAGCTAATTACTTAGTCTAGTTTATTCATTTGGGGTTTGCAATAATTATCTTAATTAGGACATTCATTCGGACCTTCTTGTACGAGGGAAAATTTATAACACTTGTAATATTTTGTATGTCTTCCAACCCTCATTTCTTTCTCCCTTTTATTTACATGCTTACCGTGGTAGCATCATATTTTTTGTTTCATATCATTGCCATGCTTAATATCCATGTTTGCATGCATTGGGTTCGGTTCGTCATTCTAATATCATTGTCATTTCTTACTTACTTGAATACATGCGTTGCCTCATGCCTTAAGTTGATCCATATGACATGTTCAAAAAAACCGAACCTAGTAATTGCATTTTGCATGTGTTGCATTAGTCACTTGCATACTAGAGCATGCATTTTTCTAATCATTTTCTTTTCTTTGGCTTGCCTTGGTTGCGTACTAGGTGAGCATTTTTTGCTTTAGCATATTGCATGAGTGTTTGTGTTGCCATATCAAGCATATTACCATGAGGCTAAGTGCTATTTGATATACCTCTTTGAATGCCTGTAGATGAAGGCTATTTTCACTTAAGTTGGGCTGATCTTGATTAATGTACATATGAGCTTTCTTTTTCAAGTAGGACATATTCAAAACTCATTTCAAACAAACACGAAATCAAAGCATTCCAAAATGGGTGACATAGTCTATACTTGAGTGCCTCACATAGTAAGGTAGCATAATAATCAGAACATGAGCATATATTGTACATAAAAATCACATCATAATTAGTAGAGACCGATCTTTGATCGGGTAAGTGGGGTGCTCAATTCATGACATTCCCCTCTCATACCTAAGTTCTTGAGCCGGGACAATTTGGTTATGATGGACAAATGGCCTTTGGCATGAGTCATGAGTTTCCTAAATTTCTCAAAAATATTTAGGTGGCAACTCTGAAATCTGGCAATACAGTCCATCTTTGGCATCTCTGATGATTAAATGGATTTTCTAAGATTTGCCAGATTTGGACTCTCGTTGGTGTTTTTCTATTTCACATTACACTTGTGAAACCAGATTTAGAACCACAGGAGTTCTAACTGTAGGGCTATCGTATCCGAGGAGACTAAATGCTTCGAGGAGCATGAAAAACCAGTTACAATGGGCCAGTTATAGAATTATGAAGAAGCTAGGAAATTTGAGATCACATTTGAGAAGGTGGAATTATGAGGTGTTTGGGAACATTGAAAATCAAGCAAATTTTGTGCTTGAAAGCTATGGAATTAGTGCTTTTTTAAGGAAGGGCAAGCACATTTTGTAGAATTGAAGGAATTAGTGAAGGTGAGGGTGGCATTGTGGGCCAAGTCAAACCTAAAAGGTGTGAAGTATTCAGTTCATGACATTGTATCAAATATGAATCAGGTAAAGAGGTGTTTATAAGCTGTGAAGGTGAGTAGTCTATGTTGTTTCAACCTATTTTAGTCCTTTGTTGTGAGATGGAGTTTGTGTTTTTTGCTTTCTTGGATTGGTTCCTCACCAATCCGTGGGTCAAGTGCTAGTATATGATTGTGCTTGCTGTTTAGTGCCAACCTAATTGGGATTATAAAGTTTAGTTATGATACTTTGTGTATTTCCCTCGTTTATTGATGTAAGTTTCGCTTGTAATTTGCTTCTTTCATTAATAAAGTCTTCTCTTTTGCTGATTAAAAAAAAGTAACATTACTACAAAAAAAAAAGTGTAACACTATCACAAAATGTATAACTTCATTTTTTAATCACAAATTGTCATAACTACTACCAGAAAAATACATAACATTTATCACAGAAATGCATAACATTTACTACACAAAAATAAAAAAATAAAAAAAAAGGTGCATATTGTGTACCATAGTGTATCATTCCATCAACCATTTAGACAGTTTGCTTCAAATTTGACTAAATTTAAAATTTTAATGATAAAATTGACAAAATTAAAACTTGAATGATCAAAGTGACACGAAACACATTCTTTAAGAACCATAAATGTATTTTATCATTTTATTTAATTTTTTGAGGGGAAAACGAAAATGTCTCTTACCATTTTTTTCAAGAACAGGTGTGTTTGTTCTTCTTATCTTCCTGAATGGATGTGAGTGTTCTAAACAGCAACGAATCGATCTATATATTTTGTTCCTCATTCTTGCCTATGATTTTAATTGTTTTCTTCTTTTTGCATCATACATAGGTAGTGCTTGGTTCAATGGAATGAAATGAAATAGTCGTTCCATCAAAATATTAATTCCTATATTTGGTAAGAAAAAAAATAGTAAAAAATACATTGTAAATAGAATCGTCATTCACCATTGTAAATGAATGATCATTACATAGTTGAGCTTAAGAAATGATCTTTCCTTTCCATTCTATTTTATTCCTATGAACTAGATGGAGCAATAGAATTTTAGTCTAAGAGTACAAGTCAAAGATGGTTTGGCAGGCACATAGTCAAAGTGTTGCATATGTGTGTAACTGATCGTTTTATTTTAAGAGACAGACATCATTCTCATAGCATTATAGTGAAGATCAAAATTTATCTTAACGTTGTACTTGGTTGAGGGATTTAAGAAGAGATTTAGAAAGAAAAAAGAAAACGGTAGGTAAGATACGAATAAAAAATACTTACATTTCACCTATTTTCACGCACTTTTTTCTTTCCCTTTCCAAATTCACTCCTAAATCTCTCAACTAAATACAACGTTGTAGACACCCCATTTTTGACCGCCCTTAAAACTTGGACGCCACTGATTGCTTACTTGGTGATGAAAGTTGTGCAGTGCAAATGTTCGATTTCTTTGGCAAGGAAAGCATCAAATCCCAACCCACAACCCCTTTTTGGACCAAAGCCTTTTTACTAAAATGATTTTTAGACCATAAAATCCTCTCTTTCAATAAATTTTGAAAAAGAGTTCCTAGATGTTTTGAGGCTCGCATTTCGTTAAATGTTGTGCTTTTTGGTAAATCGAGCAAGGACAAAGTGAAAATTAATGAAAAAAAGGTGAACTCTTTGGAAAAAAAAAATCTTTGAAACACCTTATTTAGGGGTTTGGAGTACAATAAAATTGGAAGAGAGGGAAGAAACCAAGTTGGGGGAAGAAGTTAGGCATGAATTATTAAGAGAGAGCCGAGCAACCCTCACTAAATCAGGCCTATCCTTTTGTACACTTGGATTTCAGCTATGAGGCCACTATCATTGGAAAGTGGACTTCCGGGGCTTCATTTTACATTAAAGAATCGCCGAAAGCCGAGTCCAAATGAGGAAGCTATAGCTGGTTGAAGTTGGGCATGAATCCGAGCAGGACCAAAACTGAGCAGTCTTCACTAAAATGAGTATAACTTTTTTCACACTTGCAATTTTCATGTGAGGCTTCCACCACTGGAAATAAGACTTCTGGGGATTCAATTTAGACTCAAGAATGACCTAAAAAGTAGTATAGATGAAGGAGATATGCCTATTTGAACTTGGACCTGGAGAGCAGATTTTTGCTGTCGGCCACTGGTAGTGACCTGTCGGCCACCGATGATAGCTTTCAGCCACCGGTGGTGGCCGGTCAGCCACCGATGTCCAAAATTCACATATTTTGCAGATATTTCTCCTCCAGCTGTTCTACACTGCTCCAGCTGTCCCATTTTCAAATATTTTCAACCAAGGCTCTCTTTTTTCTATATATAAAAGCCATATCCCTCATATTGCAAGGTTAGAAAAATTTTGGAAGCCTCTCTCTCTCGATTCCTCTCTCTTGCCTCTTTGTGCATACAAGTAGAGATACACTTCTAGTTTGCCTATTAACCCCTAACCAAAGTGGTTCATCTTTGGGCTGAGGTTGCTTGGAGCTCTCTTGGAACTCCTTAAGTGGGTTTTGGCTTGAATTATGGCCTAGAATCACTCTTCCCTTCAAGAGGTATAACTTGTACCCTTTAAGCTTGTTTTGTACACTTGTTTGGCCATCTTTTCAAACTGTTTTTAGCCTAGTTTTCAATTGTAAAAACCTCTATTTTTATGACCTAAAAATAGTGGTTTGAGGCTATTTTGAGTTAGGGGGTTGTCCACTCTTTTTGTCTCTTTGCTTGTTAAGCTTTTGTGTCATCTTTTCATCACTTTCAAACCAACTTTTTGGGCCTTTAAATCATTGAATCTCAGAGGATTTTCAGTGGTAAAAACCACATTTTGAAGTCCAAAATTGGAGGGGTTAGCCTCCCATCCTTGTGTCTTACTCGTATGCCTAGTTAGCTGCACAAGGTAGCATGTTTTTGTAGCTTAACTTAGCTTATGTCTAGCATATTTTTGCCTTTGATTTGGACTGTTTTAGCTCTGTTTTGGGCTACTTTGATCATATGAGTCTTGTTTTGCATAGTTGTAGTGCAAATGGCTTCACTAGTTTGGTGTTTTAGGCCTTTAACCATGATTTGCTTGAGTTGGTTGCATGTTGTAGTGTCTTTTTACATGTAATTTCAGCATATATAGCTCGGTCACATGCTCATTTATGTCACTCTTTCATTGCTTTTGAGAGTTGCTCTTGAGTCTTGTTTGCAAGCCTAGATAGCTTAACATGTGAGCATGTTTTTCTAGCATTTTGTACCTTAATTTCAGCATATCTTTGCTACTGTTTTGACTAATTTCAGCTCTATTTTGAGCTAGTTTGGTCCTTTGAGGCTTGTATTATGTGGTTGTAGTTTAAAGAGCCTTCAATAGCTTAATGTTTTAGGCTTTTTGGCATGAATTGCATGAGTTGGTTGCATGTTTTAGTGTTGTGAAGAAGGGGTTTGGAAATACTCTTATGATCCTGGGGAGCTCTCGAGATCTGCTGATAGTCACCTGAAATGGGATAAACACTCCGGTCGGGGGTGCCGGAATTAACACTCCGACGGATAAGTCAGTCTCTACACTCGAGAATACTTGTGTTCTAAGTTAAGCATAGTAATTCTCACATACCTCATTCTAGCTAATGTTTCTTCTATTTATATATTTTCTTCTTTGGACCTCGGGACTAGGTCCATCCCCCACCTCATATTCGGCACATTTTATAATGGACCGATCCCTACTCAGCCCCTCGCTTAATCGGTTATTTGGCCGAGTAGGGTTGGATTTTGAGCTTTCGAGCCAATTACCGAGTGCTTCGAACCTCGACTCCACCAGATTCGGCTATCTAGAACCTCTACGACTCCCGAATCTCGGCCCCCACAATTGCCCCCCAAGCATTCCACTAACGACAGTTGACTGGAGTGTTTAGCTTCGAACTCGAAGAGTCAGAGCCGAAATTCGGCGGCTGACCGCATTCCAACGCAAATGTCTGTACACACGCTTCTCGGTTATCATTTCAACTTCCCACCTCCTCGTACACTTCTATTTATTGTGATTTAAAATTTCGACGTCGTTTCAAATACATACACGCTTTTAGACGCCTGTCGCTGGACTGCCTACCGAACTACCTCTGCAACTTCCTACTCTTCTCTATCTCCATCGCCTCTTTGTAAGTTCTCTCATTCTCTGCTTTGTTTTTTGACTTAGCGTAATCCTATTAGTTGGGGGGAATGGCGAAATATTTAAAAGATCTCCTCTCACCGGATCAAATTTCTAGCTTCCGACGCCATTTTTCCATTCCTGATGACGTCCGTCTGTTATTTGTGGCAGACGACACCCTCGATATGGAGAGGGTTGATGAAACCACGATTGTCTTCCCTCTTCTATCAATCGCAGAAGGTGGGGTTCGCTTCTCCCTTCACCCACTCCTTAGGGCCGTGCTTTTCCATTGGGGCAACGTCAACTTCTTTAGGGTCGTGATGGGGATTATCGCACTAAACCCCCACCTTGGGCTTAACCTTGGCATTCCTGCTATTCGGCATTGCTACGCCTTGGCCAAGTCTACTGGTCGACACGGGCGTTATTTCCTTAGGGCCAAAGACACCGACCATTAACTAGTGACTATGCTTTCCAACTCTGGGAACCGAGTCGATGATGTTATGGTCGTCGTCCAAGGAAACTGGGAATTCAGCGAAGGCGAGGATCGCCTTGATCGTATTCCTAAACAGAGGGGCGAACCAGGTGGCCGAGTATCTTCTTTTATTTATTTACTTGTTATATTTATAAAACCTTATTTTCGGGACCTCATGGTTTTGTTTTTGCAGGAAACGATTTGAAGAAAGTCTTGACCTCGATTGACGACGCCGTCCTTTCGGAAATCAAAACTGCGCTCAAGTATTTCGACTGATCGAGTCTTTAGAAGCAGGGGGGCGACCCATGTTCTGCTCCGCTACAAGTCGACTTATACAACCTTTTCGGCGGCGGAAAACATCCCAATTCTGAAGGGTGAGCAGTTTCTTGTCGCCCTTATCTTGACTGATTTCAGAAATTTCAGGCAAGTCGGTTGCTAGGGATCAGATTCGGAGCGACCGGAAGTTGCTGAGGCCGTCGAGTCAGACCAATCCGAAACTGAGGTTGACAAGGCTTTGAAGTTAGTATTTGAAGAAGCCGGCCTCAATTAGGCTGATACCCCGTCCACCTCGGGTCGAGAGGACCGTCTGCTTGACGACATTTTTCATGGTCTGGAGGACCTTCCCGGCACGTTCCCAGAAGATATGGCTGGGTTGATGTAGTGACCCTAAAACATGTGTCATATTTATCAGTAATTAATTATGTGTTCAGACGAATTAATTGGAGAATATCTGTTTGAATTAGGAAAAATATCTGTTGGAATTACAACTTCGGGACTGAAATTGACGACCGTAATGGGTTCAGAAAATGAAATTGAATACGCCTATGTGATACCGGGAATTTTTAGAACCATTTGGGACATTTAATTGAGAATTGATTTCCGTCTGATTCGCTAAGCCCCGTTTGGCTTGAGTTTATGACACAATTTTATAGATATGCTTTAATATAAGGATATTGACCCATTGTTTGACTCAAAAACAAAAGAAGAAAATATCTAAGAGAGAGAGGGAAGAACATTCGGGAGAAAAGGGGAGAAGCAAAGGGAAAGAAGAGAAAGGAAGGGAAACCAAGTCAAACCCTCTTCATTTAAGTAGTTAAGGTAAGAATTTCCCTTCTAAGTTCTTGAATAAGGTTAATTCTTGCATGATCTCATGACTAGTAAGTGGATTTAAAGGAAAATTATGGTTCATGGGAAATGTTATGTGTGTTTTGATCTAAGGAAGCTTGTATGTGCATGATTATAGTTTTTCATCTTGATTCAAGGTTTGATTCCTTATATGATGCATGTGGGTTTTGTTTAAGAATCATGAGTTGAGATAAAGTGATTTTCAAGTGTTTTGGGTTTTGAATTTGATGATTTTGGAAGTTGTTTTTAAGCCTTTGAGCTATGGTTTCTTGAAATGATGTTTTAAACATGTAAGTTCATAAGTTTTCAAGTGATTTTCAAAGTTACATGCCCAGAAAATGAGTCTGGAAAGGTTGAAAATCGGTTTGAAGCTTGAATCTGCAACCTAGAAAACCCAGATTTTCACAGTCCGCTCGAGCGTGGGTTTTGCCGCTCGAGCGGGGATTTCATGCAACCAGTATCTCTGCCTCAGTTCACAGTCCGCTCGAGCGGGAGTTTTGTCGCTCGAACGGGGACCTATTTTTCAGAAATTTCGCAGAGTTTTTCAATGCATGTTTGGACATCCTTATTACATTTTAGGCATTCCTAAGGCTTAATTAAGTTATGTTGATGAGATTACAAGTATGTGTTTACTTTGTGTGCTAAGAGATTATGATGTAATGTTTATATTTGCAGGTCAAACCTTGAAAACCGTGCAACTGGTTTTGGAAACCCACAGTGAGTAACATTTCTGTAAAGTTATGTTGATATGCAATGTATTTGAAATGTTATATGAAATGCTATATGATACGATATGTTTTTGAAATGTGATTTTAAACCTGTGAACGAATGTCCTGATTTGCGAATCTAGTATGGCATTCATAGATAGTCTTAAGTGGATCAGTTTATGAGATCTCGGTGTGTTTAATCGGTGTCCGGGACCGGTTACTCTAGTCGGAGGACAATATATGTTATGTTCTATGGAGTATGCCATTATGTATGTTTTGATATGAGATGAGTATGCTTATGAATGATTTGATTTATGGATATATGAAATGTTCGGAATTCATTCACTACCTCCCTTTACTTTAATGTTACTTGCTGAGCTTTAGCTCATTGTTTGTATATATGTATTTATAGGTGAGCACTCTGGGAGTCAAGCCTAGGCGGGGTCTTACACCGAGCCACCATTTTGAAGCCTACCAGTGTTTTGAGTGCCTCCGAGTTGGGGCTAGGCCTGGAAGGCCGTACGAGCTTTGTTTTTGGTTGTATAGCTGTGGCGTGGGCCTATGTTTTGTATATGATCTTTTGGTTACATGTTATGTATTGTAAGTGGGTAAATTAACATTTTTGGCATGTAAATATTTGTTCATATAAATGCACAGCTCTTTGGACTATTTGTATTTAGTTTTCGCTTTCGCGAGCCCTAATTATTTATGTTTTGTACAGGAAGGCCTGTGGTAATCTAGGATTACTGGCCGGTTACGATGCCAAACTTTTAGGGGTGGGTTTGGGTCGTGACAGTTGAGCCTCACTAAACTTGCCAAGAAGGCGAACGCGGAAATGATGGCCGTGCGGCGAAGGGCGGAGGAGATTTGGGCTGCCGAGTCTCAGTCCCAGTCTTCCTTGCCTGTTATTGAGGAGACGGCAATGAACGGAAGTACTGAGGTGGAACCTTTTGTGCAGGCAAGTGTTGCAACTAAGCAAAAGGTGGAGAAGCGCCCTGCCGATGTCGAGGCTGGCTCTGAAGAAGACCGTGCCGACAAACGACCTCGTTTGGAGGAGTCCAAGGAGATCGTACCTTTTGTTATTCAACCCAAGATAAAGAAAATGCCGATCTCCTCCGATGCTTCGGTGATCAAAGACCCAGCAGTTGCACTCAGCTTGGCGACGTTCGTTTCACTGCCTGCTGACAAGGCAACTTTTCGGGCAGAGCCGGATCTGGTTGCAATTGGGTTAGCTGCGCAATCGGCTCTTTTGGTATATATCTGGACTTTGTCTTTTCTCTTTACGCAAATATTATTTTGTTCTTAACTTCCTGTTTTGCAGGCCGTCAGAAGGATAGCCGACATGGGTCGTCGCTATCACGATGCTGTCGAGCTAATTGGCTGTTTACAAGCGGAGGTTGAGGGCCAAAGGAGTAGGGCGCAATCGGAGGGCACCCGTACCGAGGCCGGGATGGAAAAAGCCCGCAATGCTGAAGAATTGAGATCAGTAGCCGAGAAGAGGGCAGATGCAAGTGACGACGCGCTTAAATTGGCCTAGGAGGCAATCTTTAAATTAGAGGTTGGGTTGGAAGAGATGAAGGCGGCGAAGGAAGTAGCCGACCTGAAGGCTTCCAGTGCATTCGATGCTGGAAAAAAATCTGCTTTGGACGAATATGTAGACGAAGTCCCCAAATTTGAGAATTGGGGATTTAAACACGGCTGGCTTGATACTGCTGATGCTACATTGGCTACGCCAATTCCATACGAGCAAGTGGATGTTGAGCCGCTGGAGTCTGACTTCGAGAACTAATTTGGGCGGCTCTTGTTTTTTTTTTGTTTTAGGATTTGCATGTAATTTTCAGCTTTTTACAGCTTTTTGTTTAGTAATTTTCATATGTAAAATGGTTACAATTTGTGCCCAATTTACTTAATGAAAATTCATTTTGTAATTTGCTATTACTAATGAACGGAATTGTTTGGTTGTTGTTTTGGATAAAACGTTTTGTATACTTGCCGACTAGATGATTAGGCCGTTTAAAAAGCCAAAAATTAGTACAGGAAATGGCTGTAGCACATATCAATCGGCATGGGGCCAAGATGCTCGGCCAGTTAGATTAATAAATCTGCCCTTGCCCCAGCCAGTGCATGGACTTCAAGTCTCCCATAATTTCCGTTTAGATAATTAGGCCGTTTTAACAAGCCAAAAATCAGTGCATGAAGTGGCTGTGGCACATATCAATCGGCATGGGGCCAAGATGCTCAGCCGGTTAGATTAATAAATCTGCCCTTGCCCCAGCCAATGTTTGGACTTCAAGTCTCCCATAATTGCCGTTTAGATAATTATGCCGTTTTAACAAGTCAAAGATTAGTGCATGAAGTGGCTGTGGCACATATCAATCAGCCTTCGTCGTTTGGAGACTGCCAAAAGCGTTAATGAAATTGCCTCGGGGTCGCTGCATACCTATGAATAAATGGGGTGATTTCATGCCAGTGGGTCCACTTATTCTTATTTAGATTTGATTTGAACTAGCTTGGGGCGAGGGCGAATGTCAAATAAACTGTTCTTCAATAGCAGAGGAGAGGGACGAACGCTGGCTGAGCTAGATGTTGTGATGAATCGCAGCAGTGAGCCTGTGCGTATGGGAGGAAGGACGTCCAAGGAAAGCGAAAAATGTCAACTTCCAAGCCGTCGAAGCAGATCACCCTGAAGAGAGAAGCATCAACGGGGAAGCTCCCTGTGACTACGACCGGGGAGTAAGTCAGACGCAACGCCACGACCATTGAGTTTTGCAGTGTTCGTGGGGAATAAACTGATGATTGAGGCAGATTCCATCGTCAATGATCCGGGTGTAGCGGTCGAGTTCGCTCGATAGATCTTTCTACCGGAAGTCCAACAATCGATGGTTGGACGACGAGATTTGGAAGTGTTTCGAGAAGGTATTCATGGGGCGGTGAAGGGGCTATACACCGCCACGGTCGGCATATCGACAATCGCTGCCGCGTATGAGATGGAGAAAATGGACGAGAAGGTCCGCAGTTCAGAGGCTCGTGCGGAGAAAGCCAAGGGCGAGCTTAGGGAGCTTAGGAAGGTTAAAGTCGCCTATCCGCATACGGCAGGTCAATCTAACCCGATTATGGACAAGAGGGTTACCCAACGGCTATTGAGTCTTGCCATCACCGACCGAGATACGGCAGGCATGTTTGCCATACAAAATGCGAGGGCCAAAGGTTACGAGGAGGGTTCCATGCTGGTCGGAAGGTTGGGATCGATAGAACGAAAGAGACACTTGCTGAGGAGGTCTGCCGATGCGAGAATCGGGGTTTTAAGCATGGTTGGATCGCGGCTCTTCAGGCCACGGAGGCTCTCCGAGCAAAGGGTGTCGATTCCAACTTATGTGACCTGGATCATCGTGACCATTTGCCCTTTGCCGCCTTTGAAGTTAAAAAGAGCGATGATGAGGGCGACGCCGAATAAATATATTCGTTGTAATGTTCAAACGCGGATCGCGTCTACAATTATGTATTTATTGGTTGGTCGAATAAAACAGAACTTTTTTATTAATGTTTTGTTATATACATGTTTGAATGTGTTTGCTTGTATTTGAGCCGCATCCACCTGAGTCATATTTTTGTTTGGCGCATACGTGCATGCATGTGTTTTATTATATACATGTTTGAATAAAAGCATTTCAGACGAGTAAATGAATATTGATTGGCCTGATTTAATCGACATTATTGTGTTACGCACGGCCTGAAGGCTTAATCGGCCCAAAGACGTCATTCGCCGATGGGGCTCCGAATCTGGAGATTTTTGGCCAATCGTGATATCCACGAAGGGCGCTCCGAATCCGGAGGATTTTATCGGCCAATCGTGATATCCACGAAGGGCGCTCCAAATCCAGAGGCTTAGTCGGCCCAAAGGCATCATTCGCCGATGGGGCTCCGAATTTGGAGACTTTTGGCCAATCGTGATATCTACGAAGGGCGCTCTGAATCCGGAGGTTTTTATCGGCCAATCGTGATATCCACGAAGGGCGCTCCAAATCCGGAGGCTTAGTTGGCCCAAAGGCGTCATTCACCGATGGGGCTCCGAATCCGGAGACTTTTGCCCAATCATGATATCCACGAAGGGCGCTCCGAATCCGGAGGCTTTTATCAGCCAATCGTGATATCCACGAAGGGTGCTCCGAATCCGGAGGTTTTTATCGGCCAATCGTGATATCCACGAAGGGCACTCTGAATCTGGAGGCTTAGTCGGCCCAAAGGCGTCATTCACCGATGGGGCTCCGAATTCGAAGACTTGGCCAATCGTGATATCCACGAAGGGCGCTCTGAATTCGGAGGCTTTAATCTGCCAATCGTGATATCCACGAAGGGCACTCTAAATCCGGAGGCTTTAATTGGAAAATCTTTGAACCAGAATCTGTGCTAGGTAAAGGCGAAACTTCGTATTACAAAAAAAGAGATGTACGTGGCGAACAGTTCGGAACAAGCATCATGTCCCACAAGTCAGGCTAATGATAAAATTTGCGCAAGTGAAAGGTCGTGGCAGACTCCTTCCCGACATGTCTTTGAGCCAATATGCCCCTACCCCAACGATCGAATCGATTTGATAGGGACCGTCCCAGTTAGGACCCAATTTTCCATCGGCTGGTTTCCTGTCAGCTGGGAGCACCTTCTTCAGGACAAACTCTCCTAGTGTGTAACGGCACAGCTGAACGGGTTGATTATACGACTTTGCCAGCTGCTACTGGTACCATGCCATGGACGCAAGGGCTTGGTCTCTTTGTTCTTCGATTAGAATCAAATCCAAAGCCAGCATCATGTCGTTTCGGCCCGTATCAAAAACTTGCGACTTGAGTGTCGGGTGGCCGATCTCCAGGGGTAGGATTGCTTGGGTTCCAAAGCATAGGGCAAACGGCGTTTCTCCAGTCGATCTTTTTGGTGTAGTTCGATGAGCCCAGAGTACACTCGGCAATTCTTTGACCCATTTGCCTTTCGCTTTCTCCAGCCATTTTCTTGATGCTGTCCAAGATGGATTTATTAGAGGTTTCGGCTTGGCCATTGCTTTGGGGATAAGCCGGCGTAGAAAAGTAAGGTTGAATACCATATTTGCTGCACAACTCTCGGTATACGCCACAATCAAACTGGGTGCCGTTGTCTGAGATAAGAGCTCTGGGAATGCCAAATCGTGTTGTGATGTTCCTCCACACAGAGCGTTTAACGTCAGCATCTCGAATGTGTGTTAATGCCTCCGCTTTGACCCATTTCGTGAAGTAATCTGTTGCGACGATCAGGTATCGCTTGTTCCCTGGGGCCCTCGGCAATGGTCCTACGATATCAAGCCCCCACTGGGCGAACGACCTAGGACTGGTGATAGAGTTCAACTCTTCAGTAGGCAGATGGTTTAACGGGGAGAATTTCTGGCACTGTTCACACTTTTTTGCATAACACTCGGCATCTGCTCTCATTGTCAGCCAATAATACCCCTGCGTTATAACTCGATGGGCCAAAGAGCGTCCGCTAGAATGGGCACCACAACTGCCTTCGTGTATCTCATTCAGAAGCTACCCGACTTTGTCCGGGTGCACACATTCCAAATATGGGCCAGAGAGTGACTTTTTATAAAGCCTTCCTTGCTGATCCAAGTAGTATCGTATGGCTTTGTTTTGCAGCTTATGTGTTTCTTTCTTGTCCTCTGGGAGTTGTTCAGAAGATAAGAATTCAGTAATGGGATCCATCCAACTTGGTGCAGATTCTATAACGTTGATTTGGACTTCCTCCGAAGGGCCAATGCTTGGCTCTGGGATGAATCCTATTTCGATAGTCCCTTTTATCTCTGAGTTGATTGCGGAGGCTAGGCAAGCCAAGGCATCTGCATGGGTGTTCTGATCACGTGTTATCTGGTTGAACTCATGATGGTCAAATTTTGCCAACAAGGAGTTGGCTGTTTTCATGTAGGCCACCATACAGTCGTTTCTTGCCGCGTACTCCTCCTTTAGCTGATTGATCACCAGTTTTGAGTTGCAAAACACAAGCAGACACCGAGCACCCAGGATATGCGCATTCCGCAAACTGGCTAAAAGGGCTTCGTATTCGGCTTCGTTATTTGATGCTTCAAAGCCGAGCTTGATGGCCTGCTCAATTACTGCGCCGTCGGGGGTCATGATTACAACTCCGGCTCCACTGCCCCGCTGATTGGACGATCCATCACAATACAACTGCCAGATGTCCCCAACATAAATCCTCCAGTTCGGCTTCGGTCGAATTTCATCTAACTTGAAGTCAGCGACATCAGACTTGAAGTCGGCTAGGTCACCAGTGAATTCAGCAATAAAGTCGGCAAGCACGTGTCCCTTGATTGAGGTTCCGGGTAGAAATTGAATATCGTACTAACCAAGTTCCAGGGTCCACTTTGAAACACGTCAAGATGCTTTCGCACTGCATAGTACTGATCGGAGGGGATAATCTGTTAGCACCCCAATACTATGCCCCTGGAAGTAATGCATGAGCTTCCTTGCCGCCATAACTAGGGCTACGATGAGCTTTTCCAGTCAAAGGTAGCGTGTTTCGGTGTCAACCATTGCCTTGCTCACATAATAAACTGGTCGCTGCTCCTCCAGCTCTTCCTTTATCAATACAGCGCTGACGGCTCGATCAGAAACTGCCAGGTACAAAATGAGTGGGTCACCAGCAGAGGGTGTTTTCAAGAGTGGTATTGAGCGGAGGTAGGTCTTCAGGCTGTTGAAAGCGGCTTCACACTTGGCGGACCATTCAAAGGCCTTGCCCTGCTGTAGTGTATGAAAGAATTGTCGGCAGCGATCTGTGGACCGGCTGATAAACCTATTGAGTACGGCAGCCATCCCCATCAACTTTTGAACCTCCTTTACTGAACGGGGGGAGCCAAGCTCCAGGATTGCTGTAATTTGCCTTGGGTTGGCTTTGATGCCTCTGTGGTTGACAATGTAACCCACGAATTTGCCAGAGCCGATACCAAACGCATATTTGGAAGCGTTCAACTTCATTCCATATTTGCGTAGCATGTCGAATGTCTCTTCCAGATTGGCTATATGATTCTGCTCTTATTTGGATTTGACCACCATCTTGTCAATGTACACTTCCATAGTTTTGTCGAGTTTCTCCTTGAATATGGTGGTGACCAGTCTCTGGTAGGTTGCCCCTGCATTCTTCAGCCCAAAAGGGATTACCTTATAGCAATAGGTTCCTCTTGGGGTGAGGAATGCAGTTTTCTCTTGGTCCTCCGGATGCATGGCGATTTGATGATAACCTCTATAGGCATCAAGGAAACTCATACGCTGATGGCGCGCCGTAGCATCTACAAACTGGTCTATCCTGGGAAGAGGAAAACAGTCCTTTGGGAAGGCTTTGTTTAGGTCCTTGAAGTCGACGTACACTCGCCAAGTCCCATTCTTCTTCTTCGCCACCACTATATTAGAGAGCCATGTAGGGTAGATCACCTCCCTAATTGCTTCGGCGTCAAGTAGCCTGTCAACTTCCTCAACAACGACGACAGTGTGCTCTGCGGCCGACCGTCGGCTTTTCTGAATGATCGGCTTATACTTAGGATCGACATTCAAATGGTGCTGTGAAACAACGGATCAATACCCGGCATCTCATACGGAGTCCATGCAAAGACATCGAGGTTGTTGAGCAGGAAAGATATTAGCTATTGTCTGTCGGCCTGATTCAAGGAGGTGCCGACCATGAAGAACTTGTCTGGGCTTCCATCGATTTGCACTCGTGCTAAGTCTTCTGTTGCCTTTTCGTTTGGAGGCCGCCCAACATCATTGAGGCTTTTTCGATCCGGCAACTCAATGGAATTCACCTGTAGTTCCTTTGGCGTTTTCTCAGCAAGAAGATAACATGCTTGTGCCAATTTCTAGGAGCCACGGATTTGCTCAATACCGCGTTCTGTCGGGAAGCGGAGCAGCTAATGATATGTGCTGGGCACGGCTCGCATAACATGCAACCATGATCATCCCATGATGTGATTATACGGCGACAGCAGTCTGACGACCAAGAATCCCACATCCACTGTTCGAGAACCTGCTCGAACGGGAAGTCTGATTTTCCCCAATGGGTACTTTGGATTGGCGTTGAAGTCGAAAAGTGGATAAGGGGCCGGAGAGAGATTCGAATTGGAGAAGCCCAGTTTGGTGAATGTCCTGTAGTACATAATCTCCGATGTACTTCCTGGATCGATGAGTACGCGCTCAATTATGAATCGGTTTACACGTAACTCAATTACCAAGGGATCGCTGTGGGGCAGTGTTACTCCGGCCAAATTCGAATCATCAAAAGTGATAACCTCGGCTTCATGGGGCTGTGTAGCAGGAGTGAGTTGCACTTGAGGGTTAGACTTCGACTGAATCGCGTGCACCACCGATGACATTGGCAGGTTGTATATCATGCAGATCATGTGGAGCGAATGTGAATGCTGTATCAAGGCTGTTGCTTTGGTTGGGTTGCCTTTTTGGACGTACGGTTGTAGCCGGCCATCTTGTACCAATTTACCATCATACAGGGTGAATGACGGTGCTTTGAATTTCTCGAGTAGGACTGCCTTTGCGATCCGTCGTACAAAAAGATCGTGTTGACCATCATCCGAGTTGTTTCTCCTTCGCTTAAGCCTTGTACGAGGACTCTCTTCAAAAGAACTGGAGATTTTAGATCGTCCCTCCTTCTTGGGCTCCGAGCATAATAAGTCAGAGTTGCTATCAGCATCTTGTTGTCGGCCTCGAGATCGTTGACCAGCTGCCCTCTCAGGTCGTTTCGGGCTTTGGTATGCAGCTTGTTTGGACTTCGCCACCTCCAAGGCCAAATCCCGACGGAGATGTTCGTTCTCTGCAATCATGCTTTCCAATCTTTGTTTGTTTTGCTTTCCTTGTTCCAGGAGCGCTTGCAATGCTTCGTGCTCCGAAGTCGAGGGTGAGGTGAAATTTAAGGCACGTCTTGCGGCGATAGTCTCTGTTCCAAGCATGTTGGTTGAAGTGGTTTCATCTTGCGATATAGGATCGACAGTGACTGTCGGAGGATCTTCCGTCACGCTCGCCATGGATGTGCTTGAGTATTCCCACAGACAGCGCCAGTTGTGGAGAAGGGGTTTGGAAATGCTCTTCTAATCCTGGGGGGCGCTCGAGATCCGCTGATAGTCACCTAAAATGGGATAAACACTTCGGTCGGAGGTGCCGGAATTAGCACTTCGACGGATAAGTCAGTCTCTACACTCGAGAATACTTGTGTTCTAAGTTAAGCATAGTAATTCTCACATACCTCATTTTGGCTGATGTTTCTTCTATTTATATATTTTCTTCTTTGGGCCTCAGGATTAGGTCCATCCCCCACCTCATATTCGGCACATTTTATAATGGACCGATCCCTACTCGGCCCCTCGCTTAATCAGTTATTTGGCTGAGTAGGGTTGGATTTCGAGCTTTCGAGCCAATTGCCGAGTGCTTCGAACCTCTACTCTACCAGATTCGACTATTCGGAACCTCTACGACTCCCGAATCTCGGCCCCCACAAGTGTCTTTTTACACTCCATTTCAGCACTGAAATCTCTGCAATCTCCCTCTATTCTTCACTTTTTCATTTATTTTGAAAGTGGCTTTGAAGCCCTTGTTGGCTTGAGTGTGAAATTGAGACACTTGTGCTTAATGGTTTCAATCCTCTTTTGAGGGTTTCTACTAACCAACGGCATTAGGTCACTTTCATGCTCAAGGCACTTGTGGTTTAAGCCCTCTTTCCATTAGAGGACACTCACCTTTTGGACTAGTCAATTAAAGAAATGATTGGTAAGCTAAAATGAGTAAATAAAAATGAACAAGTAAAAGAGGCAAGATAAGCATCTTTCATGTTGCATTGCATGTGTTCGGATTGGACGTTAATTCGAACACGACAAAAATGGGACGTTTCATACTCAAGGTGATGAAACGTGCCACTTTTCTTGGTCACCATCACCCTTGATCATACATGATAGGGTTGTGATTTTGTTGAGTCTTGTTTTGCACTCATTAAGCTTGTACAAGCTTGGTTCTTTGGCCATCATGCATGAAAATGCTTGGTTAATGGTTTGAGGGACAAGAGCTACACTCTTTTGAACTTGTGTGATGATAAGGAGAGTAGCAGTACATACACTCCTTGAGAATACATTGCTTTGCCTCTGTTTGCTCTCTGTTGTAGTAAAAAAGGGAAATTCAAGGAAGGGGTGGCCGACCACCAAGAGTGGTGATCGGCCACGTCATCAAGAGACATCGCCACCAATGGTAGCCGATAGCCACCATTGGTAGCCGATTGGCCAGAAATGAAATTTTGCACAAGTATGTTCCTGAGTTGGAGCAAAGGTATTTTGAGAATTGGTACAATTTTCAGTGGTCCAATGCGTGTAAACAGAGGCTGCAATGGCAAGGCGGTGAATTTTCAGGAGGAAAACAACCAAGCAAGCATGCATCCCTCGCCGCTCGTGACCATTTAACTGCATTATTTAGTTAATTAGTGATAGCTAATTTATTCTCTTGATAATTAGTTAGTTAAAATGTGTTGCTAATAAATTCGTTTCGTAATATTTAATTAACTTAAAATAGTTAGTTAATTGTGTTGTAATAATTAGCGTAGCTAGTTAACTTATTCATTCGGACCCTCCTTCGTGAGGGCATAATCTTGTAATAAGTGTGCGTTCGTGTGTATATGTCTTCCAACCCCACGTCTTTCTCCCTTTTATTTAACCGCTTTCGATGGTTATTAGGGACATTTTCGATTAGCATACCTTATGCTTGCACGTTTGCATCCATTCATTTGTCTTGCATCCACTGAGGCTTGGCACATTATTCAAACTGCATTGCAATTTCAATAATTCTTTGAATACGTGTTTCAAAGCATGCTATCAATGTGTTGCAAATGCTATATTAGTAGCCGAGCCTATTTAATTGCATTCTTGCATGTGTTGCATTAGACATCTTGTATAGTTAGGATCATGCATATTTCTAACTAGTTTTTGTTTTGGCTTGGAGTACTTGGTGAGTTTTATGCTTTAGCATATGTGCATGAGTGTGATTGCCATATTGCCATGATTTGCATGCTTGCCATTAGGCTTTGTGCTTAAATGCTAAACTGCATCAATGCCTGTGGATGAAGGCTTGATTGTTTGAATTGGAATGATTCAACGAATGTACGTTTTAAGCCCACTTTGTTGTGGCAAAATCATGTTTTAAGCCCACTATGTTTGGTGGCAAATCCGCATCTTTAAGTTTACTTGAGGGTGGCAAATTCAAACTATTTTCGAAAACAAACACGAGTTGAATTGTTATAAGTCTTGCGACTAGTCTATACTTGCTTGTGTGCGTCACATAGTAAAGCTAGTTTAATAACTGGAATAAGAACATATAATGTTTATAAAAGAACATATCATGATTATTAGAGGCCGATCTTTGATCGAGCGAGTGGGGGCGCTCATTTAAGGACCTTTCCCTGTCGTACCCAAGTTCCCGAGCCGAGGTAACTTTGGTGATGACGGACACGTGGACTTTGGCACGAGTCAGGGTTTCCTAAATTTCCGAAAATAAAAAATATTTAGGTGGTAACTCTGTATCTAGCAAAGCAGTCTAATTTTGTCATTGTTTGATTTAAAATTTGATTTTCCAAAATGATTTGCCAAATTAGACTCTTTGGTGTTTACCATTTTCACATTGCACTTGTGATACTAGATTCAAAACCACAGGTAGAGTCCGAACTGTGAGGGCCTTTCTTTTCAAACCCTTTCCAAAAGACGGAGGCGCGGAAAAAGGCAAGCCCACAGTTTTTGGCGACTCTGCTAGGGACTTCGAGAACTTGACTCGAACTCATGATATGTTGTTTTGTTTACACTTATATGTTTCTTTGCATTTGCATTTGCATTGGTACGCCTAAGTCACAGTGTTTGCCATATGCTATTCCTGAATGGTTTGCCAGTTGCTCGCTTGGAAAAGCTTGCCAAAAGGCTGACCGGTTACGGGCTCTACCACGATGGGAACACAACCCTTAGATCTGGACTACCGCTGTACCGTTTGATCCTCCTTTTACTTCTCAGTGTCAGGAGTGAGAGGTATATTGGGTAGTCTTGCTAAGGTACCCTTTTTGACCAATCAACCTAGTTGCATGTCGGAAGCCATAGAGACTGTTCCAAACTAGGACAGGTTGCTCACCCAAATGCAGGATTGTATGAAACTGCTAGTTTGCATAGTGAACCCCCAGCTCCTGACGAAATTAGGACAGGGTGATCCTACCCCATCATAGGGGTGTTTTGGCTCTCAATTAACTGATATGTGCTTTACAGTGAAACTATACAGGAATGTGCATATCAGTTGCGAGTTTGGTATCTGATTTTGGGTTGGAATTCAGTATGGAGTACAGTCATTTAGTTGTGCTCATATCTGTTCTAGTGAAATCAAGCTGAGATGCTGTCTATTTTCTCTTTTGCAAGGTAGTCCTGTAACCATAGCTTTAGAAGGCTCCAATATCCCCTAGGTACTCTAGACTTGTGTCGATAGACTTTGTTAAGTCAGAAACTGTTCAGAAGCAACCTGAGTTTACCTCACTCCTCCTGCGTACAAGATGGAGGAGAGTCAAGCAGGATTCACCAGTGCAGTGTCTACAACAGTCACCTTTCAATTCACTAGTATCTAATCAGGTTCGAGAATGGTCATCTGCTTCTCACTCAGTACGAGTTCAAACGTCGATTCTAAATGGCACAATATCCCCATCTAGTGTGGAAGAATTCATGCAAAGACCTCTGACAAATAGTTGAAGCATCGCGAAGAAGACACCGCTTTCAAAGCCGAGGTCACAGTCAGCCGGGCGATAACTTGATAACAGCTACAACAACAATGACACGGTCGTGGCTTCTACATTTCATGCACCTCCCACAAGTAACCCGACACGTGGAGCCACTACCCATACTACTAATGTCCAAGAGACTCAGGGAAATCCGGCAGAGCCAATCCCAGCACAAGCCTCTAAAGCTCCTATCTATCAAAGCGAAGCTCTGTTTGAATTTGAGATTGACTCAACTGCACTTAAGGTCAATAAACTGGAGAAGTTATTCAAATGAGCACAAGGAGTGAACTCCATCCCGAATTTAGAGGATGGGCATACTGAATCTATAGTTACCTTACCAGAGCGGCTTAAAATGCCGCATATCGACTGCTTCGACGGCTTTGGAGACCCAATGGTGCACCTCTGCGTGTTTTATGATATCCTGAGGCCAATGGGCTTGACCCCAGTCTACACATTGTCTCACTTCGGCCGAACCATGTCTAGGATAGTCGTAATCTGGTATGCTAAATTGGAGGACTCTGTGAAATAGAACTGGGAAGAGATGGCTAAGACCTTTATTGCTCAATACTCTTACAACACACAAATCGACGTTACAACTCGTGATCTCGAAGTCACCCACCAAGAGATAAAGGAGGGTTTCTCAGAGTTTGTGACGAGGTGGAAAGCGAAGGCCTTGATGATGACTATAAGGCCTTCCGAAAAAGAAAAGATCATATCAGATCAGGATGATTGTTTAGAATCTGCATGGCAAGTTGCTGCAGAAGATGATCGTTCTACCTCTATTTACCTTTTCAGAGCTTCATGAAATTGGTGTTCAAATCGAGGATGCCATCAGGCAAGGAATCTTTGTGGAAGATAATGAGCCTTTGAAGAAGAGTGGTGTTCGCAGTTCCAATGCTACTACTGATGGTAGCATAGTTGCGAAACGCTCAGAAGTAAACATGGTCACCACTCCCCTCAATGGCCAAACACCAACCACTTCAACTCGGCCTCAAGCCCGAAATTTCCATCCTCTTTACATGAGTCTTTCTCAAGCTTTGAGAATGCTGCAAGAAAAAGGGTACCTAGAACTCCTAAAACTCCTAGAACCCCAACCCCTTCCAAATCCTCTTCCACCAAGATATGACCCCGCTAAATACTGTGCCTGTCATCAACAGCATGGTCATGATACAAACCGTTGCATCCGCCTCTGTCATAAGATTTAGGATCTTATTGACGAAGAGATCATGGCTCCACCAAAAGGACCTCAGGCCACCCCTAACCTATCACCTCCACACCTCAATTTAATCCATACACGGCCATCTACCTACAACCCCAGCATATACATCACCCCAGTCCATTTACTCAAGCCTGCGGTGTTCATTCCAGAAAGTACGGACTTGTGCATGATGGATGCACTTGAACCCTAATTATCTCAAACCCATGAACCCACTACTTCTGAGCTGATGAGAATGATTGAAGATCTTCAGAGAACAGTGGCAGATCTAGCCTTTGGGATTTTGGCTCCATCATCAACCACATCACATACTAGGAATTTCATGTCAAAAAGCTCCCTAATCTTGGGATGGGCTGCATTGGAAGAAGGCTAATCCCTTGGCAAAGTAGAGGCAAATGGCAAGAACAAGGATGGGGCAGACATTGGTCCCTATGAACATCTTCAGTGGGCTATTAAGGCTTTGAAGGCTAAAGGAGTGAACAAACAACAAGTGCTCACAGTTGTTGCAAAAACTGTCGATGACACTTTTGCCACTCGGGATGAGAGCATTCTGAATCAAGGGGCAAGCCGGGAGAAGGGTTGTCATACTAGAAACACCCCTTTCAGCTCCAATCCTACACTTGGAAGAGATGATCTAACCCAGTCAGCACCTACCAACCCTTTTGCCAGTACATCCAACACAACTCCACAAACCTCGAAGCACCAACCCTGGGGCCAGAGGGTCTTCGCCTCGCTTTACATGACCTTGTCCAAAGCTCTCTAAATCCTTATAGGACAAGGCTATCTCAGACCCTTTGAGCCTTGGTCTCTCCCGGATCCCCTTCCAACTAAGCATAATCCGGCCAAGTACTGTGCCTTCCATCAACAAACCGGCCATGACACTGACAATTGTTTTCATCTTCGCTATAAAATACAAGATCTGATTGATAAAGAGGTCATCATTGCACTAGGTCCTGCAAAGTCTATCGGTATTGGATCGATGAACTTGGGGGATAATATGGTTATGTGATCGAGGGATAAACCACCTCCTGATGGCACTCATTTACTCCAGACATGGGGATGGCACGCACTGTTTTGAGCAATTTGAAAATGTTGTTTATTGTACTTTTTAACTCGGGTATTGAGCCAGTTCTGTTGTGTTTTATTGAGTCTGTCTTATCGTATCGAGTCAATCCTGTTGTGTTAGAGTCGGGCGATTTTTGGGGTGTTACCTCGGACATCACTTACTTGTTTTGTGTTTGTCTTTTACACTCTTTTACGTCTGTTTCTACCATTGCGGCAGTTATGCCAAAAGATCTGGATGAAACGGCAGAGATTTTCACCTACTTTTATGCGCCTTGAAATCATTGCATTGGCCTAAGTTTTTCAAAACCTTTTCTAACGCTGTGTTAAAACAAAAGAGGGAGGAATTCCTTGGGATTTGTAAAAATTTGATCAATTGAGAGGAAAAGAGGCATGCTAATCCCTTAATGAATGAGATCATCTTCGTTAATGTGAGTACTGAGAAGGATCCTGGCTTGATCCAGATTGCTTCTGCATTGTCTTCGACGCGAGCGACTAGTTGCTTTATTAAAAGATTTCAAAAAATGTTTTGCGTGGTTCTGCAAAGACATGCTTGGAATTAATCTTGAGATTGTGCAGCATAGGATCATTCCCTGTCTCGAGACTCGACCCATTTGCTTTCAAACCTTGAACTTTGACTTAGAATGTTCAATGATCAATCACAACATAAGGCTTGTATGGGCGGATCGGAAGCAACCCTTGAACTAGGGGCAAGAAGGTCAGATCAAGGAGGTCAGATGTCATCAAAGGAAGCTTTCAAAGCTAGATCAGAAGTAGCCCTTGAACTAGGGGAAAAAATGTCAGATGTGCTCAAAGATTCAAAGGATGGGTCATTCTGTAAACAAAGATTGGCAAGAAAGCCAAATCCCATGAATGAAAAGAAGAAAAGTATTGCTGAAGGACAATTGAGTTCCTATCCACAACACTAGGGGCAAATTCAGACCCCAATCGGATGGGCTCTTCCATCATCAACACTATTTAGTCAACAACAGCAGCCATTCTCCTAGATTCAAGTGGCTTAGAGATCCTACGACCGATCAACATGGACCAGTTAAACTTTTCTACCCTTGAGAGGCTCGCTGGGCCGAAAACTCGGAAGGGCGACCCAGGCAAAAGTTAGAGCAAGAGAAAAAAAAGAAAGAAAAAAAATGAAAAAAATGAAAAAAAAAAAAGAAAAGAAGAAAAGAAGAAAAGAAAAGAAAAATAGAGCTCGCAAGGTTGAAAACCCGGAAGGGCGGCCTTGGCAAAAGTTAGAGCGTAAAAGGAGAGTGTTAACACCCGAGTGCACCTTCACCTAGAACTACGTACGGCCTGATTCCCATCTTGGGATACGTAGGCAACTTCATCCTGAAGTCCGGCCCTAATTATTTTCAGCCTTCTTGGCTCATCCATATTTATTGGTTTATCCTTGTTCAAACTTGGCTATCTTATCCATGTGTAAATTGGTTCGTCTTTGTTCAAATTCGATTGTCTTATTCCATTAGAAGATTCAGCTATAAGACAATTCAAGTTCATATCTAAGGTTGTGCATCTCAATAGTAAATTCCACGTTGGTTAAGCAACAGCCATATGCAAAAACAGTTTTTGAGGATTTTTAATGAGGTCGACTAGTTTTCTCAAAAATTATTCTATTTTTCCAATACTGGACCATTTCTTAGACACAAAAAAGGAAATTTTTTAGTACTCACAACCTGACCTGCATGATTTCAAATCAGAAAATCAAACAAGTATGTTAATCTAACTCTCATGTCGGTCAAAATTGTTTTAGCAGAAAGTCAAAAATAAAAAATGGTCAAAATGATGAACTAGGGGCATAGTTGAGTCAGGTTTTCTGTCTTTTCCCCATTGTCACCATACTCGCCAGAAAGGGCGCTATACTCGTCAAAAAGGGCACAGCTGAAGTTAGCATCAGAGGGCCAAGCATTTTCTCATCCTTCAAACAATGAGGTATCAAGCCAAGTGCGAAGCACAAACTGGAATGGAGCAGGATATTCCACTCCCTCATCTGGACAGGTCTGATCACATCCAAACTGGCCATGTGTGATAACCCTGGTCCGTGTTATGCTAATTGATCTTGATTATGATTGTGATTATGTGTTCGATATGATTTTGAGTGCCATTTATATGAATATATGTGGTTTTGAATTTTTATCTGTTCGCCGTAGGAAAATCTGTTTGATTATCTGCTTTAGAATTTAAATTGAAGGCCCTATCAGCCACAAAAACCGAAATTGACTACGCCATTGTGATTAACATAATTTTTAAAGCCTACGGTGAAATTTAATTAGAAATTGATTCGGATCAAAATAATTAGATTCAGAATGGTTAATTAGAGTGCCATTACTTAAACTTAATCAATGTGATTAAGCAAGCCTATAAATAGGCCAATATACACTTAAGTCCCTCATTTTTGTGAACTCAAAATCTGAATTTGCTCTCTAGAGAGAGTGTGTCGATTCTAGAGAGAGAAATAGGGAGAATTGTGCATTTTGACTCAAAGATTGTGGATTGGGAAGCTACACTCAAGAATTAACAAGAATTTGTGAACATTGAAGCTCCTAGGTGAGTATTTGAGCATAAATTCATAAGTTAAGTTTGTAATTTTGTGAATTCAAAGAGAATATGTAACCAAGAGCAAGAATTAAGTTGTAATTGATGAATTTAGAGTCAATGAATGCATGCATGTTTAGAATTGCCATGAATTTGCATAAGCTAGCATGTGACACGTTAATTATGAAAGATTGGGCATTGAATCATACATGCAAGCATGGTTTTGTTGAGTTTCATGGTTATAAGCACCATTTGTACCATTTTTAATAGAAATGGAGTCAAGAATTGACATGCATGCATGATTGATGAAGATATGAAGTTTGAGTGCATGAATTTAATGTACTGCGAGTAAGTTTGGTATAATTTGGGTTTGCATGTGATTGATTCATAAGATTTGAGCTTCATAATGTAGTAAATTGGTGTTTGTACCGTGTTAGTAGTTGTATATGAGAGTTATGGGTTAAAAAATGCAAGCCATGTTAGTTTGAATGCAAGTTTGAAGCTCAAACTGGTTGCTGGAAATTCCAGAATTCGGCATGTCCGCTCGAACGGGGAAAGCGCCGCTCGAGTGTGAAATACTAGTTCTTAGAACTTTTGCAGACATGAAAGCGAGGAGATTTACACTCAAGCGGGTAGCCATGTAGTTTAACTCTCAGCTCGAGCGTCTGAAGCCACGCTCGAGCGGGGAGCCCTGTTTCAGAAAGTTGTAAAATGGTTTTGTGATTTGTTTTCCGTTCTCTTTCATTTCTAAGCAGTCTTAGACATGCACTGAGCATTGTAAATGAGTTAAAATGATAGGAAAGGAGCCTAAGCAGAATGTATGAATTAAAAACGGATTGAATAGTTTGTGACCCATATGTGTTATATAATGTGTAAGGTCGAGCTCAATGGCAAATCCACTGGTAGAACACTGTGAGTAATATCTTAGTAAAGATATTTTCAAGTATGTCACTTTCCAAATGCTACTTCTGTATAAGCTTCATGGATTTGTTGATTTGAAACATGAATGAGTATTCTATATGCCTAATGTGTATAAGGCCATTTGATACGTTTGATAAAGTTGAATTGGGCCTAAGGCCGTTTGCCATTTTCCATTTGCCATTTGCCATTTGCCACTTGTCGTTTGCCGTTGATATGTTTGATATACCTGAATTGGGCCTAAGGCCGTCGGACACAAATGATTGGGCCAAAGCCCGTCGAATATGAATGATTGAGCCAAAGGCCATTGGACATGAACGATTGGGCCAAAGGCCATTAGACATGAATGCAAAGATGGGTCAAAGGCCGTTTGAATATTTCATTTGATATGTTGGACTACCGTGATGGGCCAAAGGCCGTTTGAATGAAAGGGATCATGATCATGAATATGAAATGCGCATGGATATGAATATAAAGATAATGGGCCCGAGGCCGTCTGATATGCCTGATATGTTTGAATTGGGCCCAAGGCCGTTTGATGTGTTCAAATTGGACCAAAGGTCATTTTGAATAGGGAATTGGTTGGACCAAAAGTCGTTTCGTATAGATGGACCCGAGGTCGTATTGTTTTATGTAAGAAATGGACCTGAGGTCGTTTGCATATGGATATGATGTGTTGGACCCAAGGTCGTTTTGCTTTGTTGAGATTTGTAAATCTGGTGTAAATGAGAATAATGGTTCAAATATGTACATTATAAGTATGATTCATTTATGAACGAATCTCATCCATTAACCTCTTTACTTTGGTATTATTCACTGGGCGTTAGCTCACTCTTATTTATATGTATATAGGTGAGCAAAGGGACGTTCAACCCCAGCCTTAGTGGAATTTAAGAAAGGAACCCGAGTTTTGTGAAGTCAACCCAAGTGACTCATGTAAGAGGCTTGCTTATAATCTTTTGTATTTCTTTTGCTCTTCCTATTGGTCATGATAGACCGTTTATGTGTATAAGCTTTTGGTTTAGCTGACTATGTGTTTGAATGATCTTGGGTATGCAAGATGTTAACTGTTGATATGTGGTGTGAGCTATTATTAAGTATATGTGAAATGTTTTGACTTTTGACTTGCTACATAAGCATAGCTCACTGGACAAAAGTTTAAGTTTGCTTCCGTTCTGGCCCATTAACTCTGTTGGAATATGTTTTATTCAGTTTGAGGCCATGGGTAATCTCATGATTACTGGCCGGTTATGACCTTAATCCATAGGGGCGGGTTCAGGTCATGACACCAAGGGTGTCGTCAACCGATGTCAATTGCAGATTTGCTGCACATCCAGTCACATCATAACCCCTCTGTGGGAGAGCTCACTAGTTGTGAGCGAAATAAGGAGCATCTAGTAGAATACTAGGGGCAAGAGCCCACAACTTCCTGTTTATCCATCAACCACCCCGGAGAGGGATAAAAAAAATAAGAGAGATTAAAGAATAGAGAGATGTGCGTTGAGAGAAAAAATGAGGAAAGGGCTTTTCAGAGAAAAAGTGATTGAGTGCCAAGTGATGTGAGACTCACAAATAAGAAATGGTGGGAAACAATACTTGGAGAAACAGGCTCCTCGTGAACTAAGAGGTCTCCCACTGGTGGTACACATTCGAGTGTTGTGTTTGTAGTTTTTGTTTGTCTCGATTCTTATTTTGAGTCGTTTTGAGTGTCAATAGATGTGTTTAGGTTGTTTTACCTTTGTTTTCCTTTGTTGAGTCGTTTTGACTGTGGTTGGTCGTAGGCTCAATACCCGATTAAGAACTCATTTCTTAATTTCAATTTCAAAAATAAATCGTTTTGTTCTCATAGTGCTATGTTATTCTCCACATATGTGCAAAACAGGATTTGTTCTTTCATAAAACTGCAAGGTTCAACCTAGGTCATGTGAGAACAATAGAACAAAGACCGATCTGAAGCTACATGGGTTCCAGACTGCAAAGCAAAAGAAAAGATGGAAAATGTAGGGCATCTAAGTTTGTTTCAACTTTAGAAAGTTCTGAGATTGCATTCCGGATGTACCTCCTCAGGTCTTGTCAATGCACCAAAGTATGAGTGTACCTCTACCTCAAGCTCAAGCTCAAGCCTGCTTCAAGCCAAAATGGCAATCAGAAGTGCTTTCCCTAAGTACCATTCCCTGCCAAAGGCATCTTGGCTGTGTTTGCAATGAGTTCCTAGGAGACCAACTAAGACGGTGGAAACTAGAGTTCGAATGGCGATGCCTAGAACACAAAGGTTTGGAATTTTCGAGACTAAAGTCTAGTTTAAATACCCAGGGGTGTATCCTCGGCTTGAAATCTGTATGGCAGCCCCTTAGATTGAGATAGCATGTGTGCGCCTCAATTCTGGATATTGAACTAACCTAGTCTATCACCCCGTCGGAGAATAGGGAAAGTTGCGAATATGATCGGGAAGAAAAGCGACATCCATGGCTTCTACATGCATAGGTTACCCCTTGTCAGTATTTCAGGACCTTTGTACTGTGAGTTGAAGGTAAGAGTTCGAAGAACACAAGGTAAGAGATCAAAGAACACAAGAGGAGATCCTCGTCAGAGTAGAGCGGTTCATCACCACTCGCCGTATGAGGTTCTTTCTAAAGCGTCGCTTTGTTTGTTTATTGCATTCCCTAAACATCATGCACTACATTGCTTGTAACATGTATCATATCATCGCACTAATTGCATTTATTTGCATCTTGTGTTATCTTGTATCATTTATCATTTTACGCTAAGCAGCTTTTAGGATCGTTGTCCCCTGGGTCTTTCTCAAGTTGCGTGGCACGTGCTCCTAATTGGTTTGTTTTCGGACCTCTTCTCACAATTTCAGCGTGGTTAGAATGTTCCTTTCCTCACACGATTTTAGCGTGTTTGGAATTTATCTCGGGTTCCGTGGAAAGCGCCCCTGAGTGGTTGTTTTCGGACCTCTTCTTACGATTTCAGCATGGTTAAAGTGTTCCTTTCCTCACACAATTTTAGCATGTTTGGAATTTATCTCGAGTTACGTGGAATGCACCCCTGAGTGGTTATTTTCGGACTTCTTCTTACGATTTCAACGTGGTTAGAGTGTTCTTTTCCTCACACGATTTCAGCGTATTTGGAATTTATCTCGAGTTTCGTGGAATGCGCCCCTGAGTGGTTGTTTTCGAACCTCTTCTCACGATTTCAGCATGTTTGGAATTTATCTCGGGTTGCGTGGAACGCGTCCCAAAGTCATTTGTTTTCGAATCTCTTCTCACGATTTCAGTGTGGTTAAAGTGTTCTTTTCCTCACATGATTTCAGTGTGTTTGGAATTTATCTCAGGATGCGTGGAACGCACCCTTGAATGATTTTCTCAGGACCTCTTCTTATGATTTCAATGTGGTTAGAGTGTTCTTTTCCTCACATGATTTCAGCGTGTTTGGAATTTATCTCAGGATGCGTGGAACGTGTCCCTGAATGGTTTTCTCAAGACCTCATCTCACGACTTCAGTGTGGTTTAAGTGTCCCCTTCCTCACACGATTTCGGCATGTTTGGGATTTGTTCTTCCTCCTTTCACGATTCCAGCGTGGTTGGAGTTTCTCACCATTTTTGCATCTACTGCACTATCTGTTACATCCATTACATCATACCATTTTATCGCCTACATCCTTTCCATGTTAAGCATAGTTTGGCATGTGCTTATACATTTCCTTCGTTAAAACATGGTTCTGTGATAATGTGTACGCGTCTATTCCACTAAGAGAATTGTGGTCTGAGGGTGTCGGCACCTTTTCTGTGTTAGATGTGCTTTGTTTTGTGTCCATGCCTTTTCTAGGTAAAATGTAGTTTGGCTTGCGTCCCCTATTCACTGCATCTATTACATTCACTGCATTGTAGTTTGTCTTCTTGCATTCAGCATTTAGGATCACGATCTTTCCTCAGCAGATCATTCCTCACTTAGATCATCCCACCCAATTACTTGTATTCTTGCTGTGAAACACATAGTTCTGCATGTGCACACGCCTATCCCACTAAGAGAATTGTGGTTTGAGGGTTCCGACACCTTTTTTGTGTTAAACGTAGTTTGATTTTGCATCTCCATCCCTTTATGATATTTGTGTGGTTTTGTATTGCTTGTGGTTTGATAATTCAATTACATTGTATATCATGTGCATTGTTTCATTGCATTGCATATCATCTGTATTGTTTTGTTATATTGTGTATCATTTTGCATCCTGCCCTTGGCTTACGTTGGTTTGATTCTTTGCAAGGGGATACGTAGGCAACCCTCGGGTTCAACCAACTGCATCTGCATTTTGTTTGTTTGCCCAAGTCTTACGGCTTTGTCAAAATGGGTCGTCTTTGGGCTTTGACATTCACTCACATCATTTCATGACTCTAAGCTCTATCAAAAAGGGGCAACTGTAGACACTCTATTTTTGACCACCCTTAAGACTTCGGCGCCACTAATTGCTTACTCAGTGATGAAAGTTGTGCAGTGCAAAAGTTCAATTTCTTTGGTAAGGAGAGCGTCAAATCCCAACCAATAACCCCTTTTTGGACCAAAGCCTTTTGACTAAAATAATTTTTAGACCTTAAAACCCTCTCTTTCAAAAATTTTTGAAAAAGAGTTCCTATGATGTTCTGAGGCTCGCACTTCAATAAATGTTGCGCTTTTCGATAAACCGAGTAAGGACAAAGTGGAAATGAATGAAAGAGAGGTGAACACTTTGGAAAAAAATCTTTGAAACACCTTATTTAGGGGTTTGGAGTTGAAGAAAATTGAAGGAGAGGGAAGAAACCAAGTTGGGGGAAGAAGTTGGGCATGAATTGTTAAGAGAGAGTCGAGCAGCTCTCGCTAAATCAGGGCTATCCTTTTGTACACTTGGATTTCAGCTATGAGGCCACCAACATTGGAAATTGGACTTCTGGGGCTTCATTTTACATTCAAGAATCCCCTACAGCCGAGTTCGAATGAGGGAGCTATGGCTGGTTGAAGTTGGGCATGAATTCGGGTAGGACCTAAACTGAGCAGTCTTCAATAAAATGAGTATAACTTTTTGCACACATAGAATTTTGATATGAGGCTGCCACCATTGGAAAGAATACTTCCGGGGCTTGAATTTAGACTTAAGAATGACCTGAAAAGGAGTCCAAATGAAGGAGATAGGCCCATTTGAAGTTGGACCTGGAGAGCAGATTTTTACTGTCAGCCACGGGTGTGGCCGGTCGGCCACCGGTGATGGTTGTCAGCCACCGATGACAGCCGGTCGGCCACTGAGGTCTAAAACTCAGATATTTTGTTGATATTTCCCCTCCAGTTGTTCTGCACTGCTCCAACTGTCCTATTTTCAGATATTTTCGACCAAGGCTCTTTTTTTTTTTCTATATATAGAGGCCATATCTCTCATATTGCAAGGTTGGAAAAAATTTGGGAGCCTCTCTCTCTACAAATCCTCTCTCTCTAGATTTCTCTCTTTCTTGCCCCTTTGTGCATACAAGTAGAGATACACTTCTCGTTTGCCTATCAACCCTTATCCAAAGTGGTTCATCTTTGGGCTAAGGTTGCTTAGAGCTCTCTTGGAACTCCTTAAGTGAGTTTTGGGTTGAATTGTGGCCTAGAATCACTCTTTCCTTCAAGAGGTATAACCTTTACCCTTTAAGCTTGTTTTGTACACTTGTTTTGCCATCTTTTTAAACTGTTTTTTGCATAGTTTTCAACTGTAAAAACCTCTGTTTTTATGACTTAAAAATGGTGGTTTGAGGCTATTTTAAGTTAGGTGGTTGTCCACCCTTCTTGTCTCTTTGCTTGTTAAGCTTTTGTGCCATCTTTTCATCACTTTCAAACCAACTTTTTGGGCCTTTAAATCACTGAATCTCAGAGGATTTTCATTGGTAAAAACCACATTTTGAAGTCCAAAATTGGAGGGGTTAGCCTCCCCTCCTTGTGTCTTACTTGCATCCATAGTTAGCTTCACATAGTAGCATGTTTTTGTAGCTTAGCTTATGTCCAGCATATTTTTGCCTTTGATTTAGATTGTTTTAGCTCTGTTTTGGGCTGCTTTGATCATATGAGTCTTGTTTTGCATAGTTGTGGTGCAAATGGCTTCACTAGTTTGGTGTTTTAGGCCTTTAACAATGATTTGCTTGAATTGGTTGCATGTTGTAGTGTCTTTTTACATGTAATTTCAGCATATATAGCTCTGTCACATGCTCATTTGTTTCACTCTTTCATTGCTTTTGAGAGTTGCTCTTGAGTCTTGTTTGCAACCCTAGATAGCTTAACATGTGAGCATGTTTTTCTAACATTTTGTACCTTAATTTTAGCATAACTTTGCTACTATTTTGACTGGTTTCAGCTATGTTTTGAGCTGGTTTGATCATTTGAGGCTTGTATTGAGTGGTTGTAGTGTAAAGAGGCTTCACTAGCTTAATGTTTTAAGCTTTTTGGCATGAATTGCATGAGTTTCTTGCATGTTTTAGTGTCTTTTTAAACTCCATTTCAGCACTAAAATCTCTGCAATCTCCCTCTATTCTTCACTTTTTCATCTATTTTGAAAGTGGCTTTGAACCCTTTGTTGGCTTGAGTGTGAAATTGAGACACTTGTGCTTAATGGTTTCAATCCTCTTTTGAGGGTTTCTACTAACCAACGACACGAGGTCACTTTCATGCTCAAGGCACTTGTGGTTTAAACCCTCTTTCCATTAAAGGACACTCACCTTTTGGACTAATCAATTAAAGAAAGGATTGGTAAGCTAAAATGAGTAAATAAAAATTAACAAGTAAAAGAGGCAAGATAAGCATCTTTCATGTTGCATTGCATGTGTTCGGATTGGACGTTAATTCGAACACGAGAAAAATGGGACGTTTCATACTCAAAGTGATGAAACGTGCCACTTTTCTTGGTCACTATCACCCTTGATCATACATGATAGGGTTGTCGTTTTGTTGAGCTTTGTTTTGTACTCATTAAGCTTGTACAAGCTTGGTTCTTTGGCCATTATGAAAATGCTTGGTTGATGGTTTGAGGCCCAAGAGCTACACTGCTATGAACTTGTGTGATGATAAGGAGAGTTGCAGTACATACACTCCTTGAGAATACACTACTTGGCCTCTGTTTGCTCTCTGTTGCAGTAAAAAAGGGAAATTCTGGGAAAGGGTGACCGACCGGCCACCAGCAGTAGCCGACCAGCCACCAATGGCAGCCGACAGCCTCTATTGGTAGCCGACTGGCCAGAAATGAAATTTTGCACAAGTATGTTCCTGAGTTGGAGCAAAAGTGTTCTAGGAATTGGCATAATTTTCAGTGGTCCAGTGCGTGTAAACAAAGGCTGCAATGGCAAAGCGGTGGATTTTCGCGAGGAAAACAACCAAGCATGCATGCATCCCTCGCCGCTCGTGACCATTTAACTGCTTTATTTAGTTAATTAGTGATAGCTAATTAACTTTCTTTATAATTAGTTAGTTAAAATGTGTAGCTAATTAATTTGTTGTGTAATATTTAATTAACTTAGAATAGTTAGTTAATTGTATTGTAATAATTAGCGTAGCTAGTTAACTTATTCATTCGGACCCTCCTTCGTGAGGGTATAATGTTGTAATAAATGTACGTGCGTGTGTGTATATCTTCCAACTCTGCGTCTTTCTTCCTTTTATTTAACCGCTTTTGATGGTTAGATTAGGGACATTTTCGATTAGCATACCTTATGCTTGTACGTTTGCATCCATTCATTTGTCTTGCATCCACCGAGGCTCGGCGCATCATTTAAACTGCATTGCAATTTCAATACTTCTTTGAATACATGCTCAAAGCATGCTGTCAAAGTGTTGCAAATGCCATATTAGTAGCCGAGCCTATTTTGCATTCTTGCATGTGTTGCATTAGACATCTTGTATAGTTAGGATCATGCATATTTCTAACTAGTTTTTGTTTTGGCTTGGAGTACTCGGTGAGTTTTATGCTTTAGCATACTTGCATAAGTGTGATTGCCATATTGCCATGATTTGCATGCTTGCCATTAGGCTATGTGCTTATATGCTAAACTACATCAATGCCTGTGGATGAAGGCTTGATTGTTTGAATTGGAATGATTCAACGAATGTACGTTTTAAGCCCACTTTGTTGTGGCAAAATCATGTTTTAAGCCCACTATGTTTGGTGGCAAATCCGCATCTTTAACCCCACTTGAGGGTGGCAAATTCAAACCATTTTCGAAAACAAGCACGAGTTGAATTGTTCCAAGTCTTACGACTAGTCTATACTTGCTTGTGTGTGTCACATAGTAAAGCTAGTTTAATAATTGGAATAAGAACACATAATGTTTATAAAAGAATATATCATGATTAGTAGAGGCCGATCTTTGATCGAGTGAGTGGGGGTGCTCATTTCAAGACCTTCCCCTCTCATACCCAAGTTCCTGAGCCGAGGTAACTTTGGTGATAACGGACACGTGGCCTCTGGCACGAGTCAAAGTTTCCTAAATTTTCCAAAATAAAAAATATTTAGGTGGCGACTCTGTATCTGGCAAAGTAGTTTAATTTTGGCGTTATTTGATTAAAATCTGATTTTCCAAAATGATTTGTCGGAATGGACTCTTTGGTGTTTACTAGTTTCACATTGCTCTAGTGAGACTAGATTCAAAACCACAAGTACAGTCCGAACTGTGAGGGCCTTTCTTTTCAAACCCTTTCCGAAAGGCGAGCCCACAAGCGTAAACAGACAATGTATAACACTATACTTGATCTAATTTTGTATCTATAATCTATGATCTGTACTTATTATATTAAATACATATAATTTATATTTTCATTTAATTTTCTTAAAAATTGTTTCCCTATATTTAAGCTATATTTTTTAGGGAGACTTACTTTTAAGTCCTAATAGGTAGACTTATTGTCTAATAGGTCATATGATAATTAATGGTATTTGTCATCAAATACTATTTAAAAACGTTATTAATTGTTAATTTTCAACTACAGTTTGCAAATTTTGTCACCAAATATAAGTTTTAGCAGTAGTTTAAAAAAATTGTCACCAAAAAATAAATACTAATTTTAAACTTTCAGCGACAGTTTGAAAATTTAATCACAAAAAAAAGTAACTAATTGTAGGTTTTAGCAACAATTTATAAAAATCGTGACAAAAAAAAATCACTAATTGTCAAATTTTAGCGACATGCAAAAAAATATCACAAAAGAATTATTTTTAGTGACTATTTTATTAGAACTTATTTTTAATAAAATTTTATGAAAATTAAATCCAATTATTAGGACATATTGTTAGTTTACCCTATTTTCTATATAATTTTGTTAATATTTCCAACATCTCTTAACTATTTTGGTTAGGCTTTTTCGTTCCATTTCACGTGCATGATCTAAAAAATTAGGTACTTATTTTGACTAACAAAAATTAAGTTCCATCAATACATTGATCAAGTGGTGGTGGTGACTCTTTTATGTATCTATCTTTAATTGGGACATATTCCTCTCTAATTAGGTTGGAGAATTCAATTTGCCAACAAGGTAACATATATATGTGTCTGGACCTACGGATGCAGTGATAACATCTCAGAATATCCTTTATTTTCTTGTTTAAAAAAAAATAGCATATATATGTGCCTATGTACCCCCACCAAAGCATGTTGTCATTTAGAGTTTCAAACTTTTAACTAGCTCTTCACATGATAATGCACCACTTTTTCCAAAATACGGATGATCAAATTAGGCTTTGTTTTGCTGTTGCTTAAAAATCAATTTATTGGCTAAAAATTACTGTTTTATTTAGAAAAAAAATAATAATTCATTTAACAAATTAATTTTCTCGTCAAAAAATTCACTTTAGCTAGTTGAAAAAGGCATTAGAAAGGCAAAAGAACTAAGAATATGTCAAGCAAACTAATTTTTTTAGTATCAGATTTTTTTAAAACTTAATTTTAACCAACAAAAATTAGCTTTTTAGCTAATTCCCAAAAGTTTACTTGATTAAAAAGCAATAAATCATAGAAAGTCAACTAAAAGAAACAAAACAATTAATGAATTTGATGAAGATGAAAATTTTATAAGGAAAAAGAGATAAATTAATATTCTAATTATAAGCAACTACTTTTATAAACAATTATATATATATTCTTATCTTTTTGCAACAAACTAAAAACTAAAAGCTTAGATTGTTGCCAAAGCACTGGAATCCAAAAACACTTTACATACTTGTTGGTGACTAAATATTTTAGTTGTAACACCCTGGCAATGGACCTCCTTGATCCCTTGCATTCGAGCATTCCCAATATACAATCAACAACAAGAACGAGTCAAAATAATAATGAAATAACAACAACAACATTCTTTTCCCTTTGAACTAATTCCAAGTCTTACAACATTGTCTCATTACAATCATAACTAAAATAAAATAGTTTAACAAGTAAGGAATGATATTACAAAATCAACTATCGATTAACTTTCCCTCAACATTTGCTCCTTTTTACACCAAATATACAAATCGACATATAGTCACCAAGACTACCTTAGGCATATACATAACACGATTTCAATTAAAAACTTTCACATCCCAAAAGTTTTCTTCTTCTCAAAACATCACTTAGTAGGTGCTTTTTCTTCTATTCCTAAAAATGGTTAGCTTTGGGGTGAGCAAAAGCTCAGTAGGTAATGCATTTAACAGGTTATAACATCAATCGAAAAACACATGATCATGCAATGCAACATTGATAAATTGTATTATGTATGCTTATAAATACCTTTATGCATGAGAACGAAATGAGCGATGTAAAGGTTAAGTTAGCATTCCCTGAGTTCAGACGGGGTGGTAAATATACTATGTGTGGACGCGCCCCGAGGGCCTTACCACAGTTCGGACTCAATGTCACGATTCTTAATCTGATCTTGCAAAGTGCAATGCAAGACTGATAAATCACCAGAGAGTCCAAATCCGGCAAATCGTTTTGAAAAACTGATTTTTAAGAAAGAAGTGCCAAACATGGACTGCTTTGCCAGATATAGAGTCGCCACCTAAATATTTTATTTTTGGGGAAATTTAGGAAACCCTGACTCGTTGCCTAAGGCCACGTGTCCATTATCACCAAAGTTGCCTCGGCTCGGGAACTTGGGTACGATTGGGGAAGGTCATCTATGAGCACCCCCGCTCGTCCGATCAAAGATCGGCCACTACTAAACATGATATCTTGTTTTTAAAAACACATGTGTTCTTATTCCAGTTAATTAACTAATCTTACTATGTGATGTGCACAACACACAAGTATATACTAGAGCGCCTAATTTGGAACAAAACATTGCACATCCGTTTGTTTGAAAAATGGTTTGAAATTTGCTACTCGTAAGTAGGCTAAAATGCGGATTTGATGAATTGTTCCAATTCAAGTAATCCAACCTTCACCCACAGGTATTCAGGCAGTTATATCAATTAAGCAAATAGCCTCATGGCAAGCGTGCTATCATGGCAGGAACTGTGAAGGAATAGATAGAGGATTGGTGCGACGAAATTGTGAGGTGGAATCCTGATGTTCATAGTAGAGGTGAACGTAAGGTGTGGGTCTGTTGTTTTGGGATCCCATGGACTTTATGGAATAGAACAACTTTAAATAGAATTGGGAAGGTATGGGGGGAGCTTATTTGTATTGAAGGTGATATATGCAATCCAGAATTGTTTGAATATGCAAGGATTCAAATTTTAACAAAGTGTATGGAGCCTATTAATACAATAATCAATCTGGAGTGCAAAGGGTATTCCCAAACTGTGAAAATGTGGGAACATTTATCTAGGGTACCACAGATATTGGCTGGGAGGAGTGAGAGCTCTATGCTACATGGAGGGGTAGGATTCTGCATTTCAAATAAGAGTGAGAAGGTGGGTGTAGAAGTTATGGCAACTGATGTAGCTATAGAAGATAATGATTGGAATGGTGAGTCAGCTTGGGAGCTGGACCAATTGAAGGAGGTGTGTATTGGGGTTGGGCCAGAAAGAGTGAGGTGTAGCGATGAGGTACAGATGGGATCACCAAGGCAGTCTGAAACTGTTGTACTAGAGTCTACTGGCAGTGAGCTCGAGGGTATAGCAGATAGCATTATGGAAGTAGCTGGGAGCATAGGCAACGGTTGTGAGTTGGAAGGTCAAAAAAGTAAGGAGCAGGTTGACATGAAAGGTGCTGTTAAAAGCTTGAGTAGATCTAGTCTGCTGAAACCGGAGGTCCATCTAGAGGTGGTGTTGGGTCAAAGTAATAGGGTGGGCCTATGTAATAAACCTGTGAATATGAGGGCAGGGGGGGAGACGCAAACCCAAGGCTCCAAGGCTGGTTTTCAAATAGGGCTTCGGGTTGAAAAGTGCCCTTTAATAATATGTTCTGACTTATCTGAATCACAGTGCAATGAATTGAGCTCAAAGAAAAAAGTATAGAAGAATTGAGGGAGGAAGAGAGTAGTTACGAAATCCAGTGGGAAGAAAATCAAAGAGATAAAACAGAGATATCTTAAGCGTCCAAAAAGCCATAATCATAGAGGAGCCTCTTCTAGTAAATTGGGACCGAGAGGTGCTATATGGAGAGCAGCAGCTGCGGCAGCATCAGGTGTAGATTCAACAGCTAGTGGAGTAGCTAGAAGCAGATCGTTGCTTAAAGAGGCTTAGTGAACTATTCAGATGGGAAAGTTGTTGGGTATAAACTATAAAGGTAAAGAAGAGGAAGTGTTAACCAAAATCTTGGACCTTGAGGCAAAGGATAGAGCAAGGAGGGGAGGGGATGTAGTTCCTACGGATTAATAAGATCTTGGAGGGTCAGAGTTTAGTGTAAATGGTTATGATGAAGCTACTAACATGGAATGTCAGAGGTTTGGGGAGAAAGGAAAAAAGAAGTAAAATTAAGA
The DNA here is from genome assembly GCA_025200525.1 of Camellia lanceoleosa. Taxonomy (NCBI): domain Eukaryota; kingdom Viridiplantae; phylum Streptophyta; class Magnoliopsida; order Ericales; family Theaceae; genus Camellia; species Camellia lanceoleosa. Next base: position 48,373,252 of record CM045767.1, read on the forward strand.
GGTTGTTGAAGGATAGAGGTATTGATATAGCTCTTTTTCAAGAGACAAAGAAGGCCTCCATGTCTGAAAAGGAGATCAAAGAGATTTGGGCTAGGGATAGTATGGAATATATGACTGTGGATGCTGAGGGCTCTGCTGGTGGCCTATTATGCATTTGGGATCCAGGTGTTTTTCAAATGTCCAATTGCTGCTATAATAGAAGGTTTGTTCTTCGCTCTGGGTCTTTATTCTTTTCTTTTGATTGTGTTTTGATCAATGTGTATGCACCAAATGAAGTGGGCCAAAGAGGTAAACTGCGGGAGTATCTTCTAAAGTTAAAGGAGGAGTATTCTAAGCCCTGGTATATAGGGGGGACTTTAATGAAATTAGAAAGATTGGTGAGAGGAAAGGCTGCTCTAGGAGGGACAAGTGGATGAAGAAGTTGAATGATTTTGTTGATAGTAGTGAGTTGAATGATTTGCCTTTATTAGGCTGAAGGTTTACATGGTGTAATGCTAGGGAATGGGAGAAATTAAGCAGAATTGATAGGGTTTTGGTGGATCCAAAATGGGTGGAATCATTTAATTTGAAGTTGTGGGGACTTCCTAGAGTCATGTCTGATCATAGTCCTTTGCTGCTAATGGAAGATGAGAGAGATTGGGGCCCTAGGCCCTTTAGGTATGTTAATGCTTGATTGTTACACCCAAAATTCTTACCTTTTGTGGAAAAGTGATGGAGGGAGCATCAGGTGGAGGGGTGGGCTGGGTTTAGGTTATTCCAGAAACTGAAAGAGTTAAAAGTAGCACTCAAAAAGTGGAATAGCGAAGTGTTCGGTAATGTTAATACTAAGTTGAAGAAGGTAGAGGATGAGCTTCATATGATTGATTTGCTAGCAGAGGAAAGAGAGCTTGAAGAGGCAGAAAAAAGTAGAAGAAGAGAGGCTAGAGTTGAGGCTGGATATTTAACAAGAATGGTGGAAAGGTTGTGGTTCCAAAAATCGAGGCTTAACTGGAATTATTATGGTGATAAAAACACAAGATATTTTCATGTTTTAGTGAAATATAGGCAGAGGAGAAATGAAATAAATACTTTAACTGTTGGTGATGTGGTGGTTGATAATCCATGTAGAGTTAAGCTTGAGGCCCTAGCTTATTTTCGGAAGCAGTACTCTGAGGATTGGTAGCATAGGCCTGTATTGGATGGTCCATTTAAGTCAGTGAGGGATAGTCCTTGTTTTGATATGTTGGAGGTAGAGTTTACTGAGGCAGAGGTATGGGCTGCTGTCAAGGGTTGTGATGGGAATAGGGGTCTAGGTCCAGATAGTTTTAACTTGGCTTGTATTCAGAAACTGTGGAAGGTAATGAAGTCTGATGTGCTAAATTTTGTGTTCGATTTCCATAAGAATTGTCAGTTGGTCAAAGGAATCAATAGCTCTTTCATCACTTTGGTACCTAAAAAGGAGAATCTAGTGGGGTTGGTGGATTATAGACCTATCAGCTTGGTTGGGTCGGTGTATAAAATTCTGTCTAAGGTTCTTTCCTCAAGGCTGAAGGCAGTGATTCCTCAGATCGTAAGTGAAAACCAATCGGCTTTTATTGGAGGGAGGAATATTCTGGATGGTGTTTTTGTGGCCAATGAGGTTGTTGACAGTTGGAAGAAATCTAGAAAAAAAGGAGTGATTATTAAGTTAGATTTTCAGAAAGCTTATGACTCATTGAATTGGGATTTCTTACTCTCCATGTTGGTTAATTTTGGGTTTGGGGGAAAATGGGTGGAGTGGATTAAGGTATGTATTACCTCAGCTAGGCTATCGGTGCTTGTTAATGGATCTCTTACAGAGGAGTTCAGTCCACTGAGAGGACTGAGGCAAGGGGATTCCTTGTCCCCATTTTTGTTTGTCATAGCTGCAGAGTGCATAAGCATTTTGTTCAATAGAGCTTTGGATCTAGGGCTAATAAAGGGGGTCAAGATTGGCCCTGATGTGTTAGTCCTTACTCATCTCCATTTTGCAGATGATTCTTTCTTATTGTGTGAAGCTGATGTAATGGGGATAAAGAATGTAAAGAAGATTCTGAGGTGCTTTGAGTTGGTATCAGGGTTGAAGATAAATTACCATAAAAGTGTAATTAGTGGTGTGGGTATTGTCGAAGAGGAAATGTCTGAGTACGCATATGTGCTAAACTGTGAAGTTAAATGTTTGCCATTCAAATACCTCGATTTACCGCTGGGGGCTAACCCAAGTAGGAAAACAACTTGGCGGCCTATTCTAGACAAATTCAGAAGCAAACTAGCTAGTTGGAAAAGGAAACTGCTGTCATTTGCTGGGAGACTTGTTTTAATCAAATCTGTCCTGTCCTCGCTGCCTATATATTACATGTCATTGTTTAAGTTGCCACAGGGGATTGCTAGAGAATTGCACAAGCTTCAAGCTTGTTTTCTGTGGGGGGGATCTGAATTGAAGAGGAGGGTTCATCTAGTAAAATGGAAGGAAGTGGCGAAGCCTGTAGACCAAGGGGGCTTGGGGGTTAGGAGAGTGAAGGAAGTGAATAGTTGCCTTATGTTGAAATGGTGGTGGAGGTTTGGCGTGGAAAATAAAGCTTTGTGGAGGAGAGTATTGAGCAGTAAATATAGGATTGAGGAGGGGAGTTGGTGCCCTCAAGTAATCTCTAATGTGAGATGTTCTAAAATGTGGAAGGATATATTATTACAATCTGAATAGAGTAGCAGTCTAGTGATTATTTTTCTGGACAATTGTAACGTGAAAGTGGGTAATGGTCATAGAATCAAGTTTTGGAAGGATAAGTGGTGTGAAAACTTGAGCCTTAAAGATGCATTTCCACTGTTGTACAGGGTAGTAGTTGATAAGAGAGTGTCTTTATCTGATATGATGATCAGGAAGGAGGAAGCTGGTGAATGGTCAATTCAGTTTAGAAGGGCGCTGTTTGACTGGGAAAGAGTGGAATTAATCAGATTGGTGAGTCAGATTGAGGCTGGTCCTAATCTTAGGTGTTACTTAGAAGACACTCTTGTCTGGAAAGCCTCGGAATCTAGAAGATATTCAGTTCAATCTATGTATAAGCTATTGGTTGAGGGATCCAGCAATAGAAGCACAGTTAGCAAAAGGATTTGGGTTAAACATGTCCCACCTAGAGTTCAATTTTTTGGATGGCTTGCTTGGAAAGGAAAACTAAAGACGGCTGAGTTTCTACACAGAATTGGTGTTCTGCCTGTTGGTGTATCTGTAGAATGTTGTCTATGTAAATCTGGAGCTGAGTCTCTCATACATGTGCTTCTATTATGTCCAGTGGCTTGTAGAGTGTGGTATGAAATGTTTAGATGGTGGAAGATTCAAGGAGCACTGCCAGCCTCAGTGGAGAACATGCTTGAATGGTGGGCAGGGGTGGGTCCTAATAAAAAGGAAAGGATGATGTGTAATGCCCATCCTCTTGTAGTGATGTGTTCTCTACGGAAACATCGGCATGAATGTATATTTCAGGAGGTTATCCTAAGTGTGGGTGTAATTACGGATCAGATTAAGTTAAAAATGGCTGTGTGGTTTAAGGAAGTATTGAAGGAACACTTGTTCTCAGTTCATGATTTCATGTTTAATCTACAGTGTATCAAATTCAGTTTGGGAGGTGGTTTCAGAGGGTGAACTATTTGAGGAGGCCTATTTTTTCCTACCAGTCCTTCTGCAGAATGCTCTCGGTTGGCATGCTAGGCTGCAGAGTTTTTTGTCTCAATCTTTGTAAGATAGTCTCTGCTGTGTGTGACGAGTTTCTGCCTCTGGTTTATGCAGTTAGAATGTGATTGTCATTAGTTATGCAATTGAGTCTCCATGTTCTGGTGTTGGTTGGTTTTGATGGAAGTTGACGTGTGCTCTACTTTCTCTATAGGTATTCAGTTATTTTAACCATAGCTTCTTATTGATCTGTAGAAAATTCCTTTGCTGTTTGAAGTTTTTGTGGTGCTAAGGTTTGGAGATGTAGGTTTGTTTGCTGCAATTTTGATGGTCAGCTGCAATTTAGATGGTCAGCTTCCAGGTTTAGTTTGGTTTTGTTTCAGATTTGGGTGCTGAATGGTGGGCAACCTGCTGCGGAGTGCAATCTGCCCTTTTTCTTTACTCTCATGCTGGGGTGTGTATGCTGCTAGAGAACTCTGTTGCTGTGTATTCTGTTTCTGTTTTCTTTGGTTTTCCTTTGTGTTGGATTCTCTCCAACTGGAGCTCCGAGCTTAATGTAGCTCCGAGCTCCTCTTTATTGATGTACTCTTTTTTTTTTTTTATGATTTCATCAATAAAGATTTCTTCTTGCTGATAAAAAAAAAAAAAAAAAAAAAAAAAAAAAAAAAAAAAAAAGCACTCACACACATGTAGTATGCTAAAACGTAAACACTCACAGTGTACTCCGAGCCAAAATAAAGAACTAGTTAGAAATCAATGCATGATCTTAGTTCATGTTAAGATGGCTAATGCAACACATGCAAAATGCAACTAGAAATAGGCTCGGCTATTCTAAGATGACATATGAGATGCAATAATTAATACATGTATTCAACTTGGAATTGAAATACGATGCAGTTAGTATGATGCGCCGAGCCCGGTGCATGCAATGTAGATGAATGATGCAAGCATGCGAGTATAAGGATGCTAGACAGATGAATGGATGCAAACATGCAAAGCATAAGTATGCTAATTGAAACATGCCCTAAAACTAACCACTGAAAGCAGGTAAGTAAAAGGGAGAAAGAAATGGAGGTTAGAAGACATGCATCACACGCGCGCGCACTCATTACAAAATTCGCCCTCTCGAAGGAGGGTCCGAATAAATAATACATGCCAACTAACTAACTAACTAACTAACAAGCTAATTAATTATTACATAACTGAATGAATAACTAGCTACAACTAATTATTACAATGCTTAATTAATTGACAAATTAACTAATTAATTCACAAATTAAAGCTAACTAACAAGTAAGCATTAAAATGAGATTGCTAGGCCACCTCAGCTCTGCCTTGAAGAAGGAAGGATGCATGCTCGGTTGCCCTCCTTAAAAACTCTCCAGTTGCTCTCAAGAGGCTCTGTCTACAGGGTGTCCTCAAGAACTTCCTGCTGAATCTTACCAAAACATTGTTGGGGAGTGTATCAGTGGCCTGCCGGCCATGGGGAGCCACTGCCGACCATCCTGCCGACCAAGAGTGGGCACTGCCGGCCAAGAATGAGGGACTACCGGCCATCTGCAAGGCACTGCCGGCCACTGATGTGCTGGGACACCAAGCTGCAGCAGAACACAAAATAGAGAAAAGGGAGAGTCTCCCAAGGGTATGTATGCACTATGCCACCCCATATCACCTCGAAACATCAAGGGAGAGGCATAGTCAGATCCAAGACCATCAATCACGCATCCCGATGCATGATGGCCAAAGATCCAACTTGTGCAAATCAATATGAAATGAATGCACAAATAAACACATAAAGCCTAGAACTCTATCATGGATAATCAAGAGCGTCGACGACTGAGAATTGAGACATGTTTCATCACTTGAAGTATGAAACATTCCTCGTTTCTCATGCTCAGATTAACACTTAATGCAAACAACAATGCAATGCAAGGATGGCATACACAATGCTAACTTGAACATGCAATCATGCAATATGACTTAAGCATGCAAAATGCAGTGTAATAAACATGCAACAACATGTAATGGAACTAGCATGCGACAACATGCAAAGATGGAGCGAGCATACAATAATATGCAAGACAAGAATGCAACAACATGCAAGGATGGTCTTAAACCAATATGGGAAAACCTCAACTATGCCCAAATCAGTGGCCAATATGTGTTGAAATGATAACACAAAATGCTAGACAAGCATGCATGCCAATGGGCCCAAGAATTAAGGCATAAAGATGCAACTCTTAAAAACACTTGAGGATTGAAAAGCATGCAAGTATGACAATACTACATGCTCTAAAATGATGTTAGGAATGATGCCAAATCACACACATAACACAAGCATAGCATGCATGAAGCTCAAAAGCTAAGAACTAGCAAAGGGACTTAAGCCATGGCCATACAAAGCTAGCCCCAAAGGGCTAAAGGAACCTAAAACAATCCCAAGGTAGGTCCAAACAAGACCAAAAACAAACTCGAAGCTAGCCAACACAAGCTAGAACACAAGGCCAAAAACATGGAGCATGCAAGGTACAAAAGAGGCACTACACCTATTGAAACCAAACATGGCATGACTTGGACAACATAAAACAGAGTTACATCATGATATAACAAGACCAAAAATGCACTAATATGATGAGCCAAAGGCTTAGGCTTAATGGCATGCACAAAAGTTCATTCTTGAGGCATAAAGAGCCAAGCCTTCAAGGCATTAAAGGCATGTCAAATGCAAGTATATGACTACATTTCATGGACTGAAATAACATTTAGAATGATAGCAAAGCATGCAAACATCATATGTGTGGCATGATAGGGGCCTCAAAACCCAAGGCTAGCCTAAGCATTTACACTATAGCTATACAAAACACAAGTGATATGGCCATGGAAGTCCAAAACAGTCCTAGAACAGCCCAAAACAAGAATAAAATCATGCTCGAGGAAAGCCAAAATATGCTAGGATGATGAGTCAAAATATCATGCACATAAAGCTAGTAAGCAAGATTTGTTCTACAAGTATATGGAGCATGCAAAGGATGACCAAACCAGCTATGGATAGAGTCATGACATGGCAAAACATCACCAAAAACATGCTGAAATGGAATCAACATATGCTAGGATAACATGCTAAAGCAAGAAGCATATAAAGCTAGTTTATGAGATTTACACTACAAGTCTATTATACATGCATGGAGTGACAAAACCAACCCAAAACAGATCTAAGGCATGGTAAAACATCACAAAAAACCTACTGAAATGGACTCAACACAAGCTAGGCAAACATGCTACTTTGATGAGCCACAAATGGGATTACACAACACATACAAGATGCATGCAAAAGGTGACTAAAAAAGCCATGTACAGAGCCAAGGTAGGTCCTAAAAGTCACAAAAAAAGGGGCCTGACCCAAGCCTCAAAAGTACATAGTGGCATGCTCCTTTTGAAGGCCAAAAATGCAAGCAAACAAAAAACCAAAAGAGAGGGGGTCACCCCCTCTGATTTGAGGCCTCAAAACCATATGCCTACCATTGAAAATCTACTGGATTTCAGTGGCTAGAAGGCCAAACCAAGGCTAGCTCGAAGGCCTTAAAGCATGGCTTAAAACAAGGCTAAACAAAGCATACAAGAGGGTTGTACACCCCTAACACCAAAAAGACCTTAAACAAACTTCAAAAGAACTTAAAAACAAGACTTTTTTTCAGTTGAAAGCAAGGCCTAAAACAATATGCAAGAATGGCCAAAATGAGGTACAAGAAAGTGCTAAAAAGGGAAAGAAGCTCACCCTTGAAGACCAACTTCGAAACCAGCAACCTTAGGGGCCAAAAACTCACTTTCAGAGCTCAAGTAACCTTCCCAAGAACCTCAGTCCAATGGTGGTTGTGTATCTCTATGTCTTGTAGTGTAAAAGTGCAAGAAAAATGGACTAAACCACAACAATATAGAGAGAGTAAGAAATATATAGAGAGAGAGCTATATCTCTTCTAAAATGGCTGAACCTCTCCTGAGAAGAGAGGCTCTCCCCTAATATAGAGGGAAAACAATGCAAAGCTTCTTCAAGAAGCTTGGCAAGAGCTTCATCCGTGTATGGAGGGGAGATGAAAGGATTCCGGCTGGCTCAAAAGATCTGGAGTGAAACCTGCTGAGACAAAGGTTCTACCGGCCATAGTGGCTCATTGATGGCTGGCAGGCTCAATCAATGGCTGGTAGCAACAAAGTGAAGGCCGGCAGTGCACCAAGAAACACATTCTGAAATGACCAAGTCATGGTCCAAGAATGGGACAGAAAGGATACAGGGTTTGGAAAGCTCAAACCTGTGATGTTCCACCGCGAAAGTCGAATACCCGACGAGCAATCGAACTTGTGGCTGGATGTACCTACAAGCACAACTGAGTCTTGAGGATGGTCAAAAATGGGGTGTCTACACTATGGCATTTCAAGTAAAAGCCGAAATTCAAATATATATATATATATATAGATTTTGTATACTTAAAATAGTCCCACATTTACCAACTCCAGAAACGGTGGGGCGATGGGCATCCAAAAATATCTTCCCTTTCCACATTTGGGACGTGGACACCGAAAATATTTTTCCACATTTGCCTACTCCAGAAACAGGGACGTGGACACCCAAAACCATGTTTTTCAACATTTGCCGACTCCAGAAACGGTAAGCTCATGGACACCCAAAAACTTTTTCCTACATTCGTCTGGCAGTATGCACAGACAGGGCAATTGGGCACCTTGACTCCCTGCGCAGGTACCAAATACAGTACACAACTCAAAACCACCAGACTCACTACTCAGACTCATAAACTATTTGCCCTCTTTCAACTTTCCACTATTCGCACCATCGTAGTATCATAAAAGAAATTTAATAATGCTTATGATCCACGAATTTGTAAATTTTAATTTTCCCCTAAAATGATTCCAATTCACAACAATTCACCATTTCTCTCTTCAATAATGAGGGTTTCTCATTCAACAAAAATCACTATCACAAGGTGTATATATAAAAAACATTTCAAATCATACATTTCAACTTCAAAGTTAAACAAATTCCTTCAATTTCATGTTTTTTAAATCAATTAGTAAAACCCCCTTTTTATTGAACAATTTCCAAAACTAGGGTTTTATATAAAATTTGGAGATTTCCTCCCTTTCATGAAATTCAAGCTATGTTCATTACAAACAACAATAATCAACACATTCCTTCCATAATCATGAAACATTTCTCTCTTTTGACCAATCCTTTCACTAACACAAAATAATCTCTACATATATATTCACCTATAGATATATATATATATATATATAATCAGTATCTAATGAAATTACCACATATAAGTTTCAAATTGAAGCTATAACAAGTGAAAGAGACCCCTACCTCAAATTTAGAAGTTAAAGTAGAGAATCCATGTGAAACGTCAACCAAATCGCGAAGCAACTGGTAAAAAGCCTTGAACTTGACTTGCTCTTCAATTATCTTGAAGGATCTAGAGTGAATCTAGAGCAAAATGTTAAGAAATCAAGTGTTTTGGGGGTTATGGTTTCGGAATGGGTGATAGATAGAGAGTGTTTGAAAAAAATGAAAAAGAAATGAGATGGATCGGCTCTTTAAGTCAGCTGCCCCCGACAAACCACTCGAGCGAACTTTTCTTTGCTCAAGCAACCAACAAAATTTCAAAGAGACCGCTCGAGCATTACTTCCACTGCTCAAGCAGTAAATGAAAGGCCCCAGAAGTTTTGTAGAGTTACAGTGAAAGTACTGGGAGCATGAAATCTACGCTCAAGTGACCACTTCATCGCTCAAGCAGTCTTGCCTACAAAATAATCTTCGCTCAAGCAACCAAATGACCGCTCGAGCGGTCTGCCAAATTCAACTGTTACAGCCTACCCTCCTTAAAGAATTTCATCCCCAAAATTTATGTAATTCCTGTCAAAGCAATCCTAATAACTCTTAAGAAAAAGAAAAAGGATTGCTACTCTTATAACAAACCCGATCATCGATTGCCATCCATTGGAAGTTGAATAAATCCAACATTCACATCACCAGGTGTAATTTCAAGTTTTTCGGTAATCAATGCAAATTCTTTGTTTTACTAAGTAAGTCACAAGACATTATTACAACTAAGAAGGGTAACAAAATTACACACCATTAAACAAGTAAAGATATTTTTCACGAACTTCAACTTCTCTATCCCAAATGGCCTCTTCCACTCCATGATAATGCCATAACACTTTGTCTAGAGGTATAGTTTTTCCTCTCAAAACTTGTTCTCGAGAGTCTAGGATCTTTATTGGTCTCTCCTCGTAGGAAAAATTTTCATCCACTTCAAGGTTTGCCCAGTCTAAGACATGAGATGGATCGAGCTCATACATGCAAAGCATTGAGATGTGAAACACGTCATGTATCCCAGATAATTGTGGGGGCAACGCAAGGTGATAAGCAATTTCTCCTACTTGTTCAATAATATCAAAGGGACCAATGAACCTAGGTGATAGCTTTCTGCTTTGGCCAAATCTCATCAAACCTTTTCTAGGTGATATCTTCAAAAACACATGGTCACCCACTTCAAAATACAATGGTCATCTCCTCCTATCTGCATAGCTCTTTTGTTGGATTTGTGCCATTATTAAACTCTTCCGGATGATAGCTACTTTTTCTATGGTTTCACGAACCAAATCTGGTCCAGGTGAATCTTCTGCCTCATCTCAGCATGCCAGTGCCCTACAGGGAAACCCATACAAGGCTTCAAAAGGCACCATTCCAATACTGGCTTGGTAGTTATTGTTGTAGGCAAACTCAGCTAACAGTAAATATTTTTCTCATTACCCTTTAAAGTCTAGTACATAGGCTCTCAACGTGTTTTCTAGAATTTGAATGGTACGTTCAGACTGATCGTCGGTTTGAGGGTGGTAAGCAGTACTAAAGGTCAATAGAGTCCCCATAACAGTTTGTAAGCTTTGCATAACCGTAAGGTGAAGCGAGGATCTCTATCTGAGACAATGCTCACCAGAATCCTATGAAGTCGAATAATCTTCCTAACATAGAGTTCTACTAGATAATCCACTGAGTTGCCCATACACATCGCAAGAAAATGTGCCGACTTTTTTTAGTCGGTCTACTATAACCCAAATGGTGTCATTGCCTTTTTGAGTTCTAGGAAGGCTCGAAACAAAATCCATTGTGATGTGTTCCCATTTCCATTCAACTACAGGTAAGGGTTGTAATAACCCGACTGGTCTTTGATGCTCCGCTTTGACTTGTTGACAAGTTAGACATTTAGACACAAATAAGGTTGCAACCTTCTTCATGCCTCTCCACCAAAACTGGCTACTTAAATCATGATACATTTTCGTGCCCCTGAGATGGACCGCAAGACGGGAGTGATGAAACTCTCAAAGTACGTCATCTCTACAAGATTTTGGTACAAAAGGGTGATCTACAAATCGGATACTTGAATCAGAATGCACCCTCAACCCTTGTTCTTCTTTCCCTTGCAAGATTTTCTCTTTAATCGCTTTTACTTCCAGATCATTTTGCTGTGCTTCTAAAACTCGCATGACTAGTGTTGGCAGAGCTAGAATTGAAAACAAAATGGCTTGACTAGGTGATTCTCCAAGTTGCACATCAAACTTATTTAGTTCACTCAGCATCTTCCACTCTCTCACGGCAAGGCTAGCAAATGAACTCATCAACTTTCTACTCAAAGCATCGTCCACCACATTGGCCTTCCCAGGATAATAATAAAAATCAATGTATTCCTTGGCGCAAATTCAAATCTTCTAGGAGAATAAATACTTGAGAGTCTTATAATATGAGAATACATAAAAATTTCTCTCCATAGAGGTAGTGTCTCCAAAGCTTCAAGGCAAAAATGGCTGTAGCTAACTCAAGGTCATCAGTGAGGTAGTTTCTCTCGTGAGTTTTTAGTTGATGGGAACCGTATGCCACAACTTTACCTTCTTGCATCAAAACACACCCTAAACCCTCTCTAGAAGCATCATAGTAAACGGTGTAACCCAACCGTCTAATCAAGATTGGTGATGAGGTCAATCTAGTCTTCAATTCTAAGAAAGACTTTTCACATGACTCATTCCAAACAAATTTCACTCCTTTTCTAGTCAATTTGGTTAATGGTGCTGCTAAGATAGAAAAATCTTTCATAAACCGCCTATAATATCCGGCAAGACCCAAAAAGCTACGAATCTCGAAAATTCTCTTAGGTCATTACCACTTCAACGTTGCTTCAATTTTTGAAGAATCTACCGTGACTCCCTCTCTTGAGACAACGTGGCCCAAAAACTTCACTTCCAAAAGCCAAAACTCACACTTTTCAAATTTAGCGTACAATTGGTGTTCCCAAAGCAATTGTAAAACAATGCGAAGATGTTTTTCATGCTCCTCTTCAGAAGGCGAATAGATGAGGATATCATCCACAATGACTACCACGAACTTATCAAGATAAACTCGGAAAACTCTATTCATGAGGTCCAAATGTGGCGGGAGCATAATCTCAAAAACCTCTATCCATACAGGTGGCGGGAGCATTTGTTAGACCAAATGGTATCACGAGGAATTCATAGTGACCATATCACGTACGAAAGGTCGTCTTAGGGATATCCTCCTCCTTCACTTGTAACTGCTGATGACCTGATCTTAAATATATTTTTGAGAAACAATGAGAACCCTTAAGTTGGTCAAAAATATTGTCTATTCGGGGCAAGGGATATTTGTTTTTGATTGTGGCTCTATTTAACTTATGGTAGTCGATGCACAGTCACAACAAACCGTCTTTCTTCTTTGCAAAAAGAGCCAATACTGCTCCCTATGGCGAGGTACTAGGGCGTATGAAACCCTTGTCTAACAATTCTTGTAATTGCTCTTTTAAAACAAGTGGCTTTGCTGGGGCAAATCCATATGGCGACATGGAGATAGGTGTCATGCTAGGCACCAGATCTATAGATAATTCTACCTCTTGATGAGGCGGTAACTCAGTGAGATCCTCAAGAAAAACATCTAAATGCTCACGAACTACCTTAGGAAATATTTCCCAAACTGTACTACCCTCATCATTGACAATAGTTGCAAGAAGAAAACTAAGTTTGCCTCGACTTCGTGGGTCATGCAACGATGACAACCCTTCATCGGCTTTATCTCCCAGAAAATAAAAACAGTCCCCACCAATGGTACACACTGTAACCCTTCCAAGGTAGCAATCAATGACGGCACTATAAGAGGACAACCAATCCATACCAAGAATGACATCAAAACCCGACATCTCTAGTAGCACCAAATTAAAAGGGAGTTGACGTTCAGCTACCTCGAATACACACCCACGATACCCCCAAATTAAGACAACTTAACCCCCAATTGGTGACTCAACCATGAGTGAAGACTCTAGTTGTTCTGCTTTTAAGCCCAATGTGGATGCAAATACAGATGTGATAAATGAATGTGATGCTCCAATGTCTATCAATATGTTGGCCCAAGTATTGTAGGTAAGATAGGTACCTCTCATCACTAATGGTCCAGATGATTTTTCAGAAGTAGTGACTACATAAACTTGCCATTGAGGCCTCTTTTCACCCCAATCACCTCTCAAAACGTTAGGTGGTTGTGTTAACTATACTGATGTGCCCCCTTGTACTGCCATTGATGTCTGCCCAGATGAAAGAGATTAGTAATTTTGCTTCTAACCTTGGCCTACCTAATGACTCCTAGAATTTTGGGATCCAAAAGCACTTCCCATCTCGACTAGCTGTAGCCAAGACCTTTTCATATGCCCCGATTGCCCACAATTGCAACATGCAAGCATCTGGCCCCTCCCCTGCGCTTGACTTTGAGAACGAGTCTGTTGTTGATGACTAGCATTCTGTTTGCAATTGGCGGCTTTGTGACCTTGCTGGCCACATTTAAAATAAACAACATAGATAGGACCCGTACTTCCAAAACTTCTTACAGAAACGGACCCCGATGAGTTAGCTTGCTGGGGCATAAACTGGAAGGAAAATGAACCCCTAGATTTCTTAGAAGATCCAGTATCACTCCTGGATTCCGTGTAACTCAGCCTCTTATGCCATTGCCTAGTTTTCTCCGCCTCTAACATAATCTCTACATGAGCTGTGTCCTCCACCAGTCTATCACACTCCCTATACATATTACCCACTGTAGCTGGTTTTTTGCACTCCTCAGAGGGGTTCGTCTCTTCGGGTACGATAGCCTTACAGTTCGGACTCCCGCAGTTCTGAATCTGGTTTCACAAGTGCAATGTGAAACAGAAAAATAAATGATAGTCCAAGTCTGACAAATCTTAGAAAATCCATGAATTATTAGAGATGGCAAAAATGGATTGCATTGCCAGATTTCAGAGTCGCCACCTAAATATTTTTTGGAAATTTAGGACACCCGTGACTTGTGCCAAAGGCCACTTGTCCGTCATGACCAAAGTGTGTCGACTCGGGAACTTAGGAATGAGAGGGGAAGGTCATGAATTGAGCACCCCACTCACCCGATCAAAGATCAGCCTCTACTAATCATGATGTGAATTTATGTACAATATAGGCCCATGTTCTGATTATTATGCTAACTTACTATGTGAGGCACACAAGTATAGACTATTTCACCCACTTTGGAATGCTTTGATTTCATGTTTGTTTGAAAAGAGTTTTGAATATGTGCTACTAGAATGAAAAGCAAGCTCATATGTACATTTATTGAAGTCGTTCCAACTTAAGCAAAAATAGCCTTCATCCACAAGTATTCAAAGAGATATTTCAAATAAGTACGTAGCCTTAAGGTGATATGCTTGATATGGCAACACAAACACTCACGCAATATGCTAAAGCAAAAATGCTCACCTAGTACTCAATCGAGGCAAGCCAAAGAAAGAAAATAATTACAAAAAAGGGATACTTACGTGTAGGTCCTAATAAGTGGACTTATTGTCCAATAGGTCCTGTGGAAAAAATTTGTCATAAAAAAAGTCACTAATTATAAGTTTTAGCAACAATTTATGAAAATCATAACAAAAAAAAGTCACTAATTATCAATTTTTAGCGACATATATTAAAAATTCTCACAAAAAAATTATTTTTAGCGACAATTTTACCAAGACATATTTTTAATAGGACTTGATGGGAATTAAGTCCAACTATTAGGACTTATTGGTAGTTTACCCTAGAAAAAATGCATGCTCCTAATATGCAAAGTGACTAATGCAATACACACAAAATGCAACTATCATATTTGGCTTCTTAACATGACATATGAATCAATTCAAGGCATGCGGTAGTGCACGTATTCAAGCAAGAAATAATCGATGTTTATCAAGTACAATGAGCCAAATCCTACTGTATGCAAAAATAGATGCAAGTCATGGTAATGATATGGAAAGAAAATATGATACTTCATGCAACTATAGTAAGCAAGTAAATCAAAGAGAGAAAAAAAAATGGGGGTTGGAAGACATACAAATATTACAAATTTTCCCTCACACAAGAGGGACCGAATGAATGTCCTAATTAACTAATTATTACAACACAACTGAATGAATTAACTAATTATTACACGTCCAAATGAAAGCAACTAATTAATTACAAATACTAATCTAAAGGAATTAAATGAAAGGTAGGGAATCGCGAGCGCAAATCCCATAACATCCTCCGAAAACCTCTCTCTACTCACTACCAGAAGCTACTCTGTTTACAATTTGCAAATAGCTTGGTTTTGGCCTCAAGATCTGTTCTGTTTTGCCAAAAATAGATTGCTATTTGCACACTCTGGAAGCGCAGCCGGCCCATAATGAGGCCCGACTGGCTCTAATGAAATACGACCATGCCTATTTTGTTTTGCTGAACAGAGTAGCCAACTGGCCTACTCAACTAGTTAGCCGTATAAGATTGTGGCCGATCGGCCACTATTTCTGGAGAATATCCTGCTGCAACAGAACTAGAACAGAACAGGACAGAGGGTTTCCAAAAGCTCTTCATCCTTCATGCTCTCTCCTGTGATTAGGATTTTCAAGGAAAGAGTAGGTTTGTTTCCCAAATCATCAACCATAGCAAGGTTGTTACATGATGATCTTTAAAAGCAAAAGGAAAAGACTTAACTAAACACAAAACAAAGCTATTCTTCTTATCTCCTCCTATCATGAAATTTATTCAACGAACAGGTAGGCATGCTTAACTCACAAATCATCAAGTCACAAGATAATCCATGATGATCATAGAGCAACCAAAGAGGAACAAAAGTGATAACTCAAAAAGTGTTGTCAACTCATCTCCCTACTCTTAGAATAAGGATGAAACATCCCTTTCCATGTTTCAAAGTGGAACTAGGAGAGAGTCTTCAAATTTTTGAAGAAAGAGCTCTTTGGGAGAAACAAAGCAAGTAAGGGGAAAAAAAAAAGAAAAAGAAAAAAGAAAAAAAGCAAGCTATCTATCAAAGCTTAAATACACAACTAGTCAAAGTTGTTGACAACTCCTCTTTTCAAGGAACAAGGATGAGACATCTATTTCCATGTGTCGAAAATGATCGATAAGAGCGTTTTTCAACACTTTGAACGCAGAAGTTACTATCGAGCTTCAAGGTGGACAGCAATAATATGAAAACAAGAAATTTACACTAGATAAGTAAACTTATGGCAAGGTCGCTAAGCCTAAGGTCTAATCCTCCCATGACCACAAGGTTCCAAGTTACATATTGAAAGGTAAAAATGATCAACTCAAAGGATTGGCCGCTATATCCTAAATACGCCAAATCCGAGAGCACTTACAACAACACAAATATGATATGTAAAGCATAGGAAGTAAGAGAACAAGTAGTGGGGAGGACTAGGACCCTTTGATACGCCCATATTCAATTCATATCACACATAAACAACCCAAAAATAGTGCTAAAAAAAAGGTACTGAAATTTACCAAATAAAGTGAAAAGAAACCAAAAAATGGAAGAAAAACAAAGGGGTACACAACTAGTGAGCTAGCCAATGGAATGGTGGCTAGCTCACTCACTTGTAACCAAGTTTTAATCACATTTTCAAGCTTAAAATAGCTCTGAAATCAGTATGAAAAGGCAAAGAAAAGAGAGAGAAAAGATGGTAAAAGAGCTCAAAGTTTACCTCTTGAAAGAGAGGTAAAGCTTCTTATCTAACAAACCACAAACCAAACACTCTTAAGGAGCTGAAATTAGGTTCAAGAACCTTAGCAAAAGCTTCAAGTTTTTGCTTGTACGGTGTATCTATGGTGTATGTGTATTGCAGGGGAGGAAGGAAGTGTATTGGACAAGCTATGGCTCTTGGAGGATTTTTTTCGAACCCCAAACCCTTAGGGGGGCTTGTATTTATAGAAAAAATAGCTTCTTGTAGACCCGACTTTCTTCGTGCGCCCCCCTCTCGAAGAGGTGCGAATTGGTCTTACTACAGTTCGGACTCCTGTCACGGTTCTAAATCTAATCTCACAAAGTGCAATGTGAGACTGATAAACACCAAAGAGTCCAATCCGGCAAATCATTTTGGAAAATCAGATTTTGAATCAAATAATGCAAACTGGACTGCTTTGCCAAATTACAAAGTCGCCACCTAAATATTTTGTTTTGGGAAATTTAGGAAACCCTGACTCGTGCCAAAGGCCACGTGTCCGTCATCACCAAAGTTGCCTCGGCTCGGAAACTTGGGTACGAGAGGAGAAGGTCATGCAATGAGCACCCCCGCTCACCCGATCAATGGATCGGCCTTTACTAAGCATGATATGTTCTTTTATAAACACATGTGTTCTTATCCGGTTATTAGTTAACTTTACTATGTGATGCACACAACATACAAGTATAGACTGAATCGCGACAATTGGAACAAAACAACTCATGTTTGTTTTCGAAAATGGGTTGAAAGTGCTACTCACAAGTAGGCTAAAGCGTGGATTTGCCACCCCCAAGTGGGCCTGAAAACAAGATTTTGCCACTTCGCAAAGTGGGCTTTAAAACTCACAATCATCGAGTTGTTCCAATTCAGGCAACAAAACCTTCATCCACAGGTATTCAAGCAGTTAATCATTTAAGCAAATAGCCTCATGGCAAGCATTCTATCATGGCAACACTCACACTCATGCAAGGATGCTAAAGCTTAAACACTCACAGTGCACTCCGAGCCAAAACAAAAACTAGTTAGAAACAATGCATGATCCTAACTATACAAAATGCCTAATGCAACACATGCAATAATGCAACTAAATAGGTTCGGCTATCTAAGATGGCATGTGAATGAACCGACTTGATACACGTATTCAAATAGGTATTGAAATATAATGCAGTTTGAATGATGCGTCAAGCCCGGTGTATGCAAGACAAATGAATGGATGCAAACATGCAAGCATAAGGTATGCTAATCAAAACGTGCCCTAATCTAACCATCGAAAGCGATTAAGTAAAAGGGAGAAAGACATAGGGTTGGGAGACATGCACACACACACGTATGCTTATTACAACATTGCGCCCTCGTGAAGGAGGGTCCGAATAAATAAGCTAAGGTACTTAATACAAACCAACTAATTTACTATTCTAGCTAATTAATTATTACAAAACCAAATTGAATAACTAGCTACACTAAGCTAATTAATTACAAACCGAATTAATTAATTAAACACTTAACTAATTAATTACAAAACAACTAAGCTAATGAACTAATTAGCTAATCAATTCGAATGAAAAGCCTCGGGAAGCGAGGGAGATATGCATCCTCGATTGCATCCTCTCGAAAATCCACCACCTTGCCTCTAGATGCCACTGTTTGCACATCTTTAGACCTCTGAAAATTGTGCCAACCTCCAAATTGCTTCTGTTTGATCTCAAAAATATACTGATGGTCAATCAGCTATAATGGGTGGCCGTTAGCCAACACTAGTGGCCAGTTGGCTGAATTTGGTGGCCGGTCCGCTGGTACATGTGGCCAGTCGGCCACTGATTTCCTGAACTTCCTCCTTTTGCTGCAACAGAGAGCAAACAGAGGCATGGCAATGTATTTGTCAAGGAATGCATGTACTGCCATCCTCCTTATCATGTCTCAAGCTCAAAAGAGTGTGGTGCTGGGCTCTCAAGCCACCAACCAAGCATTTTCATTGCATGGTGACCAAAGGACCAAGCTTGTACAAGCTTAATGAATGCGCACATAAGACTCGAAAGGCCGCCACCCTATCATGCATGATCAAGGGTGACAATAACCAAGAATTGTGACACGTTTCATCACTTTGAGTATGAAACGTCTCACATTTCCTGTGTTTGGATTAACGTTCGATCCAAACACATGCAATGCGACACAAATGCTTATCTTGTTCATGTTTTACTTTGCTCAATTCTTGTTTACACATTTTACATTACCAAGCCATTCCTTAACCGGTTAGTCCAATGTGAAAGTCCTCTAATGAGAGGGGTCAACCAAAAGGGTGGTTTAGGACATGAGAAGGATCATGCCTTTGACTAGGAGGAACCCTCATAAGAGGGGTAAAGCCATTTGAGCACAAACTCTAACTCATGCTTAAACACAACCTTAAGGCCAAACAAACCTCAAACCAAATTAAAGAGTGAAGAAATAAGAGAGGTGGCAGAATTTCAGTGCTGAAATTGCATGAGAAATAAGACTATAACATGCAAACAACTCATGTACAACATATTAATAGCCAAGGGCATCAAAGCTAGTGAAGTGTATTACACTAGAAACATGTAATATCATGCTCAAACAACCAAACCAGCTATGGACAGACCTAAAACATGCCAAATCAGTGGCCTAAACATGTTGAAATTAAGGCACAGAAGACTAGGAGAACAGGCACACATGTTAGCCCACAAGCAAGGCACAATACACAACCCTCAAAAGTAATGAAGAAGTGAAGTATGCGAGAGTATGACAAAGGTATCTGCTCTGAAATCACATGCTAAATGATGACATACCATGCAAACATCACAAGCAAAGCACGCTAAGGGCCTTGAAACACAAAACTAGTGAAGTTAACTACAATATAACTATACAAAGCAAGTCTCAAGGGACCAAGACCACTCAAAATAGAATTTAAACATAGAAAAACATGAGCAAAAATGTGTTGGAGTGGAGCCAACACATGCTAAAATAATAGGCTAAAAAATCAAGTGAGCTAGGCTAGCAAGCATGATTACACTACAAGTGTAAGAAGCAAGCAAGAGGTGCTCCAACCAGCCCAAAACAAAGTTATAACATGTTAAATAGGGCCAAAAACATGTTGAGAACAAGCCAAGAGATGGTAGAAAAACATGCTCAACTACTAGGCCATTAACACATACAAAAAAGATGTGAGGAGGGGGGACCACCCCTCCCCCCTATTTTGGTTCTCAAAACCAACTTTCTACCACTGAAAAACCTCTGAGTTTTAATGGTAGAAAGGCCAAACAAAGGGTGTTTTAAAGGCTTTAAAGGATGTCACAAAGCTTAGCAAATAAAGCTACAAAAGATGGTGGACCACCCCTAACTCCAAAAGGGCCTCTGTAGACACCCCATTTTTGACCATCCTCAAGACTTGGATGTTACCACTTGAACACTCGGTGATCACCCATGTTCGTGTTCGTTTTGAGTTCACAGAGGTCTCGACTACGCGCCTTGCCTCAGGATCTCTCAACTCGACTGTTTTGTGTTTGATTTTGCACCAAACACTTGTGTTTTTGCTTCTGAGAGTAGAGAGTAGCTTGTTAGATACCCCTGACACCCACCGGCCCTGGCTTGAGGCCACCGGCCGTGTCCTCTTGCTACCGGCCATTAGTGAAATATACCATTGGCCAATCGGCATTTGGTGTGGTCGGCCGACCATCTGTTTGGCCGATGGCCTCCTTTTCTAGCCGATACCACCTTTTTTCCTTTTTTAGGCATAATGCATGCCAGCTGTGCCAGCTGGAATGCACGGACCCTGCCCCCCATGCACGGGTGTGGCTGTTTTGAGCCTTTGCACCCTTTTGGTCCAAGCTTCCTAGAGAAGATTGCACCCTTTGCTCAAGCTTCTTGAGGAAGCTTGACCCTTTGTCATAGTTTCCTCAAGAAGCTTGCACCCTTAGCTTAGCTTCCCTTCGAAGCCTTGACCCTTTTTGAATAGCTTCCCTTGGAAGCTTAGTCTTTGCATTGTCTATATAAGAGACCCCTCTTCTCCTTTGATTGGGTTGAGCAAAACCAGAGCAAAATACATATATATTATAATATATACACCTTCTCTCTCTATATCTCCCTCTCTCTCTTAATTTGTGTGTGTTTAAGGGCCTAAAAGTGTGTTTTATTCTTAGTTTTGCACTAAGACACACACCATTACACCATACTTCGACTTGGGAGGTCTTGAGGGTTTGTTCTTGAAGTTTTGGGTCAGTTTTGATCAGAAGAAGGTGGCTGACCTTGCTGTTCTTCAAGGGATCTTCAAGGGTAACACTATTGCTTTATATTCCCCAATCTTGCACTAGTCTTTAACCTATCTTGCATGATGTTTTAGACTTTTTGTATAACTGAAAAAATTCTTGTATTTTCATGCTTAAGATGTTTCATTGAGGTCATTTTGGTGTTGGGGGTCAACCTCCCCTTCTTAGGCCTTGTTTGGCCTTTTTTGTGCTCTCTTTGTTAAGCTTTGGAGACTTTTGTGTGTTGGCCTTCTCAACACTGAAATCCAATGGATTTTCAGTGGTGAAGAAGAGGTTTTGAAGTCTTGCATAGGGGAGTGACACCCCTCTCCCTTTGTCCCTCTTTTGTTTCTATTTTTGGCTCATAAAGGTAGCATGCATGCTTAGGTGTTTTTGGCTCCATTTCAGAGGGTTTTGGGTGTCATTTGGTCATATTACATCTCTGCTTTTGGTCAGATTAATGGTCCTTTGCATGCATAATACACTTGCTTTGTACTCTTCTATTTTGCCTAGAAATGTATCTCGCCATTAGGCCAACAGGCTTGCATTTTTTTTCCCCTAGCTTTCTGAAGCTTTTGGTCATGTTTCATCATGCTTGAGGTCTGTTAGGCATTGTTTTGATCATATTTGCGATGTTTGGTATAGCCCCTTTGTATTTTGGCTTGTCAGCCTTGAGGGTGTGAGTCATGAGCATGTTTTAGTTGTGTTGTTTCACTGATTTGGAGTCATTTCACATGCCATTTCAGTCCCTAATCCATGTTCCTATGCTTGCATCCATCACCCTTTTCATGCCTTGAAGAGGTGTCCTTTTGTGCCTTGAAATGAGCATTGTGCATGCTTATGTATTTAAGTCTTTGGAGCTGCCATATCAGTGGGTTTTGGGGCATATTTTGATGCATAAAAACTCTGTTTTGGGTTTCTTAGTTCATGCCATGTTTGCTTGGGGTAGGTGTTGAGCAATGCTCTCTTTTGTGGCCTTGAATACCTTCTATTTTGCATCCATTCCCTAGCATGTCTTGGTGTCATCTTTTGCATGCTTTTCAGAGTTTACACATGAGTGTTTAACGTCCAAGCATATTGCCTTTAAGTATGCTTAGAGTTGTCCCCTTCCATGCTTAGATGATAGGCCTTGGTGTGTGCATGCTTGCATGCATAAGTTGTGCCATTTTTGACCCTTTTGGCCACTATTTTAGGGTGTGGCTGAGGCCTCCCATTTCAGTCTTAGTCCATTCTTGTACATAATTGTATGCTTGACTTGTTGCCTCTCGTTGCATGCTTGCATTGTACCATGTTTGCATCACATGTTTAATTGCATTGTATGGCCTCTTGCATGATTAGCACATTGCATGCTTGCATAATAGATTGCATTGCATTTGGCATGTTTTGCATCTTAGCCTCATGTTGTATTCTTGAGCCATGTTTGTATACATGCGTTGCATTGCTTGGTTTGGGGTGTCAAACCAAGCATGGGGATTGAGAGTGTTCGTACTCCAAGTGACGTAACACGTCTCAATCCTCGGCCGCCGACGCCCTTGATCTCAATATGATAGGGTGTTGGCATTCATCTCTTTTGTTGCATGCATTTTACATTCAATGGAGAACTTGGCCTTTTAGGCCATCCCGCATCAAAATGCATAATTGATGGCCCGAGGGTCGAGGGTCATGCTCCCTTGAGTCCATTGCATGATAGGGAGTGCGGCCATGCTCACATTTGCTTGAAAATTCCATGCCATACACTGCTTGCCCCTCTACTGCTGTCAACTACTGGATTTTGCAAGAAGAAATAGCCGGCCGGCTACTTGGAGTGCCGACCGACCAAATACAATTAGTCGGTGGCTCAACTAATGATCGATGACCATTCCCTTCGGCCAGTGGTGTCCCCACTTGGTCGGTGATGCTCCCCAGTGTTTAGAGAAGCATCCTTGGAACTTGTACAAATTTTCAGAGGAGCAGAGTAGTGTAAACAGAGGCAACAGTGCTATGGCAGCGAGTTTCTGAGCGGGGCGAGTCAAGCATGCATCATTTGCGCATTCCAAGGCAGAGCTGCGGCAGTCTCTTTAGCTTCACATTTAAATTATTTTTGTGATTAATTTGTTAATTAATTAGAGGGTCTGTAATTATTAATTAGCTAGGATAGCTGATTCATTATTCAGACTGTATTATTCTTTCGGTCCCTCCGAGTGAGGGCGTATTTGTAATAAGTGTGGGTGCGTGTGTGCATGTCTTCTAACCCCCACTTCTTTCTCCCTTTTACTTATCTGCTTTTGATGGTTAGTATTAGGACATGTTTAATTTAGCATCCTTATGCCATGCATGCATGCATCATTCATCAGTATTGCATGCACTGGGCTTGGTGCATCATGCTAACAGCATAGTATTCCAATTCCAAGTTGAATACGTGCTACTTGTTGCATCCCACGTGCCATCTTAGGATTAGCCGAGCCTATTCTAGTGACATTCTGTATGCGTTGCATTAGCCACTTAACATGGACTTGGATCATGCATGATTGCTAACATGTTCTTTGTTTTGGCTCGGAGTACGATGTAAGTATTCATGCTTTAGCATCTTGCATGAGTATGAATGTTAACATGACAGAATGCTTACCATGTGGCTAAATGCTTATTTGATTAACTGCCTGAATGCCTGTAGGTGAAGGTTGGATTGTTTGAGATGGAACAACTCATTGAAATCCGTATTTTAGCCTACTTGCGAGTAGCAAATTTCAAATCACTTTTTTTCAAACAAACGGATATGCAATGCTTCATTCCAAATTAGGCGATCTAGTCTATACTTTTGTGTTGTGCGCATCACATAGTAAGATTAGCTAAATTAATCGAAATAAGAACACATAACGTTTTTAAAATCGGATATCATGGTTAGTAGACGCCAATCTTCGGATCGGGCGAGAGGGGGTGCTCATAGCTGACCTTCTCCAATCGTACCCAAGTTCCCGAGCTGAGGCAACTTGGTGATGACGAACACTTGGCCTTGGGCAAACGAGTCAGGGTTTCCTAAATTCTCCCATTAAAAAATGTTTAGGTGGCGACTCTGTATCTGGCAAAGCAGTCCATGTTTGGCACTTCTTTACAAAAATCTGTTTTCTTAAAACAATTTGCCGGATTTGGACTCTCTGGTTCAGATTAACAACCATGACAATTTGAGTCCGAATCAGAGTGTGGCCCCCACTGCAGCGTCTACGCTTCGCGACTCACGGGATATTAGAGAACTTGACTCGAACTCGTGATATCTTGTTTTGACTACACTTATGTGTTTCTTTGCATTGCATGTGCATTGGTGCCTAGGACACCGTGTTGGCCATCTCGCTATTCCCGAGCGGTTTGCGGAGGCTTGACTTTGTCAAAGCATGCCATAAGGTCGACTTTATGGCTCGCCAAGATGGGAACACAAACCCCGGTTTTACCGAGGCACCCTTTTCGACCATTCGACCTAGTGCATATTCGGAATCCATAGTGACCATTCCAAACCAGGACAGGTTGCTTACCCGATATAGGTTGTTTAAAACCGCTGCGTGCGTAGTGAAACCCTAGCTCCTGACAAAATTGGACATGGAAACCCTACCCCAACATAGGGGTGTTTTGGCTCTCTTTTACTTGCTATGTGCTTTTAGAGTCTATCTCTACAGGGAATGCGCATATCAGTTTGCAAGTTCGGGCATCAAGCCTGTGGGCACCAGTGTTTTGAGGATCAGTTATCTACGGGTATCATATTTGGTTTTGGGGGCAGTAATCTGGGAACAATGATCAACATCTGAGAACAGTGTATTCAGCTTATCAACTGCGTGTTATGATGCCCAACCATGTGTTGTGTGTTTATTTACGCTGTTATGCAGTCCGTTTTTCTGGTTGTTTATTTCCTTATTACTGCTTTATTTATCTTTTTTCTAGGTAGTTTACCACAATTGCTTCAAACCAAGCAGATATTCCCCAAGCACTCTGGACAAGAGGTCGTCGACTCCATCGATCTGAGGATCTGGTAGACGGACAACCAGTGTATCATTCTCTACCCTCGGTTACCAGACGGAGGACAGTTAGGCAGAGGATATCAGTTCAATAGATAATCCAGAGGGCTTCGTCCACCCCGCCTAGGTATAGTAAGAATTAGAGTCCTGTTTCTCCCGCAGAAAGGGAACACTTACCGACAATACAGCTAGATCATAGCAGTATGGCAGGTTTAGAGAAGATGGTGCGCCAGCTTCAAGAGACCATGAAAACTATGCAGCAAGACGCTATCCGACAGGCGGAGTTCGCCAAACAACAGGCCACAGTTATGACGGAACAAGCAGAGTTAATCATAAGGCTACAGCAAACCGAGGCATCTGCTTCACATCGAGCTCCTCTCCCACCAAGGGTTCCGATACCCGAGGAGGCGCCAAACGTCCAGAATATCCAAGAGGATACAGACGTTCCAACGGGGCCGGCTCCGCCCCCGATTCTACTACAACTATCCAAGGCACCCACGCCTGTCAATGTACCGGATTCTCCCGTCGAGTTCGAAGCGGACCCTACCGCATTAAAGCTGAGCAAGCTGGAAAAGATGTTTAAGAAATCCCAAGGGGTAAAGACCATCCCCGACATTGAGGACGGGTATACCGATGCAGCTGTGACGCTGCCAGGTCGGTTCAAGATGCCACAAATTGATTGATTTGATGGGTCTGGGGACCCCATGGTGCATCTGAGGTTGTTTTCGGACATTTTAAGGCCGATGGACCTCACTAGACTGCAGAAGTTGTCTCTATTCGGCCGGACCCTGTCGGGTGTGGCGGCCATCTGGTACGCCAAATTAGAAGATGATGTCAAGAGAAACTGGGACAAGATAGCTGAGGCCTTCATTGCACAATACTCGTATAACACACAAATCGAGATTACTACCCGTGATCTTGAGACGATGAGACAGGAGGCTAAGGAGAACTTCTCAGAATTTGTGACCCACTAGAGGGTCAAGGCTTCAATGATGACCATTAGGCTAACGGATAAGGATCAAATACGGATGGTTGTGCGCAACCTCCAACCCAAACTGATGCAGAAAATGATCGTGCTCCCCTTCCCTACCTTTTCAGATCTGCATGAGATGGTAGTACAGATTGAGGATGCCTTGAAGCAAGGCTTGATCGATAATGACAGAGAGCAACCCAGGAGAACCTTTAACCGCAACACCAATGCAGGCCTGAGCGGCGCTACAACTACAAGAGCCTCAGAAGTGAGTATGGTCACCACCATTCCCCCTCCAAGAACTATGGTAGCCACGCCATTCTACGGTGCGTCCGGAAGCAACACACAAATAGCCAAATACCCGCCCAAAAACCAAAGAGCCTTCGCTCCACTATATATGCCCCTGTCCAAAGCTCTGGGGGTTTTAATCAGAAAAGGGCACTTGAAGCCCCTAGAGCCGCGGCCATTGCCGGAGAAACTTCCTCCTACCCACAACCCAGCCAAATATTGCGCATTCCACCAACAACACGGTCATGACACCGACCAATGCTACCGATTACGTCATGAGATTCAAGATCTCATTGATAACGGGGTGATTGTGCCTCCCGAAAAACCCAATGTCACAACAAACCCTCTCCCACCGCACCACCAAGCTCCACCTCCCAAAAGAATCAACTTTATCCAGACTGGGGTCGTGCCTTACGATCCTAGCATATATATCACCCCATCCCACTTACCCAAGCCGGAGGTGCTCCTTCCTGACTGCACTGACTTGTGCATGTTGGACATCTCCAGAACCCAACCCGAACCAATGGTGGTTACTGTCGAAGACAGAATAGGGGAAATTTTAAAGGAGAATGGAAGTGTTGAGTCAAAAACTGAGGAATCTGGAAGTTTTTCTGAGAAGGTATACAGTCCGAGTGACTACATTCTATCAGTGGGCCAGGATGGGCCGAACTTTGAATTCCAACAGGGGCAAAGCTTTGTATGATACAGGGAGAGGAATCAGGTCAGAGGATAGATGACCTGGCAGCCATGGAAGGGGACTTGGCTGACTTCCAATTTTTCAATGAACAAGGCCCAGGGGACATGGCCGTCAACTGGTCAGATTTCAAGGAATCAGTAGAGGCCACCGGGTGGCTTGATGACCTACCAAACGTTGTCAAAGAATCTTAGTTGGAACAGGACTCGGCAGGGGCAAGAATAACCGTGGTGGCCGGAAGGGTCGGAAATCAAGATACATTGCCGGTGTCAAGAATTTCGCTCAGGATTGGAGCATTTTGAATACAGGAATTATTGAACAGTCAGCTGTACTGACACAGTTGGAACAGGAAAGGTTTGAGGATTCTGAGAGAATCAGGAAAGCTAAAGCCCATGAGGGGACTGAAACTGCTATGTACACAGAAACAGAGAATGCTGCGAGCATATGGATGGAGGGTACTGCGAGTACGAGAGCAGTCATACCGGAGCCGGACAGGTGTCTGTCAGCTGCCGACGGAATGTGGTGGGAGGACGATGATTTATGTCTTGCCCACACGGATGAGGATTGGGGAAGCAACCAACCAGACGATACTTGGTACATTGGCAAGGTCAACCATATGACAAGGAGTGGGCGGTATTTCAAGCCTCCACACCTAGATCAGCTAGAGGCATCTAGGAAAAATAGGGAGGCTGAGAAACAGAAAGAGAAGCAACTTGAAGATGAGGCCGTGCTCAAACAGCTAAAAAAAGATACAAACAAACATCTCCATTTGGGGACTGCTTATGGCATCGCAAGTGCATCGACAAGCTGTCTTATCGGCCATGGACAAGGCCAAGCTCTCAATAGAAACCACGCCAAAGCAGCTGGTGGGATTAGTTTTTCTAGGAAGAGCTACCCTGATGCTAACTTTTTCTGACAAGGAATTGCCACCTGAGGGGGCGAACCACAACAAGCCACTCTACATTTCGGTAGAATGTAGAAACAAATGGATCCTGGTGGTTCTTGTTGATACCGGATCTGCCATCAATGTCTGCCCGGCAAGGACAGCGTATGTAATCGGTTTAAAAACCGCAGACTTTGTGCCGACAACCCAGGTGATTCGGGCATATGACAACACAAGCAGAGAAGTCATGGGGACAGTGAAAATTCAGACCAAGGTTGGGCCGGGATAGTATGAGATAGATTTCCATGTCTTAGAGGTTCCTGCAACTTTCAACCTACTTTTGGGGCGGCCGTGGCTGCATCTGGTGAAGGCAGTGTCATCCACCTTGCATCAGATGGTAAAATACCCCCATGGGAAGGGAGTAGCCATTGTTTTTGGAAATTCGTCGATCCATCCACCACCAGAAGTATCCACGCCAGTTTTGGAAATTGAGCACGGTATGGAGGATGTGTTCATGTCAGGTTTTACCTTGGCCGAGGCTCAGGTAGTTCAAAACATCATGGCTGTTAATGAGGGGTTGTATGTCAGTGCTCAATCAGTATACCTCATGAATAAGCTCCAACACATCCCCGGGATGGGATTGGGAAACACTGGCCGGAAGGGCGTCGCAGCATTGGCCGAAGTGCCACACAATCCACACACCTTTGGCTTGGGTTACCTGCCCACCAAAGAGGATTGGATAAGGAAAGGTAAGGAAATGGCTAGGAGAGCCAGAGCGAAACAGATGGGGAAGCCTTTTGAGTTGATGCCCCGGCCCATCCAAGGTATCTTAAACAGACGCTTTATCCGGGAAGGGGAGGACTTTCCATTTTGTGGCTTCCTAGAGCCATGGCTGAACGCGGAGAGGAAGCGCGTACCAGGTTTTGAGATCTTCTTTGATCTACAGTTATCCAGGGATAACGTTGCCAAAGAGCAGACAGACCTAACAGTTGAGGTTAAGCAGAGCAAGAAAAAAGAGTCCGAGGACGCCGAAAGTGAAATGAGGGTAGTACTGGCATGTCTACTTTCAGATCCTCCGATCAAACAGAAGTGCTTGGGGGATAACCTCTCAGTGTCCATGATCGGGAATGAAACGGCTGCGGGCCTACCATCAACTATTTTGGATGCATCCATCGCACCCTATCTCGTTTGGCAGTATGAAAAGGGATTTTTGTCAAGCAGCACCGGGTCAGGTTGTGAGCCGAAATCTGATTCCACCGAGTCTTGTGAGTCAGAATCAGGTTCCAGCTCGACTGAGTCTGAGTCCGGTATTCCTGGTGGTGATAATCCGAATGCCACAGTCCTGTCCAGGTCGTCTTTTTCTTTCTCTTTTGAGTCTGTTGTAACAGAAGAATCAGACGATTTGGAAGTACTTAATGAGAATGATGTGGATGTGGTTTCTGAGTACTTTTCTGTGCCTTTGATTTATTGCTTGAATCAGGACTTTCAAAATTTTGGTACATTTTCATGCTTTTGCCTGGGTCGCCCTTCCAAAGGGCCTCCAACCGATTTGTGGCTGCCTCAAACTGAGGCCAAGAAAATTTTGGTACTTTTCTGTGCCTTTGATGTATATATTTTTTCTTGCTCTAACTTTTGCCTGGGTCGCCCTTCCGAGTTTTTGGCCCAGCGAGCCTCTCAAAGGGTAAAAGTGTAACAAGTCCATGCCAAATGGTTTTAGGGTTTTGAAGCCATCCGTATCTGGGAGAGTGGCTGTTGTTATTGATTTGCAAAAGGATCCATCTCCGGCTCTTCGAGTACATCGGACATTTTGCCCCTAGTTTAAGGGGTGCTTCTGTTCTAGCTTCACAAGCTTCTTCCGGCGAGATCTGATCTTCTTGATCTAACTTTGGTTCCTCTTGTTCGAGGGCTGCTTCAAATCTGGCCACACAGGCCTCTCTTGATGATTGATCGTTGAACGTTCTGAATGGGTTCAAGGTTTGAAAACAAATGGATTAAATCTTGAGGCTGAGAGCGATCCTAGGCTGCACAATCTCAAGAGCGATTCCACACAGGTCTTCACAGGACCACGTAAAACATTTTGTTTTTGAAAGTTTTTACGAAAGCAACAAATCGCTCGCACTAAAGATAGTGTGGAACCAATCTGGATCAAGCCAGGGTCCTTCTCAGTACTCACGCGAACAAGCATGATTTCATTCATTAAAGGCTTAGCATTCCTCACTTTCTCTCAAATTGATCAAAGTTTTGTAAAACCCGAGGAATTCCTTCCTCTTCGTTTTCATCACCACAGTGTTCAAAAAAAGTTTTCAAAAACTTAGGTCAATACAATGAATTTAGAGCACAGAAGAGTAAGTGAGATACTCCGTCGTTTCATTCAAATCCTCTGGCACAACTAGCTCAAAGTAGCAATAAGCACGGAAACATGATAGCCACGGCTGTTTCATTCAGATTTCCTGGTTGCAACTGGCTCCACAGCAGAGACAGACTCAAAAGAAAACAAAAACGGTGTTCGAGGCAACAACCCCGGAGTCACCTCACATTCTATACAAGGGGACTGACTCGCTACAATAAGACAGACCCTTAAGCAAAAAGAACTGACTCAAGACGATGAGACAGACTCAAAACAAAAGAAAGGACTGACACGACACCCAAGCCAGAAGTTACAAAACTAGCATTCGCAGATGCTCAAAAATGCGTGCCAGACGCCACAACCAAAATACGCCGAGGGTCGCCCGCAGGTGGTTCACTCCCCGATCACATACTCGCAGTATCCTCAAAGTCCAACAGCACAGTAGTAATAGACTTTGCTGAGGTGAGTGGGAGGATAACCTCACTGTCGATCAAATCTTGCACTTCATGGCGAAGGCGAAAACAATTATCAATAGCGTGACCGGTTTGCTGGTGGTACGTGCAGTACAAGGCAACATCATGTGTGAGAGGGAGATTCTTTGGGAGAGGCCGAAGCTCGAGGGGTTTAAGATGCCCTCTTTAGGCCAGGATCTGGAGTGCCTTAGACAACGGCATGTAGAGAGCGTGAAAGACCCTGCACCCTCGGGGTAGGTACTTTGAAGTCTGAGAATTCTTGCTAGACGCACTAGCGAAAGGGTCGGCAGGCACTGCCTTGACTTTCTGATCTTTCCCAGGTGCAGAGTTGGGAGTGGAAGGAACTGTTCTGGCATGACGGGGCCTATCCCAGTTTTCTGCCTGGCTTGAACTGCCTTCAATTGGAGTGGGGAAGGCATCATCCACAATCTTGGCTGCAACTGCGAATACCTGTTGCTTATTCATCCCCCCGGCTTTCAAAGCCTCGACTGCCCACAGCAATTGTTCAATGGGATCGGCATCTGCTTTCATTTTGTTCTTACCTCTAGCCCCAGCCTGATCGAGGGCTTGGGTTGATGTTGACACGTCATTGCTATAACTTGAGACAACTTTAGGTTGGCTGAGCTCGATCACAATCCGTCCCAATAGCGGGGGCTCCTACGGTACAAAATTCCCGGCATATGGTGCAGCTGGTGGCGAAGCCGATATTCCGTAAGCGAGATCTGCCACAGACCTCTGGAGGTCACCAATCATCCCCATCAATTCGAATGTAGTGGGCTCACGAGCTTGATACAACTGGGGTGCCCAAACCAGGTGCGCAACAGGCGACCTGGGTGGATGCGGTACTTCAACACTGGTCACACTTTGCAGGGTGATTCATTGATCTAATGCGACTATCATAACCACGATTTCCTCTGAATTCTGTGTCATGATAAGTCCACTGATCTTGAACGGTGACTAACGGATCAGATATCTGCCTTGCCTTAGCGAGGGAGAACACTGGCTATTCTGTACTCGAATCTCTAAACCTTGAAAGAGAAAACATGCAGCATTTCAAATTCAAATGGAACAAACACAGCGAAGTTGAACAATGCATCAGAATATCGATCATCGTTTCCCCAAAATCACTGCCCCAAAACACTGAATAAGATACCCGCAGATATAACTGTTTCTCAAAAACACTGATACTGATGCCCGCAAGCCTGATGCTCAAACTCACAAACTGATATGTACGTTCCTGTAGAGATACACTCTAAAAGCACATAGCAAGTAAAAGAGAGCCAAAACACCCCTATGTCGGGGTATGTTTCCCTGTCCTATTTTGTCAGGAGCTAGGGTTTCACTACGCACACAGCGGTTTCAAACAACCTATATCGGGTAAGCAACCTATCCTAGTTTGGAATGGTCACTATGGATTCCGAACATGCACTAGGTCGAATGGTCAAAAGGGTGCCCCGGTAAAACCGGGGTTTGTGTTCCCATACTGGCAGAGCCCGCAACCGGTCAGCCTTATGGTCATGCCTTGACAAGACAAGCCTCCGGCAAACCGTTCAGGAATAGCAGATGGCCAACACAGTGTCCTAGGCGCACTAATGCACATGCAATGCACGGAAACACATAAGTGAAATCAAAACAAGATATCACAAGTTCGAGTCAAGCTCTCTGATCTCCCCAGCAGAGTCGCCAGAAACTGTAGACGCGCCCCGTGTGAGGGCCTCAATGCTACAGTTCGGACTCAATTTGTCACGGTTCTTAATCTGAACCAAAGAGTCCAAATTCGGCAAATCGCTTTGAGAAAACAGATTTTTTGTAAAGAAGTGCCAAACATGGACTGCTTTGCCAAATACAGAGTCGCCACCTAAATATTTATTATGGGGGAATTTAGGAAACCCTGACTCGTTTTCCTAAGGCCACGTGTCCGTCATCACCAAAGTTGCCTCGGCTCGGGAACTTGGGTACGATTGGGGAAGGTCAGCTATGAGCACCCCCGCTCGCCCGATCAAAGATTGGCCTCTACTAATCATGATATCTTGTTTTGAAAACATTATGCGTTCTTATTCCAGTTATTAGCCTAGATTTACTACGTGATGCACACAGTAAACAAGTATAGACTGAATCACCTGAATTGGAACAAAACATTTCATGTGTTTTTTTTTTTTTTTTTTTTTTTTTTTGAAAGGGGTTTGCTACTCGCAAGTAGGCTGAAAATGCAAATTTTCCCACCCCCAAGTGGGCTTTTAAAAAAGATGGTTTTGCCACTATCTAGTGGGCTTAAAACTCACAATTTAATGACTTATTCCAATTCGGGTAATTCAACCTCCACCCACTGGCATTCAAGCAGTTATATCACATAAGTAGCTAGCCTCATGGTAATCATGCTATTATGGCAACACTCACATGCATGCGGTATGCTAAAGCATAAAAGCTTACCTGGCACTCCAAGCCAAAATAGAAACTAGTAAGTAATCATATGCATGATCCTAGTTCATGTTAAGATGGCTAATGTAACACATGCAGGATGCAGCTAGAATAGGCTCGGCTAATCTATGGATGGCATGTGAAATGCAACAACTAACACGTATTCAACTTGGAATTGAAATACAATGCAGTTAGCATGATGCGCCGAGCCCGGTGCATGCAATACTGATGAATGGTGCACGCATGCATAGCATAAGGTATGTTAATTTAAATATGTCCTAATACTAGCCATCAAAGCAGGTAAGTAAAAGGGAGAAAGAAGTGGGGGTTGGAAGACATGCACACACGCACCCACACTTATTACAAATACGCCCTCACTCGGAGGGACCGAAAGAATAATACAGTTCGAATAATGAATCAACTATCCTAGCTAATTAATTATTACAGACCCTCTAATTAATTAACAAATTAATTACAAAAATAATTTAAATATGAAGCTAAAAAGACTGTCGCAGCTCTATCTCGGAATGCGCAAATGATGCATGCTTGACTCGCCTGGAAACTCACGCCATAGCATCGCTGTTTCTGTTTACACGCCTCGCCTCCTAAAATTTGCACAAGTCCCAAGGATGCTTCTCTAAACACTGGGGAGCATCACTGACCAAGTGGGAACACCACCGGCCAAAGGGAATGGTCATCGATCATTGGTTGAGCCACCGGCTAATTGTATTTGCTCGGTCGGCACTCCAAGTAGCCGGCCGGCTATTTCTTCCTACAGAATCCTGCAGTTGACAGCAGGAAAGGGCAAGCAGTGTATGGCATGGAATTTTCAAGCAAATGTGAGCATGGCCACACTCCCTATCATGCAATGGACTCAAGGGAGCATGACCCTCGACCCCCGGGCCATCAATTATGCATTTTGACGCATGATGGCCTAAGAGGCCAAGTTTTCCATTTAATGTAAAATGCATGCAACAAAAGAGATGAATGCCAACAACCTATCATATTGAGATCAAGGGCGTCGGCGACCGAGGATTGAGACGTGTTACGTCACTTGGAGTACGAACACTCTCAATCCTCATGCTTGGTTTGATACCCCAAACCAAGCAATGCAATGCATGTATACAAACATGGCTCAAGAATGCAGCATGAGGCTAAGATGCAAAACATGCCAAATGCAATGCAATCTATTATGCAAGCATGCAATGTGCTAATCATGCAAGAGGCAATACAATGCAATTTAACATGTGATGCAAACATGGTACAATGCAAGCATGTAGCGAGAGGCAACAAGTCAAACATACAACTATGTACAAGAATGGACTTAGACTGAAATGGGAGGCCTCAGCCACACCCTAAAACAGTGGCCAAAAGGGTCAAAAATGGCACAACTTATGCATGCAAGCATGCACACACCAAGGCCTATCATCTAAGCATGGAAGGGGACAACTCTAAGCATACTTAAAGGCAATATGCTTGGACGTTAAACACTCATGTTAAACTCTGAAAAGCATGCAAAAGATGACACCAAGACATGCTAGGGAATGGATGCAAAATAGAAGGTATTCAAGGCCACAAAAGAGAGCATTGCTCAACACCTACCCCAAGCAAACATGGCATGAACTAAGCAACCCAAAACAGAGTTTTTATGCATCAAAATATGCCCCAAAACCCACTGATATGGCAACCCCAAAGACTTAAATACACAAGCATGCACAATGCTCATTTCAAGGCACAAAAGGACACCTCTTCAAGGCATGAAAAGGGTGATGGATGCAAGCATAGGAACATGGATTAGGGACTGAAATGGCATGTGAAATGACTCCAAATCAGTGAAACAACACAACTAAAACATGCTCATGACTCACACCCTCAAGGCTGACAAACCAAAATACAAAGGGGCTATACCAAACATGGAAAATATGATCAAAACAATGCCTAACAGACCTCAAGCATGATGAAACATGACCAAAAGCTTCACAAAGCTAGGGAAAAAAAAAATGCAAGCGTGATGGCCTGATGGCAAGATACATTTCTAGGTTATGCATGCAAAGGACCATTAATCCGACCAAAAGTAGAGATGTAATATGACCAAATGACACCCAAAACCCTCTGAAATGGAGCCAAAAACACCTAAGCATGCATGCTACCTTTATGAGCCAAAAATACAAACAAAAGAGGGACAAAGGGAGAGGGGTGTCCCTTCCCTATGCAAGACTTCAAAACCTCTTCTTCACCACTAAAAATCCACTGAATTTCAATGGTGAGAAGGCCAACACACAAAAGTCTCCAAAGCTTAACAAAGAGAGCACAAAAAAGGCCAAACAAGGCCTAAGAAGGGGAGGTCGACCTCCAACACCAAAATGACCTCAATGAAACATCTTAAGCATGAAAATACAAGACTTTTTTCAGTTATACATAAAGTCTAAAACAGCATGCAAGATAGGTTAAAGACTAGTGGAAGATTGGGGAATATAAAGCAATAGTGTTACCCTTGAAGATCCCTTGAAGAACAGCAAGGTCAGCCACCTTCTTCTGATCAAAACCGACCCAAAACTTCAAGAACAAACCCTCAAGACCTCTCAAGTCGAAGTATGGTGTGATGGTGTGTGTCTTAGTGCAAAACTAAGAATAAAACACACTTTTAGGCCCTTAAACTCACACAAATGAAAAGAGAGAGGGAGATATAGAGAGAGAAGGTGTATATATCAGAATATATATGTATTTTGCTCTGGTTTTGCTCAACCCAATCAAAGGAGAAGAGGGGTCTCTTATATAGACAATGCAAAGACTAAGCTTCCAAGGGAAGCTATTCAAAAAGAGTCAAGGCTTCCAAGGGAAGCTAAGCTAAGGGTGCAAGCTTCTTGAGGAAGCTATGACAAAGGGTCAAGCTTCCTCATGAAGCTTGAACAAAGGGTGCAATCTTCTCTAGGAAGCTTGGACCAAAAGGGTGCAAAGGTTCAAAACAGCCACACCCGTGCATGGGGGGCAGGGTTCGTGCATTCCAGCTGGCACAGCTGGCATGCATTATGCCTAAAAAAAGCAAAAAGGTGGTACCGGCCAGAAAAGGAGGCAATCGACCAAACAGATGGTCGGCCGACCACACCAAATGCCGACCAACCAATGGTATATTTCACCAGTGGCCGGTAGCAAGAAGACACGGCCGGTGGCCTCAAGCCAGGGTTGGTGGGTGTCAGGGGTAGCTAACAAGCTACTCTCTACCCTCAGAAGCAAAAACACAAGTGTTTGGTGCAAAATCAAACACAAAACAGTCGAGTTGAGTGATCCTGAGGCAAGGCGCGTAGCCGAGACCTCCGGGAACTCAAAATGAACACGAACATGGGTGATCACCGAGTGTTCAAGCGGTGACGTCCAAGTCTTAAGGACGGTCAAAAATGGGGTGTCTACAACCTCAAACAACCATTTTTAACACTTAAAAATAGAGGTTTTTGTAGTTGAAAACTTGGCCAAAACAGCATGCAAAGGTGGCCCAAACTAGTGTACAAAAACAAGCTTAAAAGGGGAAAGTGCCTTACCCTTGAAGCACAGCAGCAAAAAGGCAACTTCTGAGCCAAAAACCAACCTTCAATAGCCCAAATAAGACCTTCAAGAACCTCAGCTCCGAGGTAGTGGTGTTTGGCTAAGGGGTTGCGTGCAAAAATGCAAAGAAACTCACTTTCAAGCAATACAGGAGGACTGACAGAGAGAGAGAGAGAGAGTGTGTGAAATTTTGCTTCTAAATTTTCAGAACCCTCTAAAAGGAGGAGGGAGCTCCCCTTTTATAGGAAAACAAGCTAAAAGCTTATTTCCATCCCTCCATACACGTGTATGGACGATGGCTTCAATGACCAATAGCTGGCACAACTGGCACACAAAATATCTGAAAAAGCAAAAAAATGGCCGCTGGCCATTACTGGTGGCCGACCGGCCATTAATGAGGTCGACCGGCCATCAGTGTAGCCAACCGGCCACCACTGATGGCCGATGGGTTTTAGGGCTAGCCGATAGGTCACCCACTTCCCTAGAAGCGAATCTACAAGCTCTTTGTTCACAACCAAGCACAAAATAGATAAGTTGAGAGGTCCGAAGGCAAGGCACTCTGCCAAGACCTTCATGCACTCAAAACAAACACGAGCATAGAAAATCATCGAGTGTTCAAACAATAACGTCCAAGTCTTGAGGATGGTCAAAAATGGGGTGTGTACACTTCTCACGACGGAAATAACTCTAAAGTGATAGCTGGTGCAAAGCATGCACATGGGGACAGCTGGCTGCTATACAATATCTGCTGTCGCTGAACATGGCCAATCAACCAATGAATTGTACGACCGGCCCAAAAAGTGGCCTGCCTAGTCCAATTTTGGTCTTATTGCCTATGAGATCTAGTCGGGTCTAACTACCCACAGCTGAGCTCAAATACCCATGACCGGTTCTAAAGTTTGAAAGGAGGACTGTTAAGGGTCTAAAACATTTTGGTCAAAATGGGGAGCAAGGTTTGGATTTGAAGCTCAAAGTTGAATTCTTTTGTTGAAGATTCGAACGATTGCACAGCGTAATATTTTATCATCGAGTGTTCAAAGTGAGGTGCCCAAGTCTTAAGGGCGGTCAAAATGGGGCATCTACAGTTGCCCTTCTTTGACAGAGCTCAAAGCCATGAAATGACGTGCATGAGTGTCAAAGCCCGAAGACGACCCATGTTGACAAGGCCATAAGACTTGGGCAGCCAAACAAAATGTAAATGCAATTAGTTAAGCCCGAGAGTTACCTATGTATCCCTTTGCAAATAATCAAACCATGCATAGTTCAAGGGCAGGATACAAATGATATTTGAGCACAATGCAACAGTTGAAACCATGAACAAGCATACCGCTCGATGATCATGGAGATGAGATCCATGTAATGCAATAATTGAAATCACAAATGAGCATACTGCCCGAACATCACGAAAATGAGAAAAGGGACAAGCCAAACTACGTATTACGTAGAAAGGGTGAAAGATACAAGCCAAACTGTGCATCATATAGAAAGGGTAAAAGGTACAAGCCAAATCACACTCGTGTGATAAGGGTGAAAGATACAAGCTAGACTACGCATCACGTAGAAAAGGTAAAAGGTACAACCCAAATCACACTCGCATGGTAAGGGTGAGGGCTACAAGCCTAATCGCAGGAAATGAAAAAAGGGTAAGGGTGCAAGCCAAATCACACTCGTGTGATAAGGGTGAAAGGTACAAGCCAAACTACGTATCACGTAGAAAGGGTAAGCAAGTGCAAGCCAAACTACGCATTACATAGAAAGGATAAAAGATACAAGCCAAACTACATATCACGTAGAAATGGTGAAAGGTACAAGCCAAATCACACTCGCGTGATAAGG
This sequence comes from Camellia lanceoleosa, assembly GCA_025200525.1. Taxonomy (NCBI): domain Eukaryota; kingdom Viridiplantae; phylum Streptophyta; class Magnoliopsida; order Ericales; family Theaceae; genus Camellia; species Camellia lanceoleosa. Next base: position 48,411,731 of record CM045767.1, read on the forward strand.
TTGAAAGATACAAACTAGACTACACATCACGTAGAAAGGGTAAAAGGTATAAGCCAAATAACACTCATGGGATAAGGGTGAAAGATACAAGCCAAACTACGCATCACGTAGAAAGGGTAAACGGTACAAGCCAAATCACACTCATGTGATAACAATGAAGGGTACAATGGTTATGAAACAAGCCTAGAGTCGTTTTACCACGAAAAGGGTGAAAGCTATATTGGGTTCATGCTCTTTAAACATTAAAGGCCAAAGGAGTTTTTGGAACTCGATACATGGGACTATCATGTTCCAGGAAGCAACATCTTGTTTGAAAAAAAGTCTTGGGGAGCAACGTTTATGGAGTTCACCTCGCTGAGAAGATGAATTCGAACTTACACATACCACACTGCCAGAAAATGATGCTCCAAATTTATATAAAACAACATCATTGATGATTTGGTGTTGTTTTTTTCTTAAACTAAGGAGGAGCCTACCCATACACAGGGCCACATAACAGAACCAAAAACTAGACTATTTTGCATTGAGAGCTAGCTGGGTCAAAACAGACACGGCCGAGCATAAATAAACCCGGCCGGGTCACGATATCGGCTTAAGGCATTTCGGTAAAACCACGACCCATGGCCAATTTAAATACATTTGGACCCTCATTTCGCACACACCCATATCCAAAAACCTTCCCTTTCTCTGTCTAGGATCCTCTTCTCTCTAGATTTTCCCTCCATTCGCATTACCCAATAACCCTTCTAATTTTTCTTTGAAAACCCTTTCACTCCTCTATATTTTCAACCAATTAGAATTTGTTTTGGTTGAGTTTTGGGATTTCTCTTTGTTTTTCTTGGATTCCCACGTGTTTGTTCGGGATTTCTCCTACTCCCTCTTGATTTTTCATTCTCTTCTTGTTTTTCTCTCTCCTACGGTTTAAATTTTGGGGCTTTTCACTCTCATTCACTCACCCACTTGTTTTTCTTTTCTCACACTTTCTCATTTTCTCCCATGGCTGATGATGAGGTTCCCATTCTAGACCCCGCTACGGATATTGGGGCCATCCATGGAGAGGGCTCAGAGGCCGAGGATATTCCTCCTCCTGTGCTAGAGCCCGAGTTGCTCCTTCTTGCTGATAGACCTTTTGATGTGGCGACCTACTAGCCACACACACACATGCCTTGACTCCTGGTGGCATTCTGAGGTTTGAGGGCCTCATTCCTGGGATTGATGAGGACATCTTACTGCGAGAGCCATTGGAGCACTTATCTGCTGATGCCTCCATGGTAAGAAACTATTCTCTTTGAATATGTTTATTAAAACATTGTTATCTTTTTGCTGAAAATGCTAACCACATTTCTCCTACAACAGGTGATGGCAAGGAAGATGGGTGGCTACGGGACTGTTTCTGGCCCTCGGCACTGGTACGAGAGGCTCCTTTAGGAGATCCGCACTCTAGTTGATGACACTAGCTTCGGTCCTTTCTGCTCAGGGCTCATACAGATAAGGGTCAAACTGCTTTTGTACAGTGCCTTGGTGGAGAGGTGGTGGGACACCACCAACTCCTTCAACTTCTTATCAACCAAGGAGATAACCATGACCTCGTACGACTTCTCGATGCTCACGGGTTTACAAGTAGGGGTTGGCGACTCGATCCCATTTGATCCCGATATGTCACAGTGGAGAGCTGCACAGGTTCATTTTCTCTGGGCAATCCCAGATATTACGGGGCATGGGATGGTATGCTGCAGCTGGTTCTTAGACCATTTCTCTGCCCTCCAACCAACTACTCCAAAGGCGATTGCTCAGTATGCTCGCAGATTCCTCATATATCTCCTCGGTACTACCATGTTTGCAAATAGGGCGAACACTGTGGGGTTATATATTTTGGGAACACTGGTGAATCTCCCGTGGGTAGGGGAGTATGATTAGGGTGGCGCCAGCTTGGCCACTCTCTATTGCTATATAAGCTCGACATCCCGCCGAAAGGCAGATTCACTTGGTGGATATTGAAGAGTCTACGAGGTACACCTCACACTTCCTTTTCTATTCTACTACAAACCATGTTTTCTGCTTTGCACTTTTTATTTATATCTATTTCATTTGTCTACTTGATTCATCAACTTGTTTTCTTTTTGCAGCCGTAGGTTTACACATATTTCATATCCATCACCCATTTTCCTGTGCAACCCACTGAGTTGTTTATGTTCGCTCTCGGCACTACAACTCCAGATTGGAGCGCCAGAGACGTGTAGATTGCGATTTTGCCTACTTTCGTCGCTTCTTTGACACAGTCACCATGGAGAGGGCAATAAAACCTCATACTGATCTTTGTCTTTTCCAATTTTGTTGTATTGTTTAACCTATATGTTCTAATATCTAACATATGACTTACATTCTCTGTCTACAGATTAACTGGCACCCTTGGGCAGACATCCCCTAGGCATCGAGGGTGACCTATGCTGCCGCATGGGATGTCTCCACCATGTGGATTTTGTTCAAGGGTTCGTTTAGCGGGGTCTATTACTTGGGGGAGAGATTTATTCACCAGACCTAGGGCCGAGTTGATCCCGATGTTCTACACCCTCCTTCTTCGGACATGTGGGTTACCGATGATATTCAGGACAGGCACATGATTGACTATCTCATGCTAGGGGAAGATTGTGACCGGTACCACAGAACTGGCGACTTCATCGCATTCCTACAGAGTAACGTGATGGCTCCTCTTACCAAGGGTGTGGCTAGTGCACTTCCTGAGGCTGCTGTTACTAGAGGGGCTTATGCGGCCATTTGTGATTGCTCTCGGTGTCGAGCATGTAAACATTTTCCCTATATTTTTGCCCACTGTGCTTTGCAACTTTGTTTTATATTCTCAAGTTTTCTCTCTTTTGCAGGTGAGTGTAGGGTATGTTGATAACCTCCTCCAGATGGTTGACCCATTACTTCTCATGGTGCAGAGGAGACAGACTGCTTTGGCTACTCATGGGATTGAGGTACACTTACTCACTTTGTCCATAGTCTATTGTTTTGCAATTTTGTACCCATAATTCTGCTGAATTTGTTCTAATACCTGTATTCATTTCAACTTGAGTCAGCACCAGCTACACTTGTAGGACCTTTTTCAACTGGGAGAAGGAAAGGGAGATGGGCCCCAGCAAGAGGTAGAGAATGGACTGATCGTAGGAGAGGTAGAGTGAGATGACGCTCGCCTTCTTCCAATGAGACTTTTGATGAGTATGCCGAGTACACTACCTCTGAAGATGCGGGGGATGATGTCGACATCTAATCTAGTGGTGCCCCCTCCACGACCGAGTATAAAAAGGGCCAAGATGGATTGATTTTTTGTTTTTCTTTTCTTTTTGCTTTCTAGTTAGGAACCATGTAGCTTCAAATGGACCTCTCTCTTTGTTTTTGAAGACTTTTCTTTTGTTTTTCTTTTGGTGAAACAATGATCGGGATTAGATCCAACAGTTTATGAAAAGAAAGATTTTGTTTGTTTTTGCACAACACGTAATAAATGGCATAACACTCGAACAACAAAGTACTTTACAAGAATTTGGAACTGAGAACGACTGCCTTCGAATTTATTCTAATCTACATAAAAAGCCTATAACTAAACAAAATGAAAAATACAACTCGATAAAAGAGGAACAAAACAAAAACGACCTAATAACACCAAATAACACATGTTGACACCAAAGACTCAAAACAAAACCACAGAACACTGCGTTGAAACTTGTTGTCCCTACAGCTACCACTGTTTTGGGCAGAATTTGGACCCGGCTGGGCCCAAATAGATACGATCGGGCTTCCAAATGAACGGACAGGTCCCAAATGTTGGCTGGGTAATGTGATACAGCAGTCATGCATTCACCCATTCCCAATTTCTAGAAAAGGAGATAGCTACTTGCCCCTAGTTGCAGCGGACCTAGCATTATGCTGATTGAAGTGGCCCAATGCCTCAAGGAGGGTCAAAACCGCATAGGGTTGGCATCGGCTGAAACCTTAATGGGCTCAGATGTTTTCCATCGGCTGCAGACCTCTAGGTTCGCAAGGAGACCGTTGCTTCTCTAGATTTTGTTTCCCATCCTTTCTCATTTATGGTTCTCACATCACTTTGGCACTCAATCTATTTTTCTTTAAAAAGCCCTTTCCTTACTTTTTCTCTCAACGTACATCTCTCTATTATTTAATCTCTCTTATCTTTCATCCCTTCCTAGGTGTGGTTGATGGATGAGCAGGAAATTGTAGACCTTATGAGGGAGTCGAATATCCAACTCTATTTCTACTCCATGCTTCACACTTGGCTCGATACCTCGCTGCTTAGAGGATAAAAGAGCTTTTTGGCCCCTGCGACTAGCTTCAGTTGTGCCCTTTTTTGGTGAATGTGTTGACGATGGGAAAAGACAGAAAACCTGACTCAACGGTGCCCCTAGTTCATCACTTTGACCATATTTTTTTCTTTTTGGGCTTTCTGCTAAAAAATTTTTGACCAACGCAAGAGTTTAGATTAGCATGCTTGTTCAACTTTCTATTTTGAAATCAAGTAAGTCAATTTGTGAGCACTGAGAATTTTCCTTTTTTGGGTCTAAGAAATGGTTTGGTTTTGGGGAAAAAAATAAAAAAATGGAATACCTTCCGAGAAAATTAGTCAACTTCACTAAAAATCCCCAACACTATTTTTGCAAATGGCCACCACCCAACCAACATGGAATTAACTCTTAAGATGTGCCACCTCAAATCTGAACTTGATGTGTCTTGCAGTTGAATCATTTAAAGGAATAGGACAACCGAATTTGAATGATGATAAGCCAATTAGACATGGATAGAATAGCCGAGTTGAACAAGGATAAGCCAATCAACATGGATGCAATAAGTAGGCTGAACAATGGTTGGGGCTGAACTTCAGGATGAAGTTGCCTACGTATCCCAAAGATGGGAATCAGGTCTTACGTAGTTCCAAAGTTAAGGTGCATTCGGGTATTTACTCTCTCCTTTTGCGCTCTAACTTCTGCCAAAGCCGCCCTTCCAGGTTTTCAACCTTGCAAGCTCTACTTTTTTTTCTTTTCATTTTTCTTTTTTCTTCTTTTTCCTTTCTTTTTTTTCATTATTTATTTTCTTTGTTTTCACTTCTTCTTCTTTTCTTCATGCTCTAACTTTTTCCTGGATCGCCCTTCCAGGTTTTTGGCCCAGCGAGCCTCTCAAGGATAGAAACTTTTAACTTGTCCATTTTGATCGGTTGTGAGCTCTCTAAGCCATCTGAATTCATGAGAATGGTTGTTGTTCTTGACCAAATAGTTTTGATGATGTAACGGTCCATCCCATTAGGTCTGAATTTGCCCTTTGCCCCTAGCGTTATGGATAGGAACTTGAGTGTCCTTCAGCAATAAATTTTCTTCTCTCAGATTCTGGGATTTGGCTTTCTTGTCGATCGTCATTAACTTGAAAAATGACCCATTTTTAAATCTTCGAATCACATCTGACCTTTTTTGCCCCTAGTTCAAGGGATGCTTCTTATCCAGCTATGCAAGCTTCCTACGATATCATCTGACCTTATTGCCCCTTGTTCAAGGGCTGCTTCCAACCCGGCCATGCAAGCCTCATATTATGATCAATCGTTGAATACTCTAAATCAAGGTTTGAAAGCAAAGGGGTTGAGTCTTAAGGCCAAGAGTGATCCTATGATGTACAATCTTGAGATCAATTTCGAGCATGTCTTTGTGGGACCACGCAAAAATATTTTGGAAATCTTTTAATAAAGCGACTCGTCGCTCGTGCTGCTCTGAAGGCAATGTAGAACCAATCTGGACTAAGCCAGGATCCTTCTTAGTACCTACATTAACAGACATGGTCTCATTCATTAAGGGCTTAACATGCCTCTCTTCCTCTTAGTCGATCAAATTTTACAAATCCCAAAGAATTCCTTCCTCTTTGTTTTCACCACAGTTTTAGGAAAAAATTGGAAAACTTTGGTTAATGCAATGATTTAAAGGCACTAAGAAGTAGGTGAGAATTACTGCCATTTCATTCCGAATTTCTAGCTTCGTGATTGAAACATACTCAAAAGAAAAAGCAAAAAGACATACAAAACAAGACAGTGATGTCAGAGGTAACACCCCCGAAATCACCAAACTCTGACACAACAAAACTAACTCAACACCCAGTTCGGAAAGTAAAATAAAATAACATTTTCAAATTGCTGAAATTAGCGCATGCCATCCATCATGTCTAAAGTAAAATGAGCGCCATCAGAATTAGCCACATTATCTCCCAAGTTCATTGATCCAGTGCCAATAGACTTTGTAGGACTTGGTGAGGCGATAACCTTGTTGTAAATCAGCTCTTGAACTTCATGGCGAAGACGAAAACAACGGTCAGTGTCATAGCCGAATTGTTGCTGAAAGGCGTAATACTTGGCGGTATCATGCCTGGCTAGAAGGCGATTAGGAAGAGATCGAGAGTCAAGGGGTTTGAGATGGCCTTGTCTTACACAAGTAGGTGTTTGTTGGAATGAACACCTCAGGCTTAGGTAAATGGGTTGGGGTGATGTATATGCTGGGGTTGTAGGTGCGTGGCAGTGTATGGATTAGCTTCAAATAATGAGAAAAAGGAGGTACGCGGTCATGTATAAGGAGTGGGTTTTTGGTTACATTGGGTTTCTGAGGTGGAGCTATAGTCTTATTGTCAATGAGATCCTGGATCTCATGACAAAGGTAGAAGCAATGGTCGGTATGATGGTCGTGCTGCTTATGGTATGTACAATATTGGGTAGGGTTGTGCTTAGCTGGGAGTGGGTCAGGAGGGGGTTGGGGATCAAGATGTTTGAGAAACCCTCTTTCCATTAGGACTTTTCATGCGTGGTTTGGGCTCATGTGAAGAGGAGCAAAAGTTCTGAGTTGAGCTCAGGCTAGGTAGGTTGTTTGTGGTCTTATACTGGCGAAAGGATCGGCAGTCTTGGTAGTGGTTACAGCACTAACCTCTGAAGGCCTTGCAGTTGTGCTATACCAGTAGCATTGAAACTGCGAATAAAAGGCTTCTTGGCTGGCTCCTTCTCATCTATGATGATCCCTTGCTTCATAGCATCCTCAATCTGAACTCTCATTTCATGAAGTTCCTTAATGGTGAACAAAGGAAGAACGATCATATTCTACAGCAGCTTGCCGTGAAGATTCCAGACAACCATCCGGATTTGGTCCTTTTCTGAGGGTCAGGTGGTCATCTTAGGTACCTTGGCCCTCCACCTAGTCACAAACTCTAAGAAGCCCCCTTTCGGTTCCTGACGCATTGCCTCATGATCATGAGTTGTGACCTCAATCTACGTGTTGTAAGAATACTAGGCAACAAAAGATTCGGACAACTCTTCCCCAACTCTGTTTCATAGAGTCCTCCAATTTAGCATACCAAATGGCAGCTATACCAGACATGGTTTTGCCAAATAGGGACAGCTTCTGAAGTCTAGTCAAACCGATTGGTCATAGAATATTAGAGAAAATGTGCAGATGCACCATTGGATCCCCAGCGCCATCAAAGCGGTCCATATGCAACATTTTGAACCATTCCGGTAGAGTAACAGCAGACTCCATATATCCATCCTCAATATCTAGAATGGATCTAATCCCCTGTGCCTTCTTAAATAGTTTTTCAAGTTTGTTGACTTCAAGCACGGTCGGGTCAAACTCGAACTCAAAATGTGCCTCAGTCTAGTGAACTGGTGCTCTAGACATCTAAACCGAGATTGGATCAACCAGGACATGAGGAATAGGAACACCCTCAGTCAGCGGATCCTGAGTTGTAACATTGGCAATAATACCAGGTTTTGGAGTAGCCGCGTTAGGTGTATGCGAAGCAAAAGCAGCAACCGGCTGCTGTTGTTATTGCAACCTATTCGTGACCTCAATTTAACGAGCTAGGTCATGCTCAAGTGAGTCGACTGATTGCTGTAGATGGATTAGTAAGTCCTCTAGATCTGATAATGGATATTGCGCCATTATTAGAGTAGATGACTCTGCTTGGGGTGAACTGAATAGAGGTGATCTAACTAGTGAATGTCAGAACAGTAGAACCGGTGAACTTGGCCCGTCTTCGCCTTGCTACCCGCGAAAGCGAAGCAAACATTGGCTGTCCTTGAACTAAATCTCTGACCTGACAAAGTCTATCGACATGAGTCCAGAGTACCTGGGGGATATCAGAACCTTCTGAAGCTATGGTTCCAGGATTACCTAGCAAAAAAGAAAACAGACAGCACCTCAGCTTAATTTCACTAGAACAGATATGATCACAGCTGAAGGACTGCACTCCACACTGAATTCTGCCCCACAAACTGATATCAACTATACCACTGATATGAAGCACTGTATAGCATATACTAGGTAAAGACAGCCAAAACACCCTTAGGTCGCTACGGGTGCGCATCCTGTCCTATTTATAATGGTCACTAGAGCTCATTATATGCACTAGGTAGATTGGTCCAAAAGGGTAACTCAACAAGATTACCTAATATACCTCTCACACCTAATACCGAGAAGTTGTACACACCCCATTTTTGACCATCCTTAAGACTTGAGCGCCACTGATTGGATCATTCGATGGTGCAGGCTATGCTATACAAAGGTTCGATTTCTTCAGCAAGGAGAGTGTCAAATGCCAACCTTACACCCCATTTTGGATCAAAAAGATTTTAGACCTTAAAACCCTCTCTTTCAAAATATTTTTGAAAAAGTTCCTACGATGTTCCGAGGCTCGCATTTCGTTAAATGTTGCGCTTTTCGGTAAACTGAGCAAGGACAAAGTAGAAATGAATGAAAGAGAGGAGAACTCTTTGGAAAAAAAAAATCTTTAAAACATCTTGTTTAAAGGTTTAGAGTTGAAGAAAATTGGAGGAGAGAGAAGAAAATTAGTTGGAAGAGAATTTGGGCATAAATCATTAAAAGAGAGTCGAGCAGCCCTCGCTAAATCAGGCCTATCTATCTGTACACTTGGATTTCAACTATGAGGCCACCACCGTTGGAGAATGGACTTCTAGGGCTTTATTTTGCAATCAAGAATCTCCTCAAGGCGAGGCTGGATAAGGGAGATATGGCTAGTTGAAGTTAGGCATCAATTCGAATGAGCTGAAACTGAGCAGTCTTCACTAAAAGAGAGATATCTCTTAGAACACTTGGAATTTTGATGTGAGGCTTCCACCACTAGAAAGAATACTTCCGGGGATTCAATTTAGGCACAAGAATGACCTGCAAAGGAGTCCAGATAAAGGAGATATGCCATTTGAAGTTGGACATAGAGAGCAGATTTTTGCTGTCGGCTAGAAATATAGTGGCCAATCGGCCAGAAGTCGCCGGTCGACCACCAACAATGGCCAGTCGGCCACTAATGTCCCAAACTCAGATATTTTGCAGATATTTCTCCTCCAGCTATTTTCACATTGCTCCGGCTGTCCTAATTCAGATATTTCGACCTGAGGCTTGTATTTTGCTATATATGGAGGCCATTCTCTCATATTGAAAGGTTTGAAGAAAGTTTGGAAGCCTCTCTCTCTAAAACCTCAACAAGGATAAGCCAATCAACATGGATGAGACAAGCAGGCTGAACAATGGTTAGGGCCAAACTTCAGGATGAAGTTGCCTACGTATCCCAAAGATGGGAATCAGGCCTTATGTAGTTCCCGAGTTAAGGTATACTCAGGTATTAACACTCTACTTTTGCGATCTAACTTTTGCCAAAGCCACCCTTCCAGGTTTTCAACCTTGCGAGCTCTATTTTTCTTTCTTCTTTTTTTTTTCTTTTCTTTTCTTTTCTTTTTTCATTTTCCTTTTATCTGTTTCATTTTTTCTCTTTTTTTTCTTTTTCTTGCTCTAACTTATGCCTGGGTCACCCTTCTATATTTTCGACCCAGCAAGCCTCTCAATGATAGAAAATTTTAACTTGTCCATGTTGATTCGGTTGTGAGATCTCTAAGCCATCTAAATCCACGAGAATGACTGATGTTCTTGACTAAATAGTCTTTGATGATGTAAGGGCCCATCCAATTGGGTTTGGATTTGCCGCTAGTGTCGTGGATAGGAACTCGTGGATAGAAACTCGATTGTCCTTCAGCAATAAGTTTTCTTCTCTCAGATTCTAGGATTTGGCTTTTTTGCCAGTCTCCGTTGTCTTGAGAAATGACCCAGTTTTGAATCTTCGATCACATCTGACCTTTTTGCCCCTAGTTCAAGGGCTACTTCTCATCTAGCTATGCAAGCTTCCTTCGATTTCATCTGACCTTATTGGTCCTAGTTCAAGGGTTGCTTCCAATTCGACCATGTGGGCCTCATATTGTGGTTGATCGTTGAACATTCCGAACCAAGGTTTGAAAGAAAACGGGTCAGGTCGAGAGTGATCCTATGCTGTACAATCTCAAAATCAAGTCTAGACATGTCTTCTTAGGACCATGCAAAAACATTTTTGAAATCTTTTAATAAGGCGACTAGTCGCTCGTGCTCCTCTAAAGACAATGTAGAACCAATCTAGACCAAGCCAGGATCCTTTTTAGTACTCACGTTAATAGACATGATCTCATTCATTAAGGGCTTAGCATGCCTCTCTTTCTCTTTTTGGATCAAATTTTGCAAATCTTGAGGAATTCCTCCCTCTTTGTTTTCAGCATAGTTATGGAAAAAGCTTTGAAAAACTTTAGTCAATACAATAATTTAAAGGCACAAAGAAGTAGGTGAGAGGTACTGCAATTTCATTCAGAATTTTTGGCTCAACTGGCTCAAGAAAGAGTGAAAAAGACAAACAAGAGCAAGATAGAAAGAGTGAAAAAGGCAAACAAAAACAAGATAGTGATGTCCAAGTTAACACCCCGAAAATCACCAAACTCTGACGCAGCAAGACTGTCTCAACACCCAGTTCAAAAAGTAAAACAAATAACATTTTCAAATTGCTAAAATCAGTGCATGCCATCCACTGTGCTCAAAGTAAAATGATCGCCATTTGCGGGTGGTTCATTCCCAATCACAGAACCAGTTACATTATCCCCCAAGTTCACTGATCCAGCGTCGATAGACTTTGTAGGACTTTTTGAGGCAATGACCTTGTTGTCAATCAGATCTTGTACTTCATGGTCAAGACAAAAACAATGGTTAGTGTCATGGCCGGGTTTGCTGATGGAAGGCGCAATACTTGGCAACATCATGCATGGCTGGAAGGCGATTAGGGAGAGGCCAAGAGTCAAGGGGTTTAAAATGGCCTTGTCCTATGAGGATTTGGAGAGCTTTGGACAAGGTCATGTAAATGGGATTAAAGATACGATTACCAGTCCTGGAAGTATTGATAGAGGGGTCGGCAGGTGTTGACTGGGTTTGGAGACCTCCTACAGGGTAGAATTAGAGCTGAAAGGGGTGTTTCTGGCAAGGCATCCCTTTTCATGGCTTATCCTTGGATTCAAAATGCCCCCAACCTGAGTAACAAAAGTGTCATCCACAGTTTTTGCAACAACTGCAAGCACTTGCTGCTTGTTCAGCCCTTTGACCTTGAAAGCCTCTATAGCCCACCGGAGGTGTGTATCAGGATCGATACTTGCCCTAGCCTTGTTCTTGCCACTTGCTTCAGCTTTGCCAAAGGATTAGGTGGCTATATCAGAGCGAGGCCCATTTGTTGTTGACATGTGATCACCTAGACTCTAGATAGCTTCAGGTTAGCCCTTTTTAATTACAGCTCGCCCCAAGATTGGGGAGCCTTTTGGCATGAAATTTCTGGCATGTGATGTAATCGATGATGGAACCAAAATCCCAAAAGGCTAAATCTCCCACAGTTCTTTGAAGATCTTCAATCATGATCATCAGCTCAGAAATAGTGGGTTTGACCATTGGTGCCCACAGTGTATTTGATGGGGTTTGAGACGATTGGAGTTCAAGTGCATCCATCATACACAAGTACGTGCTTTCTAGAATGAACACCTCAGGCTTAGGTAAATGGACTAGAGTGATGTATATGTTGGTGTTGTATGTGGATGCTAGTATATGGATTAGGTTGAGGTGGGGAGGTAATGGGTTAGTAATGGCCTGAGGTCTTTTTGGTAGAGCTATGATCTCTTCATCAATAAGATCCTGAATCTTATGATGGAGACGGATGCAATGGTTTGTATCATGACCAAGTTGTTGATGATAGGCATAGTATTTAGTGGGGGGCCATGTCTTGGTAGAAGAGGACTTGGGAGGGGTCATAGTTCTAGGAGCTCTAGGTGCCCTTTTTCTACCAGCATTTTCAAAGCTTGAAAGAGCGCCATGTAAAGAGGATAGAAGTTTCAAGCTTGGGGCCGAGTTGAAATGGTTGGTCTTTGGCTATTATCAGCAAAAGGGTTTTTGATAGGACTTGTGACAATGTTTACTTCTGAGCATTTCGCAGTTGTGCTACCACTAGTAGTATCATTGGAACTGTGAACAACATTCTTCCTCATAGGCTTATCACCTTCTACAATGATCCCTCGTTTGATGGCATCCTCGATTTGAACCCCGATTTCATGGAGGTCCGTAAAGTCGAATAGTGGAAGGACTATCATTTTCTGCAATAGCTTTTCGTGCAGATTTCTTACAATTATACGAACTTGCTCTTTCTTTGGAAGCCTGTTTGCCATCATAGCTTCCTTTGCCCTCCATTTAGTCACAAACTCTAAAGAGCCCTCATTCAATTCCTGACGCGTTGATTTAAGATCACAAGTTGTGACCTCAATTTGTGTGTTATAGGAATATTGGGCAACGAAAGATTCAGCCAACTCTGTCCAGCTCTGTTTCATAGAGTCCTCCAATTTAGCATACCATATGGCAGCTATTCCAGACATGGTCCAGCCAAACAGTGACAACTTCTAAACTCAGGTCAAACCCATTGGTTGCGGAATATTAGAAAACAGACGCAGATGTACCATTGGGTCTCTAGAACCGTCAAAACAATCGATATGTGGCATTTTGAACCTCTCTCGTAAAGTAACAGCGGACTCAGTATACCCGTCCTCAATATCCGAAATAAAGTTAACCCCCTGCACCTTCTTGAATAGTTTTTCAAGTTTGTTGACTTTGACTAGGGTCGGGTCGAACTCAAACTCAAAAGGTGCCTCAGTCTGGTTAACTGGTGCTCTAGACATCTGAATCGGAATTAGATCTTCCTGGAGGGGAAGAATAGGAACACCTTTAGTCAGTGGATCCTGACCTATAACATTGGTAGTGGTAGTGGTAGTGGTACCGATTATAGGAGTAGCCACGTTAGGTGTATGCGAAGCAGAAGCCGCAGCCAGCTGTTGTTGTTGTTGCTACAACATGTTCATAACCTTAGCTTAATGGACCATATCATGCTGGAGTAAGTCGATTGACTGCTGAAGACGAATCAGTAAGTCTTCTAGATCTGATGATGGATATTACGCCATTAGATAAGTAGATGATTGTGCTTGGGGTGAACTGAGTATAGGTAATCTGAAGAGTGATTGCTGAAACAACGAAACTGGCAAACCCCGTCTGACCTTTCTTAGCCTTGTAACTAATGACAGTTAAGCAAACACGGGCTATCCCTGAACTAAATCTTTGACTGCACAAAGTCTATTAACACGAGTCCAAATTACCTGGGGGATATCAGAACCTTCTGAAGCTATGATTCCAGGACTACCTAGCAAAAGAGAAAACAGATGGAGCCTCAGCCCAATTTCACTAGAATAGATATGATCACAACTGAGTGACTATACTTCTCACTAAATTCTACCCCACAAATTGATATCAACTGTACCACCAATATAAAGCACCCCTATTAGGGGATAGGGTTTCCCTGTCCTAGCTTTGCCATGATCTAGAGATTTACTACTTCAAGCAAATGGTTTCACAAAATCCTGAATACGGGCAAGCATCATGTCCTATTTTGAATAGTCACTAGAGTTCACTATATGTACTAGGTTAATTGATTCAAAAGGGTACCTCAGCAAGATTACCTAATACACCTCTCATACTTAACACCGAGAAGTGAAAGAAGAATCAAGCAGTACAAGGATAATCCAAATCCAAAGGTTGTGTTTCCAACATGGAAAAGACCATGACCGGCTAGCCTTTTGGCAAGCCATCCAGGAATAGCATATGGAAAACACAGTGACTTAACAGCACCATGCAAATGTAATGCAAAAAACATATATATGTAGATAAAATTTCACATCATGAAGTCCAAGTCAAGTTCTCTAAATCCCCAATAAAGTTGCCAGAAGCTGTAGTTGATTTTTCATGCTCCTTGAAAGGGTTAGTCTCCTCGGGTACGGTAGCCCTACAGTTCGAACTCCCGTGATTCTGAATCTGGTTTCGAAAGTGCAATGTGAAACAGAAAAATGAATGAGAGTCCAAGTCCTGCAAATCTTAGAAAATCCATTTATCATCAAAGATGCAAAAAATGGACTGCGTTGCTAGATTTTAGAGTCGCCACCTAAATATTTTTGAGAAATTTAGGAAAATCGTAACTCGTGCCGAAGGCCACTTGTCCATCATAACCAAAGTGTCTTAGCTCGGGAACTTAGATATGGGAGGGAAAGGTCATAAATTAAGCACCACATTCATCCGATCAAAGATTGACCTCTACTAATCATGATGTGATTTTTATGTATAGTGTATGCTCATGTTCTGATTATTATGCTAACTTACTATGTGATGGACAAAAGAATAGATTACGTCACCCACTTTGGAATGCTTTGATTTCATGTTTGTTTGAAAAGAGCTTTAAATATGTGCCACTTGAACAGCAAGCTCATATGTACATTAATCAAATTCATTCCAACTTAAGCGAAATAGCCTTCATCCACAAGCATTCAAATACATATTTCAAATAAGTATGTAGCCTCATAGTGGTATGCTTGATATGGCAACACAAACAGTCATGCAACATGCTAAAGCAAAAAATACTCACCTAGTACTCAATTGAAGCAAGCCAAAGAGAAGAAAATAATTAGAAAAATGTATGTTCTTAATATGCAAAGTGGCTAATGCAACACGCACAAAATGAAACTATCAGATTCGGCTTTTTAACATGACATATGAATCAATTCAAGGCATATGGTAGCGCATGTATTCAAGCAAGAATTAATGTTTATCAAGTATGATGAGCCAAATCCTAATGCATGCAAAAATGGATACAATTCATGGAAATGATAAGAAATCAAAAAATATAATGCTATATACAACCACGATAAGCATATTGTAACAACGCCCGCGGGGGACCTCGCTACAGTTCGGACTCGATTTTGTTGCGGTTCTAAATCTTGAACCAAAGAGTCCAAATTCGGCAAATCGTTTTGAAGGAAAACAGATTTTTTAAAGAAGTGCCAAACATGGACTGCTTTGCGGATATGATCGCCACCTAAATATTTTAAAATGGGAAATTTAGGAAACCCTGACTCGGTGTCGAAAGGCCACGTGTCCGTCATCACCAAAGTTGGCTCGGGAACTTGGGTACGATTAGGGAAGGTCACATCGTGAGCACCCCCTCTCGCCCGGTCAAAGACCGGCCTCTACTAACCATGATATCTGTTTTTGAAAACATTGTGAGTTCTTATTCTAGTTATTTAGCCTAGGTTACTATGTGATGCTCGCAGCAAACAAGTATAGACTGGGCCGTCTGAATTGGATCAAGACATTTCATGTTTGTTTGTTTGAAAATGGTGTGATGGTGCTACCCGCAGGTAGGCTAAAATGCGGATTTGCCACCCTCGGGTGGGCTTAGAAAACAGTGATGTTGCCACTATCTAGTGGGCTTAAAACAAACAATCAGTGATTTGTCCCAATTCAGATAACCCAACCTTCACCCACAGGCATTCAAGGCAGTTATATCACATAAGCACATAGCCTCATGGTAAGCATGCTATCATGGCAACACTCACACGCATGCGAGGATGCTAAAGCGTAAAACTCACCTAGTACTCCAAGCCAAAACAGAAAACTGATTAGAAATCATGCATGATCCTAAGTATACTGTAATGCCTAATGCAACACATGCAAAGATGCAATTATAGCAGGCTCGGGTATTCTAAACATGGTATGTGAGATGCAACAGCTATCATGTATTCAACTTGGAATTGAAAATACAGATGCAGTTTGTATGATGCGCCGAGCCCGGTGCATGCAAAACAGATGAATGAATGCAAACATGCTATCATACTGTATGCTAAATAAAATATGCCCTATATCTAACCATCGTAAGCGGGTAAATAAAAGGGAGAAAGAAATGGGGGTTGGAAGACATACATCACACTCACACACCCTTATTACAACATTGCCCTCATGAGGGTCGAATAAATATACTGATCCGAATAAAAGAATATACTGGTCAGGAAATAAATATACAAATTTCTAATTAATTGATAAATTAATTAATAAAAGCGGTAAAACTGGCGTGCAAGCGAGGATCGCCTTGCTTCGATAGATGCCGCTGTTGAAATTTTGGCGAAATCCTTCGATGCCCGATTAGCCTCTGTTGGCAATATTTCTTGAAATGCGTCCGACTCAAAGTTGCTAAACTCGAATTTTCTTTGCAACAAGAGAGAAAAGGGCACAGCAGTATTTCACAAATATATGCATGCTTCGATCCTCGTGCCACCAATCACGCATATCGATGCATGATGGCCGAGAGCCGAATTGCACAACTCAATATCGGATGAATGCGGATGAATGCTACAAAAAACCTAACTCCATCATGGGTAATCCGAGTGCCGATGGCAGGGAATTGAGACACACTCGTCACTGGCACGGAATGTACCTCGTTTCCCGTGCGATATGCATGATATGCATGAAATGCAACTAATATACAACCTAGCATGCTCAATGCTATGGAAATGAGATGAAAATGAGACGCCTCGACAAGCGTGCACACGGGCACGCAAATCGAAGCGATGATAAGAAATGCAAATCGGGGAAGAACGAAGTGCCTCGAAATGCGTGCACCGCGAACGCAAACCGAGGCGATGATATGAAGTGCAAATCGGATAAACCGAAATGCCTCGAAATGCATGCACACGGGCACGCAAACCGAGGCGATGATATGAAGTACAAATCGGATAAAACCGAAGTGCCTCGAAGTGCGCGCCCACAGGCACGCAACCCGAGGCGAT
The DNA here is from genome assembly GCA_025200525.1 of Camellia lanceoleosa. Lineage (NCBI taxonomy): Eukaryota > Viridiplantae > Streptophyta > Magnoliopsida > Ericales > Theaceae > Camellia > Camellia lanceoleosa. The sequence goes on from CM045767.1 coordinate 48,428,817, forward strand.
GATGAAATGAGATAGTCGGATAAAAAGAGCTGCCTCGAAATGCGTGCACACGGACACACAAACCGAGGAATATATGAAATGGCATACGGAATGCAATGATGGGCTTACGCCAATATGAGAGAGCCTCGGCCGCACTCACATAAGCTGTCATAATGATAAAAGGAGATGCCTCGAAATGCGTGCACACGGGCACGCAAACCGAGGAAATGCACTAAGGCATGAAATGACATGGAAATGAGGTGTAAAATGCAAATTGGGCTTACACTAACATGAGAGAGCCTCAGCCGCACTCACATAAGCTGCCGTCGGATAAAAATGAAGTGCCTCGAAATGCGTGCACACGGGCACGCAAACCGAGGCAATGGCATACAAACATGAAAATGCAAATTGGGCTTACGCCAACACGAGAGGGCCTCAACCACACTCACATAGGCTGCCGTCGGATGAAAATGAAGTGCCTCGAAATGCGTGCACACGGGCACGCAAACCGAGACGATGGCATACAAGCATGAAAATGCAAATTGGGCTTACGCCAACATGAGAGGGCCTCAACCACACTCACATAGGCTGCCGTCAGATAAAAAAGAGCTGCCTCGAAATGTGTGCACACGGGCACGCAAACCGAGACGATGCGGAATGACATGCGAAATGCAAGTTGGGCTTATACCAACATGAGAGGGCCTCAGCCGCACTCACATGGGATGCCGATGAATGAAAACGGAGCGCCTCGAAGTGCGTGCCCACGGGCACGCAAACCGAGGCAATGCATTAAGGCATAAAATGACATGGGAAATGATATGCAAGCATGCAAACCAAATTTCAGCCACTAAATAAAGGGGAAAACAGCCCCGAAATGATACGAAATGACAATCAATGCATGAAATCATCCCGAAATGCAATTCTAAGTGCCCTTAATGGCCCTCTGGCTATGCTAAACATGCAAAATCGGCACATGAAAGCAAAAACAGTAGCAAGGCGGCCCCAAAAACAGCATTTTTACAATACAAAACATGGCCAAATTGTGAGCATAGATATGGTAACAATGGCATGCAAGAATACGGGAAAAGAGGGGAATTACAAAGCAAGTGGTATTTACAATGCTCAAACCCAAAAAATCAGTTCTACAACATTGAAGATGGAACAAAAATATGCACAAATTCATGAGATTACAACCTCTAAATCAGTATGTATATATGCTAAACATAGCATGCAAAATAAGGGCCAAAAGAGGGTTATAAAGAGAGGTACCATAAGCAAACATCAAATGGCCTAAGACCCTTAATAAAATACAAAGAATAGGCCAAAACAAGATACTTCCTAAGCCTGATGAAGGCCAGAAACAGAAGCTAGAATGGCCTAAACAAACATGCAAATTTACGGAAAATTTGATGGATACAACATGAAGTACCAAAACCAAACACCAAATGGCTTAAGGCCCTTAACAAAGAAAGACAAGGAGACAAAAATAAGGCTCTTTCTAAGCCTGATGAAGGCTGAAATCCGGAGCCAAATAAGTCTAACAAAGCATGCGAAATAATGAACCAAAGAGAGGTCTTGAGACAAGTAGTATATAGAAAATTCAAACAGCAAAATTTCCTTCTACAACATTGAAGAGGAGCCCAAAATATGCATATTTACAGTAGATGTCATGCTCAAAATCAGATTACTCATGAGCCAAACAAAGCATGCAAAAATAATGGCATATGATGAGATATTGAAACAAGCATTAGATAGGGACCCCAAATGATGTTGAGACCTTAAACAAACATGAAGAACACCTCAAAATAGTGACATTTCCAGTTAATCTCGGAACTCAAAACCATAAGCAAATAGGTCTAAGAAATGAGCCAAAATAGGGCTAGAAAAGAGGGAAAGAGGACTTACCCTTGTAGACAACTTCTTTGGCTGCTTCTAGGACCAAATTTGCTACCTCTTAGCTGCTGGAAAGCCTCCTGAGATGCTGGAAATGGAGTAGTGGTGGTGGTGCTTGGTGGTGATGAAGAAAATGGGTTGGAACTTGGTGTTTAGAGCTTGGAAATATAGAGAGGGAGAGAGATACAACACAAGAGCTCTCCAAGGATTTTTTCTGACTCTCCCCCCAGCTGCTAGCTGCTGGTTTTATGGCCAAAAAGAGTCAAAATATCTAACTCCAAATATCTAGATATTTTGAGGGCAAAATATCTAGATATTTTGAGGGCAAAAACAAAAGATTTTGTTCGGCCACGAAGTGGGCATCTGAGACCGCAGTGTTCCTCGGAATGATGAAACAGAGGTACCTGCCAAAATTGAACAAAAACTAATGCAAAACGAAAGCTCGGGGACCAAAACCGCGCGGGGTCCCGAAAATGGGCTGCCGGGCACCGGAAGTGGTGTTCGGCTGCGAAGTGGGTTTCTGAGACCCCAGTGTCCCTCGAAAGGACAAAACAGAGATACCTGCCAAAAACCAGAGAAATCGGAGATGGTTGGGCGGTCCCGAACCGAGGCGCACTGGCGGCTCAAAACCGGCAAGACTCGAATTGGGCAAAATGGCCTACGGCCACAAAAAGTAGCTCACGGCCACCGGGAGATAATCTACAGGACCACTCCCTTCCCTCAGGAAAGAAAACAGAGAAAACCGAGTCTGGTTCGCAAACCGAGACAAGGCATAGAAAAAGGTTCGGAAGTCCGGAGGCAGAGCGCACGGCCGCAACTCTGAGACTTCTAAACAAGCACAACATGCAACATCACCGAGTGCTCGACCGGTGACGTCTGAGTCTTAAGGTCGGTCAAAAATGGGGTGTCTACAGTTGCCCCTCTTTGACAGAACTCGGAAGTCATAACAATGACGGGAGTGAATGTCAAAGCCTAGAGACGACCCATTTTTGACAAGGCCGAAGACTTAGACAAACATACAGGATAAACAAAGATGCATGCCTGCAGGCAAAAGGGGGGGCAAAATGCAAAATGAGAGGCGCGGAGCCAGATGATCATGCAAATGCAGCAAGCTGTAATGAAGCAGGTATTGACAAATAGATGCAACAGTTTTAAGCAAGAATGCAAAGCAACAACTACATCTCATGCAGTTTAGGAATGCGGAGAATTATTCAATTCTCGTCGCGTCTCACACGGAGAAGATACAATACCTGCGCGATTCGTCTGGTCGCACCAGCCTCAAATGAACCGTACATACAATATCGTGCCTGCAAAATAGAGAAACTCAACAAGAACAATATGCTAACAACATATATTCAATGTGATTCCGAAAGTTTGGCACACGCGGTGCCGGTGGGTGAATGCATAAAGCAGTGTGATCTGGTAAGGTCTTGCGAGGATAAGCGATGTAATGCACTAACAAGTCTTGAGGTGCGTCAAGATGCAAAATGATATGCGGAAGATTTTGATAATTGGACTTACACGCTGTGGCTTTGTTTGAAAATTGGACTTTCATGCAATGCATTGTAATGTAGTGGCTAAAATGCAATGTGAGATAAATTCGAACACCGAAATCGCGTAGGAAAGAAACACTCTAACCACGCCAAATCGCGGAGAAGAAAAACGGGACAACGAACCACGCAAATCGTGAGAGGAGGTCCAAACAACAACCGCCCAGCGCGTCCACAACGCAACCTGGGATAGAGGTTATAACCGAGGAGAAAAACAAATGGGGTAACCAACAGACATATCTCAACGTATTTCATACGGAGAGAGGGAAGGTTTTAACCGGGGAACAAAGGTGTGACCAACAAGCATATCTCAACGTATTTCATACGGAGAGAGGGAAGGTTTTAACCGGGGAACAAAGGTGTAACCAACAAGCATATCTCAACGTATTTCATACGGAGAGAGAGAAGGTTTTAACCGGGGAACAAAGGTGTGACCAACAAGCATATCTCAACGTATTTCATACGGAGAGAGGGAAGGTTTTAACCGGGGAACAAAGGTGTGACCAACAAGCATATCTCAACGTATTTCATACGGAGAGAGGGAAGGTTTTAACCGGGGAACAAAGGTGTAACCAACAAGCATATCTCAACGTATTTCATACGGAGAGAGGGAAGGTTTTAACCGGGGAACAAAGGTGTGACCAACAAGCATATCTCAACGTATTTCATACGGAGAGGGAAGGTTTTAACCGGGAACAAAGGTGTAACCAACAAGCATATCTCAACGATTTCATACGGAGAGGGAAGGTTTTAACCGGGGAACAAAGGTGTGACCAACAAGCATATCTCAACGATTTCATACGGAGAGAGGGAAGGTTTTAACCGGGAACAAAGGTGTGACCAACAAGCATATCTCAACGTATTTCATACGGAGAGAGGGAAGGTTTTAACCGGGGAACAAAGGTGTAACCAACAAGCATATCTCAACGTATTTCATACGGAGAGAGGGAAGGTTTTAACCGGGGAACAAAGGTGTGACCAACAAGCATATCTCAACGTATTTCATACGGAGAGAGGGAAGGTTTTAACCGGGGAACAAAGGTGTAACCAACAAGCATATCTCAATGTATTTCATACGGAGAGAGGGAAGGTTTTAACCGGGGAACAAAGGTGTAACCAACAAGCATATCTCAATGTATTTCATACGGAGAGAGGGAAGGTTTTAACCGGGGAACAAAGGTGTGACCAACAAGCATATCTCAACGTATTTCATACGGAGAGATGGAAGGTTTTAACCGGGGAACAAAGGTGTGACCAACAAGCATATCTCAACGTATTTCATACGGAGAGAGGGAAGGTTTTAACCAGGGAACAAAGGTGTAACCAACAAGCATATCTCAATGTATTTCATACGGAGAGAGGGAAGGTTTTAACCGGGGAACAAAGGTGTAACCAACAAGCATATCTCAACGTATTTCATACGGAGAGAGGGAAGGTTTTAACCGGGGAACAAAGGTGTAACCAACAAGCATATCTCAACGTATTTCATACGGAGAGAGGGAAGGTTTTAACCGGGGAACAAAGGTGTGACCAACAAGCATATCTCAACGTATTTCATACGGAGAGAGGGAAGGTTTTAACCGGGTGAACAATGGTGTAACCAACAGGCGTATCCCAACGTATTTCATACGGAGAGAGGGAAGGTTTTAACCGGGGAAACAATGGTGTAAGTGTGTGTGATCGATACACAAAAAAGTGAATATGTGCATGATAGATACACAAAGTAAGAATGTGTGTGATAGATACGTAAAAGTGAGAATGTGTGTGATAGATACACAGAATGAATGATCTCAAATGGAACTTCTTTGAATGAACCGTACATACAATATCATGCATGACTAAGAAAGAAACTTGATAGGGACAATGCATTACAAGGCATGATGCTTAAGGAAAGCAAATAAATGGACAAAGCGGCGCTTTAGAAAGCACCTCATAAGGTGAGTGGCGGTGAACCGCTCTATTCTGACGGGGATCTCCCCTCGTGCTCTTCGAACACTTACCTTCAACTCACAGTACAAAGGCTCTGGAATGCCGACAAGGGACATCATCTGTATGTAAGAGCCACGGCTGCTGCTTGTCTTCCTAATCATATTCACAACTTTCCCTATCCTCCAACAGGGTGACAGACTAGGTTGGTTCAGTATCCAGAATTAAGGTGCATACATGCTATCTCAACCTATGGGGCTTCCATACAGATTTCAAGCCGAGGGCACGCCTCTGGGTATTTAAACCAGACTTTAGTCTCGGAAATCCCGAACCTTTGCGTTCTAGGCCACGGCCATTCGAACTCTAATTTCCACCCGCAGCTTGGTCTCCTAGGAACTCATCGCAAACACGCCAAGATGCCTCGTAGGGAATGGTACTCGGGAGAGCACTCGATCGCCATTCGCTTGAAGTAGACTTGATTTTGAGCTTGAGGTAGAGGCACACTCATACTTCGAACATTGGCAAGACTCAAGAGGTACACACGAGTATAGTCTCTAACTTATGAAGTTGGAACAAACTCGGATGCTCGACATTTTCCTCTTTGCTTTTGCTTTGCGGTCGAACCTAAATAGCTTCAGATAGGTCTGGTTTCACTGCGTTTCACATGACTGGGTTGAACCTGCGGTTTATGAAAGAACCAATTGCTTTTGCACAAATGTGGAGAACGGCACGGCACTCGGAGCACAAAACGATTTTTTGAAATTGAGAGTGAGCATAAGTTCTCAACTGGGTATTGAGCCTACGACTGAATACAGCACACTACGACTCAACAAGAAAACAAAAGGCACATAACCTAGACACATCGAGTAACACTCGAGACGACTCAAAACAAGGATCGAGATAAAACAACAAGACACGACACTCAGACGTGCACAGGGAGCCTGTTTCACCGGGTATGTTTCCCATCCTTTCTTATTTGTGATTCTCACATCACTCGGCCCTCAAGCTCTGTTTTTACAAAAGCCCTTTTCACTTTTTTCTCTCATCGCACATCTCTATTCTTCAATCTCTCATTTTTCAATCCCTCCCCGGGTGGTTGATGGATAAACACAAGTTGTGGGCTCGTGCCTCTAGCATTCTCGCTAGATTTTCTTTCTTCCTCACAATGGTGAAGTCCTCCCACAGAGGGGTTGTGCTACAAATGGGTATGTAGCAAATCTGCAGCTGACATCGGTCGATGATGCCCTGCTGGGGAGTTTGGACGTGAGCAGATCTGTCCAGATGAGGGAGTGTAATGTCTGGCCCCATTCCAGTTCGTGCTTCGCACTTGGCTTGATACCTCATTGCTTGGAGGATGTGAGAGCTTTCTGCCCTTTTGCTGTTAGCTTCCGTTGTGCCCTCTTTCTTGGCATTTAAAGTGCCCTTCTTGGCAAATGCATTGATAACGGGGAAAAGACAGAACACCTGACTCAATTGTGCCCCTAGTTCATCATTTTGACCATTTTTTATTTTTGAGCTTTCTCCTAAAAAATTTTGACCAAAATGAGAGTTAGATTAACATGTTTGTTCGATTTTTTATTTGAAATCATGCAGTTCAGGCTATGAGCACTGAAAATTTTCCTTTTTTGGGTCCAAGAAATGGTTCAGTTTTTTGGAAAAGATGGAACAATTTTCGAGAGAACTAGTCAGCCTCAGTAAAAATTCTCAAAAACTATTTTTGCACACGGCCACTTGCTCAACGAGCATGAAACTTACTCCTGAGATGCACAACCTCGGATCCAAGGGAAAACTGCCCCGTGCTTGAAGAGAGCTGCATGGCAATGGAAAGTTGCCCCTTGTTTGAACGGCACTGCAGCGCATTGAATGGCAACGGAAAGTTGCCCCTTGTTTGAAAGACACCACAGCGCATTGGATGGCAACGGAAAGTTGCCCCTTGGTTGGAAGGCACCTTGCACGCATTGTAGTCAGTCCTCAGAGCGATGATGGCAATCGAACTCTCGGATACAGAGGAGGCAAGGATAGTCAAAACCATTACATGGACACACTTGATTTGGAAGTGTTTATGGCTGGACTTCAGAATGAAGTTGCCTACGTATCCCAAAGATGGGAATCAAGCCTTACGTAGTTCGGGGTCAGGGTACACTCGGGTATTTAGCCTCTCCTTTTTATGCTCTAACTTTTGCCAAGGCGCCTGTTGCAGGTTTTCGACCTTGCGAGCTTTGTTTTTCTTTTCTTTTTTTCTATTCTTTTCATTCCTATTTTTCTTCTTTTTTCTTTTTTTTTCTTTTTGTTCTTTTTTCTTTTTTGTTCTTTTTTTTCTTTTTTCTTTTTTGTTCTTTTTTTCGCTCTAACTTTTGCCTGGGTCGCCCTTCCGGGTTTTCGGCCCAGCGAGCCTCTCAAAGGATAGAAGTGTAACAAGTCCATGCCAAATGGTTTTGAGATTGAAGCCCTCTGTATTCAGGAGAGTGGTTGTTGTATTGATTTGCAGAAAGATCTTCCTTTGGCTCTTCGAGCACATCGGATATTTTTTGCCCCTAGTTCGAGGAGTGCTTCTGTTCTAGCTTTGCAAGCTTCTTCTGATGAGGTCTGACCTTCTTGATTTGACTTTGGTGCCTCTTGTTCAAGGGTTGCTTCAACCGCCACACAGTGCCTTGCATTGTGGTCGACCGCTGAACATTCTGAATGCCGTTCAAGGTTGAAAGCCAAGGGGTCGAGTCTCGAGGTGAGAGTGATCCTAAGTCGCACAATCAAGAGTGATTCCACATGTCTTTGCAGGACCGCATAAAACATTTTTGAAAGTTTTAAGAAAGCTTACATCGCTCAAAAGATGTAGGATCAATCTGGACCAAAGCCAGGGTCCTTCTCAGTACTCACACTAACAAGCATGATTTCATTCATTAAGGGCTTAGCACGCCTCTCTTTCTCTCATATGATCAAAGTTTTGCAAATTCCGAGGAATTCCTCCCTCTTTGTTTTCACCGCAGTTGTTCAAAAGGTTTTGAAAACTTAGGTCAATACAATGACTTCAAGGCACAAGAGAGCGGTGGAATGCACTGCCATTTCATTCGAATCCCGCACAACTAGCACACGGCGTAAACAAATGCGAGAGTATGGAAATCACCTGCTTTCATTCAAAATCATGGCATAACTGCCCTGGCGTAAACAGACTCAAAACAAAACAAAAAGACAAACACGAAACAAAATAGTGACACCCGAGGTAACACCGAAATCACCCGACTCTATACAACAGACCAACTCGATACAACAAGATGACCCAAAACAAAAGAGACCGACTCAAAGCAAAAAGACAGACTCAAAACAAAACAACAAAATGACCCAATACCCAAGTCGAATGCAAAATTAACAAAGACTTGTACATTGCTCAAAACGGTGCATGCCATTCACCACAATTGAGTAATCCGGCGCCATCCGCAGTGGTTCCTCCCGAATCACATCACATTATCCCTTAAGTTCACCGATCTGTGCGATAGACTTTCCGAGCTTGGCGGAGGACAACCCCGTTGTCAAATAGATCCTGACTTCATGGCGAAGACGAAGCGCGTCGGTAGTATGGCCAGTTGATGGTACGGCAATATCTTGGGTAGCATCATGTAGCGAAGAGGGTTCGGGAGAGGCCGAGGCTCAAGGGGTTTGAGATGGCCTTGTCCAACAAGGATTTGGAAAGCTCTGGATAAAGGCATGTGAAGGGCATGGAAGACCCTCCGACCTCGGGGTTGGTACTTCTGGGTTCGTGGATTTTTGCTGGACGCACCAACAGAGAGATTGGTAAGTGCTGGCCTGGCTTGCTGATTTCTTCCGAGTGGAGGATTGTTTCTGATACAACGACCCTTCTCCCAGTTTTCCCTTTGATTCAAACTGCCCCCAACTTGAGCGGCAAAAGTGTCATCCACAGTTTTTGCAACAACTGCGAGGACTTGCTCTTTGTTCAGTCCTTCGGCTTTCAAAGCCTCAACAGCCAACAGAAGATGTTCATGGGGATCCATGTCCGCCCCTACCTTGTTCTTTCCACTCGCCTCCACTTTGCCAAGGGATTGGCCTTCCTCAAATGCAGCCCGCCTCAAGACTAGGGAGCCTTTTGACAAGAAATTCCCAGTATGTGGTGTGGTCGATGATGGAGGCAAAACTCCAAAGGTTAAATCTGCCCGCCATTCTCAAGATCTTCAATCATCCTCATCACCGTAAGTAGTGGGTTCATGGGTTTGGGATGACGGGTCCAGATGCACCCATCATGCATATGTCCATGCTCGATAAACACCTGGGGCTTAGGTAGATGGGCCGGGGTGATGTATATGCTGGGGTCGAAGGTGGATGGTAATATATGGATGAGGTTGAGATGTAGAGGTGATGGGTCAGTACTAACCTGAGGTCCTTTTGGTGGAGCTAGGGTCTCTTCGTCAATAAGATCCTGAATCTTATGACGAAGGCGGAAGCAACGGTTCGTATCATGACCGTGCTGTTGATGGTAGGCACAGTATTTAGCTGGGTCATACCTTGGTGGAAGAGGATTTGGGAGGGGTTGGGGTTCTAGGAGTTCTAGGTGCCCTTCTTCTTGCAGCTTTTTCAAAGCTTGGGAGAGACTCATGTAAAGGGGATGGAATTTTCTGGCTTGGGGCCGAGTTGAAGTGGTTGGTTTTTGGCCATTGAGGGAAGTGGTGATAGTGCCTACTTCTGAGCATTTCGCAGTTGTGCTACCATCAGTAGTAGCATTGGAACTACGAGCAACATTCCTCTTCAAAGGCTCATTATCTTCTGCAAAGATCCCTTGTCTGATGGCATCCTCGATTTGAACCCCCATCTCATGCAAATCTGAAAAGGTAGGGAAGGGGATAACAATCATCTTCTGCATGAGCTTGGGCTGGAGATTGCGCACAATCATCCGAATCTGATCTTTGTCAGTGGGCCTAGTGGTCATCATTGAGGCTTTTGCTCTCCATCTCGTCATGAACTCTGAGAAACCCTCCTTTGGTTCTTGACGGGTGACTTCGAGATCACGAGTTGTGACCTCGATCTGTGTGTTATAGGAGTATTGATCAATAAAGGCCTCAAATTCTCTTCCCGCCTGCTTTCACGAGTTCTCCAACTTTGCATACCAGGTTACGGCTATCCCGGACAGGTTCGCCGAATAGTGATAGTTTCGGTCGTGGTCAAACCCATTGGTCTCGTGGATATCGAAAACAATTGAAGGTACACCATAGGGTCTCCAGAGCCATCAAATCGATCGATATATGCATCTTGAACTGATCCGTAATGTCACCACCGAGTTGGTATAACCATCCTCTATATCGTGAATGGAATGGGCCCCCGAGACTTTTGAACAACTTCTCAAGCTTTCTCACTTTCAATCTTTGTGGGGTCGTCTTGAACTCGAAGGGTAAACTTGGCGGTTGATCGGTGATTTGGATAGGGTAGAATCGTGGGCGGTGGCCTTGTCGGAATGTCTGCAGATCTTCTTGGACATTAGCTGTCTCCCCGAGCGTCGGAACTCTGGGCAGGGGAGGAGCTTGGTGTGAAGTAGATACCCAGTTTGTTGCTCTAGCCTGGCAATTGTCTCTGCCTGTTGGGCTATAATCTCGGCCTGGCTTTTGGCAAATTCCGCTTGACGGGCCGTGTCCTGCTGCATGAGTTTCATACTTTCTTGCATCTGACGCATCATTGCCTCCATCCCTGACGTGTTCTGCTGATCCATCAAGCCCGGGTATGTCTATCCTACTGAAAATGGCGAGACCTCGGCTGTTGTTGTTCTTGGTGGGGGCGGATAAGAACCCTTGATCCGTAGCTTCTTGAGCTGGCGATCGTGCTGGGGTCTTTTTACCCTGCCTCTGGTAAAGCAACACTAATTGCCCTTGAATTTCGACCCGACAAAGTCTATCGGCACAAGTCTAATGATCCTCGGGGATATTGGAGCCTTACGAGCTATGGTTCCGGACTACCCCTAGCAAAGAAAAGCGGACAAACATTTCATTAATTTCACCGAACAGAATCTGAACAAAATCGAATGAGTGTGCTCTCTCTTGATTCTGCCCCAAAATTCTGTGGTGATACCCTCAGTAAAATGATTCCACCAAATCGATGCCCAGAACTGATACCCAAAATCTTGAATTGGTGCCGAACTGATGCTCAAACTCATAAACCGATACATGCATTCCTGTGAGACGCACTCTAACAAGCACATAGCGAGATAAGTGAGCCAAAACACCCCTATGTTGGGGTAGGGTTTCCTGTCCTATTTAAATCGAGAACTAGGGGTTCACTACATACTTGCGGCTTCAAACAACTTATAAGCGGGTAAGCAACTTTGTCCTAGTTTGGAATGGTCACTATGGATCGAATATGCACTAGGTCGAATGGTCAAAAAGGTGCCGGTAAAACCGGGGTTTGTGTTCCCATCTTTGTCGAGCCAGAGCCGATCACTGTGGACATGACTTGACAAGACAAGCCTCCAAATCGTCGTTAGAATGGCATATGGCAAACACGGTGTCCTAAAGCGCACCAATGCAAATGCAATGCAAAGAAACACACAAGGGTAGTCAAAACCCGGATATCATGAGTTCGAGTCAAGTTCTCTAAATCCCGGCCAGTCGCGAAGCAGAACAACGCCCATGAGGACCTCGCTTCTGATTCGGACTCGATTTTGTTGCGGTTCTAAATCTTGAACCAAAGAGTCCAAATTGCAAATCGTTTTGAAGGAAAAGCAGATTTTGAAAGAAGTGCCAAACATGGATCATTGCGGATAAGAATAGATTCGCCACCTAAATATTTTAAAATGGGAAATTTAGGAAACCACGACTCGGTCTTGAAAAACCACGTGTCCGTCATCACCAAAGTTGGCTCGGGAACTTGGGTACGATTAGGAAAGGTCACATCGTGAGCACCCCTCGCCCGGTCAAAAGACCGGCCTCTACTTTCATGATATCTGTTTTTGAAAACATTGTGAGTTCTTATTCGGTTATTTAGCCTAGGTTACTATGTGATGCTCATGACAAACAAGTATAAATGGGCGTCTGAATTGGATCAAGACATTTCATGTTTGTTTGTTTGAAAATGGTGTGATGGTGCTACCCGCAGTAGGCTAAAATCTTGGTTGCCACCCTCGGGTGGGCTTAGAAAATGTGATGTTGCCACTATCTAGTGGGCTTAAAACAAACAATCGATGATTTGTCCCAATTCGAGATAACCCAACCTTCACCCACAGGCATTCAAAGGCGGTTATATCACATAAGCACATAGCCTCATGGTAAGCATGCTATCATGGCAACACTCACACGCATGCGAGGATGCTAAAGCGTAAAACTCACCTAGTACTCCAAGCCAAAACAGAAAACTGATTAGAATTCATGCATGATCCTAAGTATACTGTAATGCCTAATGCAACACATGCAAAGATGCAATTATAGCAGGCTCGGGTATTCTAAACATGGTATGTGAGATGCTTGACTATCATGTATTCAACTTGGAATTGAAAATCTGATCACGTTTGTATGATGCGTAGAGCAGTGCATGCAAAACAGATGAATGAATGCAAACATGCTATCATCTTTGTATGCTAAATAAAATATGCCCTATATCTAACCATCGTAAGCGGGTAAATAAAAGGGAGAAAGAAATGGGGGTTGGAAGACATACATCACACTCACACACCCTTATTACAACATTGCCCTCGCGCAGAGGGTCCGAATAAATATCTGATCGAATAAAAGAATATACAGTCCGGAAATAATTATACAAATTTCTAATTAATTGATAAATTAATTAATAAAAGCGGTAAAACTGGCGTGCAAGCCGATAGATGCCGCTTTGTTGAAATTTTGGCGGAAATCCTTTGGGATGCCCGATTAGCCTCTGTTGGCAATATTTCTTGAAATCGCGTCCGACTCGAAAGTTGCTAAACTCAATTTTCTTTTGACAGAGAACAAGAAAAGGCACGTGATGTATTTCACAAATATATGCATGCCGATCCTCGTGCCACCAATCACGCATATCGATGCATGATGGTAGAGTCGAATTGCACAACTCAATATCGGATGAATGCGGATGAATGCTACAACAAAAACCTAACTCCATCATGGGTAATCCGAATTAAGATGGCGGGGAATTGAGACACACTCGTCACCGAGTCTGGAATGTACCTCGTTTCCCGTGCGATATGCATGATATGCATAAAATGCAACTAATATACAACCTAGCATGCTCAATGCTATGAAAATGAGATGAAAATGAGACGCCTCGAAAAGCGTGCACACGGGCCCGCAAATCGAGGCGATGATATGAAATGCAAATCGGGTAAAACTGAAGTGCCTCGAAATGCGTGCACACAGGCACGCAAACCGAGGCGATGATATGAAGTGCAAATCGGATAAACCGAAATGCCTCGAAATGCATGCTGCAGACGCATAACCGGCGATGATATGAAGTACAAATCGGATAAAACGAAGTGCCTCGAAGTCGCGCACAGCGCATAACCCGAGGCGATGATGAAATGAGATAGTCGGATAAAAAAGTGCCTCGAAATCGTGCACCACGGACACACAAACCGAGGAATATATGAAATGGCATACGGAATGCAATGATGGGCTACGCCAATATAGAGAGCCTCGCCGCACTCACATAAGCCATCATAATGATAAAGGAGATGCCTCGAAATGCGTGCTGCACCGCACGCATAAACCGAGAAATGCACTAAGGCATGAAATGACATGGAAATGAGGTGTAAAATGCAAATTGGGCTTACACTAACATGAGAGAGCCTCAGCCGCACTCACATAAGCTGTCGTCGGATAAAAATGAAGTGCCTCGAAATCGTGCTGCAGACACATAATGGCATACAAACATGAAAAAGCAAATTCGGATTACTCCAACAACTGAGGGCCTCAACCACACTCACATAGGCTGCCGTCGGATGAAAATGAAGTGCCTCGAAATGCGTGCACACGGGCACGCAAACCGAGACGATGGCATACAAGCATGAAAATGCAAATTGGGCTTACGCCAACATGAGAGGGCCTCAACCACACTCACATAGGCTGCCGTCAGATAAAAAAGAGCTGCCTCGAAATGTGTGCACACGGGCACGCAAACCGAGACGATCTTGAATGACATCACGAAATGCAAGTTGGGCTTATACCAACATGAGAGGGCCTCAGCCGCTCTCACATGGGATGCCGATGAATGAAACCGGTGCCCCTCGAAGTAGGTGCCCACGGGCACGGAAACGGAGGCAATGCATTAAGGCATAAAATGACATGGGAAATGATATGCAAGCATGCAAACCAAATTTCAGCCACTAAATAAAGGGGAAAACAGCCCCGAAATGATACGAAATGACAATCAATGCATGAAATCATCCCGAAATGCAATTCTAAGTGCCATAATGGCCCTCTGACTATGCTAAACATGCAAAATCGGCACATGACAGCAAAAACAGTAGCAAGGCGGCCCCAAAAACAACATTTTACAATACAAAACATGGCCAAATTGTGAGCATAGATATGGTAACAATGGCATGCAAGAATACGGGAAAAGAGGGGAATTACAAAGCAAGTGGTATTTACAATGCTCAAACCCAAAAAGTCAGTTCTACAACATTGAAGATGGAACAAAAATATGCACAAATTCAAGAGATTACAACCTCTAAATCAGTATGTATATATGCTAAACATAGCATGCAAAATAAGGGCCAAAAGAGGGTTATAAAGAGAGGTACCATAAGCAAACATCAAATGGCCTAAGACCCTTAATAAAATACAAAGAATAGGCCAAAACAAGATACTTCCTAAGCCTGATTAAGGCCAGAAACAGAAGCTAGAATGGCCTAAACAAACATGCAAATTTACGGAAAATTTGATGGATACAACATGAAGTACCAAAACCAAACACCAAATGGCTTAAGGCCCTTAACAAAGAAAGACAAGGAGACAAAAATAAGGCTCTTTCTAAGCCTGATGAAGGCTGAAATCCGGAGCCAAATAAGTCTAACAAAGCATGCGAAATAATGAACCAAGAGAGGTCTTGAGACAAGTAGTATAAAGAAAATTCAAACAGCAAAATTTCCTTCTACAACATTGAAGAGGAGCCCAAAATATGCATATTTACAGTAGATGTCATGCTCAAAATCAGATTACTCATGAGCCAAACAAAGCATGCAAAAACAATGGCATATGATGAGATATTGAAACAAGCATTAGATAGGGACCCCAAATGATGTTGAGACCTTAAACAAACATGAAGAACACCTCAAAATAGTGACATTTCCAGTTAATCTCGGAACTCAAAACCATAAGCAAATAGGTCTAGAAATGAGCCAAAATAGGGCTAGAAAAGAGGAAGAGGACTTACCCTTGTAGACAACTTCTTTGGCTGCTTCTAGGACCAAATTTGCTACCTCTTAACTGCTGGAAAGCCTCCTGAGATGCTGGAAATGGAGTAGTGGTGGTGGTGCTTGGTGGTGATGAAGAAAATGGGTTGGAACTTGGTGTTTAGAGCTTGGAAATATAGAGAGAGAGATACAACACAAGAGCTCTCCAAGGATTTTTCGACTCTCCCCAGCTGCTAGCTGCTGGTTTTATGGCCAAAAGAGTCAAAATATCTAACTCCAAATATCTAGATATTTTGAGGGCAAAATATCTAGATATTTTGAGGCAAAAACAAAAGATTTTGTTCGCCACGAAGTGGGCATCCGAGACCCAGATGTTCCTCGGAATGATGAAAGCAGAGGTACCTGCCAAAATTGAACAAAACTAATGCAAAACAGCTCGGGGACCAAAACCGCGGGGTCCCGAAATGGGCTAAGCACCTAAGTGGTGTTCGAAGTGGGTTTCGAGACCCAGTGTCCTCGAAAGGACAAAAGAGATACCAAAAACCAGAGAAATCGGAGATGGTTGGGCGGTCCCGAACCGAGGCGCACGGCCTGACGGCTCCGAAAACCGGGAACCGGGCTCCGAAATGGGCAAAATGTCCTACGGCCACAAAAAGTAGCTCACGGCCATCGGGAGATAATCTCTGAGACCACTCCTTCCCTCGAAAGAAAAGCAGAAAACCGAGTCAGTTCTGGCAAACCGAGACAAGGCATAGAAAAAGGTTCGGAAGTCCGGAGGCAGAGCGCACGGCCGCAACTCTGAGACTTCTAAACAAGCACAACATGCAACATCACCGAGTGCTCGACCGGTGACGTCTGAGTCTTAAGGTCGGTCAAAAATGGGGTGTCTACACATATAAATAAAAGGGAGAAAAAAATGGGAGTTAAAAGATATACAAATATTATAAATTTACCCTCACATAAGAGGGCCCAAACGAATGTCCTAATTAAACTAATTATTACAAACCCAAATGAATTAACTACATTATTACAAACACAAATAAACTAATTAACGGAAGTAAAGCAACTAATTAATTAAAACATACAAATCTAAAAACTATGAACCCAATGGTTTCGAACAAGAGACAAGGAACCACATGCACAATACCAAGAACATCTTCCAGAAACTTCTCTATTTGCTTCCAGAATTTGCTCTGTTTGCAATCAGAAAATTATTCTATTTTGGCCTCAGACTCTACTCTATTCTGCTGTAAAAATGCCACTGCCTACACAAAATAGGTGGCCAACTGACCCTGAGAAGTGGTCAGCCATACAAAAAGATAGCTATCCGGCCACTATTTCTGGACAATACACTGCTGTAACAAAGCTAAAACAGGGCAAGACAGAGTGTTTCCAGGAGATGTTTCTCTCTGTCCTTCCCTATCATGAAAAAGATCAAGAGAGCAGTAGATTCGATTCTCAAATCATCAATTTTCGCAAATTTGTTGCGTGATGATCTTATAAACGACAGGACAAAAGCTCAATAAATGAATGAAACAAAAGATAGACAATACCTCATCCCTATCATGGAGTTACCTCAATGGAGGGGGTAGACTTGCTTCTTGAATCATCTAACATCACTAAAATAATATGCGATGATTCAACACGTAATAGGTTCAGTATAACGTCAACCTAACCAAATTTTATTATCATTTTACCCTTTTTACTCCAATTTTATTAGCCTTTTTTATTACCTTTCTATTTTCTTATCTTTTTTTCCTTTTTGTCCAAAGGTGATGATTACGTCCACTAAGTCCAAAAGCAATAAAGAGTAGCAAACATGACTTGACCCAAGAAATGAGCTTTTCAAGCCCTTTTCTTCGAGGGAAACTACAAAGGAAAATTCAAACTCATTTACAAGCGATAATGAATTCGGAGTCAAACCCGAAAACAAGAGATAATGACTCCAAATCCAAACCCAATAATAAGCTATAATGACTCTTTCCTTTATGATTTCTAAGGGTCTAACTAGAAAATTAGTCCCTTAGAAGTAATGCATCGGCAATAAAGAGAAGTGTCAAACAAGAGATCATGCTTAGCATAAGAGAGATGTAATGCCCTTGTAATAAACCTCCAAAAAGATTAAACCATTTAGCATAAGGGGTCTCTTTCTTATGCCTTGAGCGGTAATCTTTTGCTTGATACAACTCTTAATCAAAAGAAACAAAGAAATGAGGAAGGTTGCAAATTATGAATGAAAGGGTGGATGATACAATGACATGAATATATATATATATATATATATGAAAGCTATAAAAAATGAAAGAAAAGACTATCAACTCAAATGAATTGGAAGCTATGGCCTATACATCAAATCCATGAGGACTAACAACAACACAAGTATAATATTCAAAGCATAAATTAAATAAACACATTAAACAGCCCCTAAACTCCAAAAAATAGTGGCCAAAACCAGAAGAAATAAAGCAGAAAAAGGCAAGGCAAAAAACTATGGAACAAGGCCTAAGGAAAGGTGGCTAACCCTTCTGCTTTTTATGTTTGAATCACATTTTTAAGCTTAAAATAGCTCTAAAATCAGTATGAAAAGGCAAAGAAAAGAGAGAGAAAATATGGTAAAAGAACTCAAAGTTTACCTCTTGAAAGAGAGGAAAAGCTTCTTAGTTCACAAACCACAAGCTCAACACTCTCAAATGTCTGAAATTATGTTCAAAGAATCTCAGCAAAAGCTTCAAGTTAAAGCTTATAAGGTGTATGTATAGTGTATGTATATTGCAAGAGGGCAGAGAAGATGTGTTGGATAAGCTATAGCTCTTGGAGAATTTTTCCTTCTCAAACCATGAGAGGGGGTCTTGTATTTATAGAAAAACAATATCTCATGTCGGAAATATCTATAAAGAGACAGTTGGTGAAAGGCATGTACGTGGGAACAGCTGGCTGTTGCAAAATATCTGCTTGCACTAAACATAGCTAGCCGGCCAATTAATTGTACAGCCTACTCATTAATTGGCAGGCCAGCCAATTATTTTGGTCCCACTGCTCACTGAGTGGTTAGGCTAAAAACAGGGTTTTGGTCCAAATAGGATGGAAGGCTTGGGTTTGAAGCTCGAAACCGAATTCTTTTGCTGAAGATTTGAACAATTTGCATAATGTAACTTTCATCATCGAGTGTTCCGATTGAAGCGCCCAAGTCTTAGGGGCGGTCAAAAATGGGGTGTCTACACTAAACACAAAACAAAGTTGTTCTCCTTATCTCCTTCCTATCATGAAATTTATTCAAAGAAGAGGTAGGCATACTTAACTCACAAATCATCAAGTAACAAGATAGTACATAATGATCATAGAGCAACCAAAGAGGAACAAAAGTGACAACTCAAAAAGTGTTGTCAACTCATCTCCCTACTCATGGGATCAGGATGAAACATCCCTTTCCATGCTTCAAAGTGGAACTAGGAGAGAGTCTTCAACTTTTTGAAGAAAGAGCTCTTTAGGAGCACAAAGCAAGTAAGGGGAAAAAAAAAAAAAAAAGCTATCTATCAAAGCTTAAACACACAACTAGTCAAAGTTGTTGACAACTCCTCTTTTCAAGGAACAAGGATGAGACATCCATTTGCATGTGTCAAAAATGATTGATAAGAGAGTTTTTCAACACTTTGAACACGGAAGCTATTACCTAGCTTCAAGATGGACAACAATAATATGAAAGCAAGAAATTTACATTAGATAAGTAAACTTGTGGTGGGGTGGCTAAGCCTAAGCTCTAATCCTCCCACGACCACAAGGTTCCAAGTTACATATTGAAAACTAAAAATGATCAACTCAAAAGATTGGCCGCTATATCCTAAACACACCAATCCGAGAGAACTTACAACAACACAAATATGATATGTAAAGCATAGGAAGTAAGAGCACAAGTAGTGGGGAGGATTAGGACCCTTTGATAAGCCCATATTCAATTCATATCACACATAAACAACCCAAAAATAGTGCTAAAAAAAAGGCACTAAAATTTACCAAATAAAGTGAAAAGAAACCAAAAAATGAAAGAAAAACAAAGGGGTACACAACTAGTGAGCTAGCCAATGGAAGGGTGGCTAGCTCACTCACTTGTAACCAAGTTTTAATCACATTTTTAAGCTTAAAATAGCTCTGAAATCAATATGGAAAGGCAAAGAAAAGAGAGAGAAAAGATGGTAAAAGAGCTCAAGTTTACCTCTTGAAAGAGAGGAAAAGCTTCTTATTTAACAAACCATAAGCCAAGCACTCTCAAGGAACTGAAATTAGGTTCAAGAACCTCAGCAAAAGTTTCAAGTTTTTGCTTGTGTGGTGTATCTATGGTGTATGTATATTGCAAGGGAGGAAGGAAGTGTATTGGACAAGCTATGGCTCTTGGAGGATTTTTTCTAACCCCATACCCTTACGGGGGCCTTGTATTTATAAAAAAAAAAAAAAATAGCTTCTCACATCAGAAATATCTCCAAAGAG
Source organism: Camellia lanceoleosa (assembly GCA_025200525.1). NCBI lineage: Eukaryota > Viridiplantae > Streptophyta > Magnoliopsida > Ericales > Theaceae > Camellia > Camellia lanceoleosa. The sequence continues at coordinate 48,448,980 of CM045767.1, forward strand.
ATAGCTAGTGCAAAGCATGTATATAGGGACAGCAGGCTGCTGTAAAATATTTGTTGTCGTTGAACATGGCCGGCTGACCAATGAATTGTACGACTGGCCCAAAAAGTGGCATGCCTGGCCCAATTTTGGTCATGCTGCCTATGAGATCCAGCTAAGTCTAACTACCCACGACTGGGCTCAAATACCCACGGCCTGTTCTAAAGTTTGAAAAGAGGACTATTAAGGATCTAAAACATTTTAGTCAAAATGGGGTGTAAGGTTTGGATTTGAAACTCAAAACTAAATTCTTTTGCTGAAAATTTGAACGAATGCACAGTGTAACATTTCATCATCGAGTGTTCAGAGTGAGGCGCCCAAGTCTTAAGGGCGATCAAAATGGGGTGTCTACACCCATCACCTTCATCAAAATTTTTGGCCTCAATCTCTTCTCAAACTCGAGGCACCAACGCTTCTCGGTCACCACAAGCTCAGGCGCAAAACATGCTAGACAAGTAAACATGGCCTTAAATTCTGTCACTAGAGTATCCAATTGTCTTAGTTCCTCAAATTGGTTTCTCAACCTCTCCCTAGCTGTGGGAGGCAAAAACTTCTCCTAGAAAGCATGGGTGAATGCCTCCCACGTATACTTCACCCTGTGTTTAACGGACTTCCACCATTGACCGGCCTCCCCTTTCAGATGGTAAGCTGCTAACGCCACTCGAAGCTCTCCATTACAAATATCCAGAATATCAAATGACTTAATGATCTGCTCCAACCATTCGTCTGCCTTCATTGGGTTGGGTCCACCACTAAACTCAGTTGGGTTGGAACGAAAGAATTTCTTTTTCAAGAAGGAACTTCGAGTCTCCCCCCTTAATTGTCCTCACCGCTTGCTCAGCTCAAAGTATTTCCATGGACTCACAAAGAGCCCCTGTCATTTCTCGGGCTAATGCCCTTATTGCATCCTAGGCCAGGGGAACAACTCAACTGTTCTATCTATGTCCAATTGGCTTATCTTCATTCAAATTCTGTTTTCCTATTCCATTAAAAGATTCAGCTGCAAGATAAATAAGTTTGGATTTAAGGTGGTGCATCTCAAGAGTTAATTCCACATTGGTCGAGTAGTGGCCATTTGCCAAAACAGTTTTGAGGATTTTTAATGAATTTGACTAATTTTCTCGAAAATTATTCCATTTTTTTTTTCAAAATCGAACCATTTCTTGGACCCAAAAAGAAAAATTTGTAGTGCTCACAGCCTGACTTACATGATTTCAAATTAGAATGTGGAACAAGCATGTTAATCTTAACTCTCATATTGGTCAAAATTGTTTTAGCAAAAAGCCAAAAACAAAAAAATATGGTCAAAATGATGAACTAGGGGCACAGTCTAGTTAGGTTTTTTGTCTTTTCTCCATTGTCAACGCACTCGCCAGAAAGGGCACAATTGAAGCTAGCAGCAGGGCTAAAAACTCTCTTATCTTATAAATAGTAAGGTATTGCGCCAAGTGTGAAGCACGAACTAGAAATATAACTGGATATTTGTCCCCCTCATAGGGTCCACAACTTCCAACTTATCCATCAACCACTCCTGGAATAAAAAAATAAATAAATAATAAGAGATATTAAAGAATAGAGCAATGTGAGCTGAGAGAAAAAGTAAGCAAAGGGCTTTTCAGAGAAAAAGAGATTGAGTGCCAAAGTGATATGAGAGCCATAAATAAGAAAAGTGTGGGAAACAGTACTTGAAAAAGCAATGGTTTCCTCGTAAACCGAGAGATCTCTTGCCAGTACCAAACATCCATGTGTCGTGTTTGTTGTTTTGGTTTGTATTGAGTCTTGTTTTGAGTCGTTTTGATTTCAGTTAGTATACATTGGTGCGTTTAGGTTTGTTTTTTTTTGTTTTCCCTTTGTTGAGTTGTACTAGGGTTAGTTGTAGGCTCAATACCTGGTTAAGAACTCATTCTTAGTTCAAAAATAAATCGTTTTATGCTTAGAGTGCCGTGCCATTCCTAACATGATGTGCAAAATAGAATTCTTTCTTTTATAAACTACATTGTTCGATCTTGATTATAGTTTTTACAAAAGAAAAAAATACAAGTTTACAAAAAGCAACAGAATAAGGACCTATCTGAAGCTACATAGGTTTCAGACTACAAAGCAAAAGTGAAAAGGGAAAATTGGAGCATCAGAGTTTGTTTCAATTTCAGAAAATTCCGAGATTGCATTCCGGATGTACCTTTTCAGATCTTGCCATTTCTCCGGAGTATGATTGTACATCGACCTCGAGATCAAGCCTGCTTAGTCAGAGTGGTGATCAAAAGTGCTCTCCCTGAACACTATTCCCCAGTAGAGGTGTCTTGGCTGTATTTGCAATGCGTTCCTAGGAGACTAATTGCGATGGTGGAAACTAGAGTTCGAATGGTGATGCCTAGAACACAAAGGTTTGGAATTTCCGAGATTAAATCTAGTTTGAATACACAGGGGTGTATTCGGCTTGAAATTTGTATGGCAGCCCCATAGGTTGAGGTAGCTTGTATATGTCTTAGTTCTGGATACTGAATCAACCTAGTGTGATAACCCTATTCTGGATTGTGTTAATTATGTTAATTAACCCTAATTATGATTGTGATTATGTGCTTAATATGATTTTGGATGATAAATATGTGATTAATTATGTCTGTGAATCTATACCTGTTTACCATAGGAAAGTCTGTCCAATTTTCTGCTATAAGATTAAATTGAAGATCGTAGAGGTGACAGAAACGAAAATTGACCTTATTTTTGTGATTAGCATGATTTTTGGAGCCTATGGTGAGATTTAATTAAAAATTGATTCGGACCAAAATAATTAGATTAATTTAATTATTTCCATCTTAGTTAACTAACACTAATCCTTGATTAGTGATTTAATCGGCCATTACATACATATGTGTTAAAACGAGCTTAAGCTCATGTTATCAACTCAAGAAAATCAGCCAAAGAGTGTGTAGAGGGAGAGAGAGACTGTTCTAGAGAGAGAGAGAGAGGCCATATGATATAAGCATGAATTGAGCCCGAGGCCGTCTGATAAGCATGAATTGGGCTCGAGGCCATTTGATAAGAGTGAATTGGACATGTGGCTGTTTGATATGTTGGGTTAAAGGCCGTTTGATATGTTTGATAGAAATATGGGCTTATGGCCTTTTGATGTGTTTGACAAGGGTATCATCCATTAGAGAATTTCATTCATATAACCTCTTTACTTTGGTATTATTTACTGGGCATTCACTCACTCTTATTTATATGTATATATGTAGGTGAGAAAAGAGATGTCCAACCCCAGCCTCAGTGAAGAATGTGAGAGGAGTCCAAGTTTTTTTTTGTGGAGTCAGCCTGAACGTCTCTCGCACGAGACATTGTTTTTGTTCTTCGATTTACCCCTTTTTGCTTTTATGATGGATTCGTTGGTTTATCTATGTATATAAACCTTCTATTCGGCTGGCCATATGTTTGTATGATCCTGGATGAACAAGATGTTGATTTTGGTTTATGGTGTGAGTTATTTATTACATATGTGGAAAATGTTTTAATATGCCATGTAAGCACAGCTCAATGGACAAAATTTTTTAGATTGCTTCCTTCTGGCCCTGTTTACTATTAATGTATGTTTGGTTTTGTTTGAGGCTATAGGTAATCTTATGATTATTGGTCGGTTATGACCTTAACCTCTCGGGGCGGGTTCAGGTCATGACACCTAGTCTGTCACCCCATTGGAGAATAGGGAAAGTTGTAAGTATGATCAGGGAAAAAAGTGGCATCCGTGGCTTCCACATGAATTTTTCGACTCTTGTTAGCATTTGAGGACCTTTGAATTATGAGTTAAAGGTAGAAGTTTGAAAAACACAAAAAGGAGATCCCCGTCAGAATAGAGCGGTTCATCACTACTTCCCAATGAGGTGCTTTCTAAAGCGCTGCTTTGTTTATTTCCTGCATTTCCTAAACATCATCCACTACATTGCTTGTCACATGTATCATATCATTTATCGCACCCATTGCATCCATTTGAATCATGTCTTATCTTGCTTCTTTTATCTTTTTATGTAGAAAGCGTTTAGGATCATTGTCCTCCGAGCTTTTCTCAAATAGGTGGAAGCATGTTCTCAAGTGGTTTTCTTAGGATGTGTGAGATGCGTTCTTGAGCGGTTTTTATATCAGCGTATGCAAGAACACGACCCTGAGCGATTCTTTCTCTTCTCACGATTTCAACGTGATTGGAGTATCTCAGGGCGTACAGGAATGCGACCCTGGGCGGTTCTCTCAAGACGCGTGAGACGTGTTCTCGAGCAGTTTTATCTCAGGGTGTGCAGGAGCACGACCCTGAGCGGTTTTCTCTTCATCTTCTCACGATTTCAGTGTGGTTAGAGTATCTTAGGGCGTGCAATAACACGGCCCTGAGTGGTTTTCTCTTCATCTTCTCACGATTTCAGCGTGGTTAGAGTATCTTAGGGTGCGCAGGAACACGACCCTAAGCAATTTTTTTAATCTTCTTCTTCTCACGATTTTAGCGTGATTAGAGTATCTCATGACATGCAAGAACATGATCCTGAGCGGTTTTGTGAGGTCCCTAAAAATTTTACTTTCTTCAAAGTCCCTTACTTTTAAATTATTTCCTTGATGTCCCTTAATTTCTTAATTAATTGCAATTTTAATCTTAGGATCAAAATATATGCGCCAACTGAAAACTCGCAAACCCTAATCGATTTCAGTAACTTAGGAATCATTTTCTAATATTCTAATACTAATTAATTGACTCCCCAAATATGGAATTGCCACTTGAAAACCCTAGGTCTTTCTCATTTTTATTGCTTTTGTCGATTGATCGCCTTTTTAGTCGAAGCAAGATAATACAAACCGAGTTATTTTTCTTAACACTAATTTATTAAATCTACACTTGAAATAGATATTTTAATTGAGCCGAAGCCCTCACATTTTTATTAAATCACATTTTGACTCCAAACAAGTACCATTATATATTTATATATACACTTGTACCCTAAAACCTTTTTTAAACATTATATTTTACAATTTCCAACATTTGTACCCAAAAAAAGAAAAGAAAAGTTCCATAAATCACCATTTATGGCTAGCCATAACCTATATAGATACTATGAATGTACTTTGAGACAATTTTGCATGATTTAAGGAAAATATCTTTGACTTGGTACACACTTATATATATATATATATATATATGCAACTAGGTTAGTTTGATTAGGAGGAAAACCCTAACTAGCTCATGTTTAGGAACCTAATTAAGTCCTCTAATTCTCTACTGTTCCATTGAATTCAAACTAAATCCAAACTATCCAATCCAATTCCAACCAATGGGCATTTATGACCTTTTGCATCAAATTCATTATAAAAACAACCCATCCCATAGCATTTTACATGCCAGAACACACACATACATACTATATTTATTTGAGTGAGAAGAGAGGAAGGAGGGTGAGTTTGGTAGAAGAGAGAAGGAAGAAAATGTCTGCTAGCAATTCCAACATCCCTCAAGCAAGCCACAACACAGCTCTCTCTTATTTTTCCTTTCAAACACATGCTCTTAAAAGTTTTAAGCATTCATTTTAGATGTGTTTTAAAAGTACTTTTGTGTTAAAAATGAAAGGAGTTAAGTCTTGATTCTATCCTTGTTCTATTTCTCTTAATTGATATAAGACTACCTTTTTCTATATCAATCTCTCAAAATTTCCAAAGGCACACCTTCACCTTAAATTTCTGAGTTTAATACATATTATTTAGCATGTTTTCATTACAAAAGAAGTGAAAAATTTTCCCTAGTTGACCTCTTTTCTCACCAACTTTCTTATTGCAAGAACTGTGCCAGAAAAATCTGTTTTACAGCCAACTTTCAAAAATTCTAGAAACATTTATAAATATCTTCTAGGCCTCAATTTTATGTCCAAGTCTTCCTTAAGGAGTTATCTTTCAAGTAAAATTGGTTTCATTGAGAAAGATAGAGCGGTTTGTGAGAAAATCTGATTTTTGTACCGGTCGACGAATCTGGACGAAGCTGGAGTATTTCTGAAATATCTAAAAATGGGGAAAAGCTATTCTGTTTTCAAAAAATGTTTTGAAAACTAGATAAAATTATCTACGAACCATAGGAAGGCCGAATTTGGGAAAAATCTGAAATAGTCATTTTAATCTTGATCTTTAAGTGACTCTAAATCTGGAAATTCTGTTTACATTGATATTTTGTACTCTGGACTTTATGAATATGCTTACTTATATATAATAATGTGTTGATATGATATTATACATGTCATGGTTATGTGTTTTTTCCTTGATGATGCTTATATCTATGAAAATTTATTTCAATTAGTTGTGCTAACTAACTTAAGACATGTAACTCAATGGGAAACTTAATTGGGATGGTATTGGGTTTTCAATCAGTTGAATAATGAAGAGATTATAATGTGCTATGGATTGATGGGATTTGTTCCCTAATTGAAGGAAAGTCTTGCGCAAGCGGTTGTATCAGAACCCTTGAATGGATCGGTTATGTTCGGACCCTAGGTGTTTATGGTGGATAACGTTGGAGGAGGTTATGGGCAAGGCCCTTATTTTACTGTCTCTTTTGCGGTTCTCGGTTGGCGTTACGCGTATATAACCGTTGGTAGGCATCCGGGGTAAGGTCTACAAAGCAGCAAAAGAGGAGGCGTACCAAATAATCCGAGTCCAATTCTTGTGGTTGGGAGGATGAAATCTCTTTTGGGGATATCTAGAATACTAACCACTAACATTGTAACCTTTGTTATTTATTTGAATGTCATGTCCTTTTCCTCTGTTATTGAAATTGCTGTTGTTGACTTGAATATCATGGTTCACTACTTGCGTGTTATAAATACGTTGGTGTATTGAATTGGAAAAAAGGGACGGGGTGTGTGTGCGTTTACTGGGCATTCGAAGCTCATGGCATTTCATGTTAGCTATTAAAGACTATTAGACTGGTCGAAGGCAAAGTTGAAGTATTTGAAGACATATGGCTGTCATATGAGAGTTAGGAACTAGTTTTGTAAACACGATTATGAGATTGTAAGTGATTAATTGCTTGTTGTATTTGTAGACATGATTTTGTAATTTTTATGTATAATATTTGTAACCTATCATTATACACTGTCAACTCATGTTGGCCTTGTGTTAATACTTTGTCAAGATCTGTCAAAAAGGTAGCTTTGCTATCTAAGGTGGTTGGACTTCGAAGGGAGGCTATTTTGACTCTTCCGACCTTCTTGTGATCTTGCTTGGTTATTAGCCAAAGGACTCTTTAGTGGCGGTTCCTACTCTTGTAATCTTAGATAAACCCTGTATTTAATTGTTAATATATTATCTGATGTTCCCGATTTTTGGGCATCACTACTTGGTATTAGAGCCTAGGTTCAACCCTTACCCTCGCGTTTCAACTTGCAGTTAGGGACTTCCTTGCTCTGACTATGTTATATTGTTATAGCACTATGTATTCTATCAACTAAAAGACATCAAAAATAGAAATTTTCTTGACTTACCTTAGGGAATTTCTTCGAATTTTGGGATAGTAACATCGACTTATAAGGACGTATTTCAGGATCGGGAAGTGGTTTTAACTCTAAGCAAGGCCTCACATTGCGCCGTAGGGGTACTAATAGTTCTACGCGTATTCTATCAATCGTTGTACACTCATCTTGTATTCGTAACCTTTATTTAATGTCATCCTTTTTCAAGATTAAGTCATGACCGTCTAGTTCTATTTTATATACTATCCTTTGTAAAACTGACCTCCTTTGAGCCCTGATTATTTAGCGCATGGCTTCTTATAAATAGTTTCATTTTCTTTACTTGGTGATGAATTTTGGATATTCAGTTTGAAATGTGGATGGCCAACGCAGTTTTAAGTTAAATATCTAGCTTAGTTACTACCTCTATAACCTTGACCATATTAACGTCTGAAATCGTAATGTTATTCATTCCATTATATCATTTATCCATATTTTAGATGATCCTTGTGTTAATTGATGCTATTACCTCTTCATACTCTTTGATATCCACTTTGTAATCATTCCATTAACCAAACTCTAGTGGTTATTATTTTACCTATTGTAACTATATGAAGTGACAATTTGATCTATATTTGTAGGTTGTTGATTGCTTTAATATTTCGCCACATCCTAAGAAAACTAAACCTTAATTTCAAGTCTAGAAAACAACTTATCCTATGCTATGCACAGAATGGTGGATACGCGAGCTAATGACTACTCAGAGACTAGCAACAATGCCTAGAACCGTCCTAGAAATCAGCATGGACCCATACCCACAAGAGCCAATATCCCTAATAACCTTGGGCATCAAATTCTAGAAGAACTAGGACAACTAAGGAACAATCGGCAAAACGAGAGGACTTGACTCTTTTCGGAGTTTAGAAAACAAAGGCTCCCATAGTTCACAGGAGTACCAAACTCGAGAGTGGCAGAAAATTGGCTTTGGCAAATAGAGAAAACGTTGGACACTATGGAGATAACTGAAGATGCCGACAGAATAGCCTTGGCAGTATTCGAGCTAGATGATGAGGCCGATCATTAGTGGGAACTAATCAAGAATACCTGTGACATTACAAACATGTCATGGAACCAGTTCAAGGAATTGTTTCAAAACAAATATTTTCCAAGTACAGTTTGTCGAGAGCGAGTCAGGGAATTCTAAAACCTAGAGTAGGGAAATATGACTGTAACCCAATAAGCTGCAAAATTTGAAGAATTAGCCCGCTACATCACTAGGTATGTAGCAAATGATGAAGAGAAAACAAGAATGTTCGAATAGTGGTTGGATCTTACAATCATGGGGAGAGTTCTACCGCAACGGCTCCATTCATATGTCGGGGTATTGGAAACGACATTAGAATCTAAAAGGGAAGTAGTTGATGCTAGGAGAGTTTAGAACAAGTGAAAGGAGGGTTAGACATTTATAGGAGAAGCCAGAAGGGAAATACGGCCCCAAGGCCTTACTCAAAGCCACAACCACAACAGCCACAACAACAAAATCTAAAGGAAAGTTTCCTGGAAGGACCAGCGCGGCCGATTCAGTGCTATCATCGTCAATAGATGGGACATAGAAAGTTTGAATGTCCCCAACTAGTTAGAAATCAAAGAGAGCGCACGGGTGCAAATACACATGCTATCGGTGAGCAACAACCATGGGTAACCAAGCCTAGAACTGTTGAGCAACAAAATCATAAGACGAAGAACAATTAGAACTCTTGGAAGGTTACCAACCAAAGGCCAATTGGCAGGGTATTTGCATTACAAGAAGAAGAAAGCCCCACTGCGGTGCACCCAGAGTATGAACAATATACTGCATATAAACCCGTGGAACCACAGTATGAGCCATGGCTAACCTAGGAAAATGTAACTAGGGTAGTAGTTAGATCTCCTTAGAAGGAATTTTGTAATCCAAGCATGAATATGTAAATTCTCTTTTGTTAATCCAAGTCTTGGTACCTTTATATTCGTACTTCAAAATTCTTGAGTATATATTTTATTCATCGCATTTCTTCGCATCAATCCCCAACATCATCCTAGATATAGACTCGTCACTCGCTCATCAAGCCTTGATCAATAGTTACCGGGAGAGACGACTTACGTATCCGATGGAATATTTTTATTATTTAAGGGGGATAGATTGGTTTCCATGACTCAACAAGTCAACTAATGCAATGGCATCGACAAATTACCAAGGAAAAGTGTAGATCACCACATCAAGAAATTGGCAATACAAGCCCTCACATTGGAGCAACAACGTCATTACCTATATAATGAACAGTTCAAGAAGCGGGGAAGATTAGCACATCTCCTTAGTCATTAATCAGGGAAGAATTCGATTCAAAACACTATTATTAGAATGAGACCAATGGCGACTCTAGACAAAACGGAGAAGAACCTAAGATTAAAAAAAAAAAAAAAAAAATGTTGGCGGCATTAGGATTGAATTGCCTATAACATTTCAAGACATGAAGAATGGAAAAAATTTCGAGGACAAAATTGTTTTAAGGGAGAATAGGTTGTGAGGCCCCTGAAAATTTTACTTTCTTAAAAGTCCCTTACTTTTAAATTATTTCCTTGAAGTCCCTCAGTTTCTTTATTAATTGCAATTTTAACCTTAGAATCAAAATATATGCGCCAACTGAAAACTCACAAACCCTAATCGATTTCAGTAACTTAGGAATCATTTTCTAATATTCTAATACTGATTAATTGACTCCCTAAATATGGAATTTCCACTTGAAAACCCTAGGTTTTTCTCATTTTTATTGCTTTGGTCGGTTGATCGCCTTTTTAGTCAAAGCAAGATAATACAAACCGAGTTATTTTTCTTAACACTAATTTATTAAATCTACACTTGAAATAGATATTTTAATTGAGCCCAAGCCCTCACATTTTTATTAAATCACATTTTGACTCCAAACAAGTACCATTATATATTTATATATACACTTGTACCCTAAAACCTTTTTTAAACATTATATTTTACAATTTCCAACTTTTGTACAAAAAATAAATAAATAAATAATAAATAATAAAATAAAATAAGTCCCATAAATCACCATTTATGGTTAGCCGTAACATGTATAGATACTATGAGTGTACTTTGAGACAATTTTACATGATTTAAGGAAAATATCTTTTACTTGGTACAAACTTTTATATATATATATATATATGCAACTAGGTTGGTTTGATTAGGATGAAAACCCTAACTAGATCATGTTTAGGAACCTAATTAAGGCCTTTAATCCTCTACTATTCTATTGAATTCAAACTAAATCCAAACTATTCAATCTAATTCCAACCAATGGGCATTTATGACCTTTTGCACCAAATTCATTATAAAAACAACCCCTCCCATGGCATTTTACATGCAAGAACACACACATATACACTATATTCAGCTGAGTGAGGAGAGAGAAGAGAGGAAGGAGGGTGAGCTTGGTAGAAGAGATGAGGAAGAAAAAGTTTGTTAGCAATTCCAACAACCCTCAAGTAAGCCACAACACAACTATCTCTTATTTTTCCTTTCAAATACATGCTCTTAGAAGTTTTAAGCATTCATTTCAAATGTGTTTTGATAGCACTTTTGTGTTAAAAATGAAAGGAGTTGAGCCTTGATTCTACCCTTCTTGTATTTCTCTTAATCGATATAAGACTATCTTTTTCTATATCAATCTCTCAAAATTTCCAAAGGTACACCTTCACCTTAAATTTCTAAGTTTAATACATATTATTTAGCATGTTTTTATTACAATAGAAGTGAAAAATTTCCCCTAGTTGACCTCTTTTCTCACCAACTTTCTTATTGCAAGAACTGTGCTAGAAATATTTATTTTACAGCCAACTTCCAAAAATTCTAGAAAAATGTATAAATATCTTCTGGGCCTCAATTTTATGTCAAAATCTTCCTTAAGGAGTTAGCTTTCAGGAAAATTGGTTTCATTGAAAAAGATAGAGCGGTTTGTGAGTAAATCTGATTTTTGTAACGGTCGACGAATCTGGACAGAGCTGGAGTATTTCTGAAATATCTAAAAATGGGGAAAAGCTATTCCATTTCCAAAAAATGTTCTGAAAACTAGATAAAATTATCTACGAACCATAGGAAGGCCGGATTTGGGAAAAATCTGAAATAGTCCTTTTAATCTTGATCTTTCAGTGACTTTGAATCTGGAAATTCTGTTTACATTGATATTTTGTACTCTGGACTTTATGAATATGCTTACTTATATATAATCATGTATTGGTATGATATTATACATATCATGGTTATGTATTTTTTTCCTTGATGATGCTTATATCTATGAAAATTTATTTCAATTAGTTGTGCTAATTAACTTAAGACATGTAACTCAATGGGAAACTTAACTGGGATGGTATTGGGTTTTCGATCAGTTGAATAATGAAGAGATGATAATGTGTTATGGATTGATGGTATGTGTTCCCTAATTGAAGGAAAGTCTTGCACAAGTGGTTATATCAGAACCCTTGAATGGATCGGTTATATTCGGACCCTAGGTGCTTATGGTGGATAAGGTTTATGGGCAAGGACCTTATTTTATCGTCTCTTTTGAGGTCCTCGGTTGGTGCTACGCGGTATAAGACTGTTGGTAGGCATCTAGGGTAAGGTTTGCAAGGTAGCAAAAGAGGGGGCATACTGAATAATCCGAGTCCAATTCTTGTGGTTGGGAGGATGAAATCTCTTTTGGGGATTTCTAGAATACTAACCACTAACATTGTAGCCTTTGTTATGTCTTTGAATGTCATGTTCCTTTCCTTTGTTATTGAAATTGCTACTGTTGACTTGAATATTATGCTTCACTACTTGCTTGTTATAAATATGTTGGTGTATTGAAATGGGAAAAAGGGACGGGGTTTGTGTGCGTTTACTGGGCATTCAAAGCTCACGGTGTTTCATGCCAAGTATTGAGGACTATTAGACCAGTCAAAGGCAAAGCTGAAGTATTTGAAGACGTATGGCTATTCTATGAGAGTTAGGAACTAGTTTTATAAACACGATTATGAGATTGTAAGTGATTAATCGCTTGTTTTATTTTTGGACATGATTTTGTAATTTTTATATATAACATTTGTAACCTATCCTTATACTTTGTCAACTCATGTAGGCCTTGTGTTAATACCTTATCAAGATCTGTCAAAAAGGTAGCTTTGCTATATAAGGTGGTTGGACTTAGAAGGGAGGCTATTTGAGTCCTTCGACCGTCTTGGGATCTTGCTTGGTTATTAGCCAAATGACTCATTTGTGGCATTTTCTACTCTTGTAACCTTAGATAAACCCTATATTTAATTGTCAATATATTATCTGATGTCCCCGATTTTTGGGGCATCACAGGTTTTGAATCATCGCATACTATTTCAGTGATGTTAGATGATTTATGAAGCAAGTCTACTCCCTCCCTTGAGGCAACTCCATAATAGGGAGTAGGTATTTTCTATCATTTGTTTCATTCTTTTATTGAGCTCTTGTCCTATCGTTTCTAAGATCATCATGTAACGAATTTGTGATAATTGATGATTTTAGAATCGAATCTACTCCTCTCTTGATCTTCTTCATGATAGAGAAGGGTAGAGAGGATAAACATCTCCTGGAAACACTCTGTCTTGCTCTGTTTCAGCTTTGCTGCAGCAGTGTATTGTCTAGAAACAGTGGCCAGTTGGCTATCTTTCTGTATGGCCGACCACTTCTCAAGGCCGGCCGACCACCTTTTTTGTGCAAGCAGTGGCATTTTTACAGCAGAACAGAGCAGAATCTGAGGCCAAAATAGAATAATTTTCTGTTTGCAAACAAAGCAGATTATAGTAGTAAACAAAGAAGTTTCCTGAGGATGTTCTCAGTTGTGCGCATGCGGTTCCTCGTCTCCTGTTCGAATTCATTAGATTAACAGTTTTTAGATTTGTATGTTATAATTAATTAGTTGCTTTACTTCCATTAATTAGTTTATTTGTGTTTGTAATAATGTAGTTAATTCATTCGGGTTTGTAATAATTAGTTTAATTTGGACATTCATTCGGACCCCCTTATGCGAGGGCGAATTTGTAATATTTGTATGTCTTCCAACCACCATTTATTTCTCTTTTTTATTTATATGCTTACCGTGGTTGTATATAGCATCATTTTTTTTTTTTTTTTTGATTTCATATCATTGCCATGATTTGTATCCATTTTTGCATGCATTAAGATTTGGCTCATCATACTTGATAAACATCAATTCTTACTTGAATACAAGCTCTACCATATGCCTTGAGTTGATTCATATGTCATGTTAAGAAGCCGAATCTGATAGTTATTTTTTGTGTGTGTTGCATTAGTCACTTTGCATATTAAGAACATGCATTTTTCTAATTATTTTCTTCTCTTTGGCTTGCCTTGATTGAGTACTAGGTGAGCATTTTTTGTTTTAGCATGTTGCATGAGTGTTTGTGTTGCAATATCAAGCATACAACTATAAGGCTACGTGATTATTTGAAATATCTCTTTGAATGCCGGTGGATGAAGGCTATTGCGCTTAAGTTAGAATGAATTTGATTAATGTACATATGAGCTTGTTTTTCAAGTGGCACATATTTGAACCTTTTTTCAAACAAACATGAAATCAAAGCATTCCAAAGTGGGTGATGTAGTCTATACTTGTGTGCCTCACATAGTAAGCTAGTATAATAATCAGAACATGAGCATATACTGTACATAAAAATCACATCATGATTAGTAGAGGCCGATCTTTGATTGAGTGAGTGGGGTGCTCAATTCATGACCTTCCCCTCCCATACCTAAGTTCTCGAGCCTAGACACTTTGGTTATGACAGACAAGTGGCCTTCGACACAAGTCATGGGTTTTCTAAATTTTTTCAAAATATTTAGGCGGCGAATCTGGCAATGCAGTCCATTTTTGACATCTTTGATGATAAATGGATTTCTAAGATTTGTTGGATTTGGACTGTCATTTATTTTTCTGTTTCACATTGCACTTGTGAAACCAAATTCAAAACCACAGGAGTCCGACCTATAGGACTATCGTACCAGAGAAGACTAACCTCTCCGAGGAGCGCAAAAAACCAGCTACATTTAGTTAAGTCTTTTCCTTTTGCATTCAAAGATCATCATGCAACAACCTTACTATGGTTGATGATTTGGGAAGTAAGCCTACCCTCTCCTTGAAAATCCTCATGACAAGAGGAAGCATGCAGGATAAACAGCTTTTGGAAACCTTCTGTCTTACTCTTTACCAGTCCTGCTGCAGCAGAATATTCTCCAGAAATAGTGGCCGACTGGCCACAACCTTATATGGCCGACCAGTTCAATAGGCCAGTCAGCTACTCTGTTCAGCAAAACAAAATAGGCCGATCGGGCCTTATTATGGTCCGGTTGAGCTTCTAGAGTGTGCAAATAGCAATCTGTTGTTGGCAAAACAAAACAGATCTTAAGGCTGAAACAATGCTATTTTCAGATTGTAAATAGAGCAGCTTCTGGTAATGAGCTGAGAGAGTTTTCGGAGGATGTTATGGAATATGTCGTGCAATTTCCCACCCTTCATTTAATTCCTTTAGATTAGTATTTGAAATTAATTAGTTGCTTTCATTTGGACGTGTAATAATTAGTTAATTCATTCAATTGTGTTGTAATAATTAGTTAATTAGGACATTCATTTGGACCCTCTTGTGTGGGGGCAAATTTGTAATATTTGCATGTCTTCCAATCCTAATTTCTTTTTCTCTTTTATTTACTTGCTTACTATGGTTGCATGAAGTATCATATTTTCTTTCCATATCATTACCATGACTTGCATCCATTTTTGCATACATTAAGATTTGACTCATCGTACTTGATAAACATCAATTATTTCTTGCTTGAATATGTGCGCTACCGCATGCCTTGAATTAATTCATATGTCATGTTGAGAAGCCGAATAAGATAGTTGCATTTTGTATGTGTTGCATTAGTCACTTTGCATATTAGGAGCATGTAGACACCCCATTTTTGACCGCCCTTAAGACTTGGATGCCTCCGATTGATCATTCGATGGTAAAGGCTATGCCATGCAAATGTTCGATTTCTTCAGCAAGAAGAGCTCTCAATCCTAACCTTACACCCCATTTTGGACCAAAACTATTTTGACCAAAAATTTTTTAGACCTTAAAACCCTCTCATTCAAAATATTTTCAAAATGTTTCTACGATGTTCTGAGGCTCGCATTTCGTTAAAAACTGCACTTTTCGGTAAACCGAGCAAGGACAAAGTGGAAATAAATGGAAGAGAGGTGAACTCTTTGAAAAAATATTTAAAACATCTTATTTAGAGGTTTGGAGTTGAAGAAAATTGGAGGAGAGGGAAGAAACCTAGTTGGGGAAGAAGTTGGGCATAAACCCTTAAGAGGGAACCGAGCAGCCTTCACTAAATTAGGTCCACCCTTTTGTACACTTGAACTTAAGTTGTGAGGCCACCACCATTGGAAAGTGGACTTCCGGGGCTTCATTTTACACTCAAGAATCTCCTAAAGCCGAGTCCAGATGAGGGAGATATGGTTAAAGTTTGGCATCAATCCGATTAAGCCAAAACTGAGCGACCTTCACTAAAATAGGCATATCTTTTTGCATACTTGCAATTTTTATGTGAGGCTTCCATCATTGGAAATAAGACTTCCGGCGATTCAATTTAGACTCAAGAATGACCTACAAAGGAGTTCGGATGAAGGAGATATGCCCATTTGAAGTTGGACTTGGAGAGCAGATTTTTCTGGCCGGCCTTTGGTGGAGTTTGCTGGCCATGGATGGGCTTTGACGGCCATGTGTCAGCCATGAATGGGCTTTGTCGGCCATGTGTCATCCAAGGGTGACTCTTGTCGGCCACTGGTGTCAAAAGACAGTTTTTGTGCAAATATTTTTCCTCCAACTATTTTCACAATGTTCCAGCTGTCCATTTTGAGATATTTTCGACCTGAAGCCATATATTTCTATATATAAAGGGCCTTATCTATTGTTTTGAAGGTTGAAAAATTTTTGGGAGCCTCTTTCTCTACAATTTTCTCTCTCTAGATTTCTCTCTCTTGAATTTTTGTGTATACAAGTAGAGATATACTTCTAATTTACCTATCAACCCTTATGCAAAGTTGCTTATCTTTGGGCTAAGGTTACTTGGGGCCCTCTCTGAGCTCTAGAAGGTGGTCTTGGCTTGATTTAGTGCCTCATTTGTGCCTAGAATTGTCCTTTGCTTCAAGAGGTATAACACTTGTCCTTTAAGCTTGTTTTGTACACTTGTTTTGCCATCTTTTCAAACTGTTTTTGGGCTGATTTTGAATTGTAAAAAACTCTGTTTTTGTGGCCTAAAAGTCTTGGTTTGAGACCATTTTCAGTTAAGGGGTGGTTCACCCTTCTTGCTTCTTTGCTTGTAAAGCTTTTGTACCATTTTTCATCACCTTCAAACCAACTTTTTTGGGCCTTTTAATGACTAAATTTCAGAGGTTTTTCAGTGGCAAAAACCTTATTTTGAAGTCCAAAATTGAAAGGGTTAGCCTCCCCTCCTTGTGTCTTGTTTGCATGCCTAGTTAGCCTCATTTATTAGCTTATTATTTTAGCTTTTTGTGGCTCAAGTCCAGCATGTTTTAGTCTCTGAAATAGCCTGCTTTAGCTCTATTTTGGGCTAGTTATTTCATTTGAGTCTTGTTTTGCATAGTTATAGTGTTAATTCCTTCACTAGTTTAGTGTTTTAAGGCTTTAACCATCATTGGTGTGAGTTGGCTGAATGTTTTTAGTGCTTTTATCACTCATTCCAGCACTTAATCATCTCTGCAATCCCCCTCAATTCTTCACTTTTGATTTGCTTTGAAAGTGGTTTCAAACCACTTGTTTGCCTAAGTATGAAATTGAGGTGCTACACCTAATGGTTTAATCTCTTAAGGGGTTCATTACCAACAGTGTAATACCTCTTTCATGCCCAAAGCAACTTGTGGTTTGAGCCATCTTTCCATTAGAGGACACTCACCAATGGAGAAATGGATTAATAAATGGTTTGGTAATTAAAATGAGTAAACAAAATTGGCAAGTAAAAGAGGCAAGATTAAGCATTCTTTGTGTTGCATTGCATGTGTTCAAATCGGGTGTTAATTTGAACACAAGGTAAATGGGAGATTTCATACTCAAAAGTGATGAAATGTGTCATTTTCCTTGGTCTCCATTGCCCTTGATCATGCATGATAGGGTGATGGATTTTTTGGGTTCTGTTGTGCATTTATTGAACTTGCACAATTGGTTTCACAAGCCATCATGCAATGAAATTAATTGATTGGTGGTTTTGTGAACCAAAGCTTGTCCCTTCTTTGATTTCCTCATGAAAAGGAGAGGTAAAGTGTGCAAACAACCCTTGAGAAATACACTGTTTTGCTCTCTGTTGCAGCATGGAAGTGTGAACCAATAGTGGCTGACAACCACCATCAGTGGCCGATCGGCCACCAATGGTAGCCAACCGGCCCCTTGTCTCCCTTGTCGGCCATTAGTGATTTTTGTACAGTGTGTTCCTGAGGTGGAGTAGAGGTGTTCTGGAAGTTGGCACAATTTTCAGTGATCATATGTGCAAATAGAGGCTTGCAGCAGCAAAGCAGTGGCTTTTTTGGGTGAAGGATCTAGCATGCATGCATTCCTCAATTCTTGGGATTAGCTAGTTAGTTCAATTAGCATTAGATCTAGCATGGGTTGTAATTAATTAGTTGTAGCGAATTAAGTGTTGTAAATAATTAGTTAGTTTAGCTAGTTATTTGATTTCGGTTTTTAATAATTAGTTAACTAGAATAGGTAATTAGTTTCATTTTGTAAATAATTAGTTAGCTTAATTAGCGTAGCTAGTTAGCTCTTATTCATTTGGACCCTTCTTTGTGAGGGCGTAATGTTTTAATAATTGTACGTGCGTGTGTGTGTGCATGTCTTCCAATCACACGTCTTTCTTCGTTTTATTTATCCACTTTTGATGGTTAAATTAGGGACATATTTCACTTAGCATATCGCATGCTTGCATCCAGTTATTCGTATTGCATGCACCGAGGCTCGGCGCATCATTCAAACTGTATCGCAATTTCAATATCTTCTTTGAATACGTGTTTAATCGCATGTTGTTCAAATTGATTCATATGCCATATTAGTAGCTGTGCCTATTAAATGCATATTGCATGTGTTGCATTAGATATCTTGTATAGTTAGGATCATATATATTTTCTAACTAATTTCTGTTTTGGCTTAGATTACTCGGTAAGTCTTTATGCTTTAGCATACTTGCATGAGTGTGATTGCCATATTGCCATGTTTAGCATGCTTGCCACGAGGCTATGTGCTTAAATGCCAAACTGTTTGAATGCCTGTAGATGAATGGTTGTTATTTGAATTGGAACAGTTCAACGAATATATGTTTTAAGCCTACTTTGTTGAGTGGCAAATCATGTTTTAAGCCCACTATGTTTTGTGGCAAATCCATAATCTTTAAGCCCACTTGGGGTGGCAAATTCAAACAATTTTCACAAACAAACATGAGTTGAATTGTTCCAACTTGAGCAAACAAGTCTATACTTGCTTGTGCGAGCCACATAGTAAAGCTAGTTTAATAATCGGGGTAAGAGCACATAATGTTTATAAAAAATATCATATCATGATTAGTATAGGCCGATCTTTTGATCGGGCGAGTGGGGGGTGCTCAATTCATGACCTTCCCCTCTCGTACCTAAGTTCCCTAGCCGAGGCAACTTTGGTGATAATAGATACGTAGCCTTTGGCACGAGTCATGAGTTTCCTAAATTTTCCCAAAATAAAATATTTAGGCGGCGACTTTGTATCTGACAAAGTAGTCTAATTTTAGCATTATTTGATTTAAAATCAATTTTCCAAAAAGATTTGCCAGATTTGGACTCTTTGGTGTTTATCAATTTTACATTGCACTTGTGAGATTAGATTCAAAACCGTGGGAGTCCAAACTATGAGGCCTTCTTTTCAAACCTTTCCGAAAGGCGGCGGCGCGAAAAAGGCGAGCCACAGAGCATGCATTTTTTCTAATTATTTTCTTTTCTTTGGCTTGCCTCGGTTGAGTACTAGGTGAGCATTTTTGCTTTAGCATATTGCATGAGTGTTTGTGTTTCCATATCAAGCATACCACCATGAGGCTACGTGCTTGTTTGAATATCTCTTTGAATGCCTGTGGATGAAGGCTATTTTCACTTAAGTTGGAACGACTTTGATAAATCTACATATGAGCTTGCTTTTTATTCAAGTAGCACATATTCAAAACTCTTTTTAAACAAACATGAAATCAAAGCATTCCAAAGTCGGTGAAATAGTCTATACTTGTGTGCTTTACACAGTAAGTTAGCATAATAATCAGAACATGAGCATATACTGTACATAAAAATCACATCATAATGAGTAGAGGCCAATTTTTTTGATCGGGTGAGTGGGGTGCTCAATTCATGACCTTCCCCTCTCATACCTAAGTTTCCGAGCTGAGACACTTTGGTTATAACAGACAAGTGGCCTTTGGCACAAGTCACGGGTTTCCTAAATTTCCCAAAAATATTTAGGTGGTGACTCTGAAATCTGGCAATGCAGTCCATTTTTTGCATCTTTGTTGATTCATAGATTTTTTAAGATTTTCCAAACTTAGACTCTCATTCATTTTTCTTCTCTACATTGCACTTGCGAAACTAGATTCAGAACCACGGGAGTCCGAATTGTAGGGCTATAGTACTCGAGGGGACTAATCCCTCCGAGGTGCGTGAAAAACTAGCTACAGTTTTTGGTGACTCTACTAGGGAAATTAGAGAACTTGACTAGAACTTCATGATGCGAAATTTTATCTACATATATATGTTCTTTGCATTGCATATGCATGGTGCTCTTAAGTCACTGTGTTTTTCATCTGCTATTTCTAGACGGCTTGCCAGAGGCATAGGCTCTGCCACGTTGAAAACACAATCCTTGGATCTGGATTATTGCTATACCACTTGATCCTCCTTTCACTTCTGTAGACTCGACTTTCTTTGCGTGCCCTACTTTCGGAAAGGTGCGAATTGGTCTCCTTCAGTTCGGACTCCTGTCACGGTTCTAAATTTAATCTCACAAAGTGCAATGTGAGACTGATGAACACCAAAGAGTCCAATCCGGCAAATCATTTTGGAAAATTGATTTTGAATCAAATAATGCCAAAAGCGGATCGATTCTGAGTTGCCACCTAAATATTTTATTTTTGAAAAATTTAGAAAACCCTGACTTGTGCCAAAGGCCACGTGTTCATCATTACCAAAGTTGCCTCGGCTCGGGAACTTGGGTATGAGAGGTGAAGGTCCTGAAACGAGCACGCCCGCTCACCCGATCAAAGGATCGGCCTCTACTAAGCATGATATGTTGTTTCATAAACCTCATGTGTTCTTATCCGATTATTAATCTAACTTTACTACGTGATGCACACATATAAGTATAGACTAAATCGCGAGAATTGGAACGAAATAGACTTATGTTTGCTTTTGAAAATGGTTTGAAAGTGCCACTCGCAAGTGGGCTAAAGCACGGATTTGCCACCAAACATGATGGGCTTAAAACATGATTTTGCCACTTTGCAAAGTGGGCTTAAAACTCACAATCATTGAATTGTTCCAATTCAAGCAACAAAGCCTTCATCCACAGGCATTCAAGTAGTTAAACACTTAAGCAAATAGCCTCATGGCAAGCATGCTCTCATGGCAACACTCACACTCATGCAAGTGTGCTAAAGCGTAAGACTTACAGTGTACTCCAAGCCAAAACAAAAGCTAGTTAGAAATCATGCATGATCCTAACTATACAAGAATGCTTAATGCAACACATGCAATAATGCAAGTAAAAGGCTCGGCTATCTAAGATGGCATATGAATGCGACGATTTGATAACATGCTTTGAAACACGTATTCAAATAAGTATTGAAATACGATGCAGTTTGAATGATGTACCGAGCCTCGGTGCATGCAAGACAAATGAATGATGCAAACATGCAAGCATAAAGTATGCTAATTGAAAATGATCCCTAATCTAACCATCGAAAGTGATTAAATAAAAGGGAGAAAGACGTGGGGTTGGAAGACATGCACACACACACGCACACTTATTACAACATTATGCCCTCTCGAAGGAGGGTCCAAATAAATAAGCTAAGCTATACTAAGCTAAGATAATTATTACAAAACAAATAATTAACTATTCCAAGCTAATTAATTACAACGTATTGAATCTAATTAACTAACTTATTCTAAGGTAATTAAGATACAAAATGAATTTGAGCTAAATAATTTACAACACATGTATGAATTAGCTACAATTCTAAACAATTAAATGGCCTCACGGGTGAGGGAGGCATGCATGCTTGGTTGGCTTCCTCCCGAAAATGCCATTGCCTTGCCATCAGATGCCTCTGTTTGCACTTGTTTGATCACCGAAAATTGTACCAACTCCCAGAATGCTTCTGCCCCAAAATAGGAACATTTTTGAACAACTTTTCTCTTCTGGCCAGTCGGCCACCCACATTAGCTGGTCAACTACTGCAAGTGGCCGGTCGGTCAGCTCTTTTTCCAAGCTTCTGGTTTTGCTGCAGTAGAGAACAATAGAGGCAAAGCAATGCATTTTTCAAGGAATGTGTGTACTGCCACCCCCCCTATCATGTCTCAAGATCAAAGGAGTGTGGCACTTGTCTCTCAAGCCACCAATCAAGCATTTTCAATACATGATGGCCAAAGAGTCAAGCTTGGACAAGCTTAATGAATGCACAAATAAGACTCAACAGGCCACCACCCTATCATGCATGATCAAGGGTGACGATGACAAAGGAGATTGGCTCATTTCATCACTTTGAGTATGAAATGGACCAATCTACCTTGTGTTTAATGTAACGTTCGATTGAACACAATGCAATGCAAACACAACATGCTTATCTTGGTCATGTTTTACTTGTCCGATTCTTGTTTACACATTTTACATTGCTGATTAATCCTTTAACCGATTAAGTCCAATGTGATTGTCCTCTAATGAGAGAAGGGTCAACCAAAGGATGGTTTAAGACATGAGAGAGATCATGCCTTTGGCTAGGAGGAACCCTCATAAGAGGGTTAAAGCCATTGAGCACAAGCTCTATCTCAAGCTTAAACACAATCATAAGGTTAACCAACCCTCAAAACAAATGGAAAAATGAAGAAATGGGGGGAGGTTGCAGACTTTTCAGCGCTGAAATGGCATGAAAAATAATGTTAAAACATGCAAGCAACATATGCACAACATGTTAAGAGCCAAAATCATTAAAGCTAGTGAAGAGGACTACACTAGAGGCATGCAATATCAAGCTCAAATGACTAAACCAGCTCTGGACAAAGCTTAGACATGCCAAATCAGTGGCAAAAACATGTTGAGATAGTAGTACAAAAGGCAAGAAAAACATGCTCACATGTTAGGCTACAAACAAGGCTCAAGGCACAACTCCCAAAAGTAATGAAAGAGTGAAATATATGCGCACATGACAGAGGTTATGATGCTGAAATTACATGCAAAATGATGCTACAACATGCAAGCAACACATGCACAACATGTTAGAGGCCTTAAATCACTAAACTAGTGAAGGCATTTGCACTATAGCTATACAAAACATGGCTCATATGATCAAGACAGCTCAAAACAGAGCTAAAGTAGGCCAAATCAGACCTTAAAACATGCTGAGATCGAGTCACAAAAAGGTAGAAAAACATGCTCACATGTTGGGCTATCTACACTTACAAACAAGACACAAGGAGGGGAGGCCACCCCCTCCTATGTTGGACCTCAAAACTGAATTTTTACCACTGAAATTATGCTGAATTTAGTGGTTTAAAGGGCCAAAAAGTTTGACTTTAACATGCTAAAAGATGATGCCAAGGCTCATACAAATATGCAACAAAGAGGGGTAGACAACCCCTTAACACAAAATGGCTTCAAACCAACATGTTTAGGCCCAAAAATCAGAACTTTTTGTAGTTGAAAACTAGGCTCAAAATAGCATAAAAAGATGGCAAGACAAGAGTGTAGAAAGAGCTTAAACGAGGTAAATCTTATACCTTTGAAGCACAGCACTTAAACAGCCACTTTCTAGGCTCAAATGACCTTCCAACAGCCCAAAATAAGTCCGAAGATGCCTCAACTCCAAGGTGGTCCAATTTGGTTAAGGGATTGTATGCAAATATGTTGAGAATTCTAACTTTCAAGTATAAACAAGAGGAGAGAGAGAATTGTAGAGAGACGGTCGCATCATTTTGCCTTAGCCCTTCTTCTTGGGGAGGTAGATCTTGTTCAGCCGACATATCCCGGCCACCTCTGCGTGGCCTGCCACGACTTCTACCGCATCCAAACATCCTATATAGACATAAAGAGAAAAGATTTAACTCACAATACATATACTATATGTCAACTCACACGTCACACATGAGGTAGACACACGTCTATACAGATTTCTATGTTACATAAAGCACACCACCACTACAACATATAAGAGTTTTCGAGACCAAATATTTTGGTCTCTAAAAGTGAAAATTTTGTTGCAAAAGACATTTAGGGACCAATTTCCATCGTCATGAGAATAGTCACAAAAAGGTCATTCCGAAAAGTCAAAAACAAGGCTTTTAGCGACAAAATTTTGAAAATGTCACTAATAAATAGACTTTTAGGGATAAAATAATTTAGTCTGAAAATAGTTTATTTTTTGAGACAAAAAATTTGGTCCCAAAAGGATAATGATTCGTCACTAATGTCCAATTTTTGTTGGTAAAATAATAATAACGACACTTTTCAAAATAAAATTATTTGGTCCCCAAAAAATAATTTTGTCCCTAAATTTTGGTCTCTAAAACCTTAATCTTTTGTAGTGCACATAGTCATATAAACACATAGATCACACACGAGTTACTCTCTGAAGATTCTAACTAGTCCCATGGCACTCAAGGACCTCCTAGTGGAAAAAGCATTGATTAGGTGCTTTTTCAAAAGAATTTCGATGAATGCAATGGACACAAGTCATATCCCAAGAGATTAACTCCATACCCACATAATCACAGAAACATGTACAGCACACAAAGCAACCTAACGTCCCTTGCTAACATGATAGCCCTATGCGGTAAAGCCGCTTCCCACGAGCTCTAGGTATTCAAATCCGGTTAGCTCTCATATCAATTTGTAACACCTTGGAAATGGACCTCCTTGATCCCGTCCATCCAAGTATTCCCAATATACAATCAACAAAAAGAACGAGTCAAAATAATAATGAAATAATGACAACAAGAACAATATTCCTTCCCCTTTGAACTAATTCCAAGTCTTACAACATTGTCTCATTACAATCATAAGTAAAATAAAATAATTCAACAAGTAAGGAATGATATAACAAAATCAATTACCGGTTAACTTTCCATCAACATTTGCTCATTCTTACACCAAAAATACAAATCGACATATAGTCACCAAGACTACCATAGGCATATACATAACACGATTTCAATCAAAAACTTTCACATCCAAAAAGTTTTCTTCTTCTCAAAACATCACTTAGTAGGTGCTTCTTCTTCTGTTCTTGACAATAGTTAGCTTTGGGGTGAGCAAAAGCTCAGTAGGTAATGCATTTAACAGGTTATAACATCATTCGAAAAACACACGATCATGCAATGCAACATTGATAAATTGTATTATGTATGCTTATAAATCCCTTTATGCATGAGTATGAAATGAGCGATGTAAAGGTTAAGTTAGCATTCCCTGAGTTCAGACGAAGTGGTAAATATACTATGACATTCCAAGTAAGAGCCAGAATTCAAAATATATACATAGATATAGATTTTGCATACTTAAAATAGTCCCACATTTGCCAACTCCAGAAACGGCAGGGCGACGGGCACCTAAAAACATTTTCCCCTTCCACATTTGCCGACTCCAAAAACGGCGGGGACGTGGACACCCAGAACCATGTTTTTCAACATTTGCCGACTCCAGAAACAGCAAGCTCATGGACACCCAAAAATATTTTCCCACATTCGTCTGGCAGTATGCACAGACAAGGCAATTGGGCACCTTGACTCCCTGTGCAGGTACCAAATACAATACACAACTCAAAACCACCAGACTCACTGCTCATACTCATAGACTATTTACCCTCTTTCAACTTTCCACTTTTCGCACCATCGCGGTATCATAAAAGAAATTTAATAATGCATGTGATGCATGAATTTGTAAATTTTTATTTTTCCCTAAAATGATTTCAATTCACAACAATTCACCATTTCCCTCTTCAATAATGAGGGTTTCTCATTCAACAAAAATCACTATCACGAGGTGTATATAAAAAAAATAAAAATAAAAAAACATTTCAAATCATACATTTCAACCTCAAAGTTAAACAAATGCCTTCAATTTCATGTTTTTGAAATCAATTAGTAAAACCCCCTTTTTATTGAACAATTTTCAAAGTTAGGGTTTTATATAAAATTTGAGGATTTTCTCCCTTTCATGAAATTCAAGCTAGTGTTCATTACAAACAACAATAATCAATACATTCCTTCCATAATCATGAAACATTTCTCACTTTTGACCAATTCTTTCACTAACACAAAATGATCTCTACATATATATTCACCTATGGATATATATATATATATATAAAGGATGAGTATCTAATGAAATTACCACATATGAGTTTCAAATTGAAGCTATAACAAGTTAAAGACACCCCTACCTCAAAATTAGAAGCTAAAGTGGAGAATCCACACGAAACCTCAACCAAATTGCAAACCAACTGGTAAAAAGCTTGAACTTGACTTGCTCTTCAATTATTTTGAATGATCTAGGGTGAATCTAGAGCAAAATGTTGAGAAATCAAGTGTTTTGGGAGTTAGGGGTTTGGAATGGGTGATACAAAGAGAGAGAGTGTTTGAAAAAAATGAAAAAGAAATGAGTTGGATTGGCTCTTTAAGTCAGCTGCCCCGATAGACCGCTCGAGTGAACTTTTCTTTAGTCGAGCGACCAACAAAATTTCAAAGAAACCGCTCGAGCGATACTTCCACCGCTCGAGCAGTAAATGCGAGGTCCCAAAAGTTTTGTAGAGCTATAATGAAAATACTGTGAGCGTGAAATCTACGCTCTAGCGACCACTTCATCACTCGAGCAATCTCACCCACAAAATGATCTTCGCTCGAGCGATCAAATGACCGCTTGAGCGGTCTGCCAAATTCAACTGTTACATTAGTCAAAAAGTCACTATAAATTGTCAAATCATTATCTTTATTTTTCTGCACATCTTTTCATGAAAAATCAAAAAATTACTAAAATAACATAGCCCAAACGAGGCTAAAGGGCTTGATTTCTTCACATCTCAAAATCAGAAAATTTGAGGGATCTGTGAAATCCACCACGGTTCTAAATGTATGCTATTTATGAAAAATTAGTTTGATTCAATAATTACAACCTTTTCATTTTATGACATGTCTTTAAAAAAATTGATGACAAATACATTTTTTTAAAAAAAATCATCCATTTTTTAGAGACAAACACAGTAAAATTAAAATGTTACGTTTACCGAATTAATATAATTTTTTTCATAGATGATATATATTGAAAACCCATACAAGATGAACAGTTTAAATTATTAAAATGGGACTTGCGATGGGCCCAATTGGCTCCTCAAGTAATCTTCTATTGAAATGTGAACATAAGACAAGTCCAACCTTTTTTCTTTTTCTTTTTTTTTTTGTTACAGGAAAATCCTCCTACTCTCCCGCAGGTCCAAGGCAACCCCCCTTAAGGAGATCACCAGGGTGTCTTATTGTCCGTTCCGAGTAAGAAACTATAACCTGGAAGCTTGTCTCGACCTCCCAAGGCAAGCTCCGCTTAAGTCAGGACTCGCACAGCGGGGGAGCATTAAACCCACACCAAGCTGCTAATTAGGCATCCTGAGGTCAACCTCCTAACCAACTATGCTACGCCTAGGAGATTGGCCCAGAGGGGAATCAAACCCAGGACCTAGGGGCTTAAACCCCAGGCCCTTACCAGGTTGCCACCCACCCCTGGGTTAACAACAAGTCCAACCTAATTTGTAATTAAACAATAGTTTCGAAGTATTAAACAATCGGATCAATTAGAGCAATGATCACAAAATTAGTGAAGATAACCCATGCATTAACCATTATACTGTTTTGCAATAATTTTTACAAGAATATTTTAATTTAACCCACAATGAAGTGTTATTATAGATGTCAACTTTTGATTTATCTAACATTCAACTACAAAGACCCACTCGTTTACATATCGTTATTAAGGTTGCAAATGAGCCGAACCCAGCTGAGTTTTGCTAAGTTCGAGTTCAGTTCGTTTGCTTATCAATGTTTTTTTATTGAGCTCGAGCTCAAGCTCGACTCGATAAATAATTGGACTCAAGCTCAGTTCAACTCGATAAGATTTTTTTAATATTATTTATATATTATTTAATATATTTATTATATAATTCAAATAAAGATAAACGAGCCAAGCTTATTCAAACTTGAACTCTGCTCATTTACTAAACATGCCTAATATTCGAGCTCGAGTTCGGCTCATTTACTTAACAAATCAAGCCGAGTCAAGCCCTTAACGAACCAAACCAAGCCTGTTCATAAACAGTTCGGTTCATTCAACCCCATTACAGGTAAATTTATGAATTTAAAATTAGGAAAAATTACAACAAAAGAAAATCTCAGAGCTTGACCCTTATAACAAAATAGATTCTGAAATTTTAATTTTGTCAATTTAAACTCTAATCCTTTGATTTGTTTTCAATATAAATCATTTGTCTATTTCCATTAAGTAAAACTAGGGATGCAACTTGGACGAGCTCAATCTATGCAACTCGAGCCCAGCCCGATTTTTTTTAGGGTTTAGGCAAAATATTTTTAAATTCGGTGCGGATTTGGATAAAAATTTAAAAGTCCAAATTAAATTTGGGTAGAATTAGGCAAAGATTTCAAACGACCAAAAACTGAATTATATAAATATACATATAAAATATTAACCATTGGATGATGTTAAAATAATTTAGATTGTTAGATCATGTTAGATATATATTATATACACAAGTAACACAATTCAAAATTTTATATTTTTCATTTTTTACTCTGAAAGTGTAAACACCAATATACTTGCACATCGATTTTTGAATTCTTATCTCTTTCACATTATATATATTATTTATTTTCATATTATTATTGATTGGGTAAATTACCTCCCTTGAGATTTACCTTAATTACATATACATGCTCTATAGTTTCAAACATATCACAGACATCCCTTTCTTTTGAAAAAAATAATTAGATTCCCCCTGCTGTTATAAGCACGTTACAAAAGTAACCAGAAAGAATGACATCAGCAATAATAAACACATAAATGCTCAAAATACCATTCTCATCCCTTATAAAACAATACACACCGTTGTAATCATTTCCCTCCAATTTTTCAGTACCCGTAAACTTTCTCTCTAAAAAATATAACAATGATGAGTATTTTTTTTACACCAAGTTAATTTTTTGTATATGTATATGTTTTGAATTGCCTTGTACCAAGAATGTTGGTTATTTAAAAATTAATTTTGCACCCAAAAAAGAAAAAAAAAAATCATGTAAAAATGATGAGCATTTTTTTTAATTTTAATTTTTTACACCAAATTAATTTTCTTTTTTCATAATTTTTTTTAAATTGATTATGAAAATTAAACCAAACAAAAAGGTGCCGTTTGGTAACACTTACGTTTTCAGTTTTCAGTTTATATTTACAAAAATTTTAAAAACTCAAATAAAAACTTGTTTGGTAAATTTTTGATTTATAAATCAGTGGTCTCAGTTTATAAATTTGGTCAAAAAATGTAAACTCAAAAAATGTGTTTCCGTTTTGAATTTTCAGTTTTTTTTTTTTTTAACAACCCAACACTAGCCACCACCCGTCACCATTTTCTACCACCGTCTTCCACCACCACCACCCACCTCCCACTACCACCTGCCACCACCACTCACCACTAGGGGTGTGCATAATACCGCCGAAACCGTCGAAACCGCCAAAATCGCACCGAACC
Source organism: Camellia lanceoleosa (assembly GCA_025200525.1). Classification (NCBI taxonomy): domain Eukaryota; kingdom Viridiplantae; phylum Streptophyta; class Magnoliopsida; order Ericales; family Theaceae; genus Camellia; species Camellia lanceoleosa. Next base: position 48,478,641 of record CM045767.1, read on the forward strand.
ACACCGCCAAGGCAAATTCATTATTATTTGCCAATCGAACCGCCGGTTTTTTATAAGAAAAATGGCAAATTCTAGTGCCACTTTTATCAATCCGTCGGTTTCTATTTTTCTTCCAAACCGCACCGACCCGCACCGCTATTAAATCATGTTTTATAAAATTCTAAAAATTCTTTTTTACTTAAGTTTGCTTGTTGTTCTATACCTTAGAATATAGTATTATATTACTACTCGAAGAGAATTCAAGATGTCAATAATCCAAAATAAAGTTGGATTCCAATTCAAGATGCTTAACATCACGGTATCTCTCGTCTTTTTTCTACTCTTTGATTTAAGTTTTGTAATTTGAATTATATTTTTTGTAAACCGCCAATCCGCCCGAACCGCCAAGGCAAATCCGCCATTATTTTCCAACCGAACCGTCGGTTTTTGATAAGGAAAATGGCAAATTTTAATGACACTTTCATCAATCCGCCACCTGCCATACAGTTTCTATTTTTCTCTCAAACCGCACCGACCCGTACCGCGCACACCCCTACTCACCACCCACCTGCCACCACCACCCGCCACCATTTCCACCACCGTCTTCCACCACCACCACCCACTACCACTGCCACCTCCACTCACCACCCATCTGCCACCACCACCTGCCACCCACTCGCCACCATCACCACCACCACCACCACCCACCAACCACCTGGCACCCACTCGCCACCACACACCACCACCTACCTACCCACCTGCCACCCACCCGCCACCACCACCCACCACCCGCTACCCACCATCCACCACCATCCACTTGCCACCCACCCATCACCACCCACCACCGCTCGCCTGCCACCACCACCACCAGCCACCGCCACCGCCACCCACCCGCCACTGCCATCCATCCGTCTGCCACCACCCACCACCCGCCATTACCATCCATCCGCCCACCATCCACTACCCACTTGCCACCACCATCCACCACGCCACCACCAATGGCACCACCCACTGCTACCCACCCGCCACTACCACCCACAACCCACCACCACCACCACCACTACTATCACCCACCACCCACCGCCACCACCACCCACCGCCACCATCCACCACCACCACCACCCACCCACCCACCCACCACCACCACCACCACCTTACCACTATCCACCCACTACCCACCGCCACCACCATCCACCCACCCACCACACCGCTTTCCACCATCGTCTTCACCGCCACCACCCGCCACTTGCCACCACTTTCCACCACCGTGATTCGCCACCACCCACCCACCCGCCCGCCACTTGCCACCACTTTCCACCACCGTCTTCTGCCACCATAACCCACCACCTGCTACCATTTTCTACCACCATCTTCCGTCACCACCACCTACCATCATTTTCCACCACCATCTTCCGCCGCCGCCACTCGCCACCACTTGACATTTCTCACTCTTTTTTATATTTTTTTATAAAAAATCATATTTTTTCTAAACCAAACATGTTTGTGGTTTATGTTTTTCTAAAAATAAACAAAAATCAGTTTATAAAATTTTTGTAAATATAAGCTGAAAACGTAAACGTTACCAAATAGGCCAAAGTGTTATGATCTGCGTATGGTGTCGTTTGGGAAGAGCTCATTTGGGCTCTTTTGGCTCTTTGAGCCACAAGAGACAGAATAGGCTATTTGAGTCACAACAGACAAAACATCACATCTAACCCATAATCATTGCACTCTTCTCTCACAAAAAAAGTCAAAAAAGCCAAAAAGCCAAAAAGCTCTTCCCAAACTAAACTTTTGAGCCCAGGCTCAAATAACTAAAAAATCCAAAAAGCCAACCCACTTCCCGTATGTTTTGCATTGCTTTGTACTAGAAAGATTAGTTAAGATAATATAATACTTTGACCTTTAAATAATAATAAAAACCAAAAAGAGAAATAAATGTAAGAATTTTAATAGGAAACAAAAAAGATAAATAAAAATAAAAAATCTATCATGTTTGGTTTCACTTTTTTAGATTCAATTTTCTAAAAATTGAGTTTTTATTTTTCGTACTTTTTGTTTTCAATGAATATTTTTAAAATTTTAAGCAATTTTTTTTTTTTTACCTTACTTAGATGTATCTAAAAAGTAAAATATTTATAAAAAAAATATTCTAAAAAATCAATAAATACACAAGAATACGAAAATGTACTGAATTTTTTTTTTTTTTTGGTATTTTGTGAATTTTTTAAAGATTTGTTTCACAAATATTATACTTTGTAAATGTATTTATGTTAGGTGTATCGAAAAATTAAAAAACAATACTTAAAATATTAAAAAAATAGTGAAAACACAAAAAATACAAAAAATAAAAAAAAATTCAATTTTTTGAAAAGTAAAGCCAAACAATTTAGGATTTAATAGTTTAGTTATGCTAATTACATTCTTAAATCATGTGATTTTCTTCTTTTTTTTCAATAGCCTTGCACAGTGAGATATAAAAAAGTTTAGTTATGCTAACTTTAAATTTAGGAAAAATTTATTTCAGAAATGATTTTAAAAAATAATTATAAAAAAATAGTAAATTTTATATATTAATAATTAAAAGCATTAACTTTTTTTATGAATGTGTAATAATTCTTTAAATTTAAATGTAAACTCTCTTAGAGACAGAAACTGACAATAGCCTTAGATAGCATGTCACTAATTTATTTTTTAGTAGACTTTGGTGGGTTAGATGAGGCAATGTTGGAATAGTTGGATTAATAGAGAGAGAAAGATGGAATGAGGATATTTTAGTTATTTTTTTACACTGTTTGGAACAAAGTTAATAGAAGGGGGAATCTAACTATTATTTTCACAAATAAGAGAGGTCTATGTAATTTTTGAAACTACAAGAAAGGTATCTGCAATTAAGGTAACCTTAGGGGAGGTAAGTGTAATTTACCCTTAATGATTTGTATAATAAAATAAATGTAAATATAGTCTCATTTTAATAAATTAATCAACTTAGGTGCAAAAAACAAATTAAATTTATACGCAATTTGGATAAATGGGTCAATCTTGGACAAATAATTTTGGGTTACAATTCGGATTGAACAAGTTTGGAAAACTCTCAACACAACTCGGATTGGATTTCGACAACCCCTCAACCTACCCAAACCAACCCAAGTTTCACCATTAATTAAAACCGACCAAAAAATTATAATTTAGCTATTGAACTCAATTATATCCTTTTTGTTGTGAGTTTAATGGCTAAAATCATGTTTTTTTTCATCAATTTTACTTAACGAAAATAGATAAATATTTGGATTAAACAAAATTAAAAAATTAAGATTTTAATTGATAAAATTAAAATCTCATAATTTTTTTTTTTTTTTTTTGTAATTTTCCTTAAACAATAGTTTAATTTTGAAAAAGTATCAAATCAGTTGTGTTGTAAAAGAAATTATAAATTAATAATAAATTTCATAAATATTAATAATTATAATTATAATTTTTTTTATAAAAATATAATTATGTTGTAACAAATTCACTGGGTGTAATTGCCCTTTTAATTTTAAATACTTGTCCCATCCAATGGAGAGTCGGTGGACTCGTCATTTAATTTCATGTCAGGCAAGAAATGAAACCATTAGTCTGATCAAATCAATCAGAAAAATAAATAAACAAACAAATTATGGTATTGTGTGCAAGCATGGTTTATTGGACAATTTTTCCCATTTCTATTGTGATGATAGCCTAAATAATGGGAAAGTCATTAATGCAGATGATGGTCTCTCTTATGAGAGGTTGTTGATTGATCTGAGAGCACTCTCACGCGATGTTTTAATAGTATTGGGATGGATAGGAATAGTGAGATTTATAAATTTATATTTAATAATTAAAAAATATAAAAATATATAATAAATTATGATTGATAAGAAATATAATTACGTGAGATTTTTTGAATTAATTAATAATTTTTTCTCCTTTATGCGTCAGAGTAATAGTATTAAAACAATAAAATTATAAATAAAATTTATATTAAATAATATGAATATTTTTTTTGTATAAAATTTATATTTGTAAATCATTTTTTTTAGCAATTACTCAAATATATATATTTATTTATTTATATAATTTCTTTTATAAGTTGGTAAAAAGCTTTGTATTTTGAGAAATACCTTGAAAGTGGTATGGTGTATATTGTGCCATTTTGGGAACATGGTAAAAAGTCACGTTTTTTGACAAAATGTCTAAAAACGTGGCTGCCAAAAAAGCCAGAAAAGTCATTTGGCAAGTGTCAAAAACACAGCCGTAAAATTACAAATTATGACCTATGAAAAAAAAATAAAAAAATAAATCTCTTATGTTGGATAAGGGTATTTTGGTCATTTTAATTTGATTTGACACCATAAATAAATATTAAACTAAAAAGCAAAAAGTCAGCTTTTTACCAACTTTCCAAATTACTTCCAAAAAAGCTAAAAAGCTTTGGTAAAAAACCAAAAGCCAACTTTTTACCAACTTTCCAAAACAATAACGTTGGTCACATATTCATATAAGAGAGTTATATCTAATTTTATAATCAATTTTTATATTTTTGGACTCTTTCTATTTCACTCAGCTAAATTTGATAAACATATTTCATTTTTGAGTTAGTTTTTCTTAAGTCTCGTTTGGGAACAGTTTATTTGAGTAATTTTTTATTTTTTTAGTTAAAACATGAGGTAAAAAAAAATTATATATTTGGAATGATTTTTTAATTTTTTAAGAAACAATATGCAAAAAGTAAAAATAGAAGGAAATTTTTGACTTTTAATATAAGTTGTTAACTTTTTAATTTTTTTAATAATTTTTTGATTTTAAACTAAAATAATAAATTGCCAAGTGCACCAAACAAAATGTTAAAATATAAATGCATGAAGATATCTCTATATGTGACCTGTGCACTTAACTGGACAGGTTACATTACATATAGCTGAGAACTTCAAATTTTCATTTTTCAAGAGCTAGCGTCCTTTTTGGACAATTTGTTAACTTTCTAGACCAAACTCTTTCTCTTTTTCTTTTTTCTTTTTTCTTTTTTTTTTATGATTGGCTATATCAATTTCTTTAGCTTTTTGACTTTTAGCAACAATTACTTAGATGAATAGATAATGATCAACCATTCTAATCCTACGATTTCTCAAATCTTTTTGAATCCCTTTTGAGCACTTAAATGGTGATGTAGATCTGTGCATGCATAATTGCGTTTGAAGTCAAAGCCATTTAACCATACAGGAATCTTATGGTGGCGGTCGTGCACCCTAACAATTACTATTCTGCGGTCATTTAGATCTAGTTTAATTTTTATTTTAATAATTTAAATTTTTACCTTTTAAAATATATTGAATATAACATATTTAAAATTAAAAAAAAAAAAAAAAACAAATTGATTGAATTTTGATAATTCTTTCCTCAAATCACATTTGTATTAAATTTTATTCTTAAAATCATACTTCTCATTACTTTTTTCAAATACAAATGTAATTTGATGAATATCTTACTAATATTCAATAAACTTGATTTTTGACAAGTATGTTATACTCGATGTACCTTAAAACGTTAACGGTTCGGATTATCAAAATAAAACCTGGAGAAGACTCAAACAACCGCACAACAATAGTTGTTGTGTAGGGTGCATGGTAGCCACCCTAATTTCATTGTTTATACCAATAAAAATATTTTTAAAAAAATTATTCAAAATCGAAATTTATGATATAAATTTGAACTTAATATGTGTTACAGTCAAAATGGGTTAGATTTATCTCATATGCACTTTTCAATATGAGAAAATTTGAGAAGCCTATAGAGCCCACCACATGTTTCGTTTCGATAATCCGAACCATCCATATTTTAGGACTCTTTGAACAGAATATTCATGCAAAAAAATCAAGATGATCGAGTATCGATAGTTATATGTTTGAATCAAATTTGTACTATAAAAAATGAATGATTATTCTTCAAATTATATGTGTCATCTATTTTTTTAAAACAAATATGATTCAAACATATAGTTGTCGATATTCAATCATTTTAATTTTTTACATCAATATTCTACTTAACGAATCCAAAAAAGTGACAGTTTGGATCACTGGAGTTTGTTCCAAAATAAGCCCACCAAGCTCAAACGCTTTCTCAAGTTGTCATCTCAACTTGAGAAAAACCAAACCCATTCAAAATAAACTAATTTATACATTTCAAATTCTGATATTTTTTCACTTCTTTTTTTCCTTTCTTATGTGGCATTACAATTAACCGTATGCAAAGCATATTTACGGGCTTGTTTGAGAACACTGAATAATTCAAAAGTAAAAATGTCACTAAAAAAGTAATAAAAAAAAAAAAAACAAATTTTACATATTTTTTTTGTAAAAAATTAAAAATAATTCCAAATATATTATGAGTATTTTTTATCTCATATTTGAGTTAAAAAATTAAAGCATAACTAAAAAATCATGTTCCCAAGCGGCACCTTAATTGCTCATTTCACTTGTTCTCTTCTGTCATTTTCTATCTTCAAAAATTCCTTCTAAAAATCAATTTTTCGAATTTCACCTTTAGCTTTCCTGTTATTTATCTATTTATTTTTATATTTAAATGTACTGTGAGAAGTTCCATTGATGTTCTTGTTTTAATTGCTCAATAATTGCTGAAGCAAGTGGGCTTCCTGCCAATTAGCAAGGGAGAAATCCAGTTGGCTGTAGCATCCTAATTAAGTAGCAAAATGATCACAATTTACAAATATATTAGTTTGGATTAATTACATTTTATCCCTTCAACTATGACTGAACGCAATGCTCTCTAGAGTGTTTACAGTGGGGGAGGTTTCCCGAGCTCTAAAGCAGATGCATCCGACAAAGGCTTCAGGCCTAATGGTAAACCAACAGGAGTAGCTCCAACACATGGCCAGGGGTGTCACTTGAACCCCCTGGATGATTTTTATTATTATAAAAGTATTAGATTTTAGGGAAAAAAAACAATAACTAAACCCATTAAAATACAACTTTGAACCCACCAATGAAAAAAGTTTGCTTTTGACTTTTGTCTACTTTTTGTTTAAAATATTTTATTTGTAAAGTGATAATTTGTATTCTTACTTTAGACACCGGACGATTCTTAACATCTCTTTCTTTTGTTTACTTTTTGTTTAAAATATTTTATTTGTAAAGTGATAGTTTGTATCTTGCTTTGGACACTAGATTCTTGCCATCTCTTTTCAAGCTTCAAGCGAGAGATGACTTAGATAGAGACACTCTAAGTTCTCTCTCATTCATCACTCTCCATCCATAGCTCTCTCTTTTCATCATCAATCTTCTCAAACAACTTTAACTACTCGGTTATTAGGTAAATCTTGTAGAATCATTTTTCTATTTTATAGTGTTTAGAATAGAACAAATATAAATCAACAATTTATGGGGTAAAAATTAGGGCTTTTTTTTTGTTCAATAATTGTCTTATTTGTAAATGTATTATGTATATTTTGTTTGTATATGTTTTGTTAAAACATCAATACTGTTTAATTTCTCTCTTATATTTGGGATCAAATTAGGGCTTTTTTGTCCTTTAGTTTTGTTTTTTTGGCTCACTAATTGTTTGTAATTTGTAAATATATTATTATGCATATGATGCTTCAATGCTTGTGTATGTTTTGTTAGAGATGTTACGTTGCACTGTAATTGATTTATGAGTGGTTGATTTGTTGTGGTTTTATATACAATGTTTTTCTTTAAATATATATATATATATATATTCCAATTAGTTCTACCACATGGACAAATTTCTTAAAAGAAAATCAACAGTAGTAGAAGATTCATCTCCTACACAAGAAACTTCTTCTAAGCAAAGTCATATAGATGTGAACAATCTTCCATCTAACCCGAGGCTACGACAAAAAAAATCATCTTATCATCCTAACAATTAGGATGAAATCAGAAGAACATATTTACAAAAGGGTCCTTGTCAACCTCTTGACCACAATTTTCCTCAAAGAGACTAATGATCTTACTAGAAAGTTGGTAGAGACAAAGAAGGACATTATATATCCATTAGTCTATTTGCTTGTGAAATTGGCGTTGTTCCTAGTTGCAACTGCAACAGTGGAAAGAGCATTTTCAACAATGAAATTCGTAAAGAATCGATTGCGTAACTAAATGGGAAATCAATGGTTGAATGATTGTTTGGTTACATACATTGAGAAATATGTATTTGATAGTGTTGATAATGACCTTATTATGCAACGATTTCAAAATATGAAATCCCGTTGTGATCAATTGTAGAAGCTCGTGTATTAGCATGTCTTTTTGTTTAAACAATAGTATCAATATATTGAAATATTTTTGTTTATAATTTCATAATTTAAATTAATTTGTTGATTTTTTTCTCCATAGGTGGTATGATGATTAATGTGAATTTTCTGTAAGATATATGACATTTAAGCTTTTGATTGACACCACTGACAAAAATTCCTAGAGTCGCCACTGTAAACCAACTTTATTTTTTCAGCGGTTCTGGGATATTGTTGGGCCGCAAGTTACTCGGGCAGTTTTGGATATCTTGAATAGGTCACAGAAGGTGGGCATTTTTAATGATACTTTCATTGTTCTTATTCCAAAAAGCAAGGACCCGAGAAGGATGACGGAGTTCAGTCCGATTAGTTTGTGTAATGTGGTGTCAAACCCCTGAAAATTTTACTTCTTAAAAGTCCTTTACTTTTAAATTATTTCCTTGAAATTCCTCAATTTCTTAATTAATTGCAATTTTAACTCTAAGATCAAAATATGTATGCCAACTGAAAACTCGCAAACCCTAATCTATTTCAATAACTTAGGAATCATTTCTAATATCCTAATACTGATTAATTGACTTTCTAAATATGGAAGTACCACTTGAAAACCCTAGGTTTTTCTCATTTTTATCACATTTGTCGGTTGATCGCCCTTTTAGTCGAAACAAGAAATCCAAACCGAATTAGATTCTCTAACCCTAATTTAGTTTAATTCTACACTAAAATAAATGTCCCAATTCATAAATTAAACTCAAAGCCCTCAAACTTTTACTAAATCAATTATTAACCCCAAACAAGTACTATTATGAATATATATACACTTGCACCTTTACACCTATTTTATACACCATATTTTGAAAATTTCAACAATTGTACACAAGAAAAAAATAAAATAATTCCCTCAAATCAGCCACATTTCTAACCACTCTAGAAGCTACATATATGTAATGTACTAAAAGGGATAAATTGCTAAAATCATAGGATATGTCTTTGACTTTGGTACCAATTTGTACATATAAGATTTGTACTTGTAACTAGATTAAATTAAATTAGACCTAAGCCAAACTAGATCATATTTAAGTACATAATTAAGGTCCTAATCACCCCTCATTCCATTACATTGAAACTAAATCAAAGAACTATTCAATTGAATTGAAACCAAGGGCAAAATAGACTTTTTATCATTTTTTCTATAAATATACCACTCATCTCCACTTTTGAACACACTCACACACTCAACCCACGATGGAGAGAAGAAAGAAAGAGGAGAGAGTTTGGTGCAAGAGGAAAGGAAAAATTGTGCAATCAATCTATCTAAAGACCAAGTAAGCCACAACACAACTCTCTCTTTTATTTTCCTTTTTCAAATACATGTTATTAGAGGCTTTAATAATATTTTCAGATGTGTTGTAATGGTATTCATGTGTTCAAAGTTAATGAATTGGGCTTTAACCCTTCTTCTATTCGTATTTCCTCTTAATAGATGCAAAACTATCTTTTTCTTCCCATATCTCAGATTATTTCCAAAGGCATACCATCATTCTAAAAATTTGAGTTACTGATATGTTATTTAGTATGTTTTTATCACAAAAGAAATGAAAAATTTTCCTTAGTTGGCCTATTTTCTCACCAATCTTCTTAGTTTGAGTATTGTGCATGAAAAACCTATTTTACAAGCAACTTTTGAAAATTCTAGAAAAATGTGGAAAACTCTTCTGGATCTCGGTTTTACGTCAAAATCTTCCTTAAGGAGTTAGCTTTCAAGAAAAATTTGTTTCATGAAAAAATATAAAATAAAAAAAGGGTGAGTGGTTTGTAAGAAAATCCAATTTTCATAACTGTCGATGAATCGAGACAGCGCTGGAGTGTTTCTTAAATAACTAAAAATCTAGATAAGCTATTCCATTTCTGAAATATGTTCTAAAAACTAGGTTAAATTCTCTACGAACCATAGCAAGGCCAAGTTCGGGAAAAATATGAAATAGCCCTTTTGATTTTAATCTTTAAGTAGTACTGATATGGAAATACTATTTGGCATTCGTATTTATGCTCTTATGTTTATGAATATGCTTATTAATATATGATCATTTGTTGGTATGGTATAACATATGTAATGGGTGTATATCTTTTATTTTAGTCCTTCGATGATGCTTACACTTATGCAAATTTATTCTTATTACTTGCTCGTACTAACCAACTTAAAACGTTAATTTCAATGAAAAACTTAATGGGATGGCTAATGGTGTTTCGATCACATGAGTCCTGTTATGAGGTAAAGTTATGTTCAAATTGAATTGATTACCATAATGTGTTTCCCTTAAAAGTTAAGTCTTGCGTAAACAGTTGTTTCGGAACCCTTGAACAAAGCGGTTGTATTCGGACCCTAGGTGTCATAACCCGAACCCACCCCTATAGGTCAGGATCATAACTAGCCAGTAATTGTTAGATTACCTACGGCCTCAGACAGAAAACAGATTTTCTAAATAATCATATGGGGCCAAAAGCAGAAGCAGACTTAAAAATTTTGTCCAATGAGCTGTGCTTACATGATAAAGCGAAACATTTCATTCATGTCAGACGACGTTTGGCCCAATCATTCATATCAGACGACCTTTGGCCCAATCGTTCATGCCAAACTATCATTCGTGTCAAACGGCCTTTGTCCCAATCATTCATGTCAAACTATTATTCATGTCAGACGGCCTTTGGCCCAATCATTCATGTCAAACATATTTATATGTGTTTCATACTCATGATCATGATCGTATTTGTATTCACTTAGCCTTAAGCAAAAGACTAATATTTAGAATACTCATTCTTAATTCAAACATACAAATCCATAAGGCATGTACAGAAGTAACATTTGGGAAAACAATATACTTGAACATATCTTTACTAAGATATTACTGACAGTGTTCTGCCGGTGGATTCATCCTTATGCTCGACCCTACACAATTCATAACACATATTGGGTCACAAACAATTTAATTCGTTCTTTAATCTATTTATTTCTCTTAGGCTTCTTTCTTTACCCTTTCGGTCATTTACAAAGCTCAATGTATTCCTAAGAGTGCTTAGAAATGAAAGAGAATGGAAAACAAAATACAAAACCATTTTTCATAATTTCAGGAACAGGGCTCTCCACTCGAGCGCAAATTTGGCCGCTCGAGTGGACCCCTTTGGTCTGCAAAAGTACTGGTTACTACATTTCTACGCTCGAGCGTAACTCTTTCCGCTCGAGCGGACATCAATGTCTACAAAAGTTAGAAGCCAACATTTCACGCTCGAGCGGCTATTTCCCCGCTCAAGCAGACATGCCGAATTCTGGAATTTCCAGAATTACATTTGAAGCTCAAACTTAGCATTCAAAGGGTCTAAAGCTCATGTTCTTGATACAAAATCATGGAAATCTTTATACAATATGAGGACATAAGAAAATTGAGTCTAATTTGTCCAAAATCACAATTCAATTCCCAAATTATTTCACATTTTTCTTGACAACCCATACCAACTTCATATCTTTAAAACTCATGCAAATTAATTTCCATATCACTTTGAATTTCACATGCATGTGAAATATAGGCTTCATTTCCAACTTAGATAACACAATTGATGCTCATCTTCATCAATACATGTTACATGATCAATTTTAAATCCATTACATCCAAACTCCTTTTAATTTACAAATTAAGTTCATTGTTCATAAACCCATAATTTTTTTCCAAAGCTTAATTCTTATTACATCCAAACATGAATCAATTATTATAAATCCATGGTGCATGTACAATTAGAGTATTAAATCTTGTAGAATTTGTCCATACATGTAGGAATTAGACTCAACTCATGCAAGTTATTCCAAAATCAAATCCAAAATAATTAATTCTCAATTTAACTTCCATAAATTTGATGATAACTTTATTTCTTCATCATCTTACTAACTTCTTTTTAATTGCATGGAATTGAATCTACTTACTTCTTAATTTCAACTTCTAGATAATTTATCTACAAGATTTGAGCTTTGATTCCTCATCTAGAGTTCTTGATTGATGAGTTCCTTATGCATGCAATTTCCAAAATTTAAATTAAAATGATGAAACTTAACATAATTTTCCATAATTATGTATGTAACTCATTTCTTGCTCAAAACCCAATTTCTCTTTAATTTCATGAACATGATTCCAAACCCTTCTCAATCTCATCTTAAGCATAAAAAGAAGATCCTACATAAATCAAGCTTGAATCTCATACCTCAAATTTTAATTTCAGCAATTTGATTTGATTTCTCCTTTAAATCTTCTTCTTTTTCTTTCTTTCTTCCTTCTCACGGTTTTGCACCAGCAGATTAACTACATTGTATGTATAGACAATGAAGTTCTCTCTCTCTCTCTCTTTTTGGTTCTCTCTTTTTTCTTTTCTATATGTTTGAATCTAATTCCCAGCACATGTATTACACACACACACACACACAACTTCTCTTGTTGCCACCACATTGCACACATGCACACTTAATTAAGCCTCCAACACAACACTCACATGCACAGATTTTCTTTGCACACCCAGAATTTCTCTGTACACACACCCATATACACCCTTAGGGGTGTGCATAATACTGCCGAAACCACCGAAACCACCAAAACCGCACCGAGCGGCACCGCTAAGGCAAATTCGTTATTATTTGCTAATCGAACCGCCGGTTTTTGGTAAGAAAAATGGCAAATTCTAGTGACTCTTTTATCAATCCGCCGGTTTCTATTTTTCTTCCAAACCGCATCGACCCGCACCGCTATTAAATCATATTTTATAAGATTCTAAAAATTCTTTTTTACTTAAGTTTACTTGTTGTTCTATACCTTAGAACATAGTATTACATTACTGCTCGAGAGGAATTCAAGATGTCAGTAATCCAAAATAAAATTGGATTCTAATTCACTTTTCAATCTTTTTTTTTTTTCTGGCCATGTTGCAAACTTGCATCAGCTCACTTTTTAATCTAAATACTTTTCAACAGTAAACATTTTCAATATATTGTAAACCCTGAATGATATTAATTTCATGTGTTATATTTGATCATTGTAGCTTCCACAGATTCTTGTAATGAACTGATGACATAGTCATTGATATTATCATGTTGTTGCTACACTTGCTGCATCAGAAGAAAGTTTCGCAAGATGCTTAACATCACGGTATCTCTCGTCTTTTTTTTACTCTTTGATTTAAGTTTTGTAATTTGAATTATATTTTTTATAAACTACCAATCCGCCCGAGCCGCCAAGGCAAATCCGCCATTATTTGCCAACCGAACTGCCGGTTTTTGATAAGGAAAATGGCAAATTCTAGTGACACTTTTATCAATCCGCCACCCGCCATACGGTTTCTATTTTTCTCTCAAACCGCACCGACCCGCACCGCGCACACACCTATACACCCTCAAATTTCTTAGATTCTCCAATTTATGATTAAAATTAACTTAATTAAGTAACACTCATTCTTAATAAATCTTGATTTGTACATAATTAAATTAATCATAACTAATCACAAATCCCACATAATTTAATTAGTCTATTTTGACTTCCTTAAGAGCCCAATTAATTATAATTAAAATTATCAATCTGAATCAGATTTTTAATCAAACTCTAAATTTTCGTCAATAAATTACATATTCAAATTGGACACCCCATAAACAAATTTAATTCGTAATAATCACAATTCTCAATCCTCATAATTTAATTAACTTAATTAACTCCAATTTGGACCTAATTAATCGAATCTCAATTTTACTAAACTAAATCGAATATTTAATTAACTCCGAAATGGGTCCGTAATTAAAATTAAATTGATTCAACTTCTTAATTAAACTTAAGCCATTTGGACCCTTAAAATAAATCTTCAATAGAATCATATACGAATCAGATTCCACAATTCTCACAAATCCCAAATTAAATTATGATAATGACTAATTAAAATCTCAAATCTCCTTAATTAACCAAATATAAAATATTACACATGACGGGGTCATCACACTAGGTATTTGGTATGAGGAGAGATTTGGGTAAGGCCCATTATTACCGTCTTTTTTGAGCTCCTGCGGTTGGTGCTACACAATAACTGTTGGTAGGCATCCGAGGTAAGTTTTGTAACAAAGTAGCAAAAGAGGGAGCATACCGAATAATTCGCTTCAGATTCTTGTGGTTGGAAGGACGGAGTCTCTTTGGGGGATTTCTAGTTTACTAACAACTAACCTTGCAACCTTTGTTATTTTCTTGATTACCATGTTCCTTTCTCCATTGTTGTAATTACCATTGTGTATTATATTGGGAAAAAGGGATGGGGTGTATGTGTATTTACTAGACATTCAAAACTCATGGTGTAGACACCCCATTTTTGACCGACCTTAAGACTCAGACGTCACCGATTGAGCTCTTGGTGATGTTGCATATTGTGCTCGTTCTGAAGTTTCAGAGTCTTAGCTGCGAGCCTTGCCTCCAGACTTCCGGACTCTTTCGTGCTTTGCCTCGGTTTTCGAACCAGGCCCTATTTTCTCTGTTATCTCTTCCCGAAGGGAGGGAGAGGTCTCGTAGACCATCTCTCAGTGGCCGTAGGCTACGTTTCGTGGTCGTAGGCCATTTTTTCCATTTTGGAGCCCGGTGCCCGGTTTTCGGAGCTGTCAGGCCGAATGCCTCGATTCGGGACCGCCTAACCACCTCTGTTTGCTCCGGTTTTCGGCATACATCTTATTTACTCCCTTTTGAGGGACACTGGTGTCCAAGAGACTAACTTCGTGGTCAAACACCACTTCCGATGCCTAACAGTCAGTTTTTGGGGCCCCAGGCTACGCATTTCGGCCCTCAAACCTTCATTTTGCATCGGTTTGAGTTCTTTTTTGGCAGGGACCTTATTTTCATCACTAGGAAGGTCGTAGAAGGGTGGGAGGCCAGTAATTGTTCCGGCAACCAGTTATATTTCCTCATCGCCCCCCGTCGCCCGTTTTTCTCACTTGAAAGCCAATGTTGACCACTCTAAGGCCACTTTTTCCAGCTCTAAACCACATATTTGTGTTGTACACACCTGGGAGGCCACCGATATCATATAGTCGGCTAGTAATTGTGTTTGACCCTTTTGAACCCCTCCTAAAAATGGCCTTTTCTCTCTCCTAGTTCACTTTCTCTAGTTTTTGACCACATAGTTGTGTTGTGCACACATAGGAGGCCACTAATGTGGCATGGCCAGCCACTAATCTTCATTGACCTTTTTGACCCTTGGCCGGCCGGCTATGGGGAAGGCCGGCCGGCCACCTAAGCCCAAGAAAACTGGCTGGCCATCATCCTCAGGATTGGTACATTACAAATCTGTATTCCTTTTTCCCAGATTTTGTATTCGAGATGGGGTTGCCATTTTGTGGGGAAACTTGAATTGTTTCCCCCCCCCCCAATTTTTCCCCCTCTTTTTGCCTATATAACCAGCACCTCAGGTCTGGTTTTAGGGGTTAGAAAATTTGCCTTTGAGCTCCTATATTGTATCTCTCTCTCTCTCTACACTTCCAAGCTTCAAACCTCTCAAGTCCTACACTTATTTCTACACCATCACTCCATTCCAGCAACTTGGAGGGCCTTCTCAGAGATTTGGAGGCACCTTTTCTCAAGCCAAAAGGCTGCTAAAGTTGGGTCTTCAAGGGTGAGTAACATTTCCCCTCTTTTAAGCTTATTTTTGTATCCTATCTAAGCTATTCTTGCTTGCACTTTTGGGCTCCGACCCTAACTAGAAATAGGATTATTTTGGGCCATTTTCCATGTTTGATTAAGGGCGTCTCACTGTTTGAGGCCTCCTTGTTGCACTTACTTCATTACCTCTCTTGTATGCCATTCTCTTGCACATTGTTTTTGGCCTATGTATGAACTGTTTCGAGACATGTAAACTTTAAAATATCTTATTTTGAGCCCTTGTTCAACATTGTTGAAGGGCTCATCACTGTTTGGGGCCTCCTTTTGTTACTTGCCTTTGTATCCCTCTTTTGGCCCCATTTTTGCATGATTTGTTAGCCTCTTGTGCTTCTGTTTTTGGACTCTGGTCCAAACTATAAATGGCCTTATTTTGACCCCCTCTTCATGTTTCATTAAGGGTCTTTTTCTGTTTGAAGCATCTTTTTTATACTTTGTGTTATAGCCCTCTTTTTGGCCTTATCTTGCATAGCATACTTATACACTGTTTTGGGTCTGATCATCAACTGTAAAAGGGCATATTTTAGGTCCCTCTTCAACTTTGTTTATGGACCTTCATCTTTTTGGAGCCAGCATTCATCACTTACTTCTTTGTCCTCCTTTAGGCCCACTTTTTGCATGAGAGTTTTTCCATACTTGTGTCTGTTTTTGTGGCTTGTAGTAAACTTTAAAGTACCATATTTTGGGCCCCTCTTTGACATTTCAGAAGGGCCCTTCTCTGTTTAGGGTCAGCAGCTGTCACTTGCTTCATTATCTTGTTTTCGGGGCCATTTTTGCATGCCAGTTTAGCCCCATTTTCACTCACTGTTTGGCCTTTCTTAGAACTGTAAATATGCTTATTTTTGGGCTGTCTTGATTCTGTATTCACACTCCATGTTCGAATAATGCATGCATTGCATAGTCATAGGTCATTCCGTATGCCTAATTTCATGTTTCGGGATTCATTTCATGCATCGGGTGCACTTTTGCCATGTTTCGGGGCTGTTTTGCATCAATTTTTGCTACTGAAATTTGCATGCTAGTATGTCATATTCCACATCTTGCCATGTGTCTTGTTAGAGTGGCATTCAGTGCCTTAGGGTCGATCCTCGGTTTGCATGCACGTGTGCACGCATTTCGAGTGTCTCATTTTCATCTAATGGCCTCTTATGTGAGTGTGGCTGAGGTCCACTTGTGTTAGTGTAAGTCCATATTGCATTGTGTATGCCATTTCATTCCATAGCGTTGTGTATGCTAGGCTGTATGTTAGCGCATTGCATATGCCATGTTACCTCGTGCATCGTGTATGCCATTTCATAGCATATTGCATGTTAGGTTGTATCTTAGTTGCATTTCATGCATGTCATGTATATTGCATCGTGTTCGGGATAGGAGTTAGCCCGAGCACGGGAAACGAGGGGCGTTTCGTACTCAGAGTGACGGAACGTGTCTCAATTCCCCAGTCACCGACACTTCGGATCATCCATGATGGAGTTAGGTTTAGTTGAGTTTTCATGTGCATTCATTCTATATTGAGTAGTGCAATTCGATTCCTCGGCCATCATGCATCGAGATGCGTGATTGGTGGCACGACGATCGAGGCATGCATACATTCGTGAAAATACATTGCCATGCCCCTTTCCTGCTCTCTGTTGCAGCAAATCAAGAATTAGCGACCTTAGAAGCTTAGCGCATTCCAAAAATAATTGCAAGCAGAGGCTAATTGGGGCATCGCGATTGGATTTACACAAAACAACGGACATGCATCATTCATCATCTGGAGAAGAGTCAAGACAGTCCCTGGCTTGCATGCCAGTTTATTATTTTTCTTAGTTAATTTGTAAATTAGTTAGGGATTTGTACATATTTGGACTGTATTATTTGGACTGTATTATTTGGACTGTACTATTTATTTGGACCCTCTGTGCGAGGGCAATGTTGTAATAAGTGTGCGTGAGTGTGATGTATGTCTTCCAACCCCACGTCTTTCTTCCCTTTTATTTACCAGCTTATGATGGTTAGATTAGGGCATGTTTTAATTAGCATACAGTATGATAGCATGTTTGCATTCATTCATCTGTTTTGCATGCATCGGGCTCGGCGCATCATACTAACTGCATTTGTATTTCAATTCCAAATTGAATATTTGATAGCTTTTGCATCTCATATGCCATGTTTAGAATAGCCGAGCCTGCTATAGTTGCTTTTTTGCATGTGTTGCATTAGGCATTTCTGTATAGTTAGGATCATGGGAGTACTCGGTGAGTTTTTATGCTTTAGCATCCTTGCATGCGTGTGAGTGACTGACATGAATACCATGCTTACCATGAGGCTAATTGCTTGTGTGATATAACTGTCTGAATGCTTGTGGGTGAAGGTTGGGTTGCTTAGATTGGAACAAATCATTGACTGTGAATTTTAAGCCCACTAGATAGTGGCAAAACCATCTTTCTAAGCCCACCTGAGGGTGGCAAAATCTGCATTTTAAGCCTACTTACGGGTAGCAAACCATCTTTCAAAAAAAAACAAACATGAAACGTTTTGTTCCAATTTAGGCGACCCGGTCTATACTTGTATGCTGTGTGCATCACATAGTAAATCTAGGCTAATAACCGGAATAAGAGCACACAATGTTTTCAAAACTAGATATCATGGTTAGTAGAGGCCGATCTTTGATCGGGCGAGCGAGGGTGCTCACGAAGTGACCTTCCCCAATCGTACCCAAGTTCCCGAGCCGAGGCAACTTTGGTGATGACGGACACATGGCCTTAGGCAAACGAGTCAGGGTTTCCTAAATTTCCCAAAAATAAAATATTTAGGTGGCGACTCTGTATCTGGCAAAGCAGTCCATGTTTGGCATTTCTTTCAAAAATCTGTTTTCTCAAAACGATTTTCCAGATTTGGACTCTTTGGTTCAAGATTAAGAACCGTGACACAAATCGAGTCCGAGCTGTAGCGAGGTCCCCCGCGAGCTTGTTACACATGGCGTTTCATGCCAGGTATCGAGAAACATACGAGGCCGACGAAGAGCTAGAGACATTTGAAGAATTATGTTTGCCTTAGAGAAAATTAGAAGCCATTTTGCTTATGAGTCTATTCATGCTTTTTTTTTTTAATGTAATAGTAATGGAACTCGTTTTGAAATAGTGTAATTATTATTTGCTTATATATTTTTGTAATCCATGGCTATCTTCGCGTTACTTATGAGACGTTGCGTTAATACCTCTTAAAATCTGTCAAAAAGATAGCTTGCTTTCTAAGGTGGTTAGACTTAGAAGGGAAGCTATATTAACTCCTCTGACTTTCCTGGGATCTTACCTGGCTATTGACAAAAGGACTCTTTAATAACGTTACCCTAACCCTTAGAGTATAAATTGGGGTGTCACGCGTGGTGTATAAGATTGTGAGCAAAGTGCTAGCCAACAGATTAAAGGTGTTGTTACCCTCTGTTATTGCCCCAACTCATAATGCTTTTGTAGGAGGAAGACTAATTACAAATAATGTCTTAACTGCTTTCGAGGTCTTTCACTATATGAAGAATAAACGACAAGGAAAAAAGGGAAATTTTGCATTGAAGCTGGATATGAGCAAGGCCTATGATAGGTTAAAGTGGGAGTTCATGGAAGGGGTCATGAACACTATGGGCTTCAATCATCGCTTTACGGACTTGATTATAGATTGTGTGCGTTCAGTGTCTTTTTTGGTCCTTCTGAATGGGAAGCCGACAAGATCTTTTTGTCCATCTAGGGGGCTGCGACAAGGCTGTCCACTTTCGCCATGCCTGTTTGTGCTTTATGTAGAGGGGTTGTCGTCACTTATTCGGAAGGCAGAGGAGGATGGGGCTCTCACGGGTATTTCGGTATGTCGTGGAAGTCCTATGTTATCCCATTTATTCTTCGCAGATGATAGCCTACTTTTTGGCTTGGCAAATAAAGCAGGAGCGCTGGTGGTAAAGAATATACCACAAGCAAGGTTCTGAAAAGCGATTGCGGTTGCCGTAACGGTGGCGGTAGCACGGTTGCGGTTGCGGGATGTAAAGGCCGTAGTGAACAGTTGCGGTAACCAAAACTGTGAATATTTTTATTTTTTGCACAATTTGAAAAAAACTTACCGATACGCACATTTTTTTTCCATGATCATATTTATTAGGGTTTAAAATAAATATTGATTAATTTTTGTAAATTTTTAAGTATGATCCAATATATTTCATATTTTTAAATCACTATAAACTGAGTTTTTTACATTTTATTTTCATAATTAATGACTTTATATTATACAAAAAATCAATCACTAACTATTATATATAAGATAAACAATGACAAAAATAAGAGAACAAATAAAAGACTAAATATATATATATATATATATATATTTTAATCAAGCCAAATAGATAATGACCATACTTATTATTATTATTATTATTTTCAAACAATATATAGATAGACGCACACAAACAAAATGGTTGAGTGATAGCAGCTGAACAAAATAATATAGGTCTTACAGTTTCAACAAATCAATAACATCTTCTTAATCTTTCCTCTTCTCTCTCTCTATCTCTTACTTCTCCATCTTCCCTTTTCTCTCTCTCTCTCTCTCTCTCTCTCTTCCCTCATTTTTAAATTTTTTTTTTGATGTGTTTTTTCAAAAGAAGTAGTTCGGAACCATCGTAACCGTTATAGCAGCCACTACGGCCGACACACCTGTGAATCTCAATCACACTGCAAAAAAGGCCGAAACGGGTGGCGGTAACCACCACAACAGTTACGTAACGGTTGCGGCCGCTTTTTAAAACCTTGACTACAAGTCTATGAGCGGGAGTCGAGATAGAAAATCAATCTTTCAAAAATCAGCCATTGCTTTTAGCAAGAATGTTTTGGATGCAGAGATAGGGCATGTTCACGACATTTTGGGAGTGGGAATCATGGCAACATTATGTAAGTACTTGGCATTGCCATGTCTTGTTGGTAAGTCTAAAAGAGAGGTGTTTAATTTTGTGAAAGATCGGGCCTGGAAGCATATCAATGGATGGAAGGAGAAATTTCATTCCACGATTGGAAGAGAGGTGTTGATCAAAGCAGTGATACAGGCTATTCCGAATGTTTCCAATTAGCGACGTGTTTGTGTGGCGAGCTTGATTCCATGATAAGTAACTATTGGTGGGGCCAATGGGAGGAGACACGGAGGACTCACTAGAAAAATTGGAGGTTCATGTATGGATCCAAATAGCAAGGGGGCATGGATTTCAAGAATTTGCAAGCTTTTAACACGGCTTTACTAGCCAAGCAAGGTTGAAGGATTCTAAAATTCCTGGAGTCCATTATAGCTCGAATTTACAAGGCAAAGTATTTCCCATCTTCGAATTTCCTGGGGGCTGATCTTGGGTCTAATCCTTCGTTCACATGACGAAGTATTTGGCAATGGCATTTTTTCGGTTAAATCTGCTTATCATTTGCAAATAGAGTTGGACTCCACACATTAACCGATGGCCAACTCTGATGGTAGGAGGGCCAGGAGGGGAGTTATGGAAGCGCCTCTGGCGGTTGAATTTACCAGTAAAGGTTAAAGAGTGTTTGCCTGGAAAGCATGTTATAACATCCTGCCGGTGTGTGTAGCTTTGAAATCTCGTTAATACCTGTTGTAGAGGTGTGTGGACTGTGCGGGGAATCTGTGAAAACTTTGATGCATTGTTTGTGTGTGTGTGAGGCGGCTACAAAAGTGTTGGCAGTAAGTTCTATTGGTTTGTTACTCAATTGGACAGATTTAACAACTTTCTAGATTGGATGTATGTTGTTATGCTCCATGGGAAGGAGAAGATGCTTAGCTTCTTTGTTGCCCTGTGTTAGGGGATCTGGATTTCGCGAAATGAAGCTCTTTTAAATTTTTAAATAACAAAATGACTGAATATCACTTTACTCATCTCAACTTTAATTTTATACATTTAGACTTATCAACTATCAAAATGGCTTCATGTTTACCCTCTCCGAAATAGGGTCAAAATATGCAGTTTTAAAGTTGAACGAAGTAAATAAAGTAATATTCAATGATAATTGAGAAATAAATTATAATTAACCGTGGTTTTTGAATTGTGATGCGACTATTGTCCCTTTGTCACAATGTGAACTGTTAGATTGACTCAATCCAACGGCTAAAAAATGTCCAAAAGGCAAATACATTTTCAATGGTGGATTTACAATGGTGATTCAATCCTACGGTGTCCAAGAGACAAATACATTTTCTCATTAGGTTTCTTCTTTCCTTCCATCCATCTCTCTCTCTCTCTCTCATTCAAAATTTAAAATTGAGTTGTCTCCCTCATCTCTCACTCTCAGAGCTCACTCTTCATCTTCAATCTCCCCCGAAAACATAGTAGATCAACGACTTAGCAGGGGTGCTAATCGGCGACTTCGCATTGGAGAGTTTGTTGGGTGCTAATCGGCGACATCGCGGGGTCCAAATCAGCGACATCACGGCAACAAATCGATGAGGTTCTCCAAAATCTTTTGTTTGAGGTTCTCTAGAATCTGTAATCACTGAGGTTCTCCAGCCCTTTGTTTTCAATGAAACCAACCTTGAGTCAGTTTTTCTCTCTCATTATGGGTGATTAGCAGCCAGATTTTTTTTGTTTTTTTTCTTTGAAGCCACAGAGATCAAACTGTGAGTATTGTTTTGTTGATTTAACTGTGAGATTAAACTGTGAGTATTGTTTTCATTACATTTCATAATTCTAATATTTATAATTTCTTATTCCTGGCATGTTATAGGGAAAACAATTTTGTGAGTTAAAATCTCTGAATAAAATTCTATTTTCCTGTATATTGGCCTAATATGCCCAGCCAAGAAAAAAAAATGTATATGTAAATTTTGGAGAAGTTGCCTTTAGTTGGTTAGCTTACTCATAGGTATACATTAATTTGAGCATTTTGAATGATCAATGATATACTGATGACGTACATCCCCAAATGATAGATCAAATTCCCATGTGAGTTTAATTCTTAAATCACTCTACAATTCTCCATTTCACAGTTTCATGTTAATTTATATCAAATCCTTGATTAATTAAATTCAATATGTGCCAATATTCTTAGTCTTACTAATTTGTGAATTAGAATATATTTATGAAATTCTATTTTCCTGTGTATTGATCTAATATATTACCAACTGATTCTTGACCAAGAGGAAAAATATGTATACACATTTTGAAATTGTTGAATTCAGTTGGCTAGCTTACTCATAGGTCATAGGTGTACATTAATTTGAACATTAGTGGAGTAGAGAAGAACGATTCCCAAAATCAAACTGTGAGTATTGTTTTGTTGATTTTTCTTATACAAATAATATATACACACGAAACCATTCTATATTGTATTGATTTTTCTTTAGTAGGAATTTGTGCAACGATTGTATTGAGTTACTCCATTGAATGGTTGTTGTGCCATTAACCATTCTATTGAGTTACCCATTAACCATTCTATATTCCTTGCTTATTAAGTGTTTGATAAAATGTTTCAATGGAATTTACACACAACAAATCCAGTTGATGGTATCCTCTCTCATATATAGATTTTTCGGTTTGATTTTGTGAAGAAATGGGAATCATCCCAATAATTTTTTAACTTGCTTTTGGATAATGGGAATCATCCAACTACCAATATTATTCTTCTCTTGATTTCTACTTCTGGGTCTGTGTTCTGTTATTTTTTTTGCGATTTTTCTATGTGGGTTTTCTGAGTTTAGGCTTAAGTTGCAATGATGTTGTATATATTTTTTCTTTGTTAGGAATAGACATCATTTCTTTACTTGCATTTAGCTGAACCTTTCAGATTCACTTTTCAAGACACATAAGCATTCAGTTTTGCTATAGAATTATTGGTTATCTTCTTCAACATTACCTTTGGTCAGGTAACTAATTGCAAATTTTGCTAGAAAGTTGTGGTGGTTGTTTTTTATGGTCAAATTTTGGATGTTCTGCAAAATTCCTCAATTAAAATAGTTTATTTTCTTATATAATTATACTTTTTTGTTGTTCAAATAGTGAGTGAATCTATCAAGCCAAGTAAATGACTAAACAACCTTTTCTACAGAGAGTTTGATTAACCATGTTTGAATGCACTTAGTGCTGGTAATGTGAATGTCCTAATTGATCAAAGCTATCTTATAGTTTATTCTACATTCTCCCCCCCCAACACACACACACACACACACACACACACACACACACACACACACACACACACAACAAACAAAAAAAATTAGTGAGTGAATCCATCATAGTTTATTCTACATTCCCCCCAAATAGTGAATGATACATGCCTTGGATATTTGGTAAGGTTAACAAAAATATAGGTATATTCAAATTGGTGAATCAATCAATGGGAGTTGGATCTTATTTTTAATAATAAACAGTGGGCAATTTTTAGGGAGTTGATTTTAGATAATGGATAGTGGATAATGGAGCTTGCTTGCTTATATTTTTTATTCTTCCTTTTGCTTTTGGTACATATGCCTTGGCTTATTGAAGGTGTGTTTGATTAGCTCATAAAAAGTTGTTATGGCTTTGTTTGCTACAATGGTTGATTAGGTAATTGGTCTGCCTTTCATTAATGGATTTGTCAATAATTTGTTGTTTATCTATTGTTTAACTTAGCTTCATTTTTACTAGCTAGGCTTCATTTTATTTGTTGGCTATCTTCTGGATTATTAGCTACATGCAGTTTATGTTTTTTGTTCAGAGATGATAGAGAAGCAAGAACCAAGAAGAGCGAGTACTTGATTTTTTTATGCTAATAATTTGGGTCTTCTATTTTAATTTTTGAATTTCATACTATTTTGATAATAATCATTGTGATAATTTTTACTGTAATTTTAAAAATTAGCATTGTTTAGAATGCCTTTATGTTTGATTTTATTGTTTTTCAAAAACAAGATGTTTTAGTTTGTTTAGATTAGACTTGAAAAATTCAAGTTAGACAATGAATGGAAGTGTTGTGTGGGTCTATTAGTGAATGTTTCAAGAAATGGAGAGCAATGGCACAACGGCCCATTTAACAAGTGAGCCCATTTTTTTCCTCTCATTTTTTTATTGAATGTTTCAATTTTTTATTGAATGGGTCTATTAGTGAATGTTTAAAAAAAAAAATTTTGTTGATTTTTCTTTTTCGGCTTTTTTTTTTTGTTTGTTTTATGTGTCTCTTTGTATGCATTCACTATGTGATCTGTAAAATGGGTCTCCAAAATGCCTCAAAATTTTTATTTGGGTTTTCGTTGGGTGTCTAAATTTTTATGTGATTTGTTTCTCATTTGGGTTTGATTGTGTTTCTCATTTATATTATGTGATTTGTTTCTCATTTAGGTAAGACTTCGAACTCGCTGTACAGTATTTTTTTCCGATTGTTGTTGTTGATTATGTTGTGTTTTTCCCTTTCTCTGCTCTTGCCGGTAAGATTTATTCACTCTTCGTTGTTTGCCTTTTCACTTTCTCTGCTCTTGCCTACAATTTTGATTTGTTGTTTAAATTCTGAATCCTGAAGGAGTTGTTTGGATTTGTTGTTTTGTTGTTTGATAGTAATTTTTGGTTTTGTAGTTTAGGTGTCTGATTTTTGTGAGGGTACTTTCATTATCCCATCTATGATTTTTGTGGGTACTGGCAATTGCTTAGCATCAAATTTGTTTGATCCATATTGAGCATCAAACTATGAAAATTAACTCTGTAGATCTTCCTTGGTTTTGCTTCTGCTACTATGAAAACATTTACTAATTATTAGAGCCTGCAATTATTACATAAAACATTATTTGGCTTGCATAGGCAAATACAATGTTCACATGTTCTTAAAGTCATGCCATCATAACTGCATCTTTTTCACTCAAGTTTAAGCTTCGAGTAACTCACTTGGAGACCAATTAAGTTGAAAAACTAATGATATATATTAAAAATTGAAACAGATAGTTCAGGGAAAGCTACTGTTGTATATAAAGTTGGTTTTGTAATAATTGTTTACATTGGTTGTTGATATATATTGTCTTGACATCCTATACTAAACTAACCTCCATCAAACACATTGAAAATAGTAGGTATGGGTTTAATGATTAGAAAACTGGTTTGTCTACTTGCAGTGTAGTATGCGTACTTGCAGTGTAGTATGCTTAATACATATATGGTTGTGGTGATAGTGTATGAACACCACTAATCATATTGGTTTCCAATTTTGTGTAGAACACCATTAATTGTTAGTCTTTGTTACTTTTTAATATGGAAACTAGCTTAGAATGTTATTCTCTGCTTCTTTTCTTTTTTTCATTACCAAGATGAATTCAATTTGTTGTCAATGCTGAGTTGGTTTTGCAATAATTGTTTATGTTGGTTGTTGATTTAGAATTTTTTTTTTTTTTTTTTTTCCTATTAGTTTGTGTGCTTCTTTTATTTTTATTTTTTTGAAGTACATTAGTTAGTGTCATTTGGTTTTATCAGTTGATACTTCTAATACTAATACAATTTGGTTTGGGGCCTACCTTGAATGTGACTTTTTATTTTTCTCATATTTTTCTTTCCTTTCCAAATTGGAAGTAAGTTTATCTTCTCTGTGTTCTGATTAATTCAGGAAAGGTGACTACTACCGGTATCTTGTTGAGTTTAAGACTGACCAGGAAAGAAAAGAGGTTGTTGAATAATCACTGAAGGGTTATGAGGCATGTTGATCAATTGTCTTGACATCCTATACTAGAGATATGCATAGTGAATTGCTGCATATTGACATAGTTTTGTTTTTAACCTTCACTTGATGTGTCTTCTTGATGCTGTTCTTTCTTCTTTTTCTTTTTTTAGGCTGCTTCTACCACTGCAAATACAGATCTCCCTTCAACACACCCAATTCGTCTTGGCCTTGCTCTCAACTTCTCTATCTTCTATTATGAGATTATGAATTCTCTTGAGAGGTTATTCTTAATTCCTATGTATCTGGTGTCATAAAAAACAATGGGCAATTTTTAAGGAGTTGATTTTGGATAATGGAGCTTGCTTGCTTATATTTTCTATTCTTCCTTTTGTTTCAAGTACATATGCCTTGGCTTGAAGGAGTGTTTGATTAGCTCATAAAAAGTAGTTGTGACTTTGTTTGCCACAATGGTTGATTAGGTAATTGGTCTGCCTTCCATTGATGGATTTGTCAATAATTTGTTACTTATCTATTGTTCAAATTAAGAATCTTAAATTTTTATTAGATAGGCTTCATTTACATGTTGCTATCTTCTGGATTATTAGCTAGGTTCAAAACTAAGAAGGGCGAGTACTTGATTTTTTTATGGTGATAACTTGGGCCTTCTATTTTAATTTTTGAATTTCATACAATTTTGATGATAATCATTGTAATAATTTTTACTATAATTTTGAAAATTAGCATGGTTTAGAATGCCTTTATGTTTCATTTTGCTTTGTTTTGATTAGACTTGAAAAATTCAGGTTATACAATGAATGGAAGTGTTGTATGGGTCTATTAGTGAATTTTTCAAGAAATGTAGAGCAATGGCACAACGGCCCATTAAACAAGTGAGCCTTTTTTTTTCTTCACAATTTTATATCTTTGTTTGCGGAACTAGAAGTGTATTTATGGAGTTTCTTTTTATTATCATTTTTCTTCTTGATATAGGTGATTTTGGGGGTGGAAGAGAAATTTAGATCAGGTTGATTCAATAGAATAACTTTGCCTACTACTTTTTCCACACCCTATAACTTTACCAGTGCTTATAATTAATTAAAATTTTCATTTTAAAATTTAAACACTGTAGGCACAATTGTATATTCATTTTAAAATAGATGTGACAAACAAATATGATTATAATACATTAAAATTTTGATTGGATGGGTTAGAGTCAATTTTTTTTTCTTCTTCCCTTTACCTCTGTGACTCTTAACTCAATATATTTTAGTTTTATTGGGTGAAAATCATCTGTTATTTTGTACAAGAGTTGCGCCTGTTCTTTCCTTTCTTTCTTTTTTTCTTTCTTTCTTTCTTTCTTCTTCTTCTCCTCTCATTTTTTATTTTATTTTCAGAGTGAGGATTGTAAGTTGTGATAAATAAATATAAAAAAAGGGTAAATTACAAACACACCCCTTGAGATTTACTTAAATTACAAATTACCCCATGTAGTTCTAGAAATTACATTATGTCTTCTAAGGTTTCTAATTTCATAATAAATGTCCTTTTATTAATAAATCATCAAGTTAATTAGCAATTTTTAATAATGTTAAAATTTTATTTTAATTAATAATTCAGATAATTTGATTATTGTATAGGTGAACAGTTAGAAATTTCACTTTTTCAATTATTTTTGTTAAATAAAAAATTCTAACAGAGAGGTATTTGTAATTTTCCAAATTACAGAGGACAATTCGTATTTTAAGCAAACCTCAGGGGTGTATTTGTAATTTACCCAAAAAAATTATACTTTCAGCTTTGCTAGTTATTTTGTAAGACTCTATAAATAATGCTGAGATTGGCTCAATGAGGTCTATAAAGAATTTGTAAACGAAAAACAGTAAAGAGGTCTAGAATAATAAAAGCCAGTTTTAAGCCAATTGGTTGTTTCTTTTTTTCTTCAAATATTTGGTTTTGGAACTAAATTAATTTAGTAGACCATCTATGTTATTAGTTAGTCATCCTGAAGTAATGAGTGATGGCATAAACTTACTTTATGCTTGAAGTAGTTTAAACATACTTTATACTTTTAATTGGATGATTATGCATAATGGTACCTCATAAGTGAAGAAGAAGGTAGTTTCACTTTCAACCCTTAATGTTGGTGAAGTGCTCTCTTAAATGTTGTGGGCAAATTCTTGGTGATTGATTTGGAATATACAACATGTTATCAATCACCTAAAAAGTGAAAAGTATGTAATCCCTTTTTATTTTTCCTTTTTTTTTTTAGTAGGCAGGTCAATTGATTGGTTTGAGGCAAATGTGGTGTTGGGTATGAGAGGAGGAAAAGCTGTGAATTTCAT
Source organism: Camellia lanceoleosa (assembly GCA_025200525.1). Taxonomy (NCBI): domain Eukaryota; kingdom Viridiplantae; phylum Streptophyta; class Magnoliopsida; order Ericales; family Theaceae; genus Camellia; species Camellia lanceoleosa. The sequence continues at coordinate 48,507,595 of CM045767.1, forward strand.
GTAATAATTTTTTGAAATGGTTTAGATTTTAGAAACCTATCTTCATGTAATGATTTTTTTAAAAATGGGATAGATTTAAATGTGTTTCTGAATGGTTTTGATTCCAAAAATATTAAAATGATAAATGAACTAGCACAAGTATTTGGTTGTAATCTTTGTTTAAAAAAATAGTACAGTTAATTTTATTTAATGAACCTTGGGTTTAATTTTAGCTAGATTTGCCCATTAACATTAATTTCAAGTTTGATTCTTTTTTTTTTTTGTTGCCTACTAATTGTTATACATAATGCTTCAACTAGAAAATGAGTTATGCATTGTCATAAGGATGGAAACTCAAAGAAGCATGATCATCCAAAAATGGATACTTCACACAAGGTAAGCTTTAATTGTTTAAAATTTTAATTTTGTTTGGTTTTACAACCTTCAAAAATTCTTCTTCCTTATAACAAGACTCTCTTAGTCTTAATAAAGAAAATTATTCGCTCCCCTTACAAAATTTGAGTTTAATCCTATTTGGAGGTTTGTATGATTTATCGGCATTCTCAATTGATCCTTCTATACTATTATTTACTTTTCTATTCATTTGTTTACTTTAGTAATGTATACAATTGTGCATTCTCATTTGTTTACTTTAGTAATGCATACATAATTCAATTGACCATGATAGTTATGTTCAATTCTTCTTAATTCATAGCTATTGATTTTCCTATTTCTCATATGTATTTTGATGCGATTTTTCATGTTACAATTTCTTTTGATGCAATTATTCTTCATTACAATTTCTTCCGATTTCTCATATGCATTTTGATATGATTTTTCATAGCTATTGGTTTTTTGAAGCGAATTTAAGCGAGTGATTTTGTTGCAGGTCATTGATCCATATTAGAAATATTGGGTTACGTTGCTTCTACTAGTGTGTCGTTGGTTGGCTCTCTCATGTTAAATTATTTATTTATTTATTTTTGGGTTAGCTAGGATTATTCTTTTATATCATAATGTTCATTGACCTTTATTTGAAGGAATTTAAACTTGATAAAGCGATAGGGTTGCCAGTTATAATATTAATTCAATAACATTCTTTTATTGAAGGTTATCACATTCTAACTTGCTATAGTGTATAGGTGTGTCATTTTGATCTGGATAAAAATCTAAAATTTGTTATTTGGACTTTTAAGTTTAGCAAATATTTCTAGATTCTTTACATATGCTACATTCAAATACATAATTCATTTTTTGGACTTTAATTTTGAAATTTGCTATTTAAAATTTATAAATGCTTTCGCTAATTCAATGTGTAGAAACAATTTCAATTTCTTATATGTGAAGTTTTAAGTCGGAGTGACATTTACCGTTTTAAATTGATTTATTATTATTGAATTCCGTAGCACCTGACACTAAAAAAATTGTTGGTAGTGCCTTCAGGCACAAGCCATCCCTAGTATATATATATAGAAGTTATATAACTCTATTGTTTTCCAAGGTTCACATACGTACTTTCCACATTTGTTGGTGGAGTTCTTAGCAACTCAACTTACCTATGCTTGTTTTGTATGTGCATATATGAGATAAATAATATTATATGTATCAATTAATGTATTAACTAGTATATTAATAGATGATGTGACATAATTTTAAAAGTTTTAAATATTTGTAATTTGTATAATAAGTGAGTCAATAATAATGACATAACATTAATTGATACACTAATATGTACATTAATTTATGTATGTTGCACTACCGATATGGGATATATCAAAGGTGTTTTTGAGATGCTCAAAAGTTTTAAAATGACTTAATTAGTTAATTGTCAAGGAGATGTTTCTTGAATATAATTCAAAGGTCAACTTCGCTATAATCAAGCTTTCCGTTTTGAAGGGCAAGATTTAATGCATATTAATTAGGGGTGCAATTCGGGCGGGTTTAACCGGAGCAACCCGAGCTCAGCCCGAGTTTTTTTAGGGCTTGGGCAACTATATCTTGTAATCTGGACGGGCCTAGGCAGATTTTTGATGCCCGAATTGTAATTCGGGCCGGACTTGGGCAGAACCAATGGCCAACCCGAGTAACCCGAACCCGAATTAAATTTAATATATTATATAAATTATATAATATATAATATATATAAATTAAGTAAAAGAGTTAGTCTTAATTTTTAATTTTTATTTTTTGGTGACCAGAAAATAATTTTGAATAATTCTCAATTCTTTGTTAATTATTAATTCTACCTACAGGTTTCAAAACAAATCTACCTACAAGTTTCTGGGCAATTCGGGCTAACCCGAGTTCAAAATACAAAGCTTGGGCCGGGCTTGGGCAACAAAGCTCGGGTTCATGTTCGGGCTTGGGCACTGCTCTGGGCAATTCGGGTCGGGCTTGGGCAAACCCCCAACCCGATCGAACCCGCCCGAGTTGCACCCCTAATATTAATTTTGAACTTTTGACTTTTATCATTATATGTTCTCGAATGAAATTGATATCGGACTAGTCTTCAAGTTTATTTTGAGAAATTATGTGTAAATTCCTGTTACCAGACTTATCTATCCCTCTCGTATCCAGCTCCTCAGTAGATATCCTATTATTACATCACTCTTAACCCTTTTTTATAAATAAAAAATAAAAAATTTCATCTTTAAAAAATTGATGTTAAACTATTGCTCAAGTTCATTTTGAGAAAGTATGTGTGAATCCCTGTTACTAGACTTATCTAGCCCTCTCGTATCCAACTCCAGCAGATATCCTATTGCTACATCTTTCTTAACTTTTCTTTTCTTTTCTTTTTTTAATGAAAATTAAAAAAATTCATCTTTAAAGAATGAAAATAATACTAGTAAGAGTACCATTTGGAGAACAAGGGCCAGTTGCCCAAAGATACAAAATAGTGAAACAACTTAAAGAAGTTTACCCTTAATGATTTCTTAACTTACCTTAGGGGAGGTAAGTGAAATTTACCCTTAATGATTTCTATTTAAAAAAAAAAAAATGTAAATACAGCCTCATTTTAATAAATTAATCAACTTAGGTGCAAAAAACAAATTAAATTTATACGCAATTTGGATAAATGGGTCAATCTTGAGCAAATAATTTTGGATTACAATTCGGATTGGACAAGTTTGGGAAACTCTCAACACAACTCGGATTGGATTTCGACAACCCCTCAACCTATCCAAACCAGCCCAAGTTTCACCCTTAATTAAAACCGATGAAAAAATTATAATTTAGCTATTAAACGCAATTATATCCTTTTTGTTGTGAGTTAAATGACTAAAATCATATTTTTTTCATCGATTTTAGTTAACAAAAATAGATGAATAGTTTGATTAAACAAAATTAAAAAATTAAGATTTTAATTGATAAAATTAAAATCTCATAATTTTTTTGTTTTTTGTTTTTTGTTTTTTGTTTTTTTTTTTTTGTAATTTTTCTTAAAATTATGAGTATATACTGCAATAGTTTAATTTTGAAAAAGTATCAAATCAGTTGTGTTGTAAAAGAAATTATAAATTAATAATAAATTTCATAAATATTAATAATTACAATTATAAATTTTTTTATAAATATATAATTATGTTGTAACAAATTCACTGGGTGTAATTGCCCTTTTAATTTTAAATACTTGTCCCATCCAATGGAGAGTCAGTGGACTCGTCATTTAATTTCATGTCAGGCAAGAAATGAAACCATTAGTGTGATCAAATCAATCAGAAAAATAAATAAACAAACAAATTATGGTATTGTGTGCAAGCATGGTTTATTGGACTTTTTTTCCCATTTCTATTGTGATGATAGCCTAAATAATGGGAAAATCATTAATGCAGATGATGGCCTCCCTTATGAGAGGTTGTTGATTGATCTGAGGCCCTGTTTCCAGAGATAGAATGGAGGGGATTGATAGTGAGGGGATTAATAGTGAGGGGATTGTTAGTGAGGGTTGTTTGTTTTCAGAGATAGAATGGAGGGGATTGATAGTGAGGGGATTAATAGTGAGGGGATTGTTAGTGAGGGGATTAATAGTGAGTGGATTGATAGTGAGGGGATTAATAGTGAGGAATTGTTAAATTATTTTTATATAAAATAATAAAACAAATATAAAAATATAAAAATTAAACATTAATATTTAAAAAAAATCAATATATAAAAATAAAAAAATAAAAAAATTTCTAATCCCCTCACTATTTTTCTAATACCATCTCTACCTCCTCACTATGAATCCCCTCCCCAAGGGTATTAGTAATACCAAGGTATTACTAGTACCCTCCCTATCTCTCAAAACAAACACGGTATTAGTAATACCAAGGTATTAGTTAGTCCCAAGGTATTAGTAGTCCCAATGCTATCTCTCAAAACAAACACCCCATATACTAGTCCCAAGGTATTAGCAATCCCAATACCCTCCCTATAACCCAAAACAAACGGGGCCTGAGAGCACTCTCTCGTGATGTTTTAATAGTGTTTTAATTGATAAAAATTGTGGAATTTATAAATTTATGCCGAGTAATTAAAAAATATAATGAATTATAATTGATAAAAAATATGATTACATTAGGTTTTCTGAATCAATCAATAATTTTTTAATTAAAACAATAAAATTATAAATAAAATTTATATTAAATAATATGAATATTTTTTTTTATATAAAATTTATATTTGTAAATTATTTTCTTTAGCAATTACTCAAATATATATATATATATATATTTATTTATATAATTTCTTTTATAAGTTGGTAAAAAGCTTTGTATTTTGAGAAATACCTTGAAAGTGTATGGTGCATATTGTAACGTTGGTCACATATTCATATAAGAGAGTTATATCTAATTTTATGATCAATTTTTATATTTTTGGACTCTTTCTATTTCACTCAACTAAATTTGATAAACATATTTCATTTTTGAGTTAGTTTTTCTGAAGTCTCGTTTGGGAACAGTTTATTTGAGTAATTTTTTTATTTTTTTAGTTAAAACATGAGGTAAAAAAAAATTATATATTTGGAATGATTTTTTAATTTTTTAAGAAACGATATGCAAAAAGTAAAGATAAAAGAAAATTTTTGATTTTTAATATAAGTTATTAATTTTTTAATTTTTTTAATAATTTTTTAATTTTAAACTAAAATAATAAATTGCCTTAGTGCACCAAATAAAATGTTAAAATATAAATGTATGAAGATATCTCTATATGTGACCTGTCCACTTAACTGGACAGGTTACATTACATATAGCTGAGAACTTCAAATTTTCGTTTTTCAAGAGGTAGCGTCCTTTTTGGACAATTTGTTAACTTTCTAGACCAAACTCTTTTTCTTTTCTTTTTTTTCTTTTTTTTTTCGTAACTGGCTATGTCAATTTCTTTAGCTTTTTGACTTTTAGCAACAATTACTTGGATGAATAGATAAGGATCAACCATTCTAATCCTACGATTTCGCAAATCTTTTTGAATCCCTTTTGAGGACTTAAATGGTGATGTAGATATGTGCATACGTAATTACGTTTGAAGTCAAAGCCATTTAAGAAAAATGCTTTGAAACTTTAATTTTTGAATTTTAAAAGTAGCTCTAATAAATTGATAGTAAGTTTCACCTATACTGATGTGATATTTTAGTCTTGATTTATTTTTATTTTTTATTTTTTAATCATTGTCATGTCATTAGTACTCTATCAAAATACCAAAATTAATAGTCTGAATCATTATTGGCCATTTAACCATGCAAGAATCTTATGGTGGCAGTCGTGCACCCTAACAATTACTATTGTGCGGTCATTTAGATCTAGTTTAATTTTTATTTTAATAATTTGAATTTTCACCTTTTAAAATATATTAAATATAACATATTTAAAATTAAAAGAAACAAAAAAAAACAAATTGATTAAATTTTGGTAATTCTTTCCTCAAATCACATTTGTATTAAGTTTTATTCTTAAAATCATACTTCCCATTATTTTTTTCAAATACAAATGTAATTTGATGAAAATGTTACTAATATTCAATAAACTTGATTTTTGACAAGTATGTTATACTCGATGTACCTTAAAACGTTAACGGTTCGAATTATCAAAATAAAATCTGGAGAGGACTCAAACAACCGCACAACAATAGTTGTTGTGTAGGGTGGTGCGTAGTAGCCACTCTGATTTCATTGTTTATACCAATAAAAATATTTTTAAAAACATTATTCAAAATCGAAATTTATGGTATAAATTTGAACTTGATATGTGTTATATTCAAAATGGGTTAGATTTCTCTCATATTCAATTTTCAATATGAGAAAATTTGAGAAGCCTATAGAGTCCACCACATGTTTCGTTTCGATAATCCGAACCATCCATATTTTAGGACTCTTTGAGTAGAATATTCATGCAAAAAATCAAGATGATCGAGTATCGGTAGTTATATGTTTGAATCAAATTTGTACTACAAAAAAATAGATGATTATTCTTCAAATTATATGTGTCATCTATTTTTTTAAAACAAATATGATTCAAACATATAATCGTCGATGTTCAATCATTTTAATTTTTTGCGTGAATATTCTACTTAACGAATCCAAAAAAGTGAACGGTTCGGATCACCGGAGTTTGTTCCAAAATGAGCCTACCAAGTTCAAACGCTTTCTCAAGTTGCCATCTCAACTTGAGAAAAACCAAATCCATTCGAAATAAACTAATATATACATTTCAAATTCTGATAATTTTTTCACTTCTTTTTTTCCTTTCTTATGTGGCATTACAATTAACCGTATGCAAAGCATATTTACGGGGTTGTGTAAGGATATATTTTCTGAGTACCAACACATGGCAAGGTGACGCCGACGTGTCAGCCGTTGTGCCGAGGTTATCTCGGATAGGCCGAGGTTACCTCCGAAGATATCGGAATCCGAGATAAGCGGATAGGGGACAAGAGTCCTAGAATGAAGAGGGAACTCAACCTGGATGTGGACAAGAGTCCTAGATTGGGAGAAGACTTTAGTTTGGGTAAAGATAAGACTCTTAGAGAGTTTATCCTAATCCCACTGGGAGTCCTAGATTAGTAATAATCCTGAGTCCATAGAAGTTAGGCTTCTATTAGGACTAGGTTTATGTTAGCTATTAAAGAGAGGCACCCCCATGGGTCTAAGGTATGTTTTTTAGTACTCAAGCTTGTGAGTTGAATACTTAATTATCTTTGAAAGATATACTGACTTGATCGTCGTAGTGCCCCCGGGTGGAAGAACCACCGCCGGAGCCTTTTCTTTCTGTGCAGGACAGCAAGGTGCCATCTATTCTGCCTGTGTTCTACAACTGAATTACTAAGGAGGGCAGTGTGGTCAGAAAATCACTCACACAATTTGGCGCCATCTGTGGGAAAGAAAGAAGAATAGATGGCCAATAACGGACAGAAGGATCAGATTGAAGACAACACTCCTGCTGGGAGTAGGAGACCTATCGACCTTGACGTTGAAGGGGACGACCGCAACACAGAAACTCGTGACTAGAGTCACGGAGTGAAAGACGCCGGCCAGGAAGGTGACGCACCAAAGACAACAGATCGAAGCGGATACTACAACGAAGATGACCTCCAGGTATGAATGGATAGATACCTGCGGAGGAATGAAGACCCTTCCAAAAGGGATGCAAACACAGGGGGCATGAGCGCTCCCAAGGAGATAACATTCAAGTATAGAAGAGCTCAACCTGAGTGAGTAGATCCTGGATTCCAGATCCCGGATCCAAGAAGACATGATCTCGGCCTAGAAGAGTAGGTCCGAGAAAAGAAGAGCTCAACCCGAGTGAGCAGATCTAAGAAGATAAGATCTCGGCACTTAAGTCCAAGAAGAGAAGAGCACAACAAGCAGATCTAAGATCCCAGAGGATAAAAAGAAAACACACAAGATCATACTAAAGCTGGCCGGGTTAAAAACCCCAACACGAATCCAAAGAAGATGTTTAACCGAAGTTAAACCGATACAAAGTCTACCACTTGTTGAAATTTGTAGCAATTTACAAGTTGGTCAGACCGATACAAAGTTTACCACTTGTTGAAATTTGTAGCAATTTACAAGTTGGTCAAACCGATACAAAGTCTACCACTTGTTGAAATTTGTAGCAATTTACAAGTTGGTCAGACCGATACAAAGCTTACCACTTGTTGAAATCTGTAGCAATTTACAAGTTGGTCAAACCGATACAAAGCTTACCACTTGTTGAAATTTGTAGCAATTTACAAGTTAAAGGTAAGCCGAGATGGTTCCTTAGCTTTACTTGTTGAAATTTGTAGCAATTTACAAGTCGAAGTGAAGCCGAGGTTATTGCTTATAGACTTATAGCAATCTACTGGTTGGATAAACCAAAAAAGATGTTTAACACTTGTTGAAATTTGTAGCAATTTACAAGTTGAAGTTAAGCCGACATATGATCATCTGTTGAAATTTTGACAATTCTGAGGTTGAGGTAAAAGCTAAGTATATTGTTTAAACCCTTGTTGAAATTTGTAGCAATTTACAAGTAGATCACTGTTTAACACTTGTTATAACTTGAGAAAAGTTTACTGTATATGTTAGTCCTTGTTGAAATTTGTAGCAATTTACAAGTAGGTTAGAGTGAAATTACTGTTTACATATTTATTGCAACTTGAGAAAAGTTTGCAAAGTTTACATTGAAAATTATATGTTTTATACTTGTTGAAATTTATGAAAAGATTGCAGGTCAGTATCTTGCCGAAGTAAAATTTGCAGTTATTATACCCGAGGTATGTAACCCCAAAAAGATTGTGCAAAGGAAGAATTATGTAAATCACACAAAATATTCTAAGTATAGAATCATGCAAAGGCAGTCAAGAAAAGACAAAGGCACAAGCATTCAGAGAAGGAAAGTTAAATTAGACATTCAAGAACAAGGAGGCACATCGGCCATATGAAGAGCTTACATTGTCTAAAAAACAAGAAGGTACAAGAGTACAAGCGACAAAAAAGGAAAAACCTCAAAAACCGAGATGACGTTTAACCGAAGTTAAACTGAGATGATGCTTAACCGAAGTTAAGCCGAGATGATGTTTAACCGAAGTTAAACTGAGGTGATGCTTAACCGAAGTTAAGCCGAGATGATGTTTAACCGAAGTTAAACTGAGGTGATGCTTAACCGAAGTTAAGCCGAGATGATGTTTAACCGAAGTTAAACGGAGATGATGCTTAAACCGAAGTTAAGTCAAGATGATGTTTAATCGAATGATGATAACACTTGTTGAAAATTCTGAGAGAATTTACAAGTTAAAGAGTGCACAAAGTTAAATGTCGGCAAAAGATTCGCCGGAGTCAAACGTCGTCTTGATTAGAATAGAACCACTAAGTGCATGTCAAAAGTGGTGACCAGAATTGTAAAAGGAATAAATGCTTCAAGAAACAACGATGATAATTTGCAAAGGCCAAAAGAAAGAGGGTCTAAAGGGGGCGAATTAAAATACCAGAAGTTTTAATACATCGGCGAAAGAAGAACACATCAGGTCTGTGACTACGGCACGAAGCCAACTTTCCTAATGTGATCCTAAGTGCTACTTATGTTCACATTAGGGGGTAGGGAGAAGATGCAGGGGGAAGGAATGATAATTAAGGAGCAAGGAATGTTTACACTTGTTGAAATTTTTGAGCAAATTACAAGATGAGTTAACCAAAGATTATGACGTCTACCACTTGTTGAAATTTGAAGCAATTTACAAGTTTGGTATAGCCGAGATAAACTGAAAGACGTTTCCGAGATATGGTCATCCGAGATAACCATGTTGCCAAGACTTGGAAAATAATGGAAGACAGAAGTCTTGAAGCAGCACTTGTGAAAATATTTGTTAAAATATTTTCAAGTGTTAAGCCAAGGCTGAAATAGATCAATGGGTACAACTAACGTGTGACACCCGGAGGAAATTGCACAGTTAAGGTATACTTTGGAAAGACATGTACATTTTTTCTAAAGTATAGAATCATACGAGAACCAGAGAAGGCAGAGATCGGACATGAGGACGTGCAAGTCCTCGAGGACGTCGGCAAGGAGCCAGCCGAGAAGATTGAGGAAGCAGCACTTGAAAGCCTCTGAACACACTTGTAGAAATAAAGTACCGAGGTTATGTTAATCCAAGGTGTCTACCTGATGATAATTCCGAAGAGACGCTTATCCGAGGTGTACTACCCCGAAGTGATTTGCAGAATATGTTCAAAAAAAAAAAAAAGTTGAAAAATTTCTAAATATGGAGAAGCATACATGCAGTAAACAGAAGAAAGTATTCAACACTCAGGAAAGAAACAAACATTTCTTGTTCAGATACAAAGCAATGACGCATCGGCCAACAACAGACATTTTTCAGAGGCAAAAAATTACATATGCAAAAAAAGAAAAAACTACAAAGAATGAAGACCTTAAAGAACTAGGGACTAAAAGCAAGAACGTCGGACTGATCTGCTTCAACAAACGACGATGGTTCAGCCTCGGCAGTCAGTTGGAGGAGCTTCTCTACCGTTACCTCGGTATCAATTTCAAGAAAGAAGCAAACCACTCGGCATCAGCGGCAGGTTGTGTCTCACCCCCAGAAGACAGTTTGAAGGAACTTCTCAGCAGCCATCTCAGCCACGAGCTCAGCATCAATCTCCTGAAGAGTTTGATCAACGCTCTTCTCGGCGATTGGTACCTCGGAGTTTTGAAGGCAAGATTGAAAGCAAAAATCTGGAAAAAGACACAGAAATACAGACTCAAGAACAATAGCAAGAAAGTGGTGAAACAGTGCAAGTGTTCAAGACAAAAAGATTGCATAGGTGTGTCAAGCCAAGAACAGTGGCAGAAATCAACAGATATGTGAACAGTGTGTGTTCAAGAAGATGATTTGGAAACAACGGGTAAAACAGTAATGGTGGTTAACAATGAAGCAGAACTTCTTAGAAAGAGCATAGAAGAATTGAGAATGAAAAGAACAGAGGCTTACCAGGAAAAATGGAGCCGGTATGAAGGTCACCAAGGTCAGGCAACGGTTGCAGACACGACGGAACGGCGAAAGCTTCACCGGATAAGAGGAACGAAAATAATTGCAGAGCTTGAAAACTTGGAATAATGACGGATTTAAGCAAAAGAGCTAGAAAGGAAAAAAGCCAGAGGATTGAATGAAAAAAGAGAAAAATCAGAGTCAAGAAGACGACGAAGTTCAAGAATAAAGCCAAGTACACAGGCACTAAGTAAGTATATAAAAAACAAGAAAGTAATGACCCAGACACGATGCTAGCAACAGAAAATGGATATGCCAAGAACAGTGCTAGACATTCAAACAACTCAAAACTTGAAAACAGACGAACATAAAAGACAACAGAGGGCAAGTAAACGGATTCAGAAGAGTTATGAAAGATTGAGCTTAATAAAAGAGTTTATGAACCTACCAAGATAAGTGAACGCCGATATGAAGATCGGCGAAGTCAAATAGATGACTGGAAATCAGGAACCCACCAGAAAATGTGAATAAAGCGGATGCAAAGCTCTTGGAGTTTATGAATTAATGAAACCAGAAACCTCGGCTAGGAGGTATGATCTCGAATAGTTTGAAAAACATGAAGCTTGATACTTGACAAAAGTGGATAGTAAAGTCCAGGGAACTTTGAGGTCGGCGAGTTTGATCTCGGACAGAGGGGCACAGATGAACGAACAGTATAGGTTCCATCACCTCAGAATGCCGAGGTAATAGAACCTAGGGGACAGTTGTGAGGATATATTTTCTGAGTACCAACACGTGGCAAGGTGACGCCGACGTGTCAACCGAGGTGCCACGTGTCTTGGCCGTTGTGCCGAGGTCATCTCGGATAGGCTGAGGTCATCTCGGATAGGCCGAGGTTACCTCCGAAGATATCGAAATCCGAGATAAGCGGATAGGGGACAAGAGTCCTAGAATGAAGAGGGAACTCAACCTGGATGTGGACAAGAGTCCTAGATTGGGAGAAGACTTTAGTTTGGGTAAAGATAAGACTCTTAGAGAGTTTATCCTGATCCCACTGGGAGTCCTAGATTAGTAGTAATCCTGAGTCCATAGAAGTTAGGCTTCTATTAGGACTAGGTTTATGTTGGCTATAAAAGAGAGGCACCCCCATGGGTCTAAGGTATGTTTTTTAGTACTCAAGCTTGTGAGTTGAATACTTAATTATCTTTGAAAGATATACTGAATTGATCGTCGGAGTGCTCCCGGGTGGAAGAACCACTGCCGGAGCCTTTTCTTTCTGTGTAGGACAGCAAGGTGCCATCTATTCTGCCTGTGTTCTACAACTGAATTACTAAGGAGGGCAGTGTGGTCAGAAAATCACTCACACAAAAGTTATATATATATATAAAAAAAATTTACATATTTTTTTTATAAAAAATTAAAAAGAATTCCAAATATATTATGAGTATTTTTTATTTTATCTCATATTTGAGTTAAAAAATTAAAGCATAACTAAAAATCATGTTCACAAGCGGCACCTTAATTGCTCATTTCACTTGTTCTCTTCTGTCATTTTCTATCCTCAAAAATTCCTTCTAAAAATTAATTTTTCGAATTTCACCTTTAGCTTTCCTGTTATTTATCTATTTATTTTTATATTTAAATGTACTGTGAGAAGTTCCATTGATGTTCTTGTTTTAATTGCTCAATAATTGCTGAAGCAAGTGGGCTTCCTGCCAATTAGCAAGGGAGAAATCCAGTTGGCTGTAGCATCCTAATTAAGTAGCAAGATGATCACAATTTACAAATATATTAGTTTGGATTAATTACATTTTATCCCTTCAACTATGACTGAACGCAATGCTCTCTAGAGTGTTTACAGTGGAGGAGGTTTCCCGAGCTCTAAAGCAGATGCATCCGACAAAGGCTTCAGGCCTAATGGTAAACCAACAGGAGTAGCTCTAACACATGGCCAGGGGTGTCACCTGAACCCCCTGGATGATTTTTATTATTATAAAAGTATTAGATTTTAGGGAAAAAAATCAGCAACTAAACCAATTAAAATACAACTTTGAACCCACCAATGAAAAAACCTTGCTTTTGACTTTTGCCTACTTTTTGTTTAAAATATTTTATTTGTAAAACTATCTCTTTCTTTTGTCTACTTTTTGTTTAAAATATTTTATTTGTAAAGTGATAGTTCGTATTCTTACTTTAGACACCGGATGATTCTTAACATCTCTTTCTTTTGTTTACTTTTTGTTTAAAATATTTTATTTGTAAAGTGATAGTTTGTATCTTACTTTGGACACTAGACTATTCTTGCCATCTCTTTTCAAGCTTCAAGCGAGAGATGACTTAGATAGAGACACTCTAAGTTCTCTCTCATTCATCACTCTCCATCCATAGCTCTCTCTTTTCATCATCAATCTTCTCAAACAACTTTAACTACTCGGTTATTAGGTAAATCTTGTATAATCATTTTTCTATTTTATAGTGTTTAGAATAGAACAAATATAAATCAACAATTTATGGGGTAAAAATTAGGGCTTTTTTTTTTTTGTTAAATGATTGTCTTGTTTGTAAATGTATTATGTATATTTTGTTTGTATATGTTTTGTTAAAACATCAATACTGTTTAATTTCCCTCTTATATTTGGGAAAAAATTAGGGCTTTTTTTTTCCTTTTGTTTTGTTTTTTTGGTTCACTAATTGTTTGTAATTTGTAAATATATTATTATGCATATGATGCTTCAATGCTTGTGTATGTTTTGTTAGAGATGTTACGTTGCACTGTAATTGATTTATGAGTGGTTGATTTGTTGTGGTTTTATATACAATGTTTTTCTTTAAATATATATATATATATATATTTTCCAATTAGTTCTACCACATGAACAAATTTCTTAAAAGAAAATCAACAGTAGTAGAAGATTCACCTTCTACACAAGAAACTTCTTCTAAGCAAAGTCATATAGATGTGAACAATATTCCATCTGACCCGAGGCTACGACAAAAAAAATCATCTTATCATTCTAACAATCAGGATGAAATCAGAAGAACATATTTACAAAAGGGTCCTTGTCAACCTCTTGACCACAATTTTCCTCAAAGAGACTAGTGATCTTACTAGAAAGTTGGTAGAGACAAAGAAGGACATTATATATCCATTAGTCTATTTGCTTGTGAAATTGGCGTTGATTTTCCTAGTTGCAACTGCAACAGTGGAAAGAGCATTTTTAGCAATGAAATTCATAAGGAATCAATTGCATAACCAAATGGGAAATCAATGGTTAAATGATTGTTTGGTTACATACATTGAGAAATATGTATTTGATAGTGTTGATAATGACCTTATTATGCAACGATTTCAAAATATGAAATCTCGTCGTGATCAATTGTAGAAGGTCGTGTATTAACATGTCTTTTTGTTTAAACAATAGTATCAATAAATTGAAATATTTTTGTTTACAATTTCAGAATTTAAATTAATTTGTTGATTTTTTCTCCATAGGTGATATAATGATTAATGTGAATTTTCTATAAGATATATGACATTTAAGTTTTTGATTGACACCACTGACAAAAATTCCTAGAGTCGCCACTGTAAACCAACTTTATTTTTTCAGCGATTCTGGGATATTGTTGGGCCGCAAGTTACTCGAGCAGTTTTGGATATCTTGAATGGGCCACAGAAGGTGGGCATTTTTAATGATACTTTCATTGTTCTTATTCCAAAAAGCAAGGACCCGGGGAGGATGACAGAGTTCCGTCCGATTAGTTTGTGTAACATGGTGTCAGACCCCTAAAAATTTTACTTCTTAAAAGTTCTTTACTTTTAAATTATTTCCTTGAAATCCCTCAATTTCTTAATTAATTGCAATTTTAACCCTAAGATCGAAATATATTTGCCAACTGAAAACTCGCAAACCCTAAACGATTTCAATAACTTAGGAATCATTTCTAATATCCTAATACTGATTAATTGACTTGCTAAATATGGAAGTACCACTTGAAAACCCTAGGTTTTTCTCATTTTTATCACATTTGTCGGTTGATCGCCCTTTTAGTCGAAATAAGAAATCCAAACCGAATTAGATTCTCTAACCCTAATTTAGTTTAATTCTACACTATAATAAATGTCCCAATTCATAAATTAAACTCAGAGCCCTCAAACTTTTATTAAATCACTTATTGACCCCAAACAAGTACTATTATGTATATATATACACTTGCATCTTTAAACCTATTTTATACACCATATTTTGAAAATTTCAACAATTGTACACAAGAAAAAAACAAAATAATTCCCTCAAATCAGCCACATTGCCAACCACCCTAGAAGCTACATATATGTAATGTACTAAAAGGGATAAATTGCTAAAATCATAGGATATGTCTTTGACTTTGGTACCAATTTGTACATATAAGATTTGTACTTGTAACTAGATTAAATTAAATTAGACCTAAGCCAAACTAGATCATATTTAAGTACATAATTAAGGTCCCAATCACCCCTCATTCCATTACATTGAAACTAAATCAAAGAACTATTCAATTGAATTGAAACGATGAGCAAAATAGACTTTTTATCATTTTTTCTATAAATATACCACTCATCTCTACTTTTTGAACACACATACACACTCACACACTCAACCCATGATGGAGAGAAGAAAAAGAAAGAGGGAGAGAGAGTTTGGTGAAGGAGGAAAGGAAAAATTGTGCAATCAATTTATCTAAACACCACGTAAGCCACAACACAACTCTCTCTTTTATTTTCCTTTTTCAAATACATGTTATTAGAGGCTTAAATAATATTTTCAGATGTGTTGTAATGGTATTCATGTGTTCAAAGTTGATGAATTGGGCTTTTACCCTTCTTCTATTCGTATTTCCTCTTAATAGATACAAAACTATCTTTTTCTTCCCATATCTCAGATTATTTCCAAAAGCATACCATCACTCTAAAAATTTGTGTTACTGATATGTTATTTAATATGTTTTTATCACAAAAGAAGTGAAAAATTTCCCTTAATTGGCCTATTTTCTCACCAATCTTCTTAGTTTGAGTATTGTGCATGAAAAACCTATTTTATAGCCAACTTTTGAAAATTCTAGAAAAATGTAGAAAACTCTTCTGGACCTCAGTTTTACGTCGAAATCTTCCTTAAGGAGTTAGTTTTCAAGAAAAATTTGTTTCATAAAAAAATATTAAATAAAAAAAATGTGAGTGGTTTGTAAGAAAATCCAATTTTCGTAACTATTGATGAATAGAGACAGCGCTAGAGTGTTTCTTAAATAACTAAAAATCTAGATAAGCTATTCCATTTCTAAAATATGTTCTAAAAACTAGATTAAATTCTCTACGAACCATAGCAAGGCCGAGTTTGGAAAAAATTTGAAATAGCCCTTTTGATTTTAATCTTTAAGTAGTACTGATATGGAAATCTTGTTTGGCATTAGTACTTATGCTCTTGTGTTCATGAATATGCTTATTAATATATGATCATTTCTTGGTATGATATAACATATGTAATGGGTGTATAACTTTTATTTTAGTCCTTCGATGATGCTTACACTTATGCAAATTTATTCTTATTACTTGCTTGTACTAACCAACTTAAAACATTAATCTCAACGAAAAACTTAATGGGATGGCTAATGGCGTTTCGATAACATGAGTACTGTTATAAGGTAAAGTTATGTTCAAATTGAATTGATTAGCATAACGTGTTTCCCTTGAAAGTAAAGTCTTGCACAAACGGTTGTTTCGAAACCCTTGAATGAAGTGGTTGTATTCGGACCCTAGGTATCATGACCCGAACCAGCCCCTATAGGTTAGGATCATAACCGGCCAGTAATCGTTAGATTGCCTACAACCTCAGACAGAAAACATATTTTCTAAATAATCATATGGGGCCAAAAGCGGAAGCAAACTTAAAAATTTTGTCTAATGAGCTGTGCTTACATGATAAAGTGAAACATTTCATTCATGTCAAACTATCATTTATGTCAAACTATCATTCATGTCAGACGGCCTTTGGCCCAATCATTCAGGTCAAACTATCATTCGTGTCAAATGGCCTTTGGCCCAATCATTCATGTCAGACAGCCTTTGGCCCAATCATTCATATCAGACGGCCTTTGGCCCAATCATTCATGTCAAACTATCATTCATGTCAGACGGCCTTTGGCCCAATCATTCATATCAGACGGCCTTTGACCCAATCATTCATGTCAAACTATCATTCATGTGAGACGGCCTTTGGCCCAATCATTCATGTCAGATGTATTTATATGTGTTTCATACTCATGATCATGATCGTCTTTGTATTCACTTAGCCTTAAGCAAAAGACTGACATTTAGAATACTCATTCTTAATTCAAACATACAAATTCATAAGGCATGTACAGAAGTAACATTTGGGAAAACAACATACTTGAACATATCTTTACTAAGATATTACTCATAGTATTCTGCCGGTGGATTCGTCCTTATGCTCGACCCTACACAATTCATAACACATATTGGGTCACAAACAATTCAATCCGTTCTTTAATCTATTTATTTCTCTTAGGCTTCTTTCTTTACCCTTTCGGCCATTTACAAAGCTCAATGTATTCCTAAGAGTGCTTAGAAATGAAAGAGAACGAAAAACAAAACACAAAACCATTTTTCATAATTTCAGGAACAGGGCTCTCCGCTCGAGCACGGATTTGGCCGCTCGAGCGGACCCCTTTGGTCTGCAAAAGTACTGGTTACTACATTTCTATGCTCGAGCGTAATTCTTTCCACTCGAGCGGATATCAATGTCTGCAAAAGTTCTGGAAGCCAACATTTCCCGCTCGAGCGAACATGTCAAATTCTGGAATTTCCATAATTGCATTTGAAGCTCAAACCTAGCATTCAAAGGGTCTAAAGCTCATGTTCTTGATACAAAATCATGGAAATCTTTATACAACATGAGGACATAAGAAAATTGAGTCTAATTTGTCCAAAATCACAATTCAATTCCCAAATTATTTCACATTTTTCTTGACAACCCATACCAACTTCATATCTTTAAAACTCATGCAAATTAATTTCCATGTCACTTTGAATTTCACATGCATGTGAAATATAGGCTTCATTTCCAACTTAGATAACACAATTGATGCTCATCTTCATCAATACATGATCCATTTTAAATCCATTACATCAAAACTCCTTTTAATTTACAAATTAAGTTCATTGTTCATAAACCCATAATTTTTTTCCAAAGCTTAATTCTTATTACATCCAAACATGAATCAATTATTATTAATTCATGGTGCATGTACAATTAGAGTATTAAATCTTGTAGAATTTGTCCATGCATGTAGGAATTAGATTCAACTCATGAAAGTTATTCCAAAATCAAACCCAAAATAATTAATTCCCAATTTAACTTCCATAAATTTGAACCTAACTCTATTTCTTCATCATCTTACTAACTTCTTTTTAATTGCATGGAATTGAATGTACTTACTTCTTAATTTCAACTTCTAGATAATTTATCTACAAGATTTGAGCTTTAATTCCTCATCTAGAGTTCTTGATTGATGAGTTCCTTATGCATGTAATTTCCAAAATTTAAATTAAAATGATGAAACTTGACATAATTTTCCATAATTATGTATGTAACTCATTTCTTGCTCAAAACCCAATTTCTCTTTAATTTCATGAACATGATTCCAAACCCTTCTCAATCTCAAGCATAAAAAGAACATTCTACATAAATCAAGCATTAATCTCATAACTCAAATTTTAATTTCAACAATTTGATTTGATTTCTCCTTTAAATCTTCTTCTTTTTCTTTCTTTCTTCCTTCTCACGGTTTTGCACTAGCAGATTAACTACATTGTATGTATAAACAATGAAGTTCTCTCTCTCTCTCTCTCTCTCTCTCTCTGGTTCTCTCTTTTATCTTTTCTATATGTTTGAATCTAATTCCCAACACATTTATTACACACACACACACACACACAACTTCTCCTGTTGCCACCACATTGCACACGTGCACACTTAATTAAGCCTCCAACACAACACTCACATACACAGATTTTCTTTGCACACCCAGAATTTCTCTGTACACACACCCATATACACCCTCAAATTTCTTAAATTCTCCAATTTATGATTAAAATTAACTTAATTAAGTAATACTCAGTCTTAATAAATCTTGATTTGTACATAATTAAATTAATCATAACTAATCACAAATCGTACATAATTTAATTAGTCTATTTTGACTTCCTTAAGAGCCCAATTAATTAAATTAAAATTATCAATCTGAATCAAATTTTTAATCAAACTCCAAATTTACGTCAATAAATTACATATTCAAATTAGACACCCTATAAACAAATTTAATTCGTAATAATCACAATTCTCAATCCTCATAATTTAATTAACTTAATTAACTTCAATTCGGACCTAATTAATCGAATCTCAATTTTATTAAACTGAATCGAATATTTAATTAACTCCTAAATGGGTCCGTAATTAAAATTAAATTGATTCAACTTCTTAATTTCGCTTCCTTAAGCCATTTGGACCCTTAAAATAAATCTTCAATAGAATCATATACGAATCAGATTCCACAATTCTCACAAATCCCAAATTAAATTAGGATAATGACTAATTAAAATCTCAAATCTCCTTAATTAACTAAATATAAAATATTATACGTGACGGGGTCATCACACTAGGTATTTGGTATAAGAAGAGATTTGGATAACGCCCATTATTACCAACGCTTTTGAGCCCCTGCGGTTAGTGTTACACGATAACTGTTGGTAGGCATCCAAGGTAAGTTTTGTAACAAAGTAGCAAAAGAGGGGGCATACCGAATAATTCGCTTCTGATTCTTGTGGTTGGGAGGACGAAGTCTCTTTGGGGGATTTTTAGTTTACTAACAACTAGCCTTGCAATCTTTGTTATTTTCTTGAATGTCATGTTTCTTTCTCCATTGTTGTAATTGCCATTGTGTATTAAATTGGAAAAAAAGGGATGGAGTGTGTGTGTATTCACTATACATTCAAAACTCATGGCGTTTCATGCCAAATATCGAAGAAACATACGAGGCCGACGAAGAGCCAGAGACATTTGAAGAATTATGTTTGCCTTAGAGAAAATTAGAAGCCATTTTGCTTATGAGTCTATTCATGCTTTTTTTTTAAAATGTAATAATAATGGAACTCGTTTTGAAACAGTGTAATTATTATTTGCTTATATATCTTTGTAATCCTATGGCTCTCTCCGCGTTACTTATGAGACCTTGCGTTAATACCTCTTAAGATCCGTCAAAAAGATAACTTACTATCTAAGGTGGTTAGACTTAGAAGGGAAGCTATATTGACTCCTCTGACTTTCCTAAGATCTTACCAAGCTATTAACCAAAGGACTCTTTAGTGACGTTACCCTAACCCTTAGAGTAGAAATTGGGGTGTCACACGTGGTGTATAAGATTGTGAGCAAAGTGCTAGCCAACAGATTAAAGGTGTTGTTACCCTCTGTTATTTCCCCAACTCATAATGTTTTTGTAGGAAGAAGACTAATTACAGATAATGTCTTAACTGATTTCGAGGTCTTTCACTATATGAAGAATAAACGACAAGGAAAAAAGGAAAATTTTGCATTGAAGCTGGATATGAACAAGGCTTATGACAGGATAGAGTAGGAGTTCTTGGAATGGGTCATGAACACTATGGGCTTCGATCATCGCTTTACGGACTTGATTATGGACTGTGTGCGTTCAGTGTCTTTTTCGGTCCTTCTGAATGGGAAGCCAACACGATCTTTTTGTCTATCTAGGGGGCTACGACAAGGCTGCCCACTTCGCCATGCCTATTTGTGCTCTGTGCAGAAGGGCTGTCATCACTTATTCGGAAGGCAGAGGAGGATAGGGTTCTCACGGGTATTTCGGTATGTCGTGGAAGTTCTATGTTATCCCATTTATTCTTCGCAGATGATAGCCTACTTTTTGGCTTGGCAACTAGAGCGGGAGCGCTGGTGGTAAAGAATATACAAGTCTATGAGCGGGCGTCAAGACAGAAAATCAATCTTTCAAAATCAGCCATTGCTTTTAGCAAGAATGTTTTGAATGCAGAGATAGGGCATGTTCACGAAATTTTGGGAGTAGGAATCATGGCAACATTATGTAAGTACTTGGGATTGCCATATCTTTTTGGTAAGTCTAAAAGAAAGGTGTTTAATTTTGTGAAAGATCGAGCCTGGAAGCATATCAATGGATGGAAAGAGAAATTTCATTCCGTGGTTGGGAGAGAGGTGTTGATCAAAGCAGTGATACAGGCTATTCCGAATGTTTCCAATTAGCGACGTGTTTGTGTGGCAAGCTTGATTCCATGATAAGTAACTATTGGTGGTGCCAACGGGAGGAGACATGGAGGACTCACTAGAAAAATTGGAGGTTCATGTGTGGGTCCAAATTGCAAGGGGGCATGGATTTCAGGAATTTGCAAGCTTTCAATACAGCTTTACTAGCCAAGCAAGGTTGAAGGATTCTAAAATTCCTGGAGTCCATTATAGCTCGAATTTACAAGGCAAAGTATTTCCCATCTTCGGATTTCCTGGGGGCTGATCTTGGGTCTAATCCTTCGTTCACATGACGAAGTATTTGGCAATGGCATTTTTTCAGTTAAATCTGCTTATCATTTGCAAATGGAGTTGGACTCGACACATTTACAGATGGCTAGCTCTGATGGTAAGGGGAGTTATGGAAGCGCCTATGGCGGTTGAATTTACCAGTAAAGGTTAAAGTGTTTGCCTGGAAAGCATATTATAACATCCTGCCGGTGTGTGTAGCTTTGAAATCTCGTTAATACCTATTGCAGAGGTGTGTGGACTGTGCGGGGAATCTGTGAAAACTCTGATGCATTGTTTGTGTGCGTGTGAGGCGGCTACAAAAGTGTGGGCAGTAAGTTATATTAGTTTGTTACTCAATTGGGCAGATTTAATAACTTTCTAGATTGGATGTATGTTGTTATGCTCCATAGGAAGGAGAAGATGCTTAGCTTCTTTGTTGCCCTGTGTTAGGGGATCTGGATTTCGCAAAATGAAGCTCTTTTTAATTTCTAAATAACAAAATGACTGAATATCACTTTACTCTGTTAACAGATGACAAAACTTGTGTATCTTAATTAATCAAAAGAAGTACAAATATATAAGCAATAGAATGAAACCCTAATAACCTAAAGTACTGAACTATCCTTAATGAATAATATAAACACATAATTCACACCCCCCCTCAAACTGAGGATGCGAGCGCAGAAAGCATCGAAAGTTTGCCAAGAAGAAAATGAAAATGAGCAACAGTATGAGTCTTCGTAAAAAAATCGGCCAACTAAAGAGATAAGGGAACAAAAGGGAGAGTAATAGTGCTAGCCTGAAGATGCTATCTGACAAAGTGATAATCTATGTCAACATGCTTGGTCCGCTCATGAAAGACGAAATTATGGGCAATCTGGACAGCACTCTGATTATCACAATACAACGAAGTCGGATCAAAAAGAGAAACACCCATATCAGAAAGGAGCCAGCAAAGCCAAACAATCTCGGAAGTAGCATGAGCCATGGCACGATGCTCAACCTCAGCAGTGGAACGAGCAACGATAGACTATTTCTTACTCTTCCAAGATATGAGGGAATCGCCAAGAAAAACACAAAGACCAGAAGTGGATTTGCGATCAGAGATGTCACTTGCCCAATCAGCGTCAGCATAGGCACGGAGAGTCAAGTCCGAAGAGGCAAATAACAGTAAACATTGCAACAAAGTGCCATAAAGGTAGCGCAAAGTAAGGAGCGTAAACAAACAACCGGCGAGAATGTGCACAGCATAGGAGATATCCGAACGAGTAACGGTGAGATAAACAAGGCACCCAACCAACTCGCGATACAAAGTGGGTTCCTCAAGAGGAACGCCATCAGAAGCAAAAAACTTAGCATGCCACTCAAGAGGAGTGTCAACAATTTTCTCATCAGTGAGATTGGCACGAGAAAGAATATCACGGGCATATTTAGTCTGAGAAAGAAGATACCCAGTAGGAGAAGTAGCAACATCAATACCAAGAAAATACTGAAGAAACCCCAAATCCTTCATCTCGAACTCCTGAGACAACTGATGCTTAACCTCTTCAATAGTCCTATAATCAGAGCCAGTGATGATCATATCATCCACATATAAGAGAAGGAGAACAAGCCCAACAGAAGTGCGCCGAACAAAAAGAGCACAATCATGATGACTAGGGCGAAAGCCAAGCTGAAGGGTAGCAGAGTGAAATCGCTCATACCAAGCACGAGGAGACTGCTTGAGACCATATAGAGCACGGCGAAGATGACAAACAACACCAGGAGGGTGAGAGAGACCCGGTGGAGGGCGCATATACACTTCTTCAGCAAGATGCCTATTCAGAAAAGCATTTTTGACATCTAGTTGAAACAAGGGCCAATGATGGGTAGCAGCAGCAAAGATAAGAGTACGAACAGTAGTCATCTTGGTAACGGGGGCAAAAGTCTCATCGTAATCAATCCTATACTCTTGAGAAAAGCCTTGGGCAACTAGACGAGCTTTGTACTATTCCAAAGACCCATCAGAAAGGGTTTTGACCTTATAGACCCATTTACAGCCTACAACATTCTTATCAGCAGGTAATGGAACCAAATCCCAAGTCTGAGTGTTAGCCAAAGCAGTTAACTCATCATTCATGGCGGCAATCCAATTGGGATCATAACAAGCTTCCTTGTAAGACCTGGGCTCAAAATATGTATGAAGACAAGAAAGAAAAAACTGATAGGAAAAGGAAAAACATGTATTACCAAAACCATACCAGTTTGGAGGATGACAATCTCACTTTGGGAAGCGATGTGCAGAAGGAGCAGGATCTAAAGAAACAGCTGGAGGGACAGTAGAGCTAGAGACAGGTGAGCTCGAAAGTGCTTTGCGGCGTTGATAAACAATAAGAAGAGTAGGAGAAGCGGGAGGTGGAGATAAGGTAGCTGGAGAGGTATTAGAAGTGCTAGTAAGAGGCAAAGTAGAGACCTCAAGGTCAGAAACAAACTCATCAGGAGAAACATTAGGAGGAAATGGGTCAACATGAACCAATTCATCCTTAGTAATAGGAACAAAGGTGGAAGGTATAGTGTAGTAAGGTAGTTTTTCTAAAAAAGTAACATGCCTAGACACATATAGCTTTTTGGTGACAGGATCATAACACCGATAACCTTTCTGATTAATGTCATACCCTAAAAAGACACATAGGACACAACGAGAACTAAGCTTAGAGCGCGCCCGTTTAGGCAGGAGCACAAAGCATGCAGAACCAAAAATACGAAGAAGAGAATAATTGGGAGTAACACCAAAAAGACGCTCATACGGAGATGAGCCTAAGAAAAGAGGAGTAGGCATCCAATTGAGAAGATATGCAGTAGTGAGCATAACTTCTCCCTAGAAAATAGAAGGGACAAAAGATGAGAGCAACAAAGAGCGAGCTGTATCAAGGAGATGGCGATGTTTGCGCTCAGCTCGACCATTTTGTGCAGGAGTGTCAGAACACGAAGACTGATGAATAGTTCCATGAATAGCTAAATACTCCTCAAATTCAGACAAGTAATACTCACCCCCCAAATCAGAACGGAGAATTTTAATGGTGGTAGAAAACTAAGTGCGAATCATGGAGTGAAAATTAGAATATATTTTGTAAAAATCAGATTTCGAGTCATTAAATAAACCCAAGTAAACTGACTGTAATCATCCACAAAAGTTACATAATATTGTGAACCACCCTTGGTAACTATAGGGGAAGGACCCCAAACATCAGTACGGACCAATTGAAAATGAGAAGATGAAATAAAACTACTTTTATTAAAAGGAAGAGCAGACATTTTAGCCAGTTTACAACCACGGCACTCAGAAATATCACTAATGGGAAAATTGCCTAAATGTCCAGACCTAACTAACATCCTCAACAGATCACTCGACAAATGACCTAACCTAGAATGCCAAATATAAAACAAAGAGGACTTATTGTTTAAACAAAAAGAAGACAATGCAGTAGAAGACACTTCTAGAGGAACATGTAAGCTGTCCAAGATATATAGTTCTCCAACTCTACGCCCGATCCCAATCTGCCTCTTGGATACCCAGTCCTGTACAACACAATGAGAAGAAGAGAAAACAACATCAAAACCGGAATCAGATAATTGACTAATAGAAATAAGACTGAGTGAGAGGTTAGGCACATAAAATATAGGAGAAAGAGACAAATGGGAACAAGAAATAGAACCAACAGAGTGTACAGGCATAGAAGAACCATTAGCAGTAGCAATAGTGATAGAAGAAGAAGGAGAGACACAATTACTGAGGAGAGATGCAACTAGGGTCATATGATGTGAACAACCAGAATCAAAGATCCACGAAGTATGGACATTACCTGAAGAGGATAAACCAGACAAACCAAACTGAGTGGTAGTCATAGCGGAGGCTTGGGACGAAAGATTTGGATTGGCCACCATGAAAGACTTGAACTGCTCAAACATAGACTGCATATTGGAAGATGGATCATTCTCAAAAACTGGTGCAGAAAAGGCTGCAGATGAGCGAGATCCTGAAAATGTCGGCTTAGCGAATGGTGAACTAGATGAACAACCCTTGGGCTGCAAAAGTTTAGGACATGCATGTATCCAATGGCCTTTCTGATGACAGAAGCTGCACTCATCCATGGAAACCCGAGGCTTGGGCTTACCAGTAACTTGAAATAAATGAGAAGATTGGATGGGCAAAAGCAGAGGAGTGGCAAAAACTGACTGGGAAGCAGGAGTACCATGAGCCACCTTAAACCGAGTTTCTTCCGCAATAAGCTCACAGACAGCACCATCCACAGAAGGCAAGGGAGACCGATGAAGAATAGCTCCCCGAAGTGGCTCAAATTGTTCACGAAGGGCCATGAGAAATTGAACAAGATGTTGTTTCTCTCGATACTTGATATAACTGTCAAGTAACTGCAAATCGGACGGTTCCATCAAAGCAAGCTAATCCCAATAAGTAGTCATCTCATTGTAGAACTCCTGAATGGACTAATCTTTCTGACTAGCACTACGAATAGACATCTCAAGTTCATACTGTTTTGCAAAATTAGACTCAAGGTACATAGTCTTCAAATAGTCCCAAACTTGTTTAGAAGTAGAATACTTGGAAAAATTCATACCAATGGTAGTTTGAACTGAATTATGAAACCAAGTAAGAATTTGTACATTTTTCTTATCCCATTTAGCAACATCGGCCTCAGTTTCTTGAGATTCCACAGGTCTAATAGTTATACCAATAACATAATTCCACATGCCTTTACCCATTATAAAATTTTTCATCACATGAGACCAATAAGAATAATTGGTACCATCTAATTTAGTAATAATAGCTTGCAATTTATCATCAGCCATATTGTATACCCAAACTACAATGCATTCAAAACAAAGTAAAAGGTAGCAGAGAAGAGAGAGAGAGATGATCGACCTGTGAAGAGTAGTGATGTTTGGTCCTTGGACCTTGTTCTCAACTGAACCAGACAAAGATCGAGACCAGCGATAAAGGCAAATGGACCAGTGATGAAGACAAAGATAAAGACCAGTGACCAGAGACCAGAGACCACAGACCACAGACCAGTGACGAAGGACCACAGACCAACGATGACGGCTTCCTAGGGTTTCGATTGAACCAGAACCAACTGCTTCAGTGATGACCTACGAATGCGACAGATCATCGAAGCCTTGCAACGAAGCCTTGTGAAGAGGAAGAAAGAGCTGCGATAACAACCTTGCAAAGAACGACTGCGACAAGTATGCTAATGTTTGAAACTTAGCTCTGATACCATGTTAACATATGACAAATCTTGTGTATCTTAATTAATCAAAAGAAGTACAAATATATAAGCAATAGAATGAAACCCTAATAACCTAAAGTACTAAACTATCCTTCATGAATAATATAAACACATAATTCACAATCTCAACTTTAATTTTATACATTTAGACTTATCAACTATCAAAATGACTTCATGTTTACCCTCTCCGAAATAGGGTCAAAATATGCAGTTTTAAAGTTGAACAAAGTAAATAAAGTAATATTCAATGATAATTGAGAAATAAATTATAATTAACCTATATATATATAGGAGTTATATAACTCCATTGTTTTCCAAGGTTCACATACATACTTCCCACATTTGTTGGAGTTCTTAGCAACTCAAGTTACCTACGCTTGTTTTGTATGTGCATATATGAGATAAATAATACTATATGTATCAATTAATGTATTAACTAGTATACTAACAATGATGTGACATAATCTTAGAGGTTTTAAGTATTTGTAATTTGTATAATAGGTGGGCTAGTAATAATGACATAACACTAGTTGATACACTAGTGTGTACATTAATTGATATATGTTACACTACCGATATGGGATATATCAAAGGTGTTTTTGAGATGCTCAAAAGTTTTAAAATGACTTAATTAGTTAATTGTCAAGGAGATGTTTCTTGAATGTAATTCAAAGGTCAACTTCGCTATAATCAAGCTTTCCATTTTGAAGGGCAAGATTTAATGCATATTAATTTTGAACTTTTGACTTTTATCATTATATGTTCTCGAATGAAACTGATGTTGGACTAGTCTTCAAGTTTATTTTGAGAAATTATGTGTAAATTCCTGTTACCAGACTTATCTATCCCTCTCGTATCCAGCTCCTCAGTAGATATCCTATTATTACATCACTCTTAACCTTTTTTTATAAAATAAAAAATAAAAAAATTTCATATTTAAAAAATTGATGTTAGACTATTGTTCAAGTTCATTTTGAGAAAGTATGTGTGAATCCCTGTTACTAGACTTATCTAGCCCTCTCGTATCCAACTCCAGCAGATATCCTATTACTACATCCTTCTTAACTTTTCTTTTCTTTTTTTTAATGAAAATTAAAAAAATTCACCTTTAAAGAAGGAAAATAATACTAGTAAGAGTACACCATTTGGAGAACAAGGGACAGTTGCCCAAAGATACAAAATAGTGAAACAACTTAAAGAAGTTGACTATTAACAAGATGGTAAAGTAAATAACTCTTGCAATTGGTGATGCCAAACATACTGATATTGAATTCGTTTGAGATGTGAGTTAGTTTGTTGATTTTTTGACTTTTTGATTATTTTAACCTGAGATTAAAAAGCCTCATATATGATAGATTTTTTTATTTTTTTGACTTTTGTGAGAGAAAAAATGAAATGATTATGGATTAGATGTGACATTTTGTCATATTTGGCTAAAATCGCCCATGTTGTTCTATATGACTATTTTAGCCCAAATATGTGTCACAAAGAGAGCCATTGTGTTGAATGTATGCATGCTAAGGCATGTTGATTCCAGTCTTCTTGATTAAATTGACCTTTAGTGCCTCATTCAGCACCACTTTTGCTTCAGAAAACAGGAAAAATAAATAATAAAAAAATAAAATAAGAGGTATAAAAGTGAGACATTTCTCTTGGTATACATGGCATAAAATGTTTGTTGACCTTGCCTAGCCAGTTCAAAATTTTGGTCCAACTGCCAATAAATTTATCAATTTGATTTTTATATTTTTTTTTGTAAAAACTTAACTCCCTCCATTTTCTCAAAAATCAATCAATCCCAACACTCCAAACTCTCCCTGAACTGCCTCTCATATTTTCTTCTATAATTTATGAAAATCAAATCAACAATCTCTTACTTCAAAAATGTCTAGTCAAATACTGAAAATTGCTCAAAACAAATAATTTTTTTTTCTAATTTTCAAACATGAGATTAAAAATTATAAAAATTATGGGGCCAAAAACACAACCACCACCAACCACAACCACTAGAACACAAGGTCCTACCACAAACAACCAAAAACCACCACCACTTAGCAACCAATAATTACCACCACCACCACCACCATCACAAATTAATAAATTTAACCATTTTCGTACAAAGAAATTTCTCTAGCATTAATGTATAACATCACTGATAATTTGCATCGGTAAATAAAAATTATATGCATCACAATTAAATTTCAACAAAAAAAATTATGCCCAAAGAGTTGAGGGCAGTACCAATTGAATAAAGTATGTGTCAATTCCTCGTGATTTATGTTTTTCTTCCAAAAGCAAACATTGGTTCCTAGGCACACCATTTGTGATCATTTAAGAACATGCAATCCTTCAATCAATGCCACTATTCATACAGAATTCTGATTCAAAAAATGCAATGAAAATGAGTAAATTACAAATTTTACTATTAAAAGGGTAAAAAGGCCTCCTTTTAGGTTTAGAGAAAATACAATCCCCACAATTTTAGTATATTTACATTGAACCTCCTCTCAGTATTAAAATGATCGAAATTAATACAAATAGTATGAAGATATAAAAATAAATAAGGTAAAATATACATTTTTTTTTTTTTTTTGTCAACAAACTAAAAATTATAAAACATGTATTTAGTGTAAAAGAGATGACAATATTATTTTTTTTTTTTATCCATTTGTTATTATATCAAACTTGTGAAATTTATTATATTTTATCCAAATTTCAAAGGAAATCAATATAATTTACCCTAATAAATAAATAAAAAAAGAAAACTCTATGTAAGAATCAATTCAAAATAAAACTATTGTGTACTTTACTACTTAGAATTTCAACTATTATATAAAATTCTCTCAACATAAATAGAATTCATAAATTACATAAAAATCTCTTCACAAAAAATTTCACAAACATCACATAACTTACAAACTACCACTAGGCCATAACTTTAATTCAATTAAAATTCTACCTATCACAAGTCTTATTTAACTTAAAACCTTTGACATTAATATGGATTTTCAATTTTTTTATTTTTTTATTTTTATTTTTTTTTTTCAAATTTTACAACCAAACCAAAAAAAGTTATAAAAATAGCCAAGTCAAAGAGTCGGGGTAATATTAAGTTCATATCCATTTTTGCAAGTTACCCAATTGACCTGATTTCCTAATAATAAAATATCATTCAGAAAATGCTCTGCACAAGTCATGTAAATGAACTTTTCTTCAAGGAAACTGTTGTTTGCACATGTACACAAAAGTACAAAAGAATTTCCCCAAGAAAACTTATGTTCCCTCATTTTACATAAAAGAAAACCTCTTCGCTGGGCTAATTCTGCCCAGAAAGAACAAAATGAACCAATTGCTCCGAGGGTTTTCCCCCTTCATTTCTCAGCAATGAAAATATTCCTCCTCTTTATTCGCCACCAGACGCTTGAAAATCAGAAAGAATGTAGTAGTTTATGCACTTCACGATGACCATTGATCAGACACAGTAAGAAAATAGGTTGTCATTGCTTTTCGGAATCTTTTCTTGTATTGTTTGGGAGAGATAATGGTCGGGGAAGCGTTCTTTGGACCTCCAAGTATGCCAGATGCCTTTACCCATGTTTCCAAATGTTTGTCCCACGTATATTGTCTCATGAAATCGATGATCCCTAGAACCAGCTCTTTGCTCTCATCATCCACCCCCACCAGCAATGAATAATCCATCACGTCAACAGACTGGACAACAAACAAATCAATCAATGTTGATTATCAAAAAAATCCAAATCCAAATCCAAACAATGTTGTTTATCAGCTTTTGAAAATGGGTGACTTTCATGCAGAAGTTGAACCTACCCTCACCACCATCCTATAGTTTTAAGAATTCTTGAGTGTTCGAATTGATATAAATAAAGTGATCACTGTTTGTTCAGTCTAAAAATGAAAGATTCATTCCCATCAGAATTATGATAGCCCAATACATACAAATGTAGTTTATCAATGCAAAAATTATTAATATCAGACAGTAAAATGAACTTTAAAAAAAAAAAGGGTTTCATGAAGGAAAAAGGATTCTCCACCTAAATATTGGAGGATCAAATTGCATAGCAAAACTAGAAAGCCAAGGAGAGGCACTACTACAAAAACCTATGAGAAGGGTAACAGTCATGTATGAGACTCGTATTACAGCCAACAAAAGTTTGGAAAGTTTTTTCAGATTTCAACCAGGCTTCAAATTTATGTCAAGCATCTTAAAACCTAAAATGATGATGTGCTGTCAAAACAACTTACCGCTAGAAAAGAAGTATCATTCCAAACAGCCCGTTCGAGGCTTCTCTTTGCCTTGCTCCCAAGGAATATGGGTTTTGCACGCAGTGTTTCTATAAGATTCATATCAAGCAATACTTTGTTTGTCCCTGTTGTATCTTCATTGTAACGAGCTCGTGAAGAGCCCTTAAGATCATAGACCCTTGAGATACTTCTTTTGAAAAAGAGGTTTTCCATCACTATCAGATCCATTTTTGTTTCTTTGCCACCTTTCAAGTGTTTGACAGTTACCTGCCATTCAGATTACAGTTTAGTATATCACAAGAACCGAACCAAAAATCACCAAAGCAAAAGAATTTGTCAATGAGGAACTAACCTGATAAATACCAAGAACTTTAGCAAGGCATGTTGGACTTCCTGAGCTGAGAGAATCTGTCAAATACTTGAAGTACTGGGGTGCAAATTCCTCGAAAGATTCCAACTCAGTCTTCTGGACTTGTTTTATAATGAATCTTTCATCCAAAGACTTCGCAAAGTACACGTTGCTCTTTCCCCCTTGTGCACTCCATCTCTTGCAGCGGCTCAAGGAACGTACAAAATCCACTTCACCGGGGCAGCATTTCTTTCTAAGAGCATTAAACTGCTTCGCAAAATAACAAGTGACAGAAAACTTAACTTTTCCCCCAGCAATTAAAGAATCATCTTCAAAAGAAATCCGAAGATGAGGAGAATTCTTCGAATCCGTAAAAAGGGAACCAATTGTCAATGAAGCATCTTCAGATCCATAACTTCCATAGTGGATGTAATCCAAATCCAGAGATCCAAAAGACTGCCACTTGGAAAATGTAGAAGCTGAAGAATTTCCTTCATGCCTATTCGGCTTATCAGCAATCCAGTCCTCATATTCCTTGGAACTGAGAACATAGGATATTACACTAGTGGGTTCATTGTCATAAACAGCGATGACTAAATTATTTTGGCCAGTTTGTGGAAGCAGCAAATGAGCCCCTTCAGGCACAAGGGATACGGAAGAGATAAATGAGGGTGTGGAATTCAGTAAGAGATTTAATTTCTGAGCCTCCCGTGGCGAAAATTGAGAGTGAGTCCTCTGTACATTAGAAACTGGATCTCTAACCATACTCCTGTACTCTCCAGAAGCATGGAAAGATCGAAGTGTTGACAAATGCAATGAAGAGGGAGGTAATCCTTTTCTAATCCTTTCTTGAAGTCTCAGTGCGGAATCAAAAGAATAAACTCTTACCGGTGACGCTGCTAGCCTTTGAAAAGTTGGATTATCAGTTTGATTTATGTTCTTGACAGAACCAACCTGAGGGCCATCTGTCTGTTGGGTAGTAAGAAACTGAGCTTTCAATGGAAGTTGAACCATGCCAGTCCATGCAGAATCTATTTTCTCCGACAGATTGGATGCAGGCAAGGGGCCACTATCTAAAGATGTCATACCAATCATAATTTGTCCATCAGATTGTGATTCCCCTTGTTTGTAATGCTGGCATGAGGATGACATGGTGTTTTCAGAAACACTAGGCTCATAAGGCAATACGTTAGGATCATCCTTCTGCCCTGACTCCGTACAATTCTTGGACAACTCTTGTAAGTTTGTAGACTCGGAAACATTTTCCTCATAACCACGGTCAAGACTGATATCCTTAGAACGTGAATCACTTCTCAACTCTTTCAGCTCAGTATGTGACATAGCATCCTGTGTAGCCTTGGGACTAAAACTCCATGTTTTAAGAAGGGAATCCAAGGAATAGAGCCGACGATCCCAAACATGTGAACCAATTACAAGGTTACGTCTCAGGCGATTAAGCTCAAGAAT
This sequence comes from Camellia lanceoleosa, assembly GCA_025200525.1. Classification (NCBI taxonomy): domain Eukaryota; kingdom Viridiplantae; phylum Streptophyta; class Magnoliopsida; order Ericales; family Theaceae; genus Camellia; species Camellia lanceoleosa. Next base: position 48,540,504 of record CM045767.1, read on the forward strand.
ATCTACTGACGCCTGATCCAACAGTGAAGTCTCTTCACCAGCTGGTTGAAGCAAATCCTGTTCATGAGAACCGAGAAGAGATAAGTAAAGATAGGTGGAAGCCCTGCTTCCAAGAAAGGTTAAAATTCAAATAACTATATATATACCAAAACCAAATTAAGCATTCATATGAACCAAGAACTCTGTTCATACAATTACCAGTGATACTCACCTTGTAATCACTACTCTCTTGTTTAAGCAGATCCTTTAACTCCATGATGTGGTCAAGTATGTGTAATTCACTCACATTTTCAGACTTTTCATGTCCCAAGGGAATACTTTTGTGTTCAATGCTGTGAAGTACAGTACCTAACTCTGCATACAAGGCTTCTGTTTTACACAGAAGCTGAGAAGAAAGAAAAGACAAAGGGTCATCACATAATTATTCATTTGAAACATGCAAATATTATAAAAACAAATCAATATTTAGCATCCGTTCAGATAAATTGGGAAAATTGCAAACTTAGATTCATATAGCACCTCAGCCGCCTCTTTTCTTATCCACTCCTGTTGATCATGGCGATTGAACTCAAGTACAGATGGGGGCAAACGGACAGAAAGAATATCAATAGGGGAATAACGGAAAAATGCAACCATACCCCCAAACCTGTTGAAGCAGAAAGAAAAATTTCAAACACCATCGACATCACACTCCACGATCAGAGAAAATCTCAATGATCACCATTAGAACACAAAACAATGGTAAAAGGAAGCTGATTCTGATTTAAAATTTAAAAAATAAAAATAAAAATAGAAACTATATATAATGTACCCATAGTAACGAAGGCAGTCCTTTTGCAGAGAATGACCACAGCTTGCAACACGATTAGCAGTAGCATGGTTTGAAAAACTAAGTTCCAAGAACTTCCCAAAGGAAAGTCCCCAAGCAGCATCTGACATGACCACTCTACGAGTTGCTGGAGGAACTCCATCAATCTGTGCACACTTGAGGCATCGGTGCCACATCCATATCTTTCCATCACGCTCCCCAGGTAGCTTCACTGAGGGAAGGCGTTTAACGTTTATGGTAAGGTTTCCCTGCTGGTGAGTATAGCATAAGACATGGGCTTCAGTTGGCTCTTTACAAGATCGGCAGCTAGATGTCTGGCAACATATAGAGCAAATAATTCATTCGTGTAACTCCAGTTTATAAACAGACATCACAAAAAATAGAACAATGAAACCTGAATCTGTTACCTGATCAAACAGGTCATCTCGAAGATACCTCCCAAGTGGCTTATCAAAACAACCATAGAACTTGATGCGAATTAGTCGAGAACGTTCACATACAGTTTCATTTAGCACACAACGGCTTGAAAAGGATACCAATATGCTCTGGTGACCATCTGTTGCTGAATAATATTCACTTGAGGCTTCATTTCCATCACCCCTATCAGGCCCTTTCAGTTTAAAAAATTCCTTCGGTTGTCTCTCCTCCTCTTGACTTGTGGTTTCCAACAATTCCTGCTGGGTATGGTTTCCAATCTCAGAAGGAAACACAGTGGGGACCTTCATATCATCCAAAGGCTCATTAGATGCTAAATTATCGTCACGTACAACAAAAGATGCATATCCAACTCTACACTCCATTGAGGTAGAAACAAAATCATGATTAGGATTTAGATGCTTAGATGAAAATTCCCTCGCTCCAAAATAAAAATTGGGACCAGCAGATCTATCAATAATATCTTGATCATCAGTAAAAGCTTGGTAATTAACAGAAGAAACAGAATTAGGGATAACTGGAATGGCATTATCAGCAGTTGTCCTCTCAGGTACGGAAATTGAAGGCTTGATCGTAATTTTAGGAAGACTAGCACCCTCATCAGCAAGGAAGGAAGTCTCCAGGGATAAATGATAGGCTGCAAAAACTGCATAATGAACAACATCCTTGACCTTCTTCAGTTCTTCACGACATGAGCCCTTCAGCAGTACCTACAAAAAGTCACAAGTAAGGGATAAGTGAGAGAAGTGTTCCTTAGACACAGACAATAAGAACATCATAGATTATGTTTCACAAATAGACAGGCTTATTTTACCAATTATGCGAAAATCAAAACAATGCTAACTAGAAGCTTACACACCTACAAGATATCAACAAAATATGTTGTAGAAAAGATCAATAGAACTTTAAACAAATTTCAGGTCAAAAACTGCTATTTTTTAGGTCCAAGGGTATAATTTGTACTACTGATGAAGAAGCTTTTAACTCCAAATTCACAATCAACTAGCTTTATTAATAGCCTCTTTTCATAATCCAATGGTAACAACTTTTTTATCGGAAACTACTTATTAATAGAAAGAACTGATATAAAGGAATCCGAACAAGAATTATTTTCACAGATAATCATAACCAAATACAAATGCAAATAAAGCAAAGAGAATAGAAGAACTATATGTGCGAGACCTCAACACCATGTTCATATGATCAAGCATTGATGATAATAAATAAAAAAAACTAGGGGTATTTTTGCAGTAGTACATATAATCAGGTCGGGGTTACTGTTCCCACCACTGCCCCAACCCCAATCAGGTTCTCCATTTCCACACCCAAACCTCACACCTACCTTATTAAAAAAAAAAAAAAACGATACCCATCCCACTGGGGTCAGGGTTTTTTGCCATCCCTAGACAAGATCGGTTCATCCCCATTTATTTATCTCTTCTTTAGAAGACAGACTGGGGTTGTTATGGGCTAGATGTTTGAGTGCTCAAAAATAATTGTTGAAAATACCACTAATTTCCAATACAAGTTAAAAAACTAAAAATCCATTACGCAACTTTGGTCCCAAATGTGATTGGAAGGAGCGGTTTGGGTGTGAACCTAACCTGATGTATTGCTAATGCTCATATGTTGTGTTTTGCACATTTAGAAAAGGACAAAAAGGTAGACAACATCAATGCTTTTAAGGTGAAATATTTAGGCTATAATCTATACCACATAAGCACAATATGGTGACAGGGTTGTCACATAGTAGCCTACAAGGGGACCCGGGGGGTGTGGTGGGGGGGGGTTGGTGGAGATGTGTTTGGAAGAAACAGAAAAGAAAAGAAAAAAAAGGTAGTGATACTATAAGTACAACAAGCACATTAAATGAGAAATAAGAACATTAGTTAGAATTTTTTGGCACCTTCATCAGCTCAACAATCACCAACTATGATAAAACAAATATAACATAGTTTCTATAGGCAGGTTAATCCATGCAAACATTTCACAAAACCACACTTGCTCAAAATTAAAAATATTCCCCAAACATATGTTGCTACATGACAAAAAAATAATCCTAAAGTGAGTGAAGTTTTGACATGACAAAACGTTGAAAATAATGCTCATATAAATATGTTGCTACATAATTAATTTGGAGGGAGAAAAAAAAAACAACCTATATTTTTATGGGATGCCTAATTGTTATTTTAAAAAAAAAATACTCTAGATTACGAGTACCTTCAACTCTATATGTAAAATATACAAGTCTACCCCTATTCGTACCACAATTTAGAGAATATGGCGTGTTGCGTTCATGTTCCCATCCCGTTCCACATACCGAAACAATCCAGACTTCAGGTAATATAGCATGAGCCAAATTCATGACACTTAAAGCCTCAAGATCTCTCCTTAAGAATCCTTTAGATAAAATCTTTTAATTAGCTTGGCAGCAAAGTCCTTAATGACATAATATACACATGTCCAATACAATAGTGAATGGCATCGGGATGAGTATTAACTGAATCTCCAGAAAAAAGATTCAAAGGCATCAACTCCAAAAACAAAAGTGGAATAACTTTTATCCAAAAAGATCCAGAGAAAATTCTACATAATTTTTCTATAATTTTAGCCCTATTATCAAGTTACAGCGAAAATGACAGCTTTATCGATAAAAAAAGTAAACAACATCCTCATCTATGTCTACAACGGCTCCAAATAAATAAAATGTGCAGATCCACCCCATATTAAAGGAAAGTGCTAGAAAAAATCAAAGAATTCACCATACACAATAGCCATGTTTTAATTACATCATATGCAAGAAAACAATCTTATATAGAACCTTTTTTTAAAATATATAAGTTCAAAAAATAAAAAATCAAGTTTCAAATGCAATCGAAATTAATAACAAATTGATGTAAGAAATATTACCGTGCAACCTAAACGCCGGGGACAACCTTCAAAAAACATCAAGGTTTTTGAGGGCTTCTTATTGAATTGGTTGGCTTTCTCAAGTTCTTCGGACACTCTTTCCAACCGGAAGAGTTCACAGTGTCCCAACCGTGTTGTAGAAATATTGTCAATTGATGGAGTTATAAGAGCACCAGTGCACCTGGCTATGCGTTCCAATAATGGCCTTTTCACATTCAACACTAAAGAGATTTCCTTTTCTAACAGATACTCTTGGGCATATGAAGATACACTTTTTTCTACAAGCAGCACATTTGGACGGTGTGTCTCTATGTTTGACACAATCACCTTCAGATGATCAATTTCCTGTTTAAAAAACATAGTTCAAATTCCTTTTCAAATTGCTATAAATCACTACAATGATGAATAAACAAACAATTCAGACAAAAACCTGTTGCAGTAATGTATTAAAAGAAGATAGCTGATTAGGAACTCTTTGGTACTCGAGCGCTCCTCCTAAAATAAGTAATCTAGGTTTTTTGTATTGGGAAGTCATGCGCTTGTGCTTAATATTCTTTGTACAAACTACTCCTTTAACAAGTGTGCTGCATGCCCAACAAATAACAAATTTAAAGATTCATGATATACACTTGACAAATACAACTAAAGAAAATAGGTAGAGCGTAGAAACTCTAAAAACAATTACAATTAAAACAAAAGAAAAAAGAAAACAAACATACCTCTCACTAGGACTGCCTGATGCTATACACTTAACCTTTACATAATCACCAGGATCCATGCTGCCTCCTCTGCTAGTATCTGGTCTGACAAAATTTGCAGCTTGCCATGCTATAGTGGTAACAATGTCAAGCCAGTCCTCTGTACTGTTTTCTTTGGCCACTTTGATACCCTCCACTTGTAACAGCTGCGACACAAGAGCCCTAAAATGCCCCTGTACCACAGCTCTCAGAGGTTCCTTGTGTCCTTCATTCTGTTTCTCCTTTGCCGGGAACATGCTAGGAAGGCTACTGCTGGATGAAAACACCACACCTGAATCTCCAATCTCATCGTCATCGTCATCATATGCAAAGAAATTGGAATCTGACTCGTTATCTTCATCTTCAGGTGGCGGAGGAAACCATATTAGACTATTATTTTCAAAATCCAATGGCTTTTGCAACTTCTGGCATTGATCCCGAAATATAGACAAATCATCAGCACAATCATCAGTATTTTCTGGATCCTCAGTCCCTCTCTCTGGCCTTCTTAAAACAGCCATGGAGCCTTGATCAAACGGACCAATATTCTGAGATCTCAGGGTTCCTCCTCGCTCCAGTACAGAATGCCTAACTCTATTGGAAGTAACATGAATTGCAGATGGACTATCAGAAGGACTTGATCCAACTGACTTAAAACTGTAAAACTCATGTCTAGCACTAACGCTACTTGAGTCTAAATCCGAAGTGTCATTACAGTATTCATTTGATGGGCTGAAAAAGGTCCTTGTAGAATCCTCTGCCTCTTCATCATCACTCCTACATTCATGATCACATTATTGACATGCACGCAATGAGAAACAAGTTTTGTCCAAGACTCGGAAAAATAAAAAGCTCCTATTATAGTTGGAAGGCATCACTTGGTCAACGTGATATAATTTTCTCACAATCATTGTAAACAGCAAGAAATGAGGTTACTCCTTTAATCTTGAATTGCATTTACATATACTCCCACCAAAATATCAAAAAATTAACAAGAAACAGAATCCAATTCACATGTATGCAGAGTGAATTATTAAATTTCATGCTTACAGGTTCTTGAACACTCCTATGTAGGTATGTTGGCATAAAAATGTAAAAATCAGAAACTTCTACTAAATGCAATCTACTTCCATACCTGCTTGGAGTGCAACGAACAGCAACTGGAGATGTTTGACCAGTAAATGAAGTAACACTGCTTCTGGTCAAAGAATGGGGGGAATAACCATCCAACTTTTCACTACTGAAACAAGGTGATGCAGGTTCAGGACTTTGTCGGGGAGACTCTGAAGGATAGATCTTACCACTATACTTTTTGCCCCCTTCATTCCTAAAACTAATCTCAGAACAAAATTTGCAAGACTTAATATCAACCCCAGCATCCACAGTGCTTTTTGTATCACCCGAAACAACACCCAAAGAACCATAGCCCCATGCACAATTCGCACATAACATTCTATCACAGCTTTGGCAATGGTACTTCAGGCAATTGTCTGTGAAGCCCAATTCAGACTCACAGGAGTCGCAACAAATTTTGGTATTGTTCATCTCAAATTCACTGGACAAAGAAATTAAATCGCTTGTTCCCCAATAAATCCAAGATCCAACCTTCTCTATCAAATCTAGTAGTAGACTATCAGGTATTCCCATAGAAAGCAATGACCCAACAAGTACCCCCCACCTACTCCTCCTTCAAGACAAACACTGTATCACTCTTCTCCTCCTAATCTGAAGTTAAAAATAGCTAAATCTACAACTAGACTGAATTTATCTGATTCGTTGGTATCAAAAACAACCCCGATTAACAGAAGCGAAAATTATGAAACCCAACAAGACAAAAAAAAAAAGTGGGTTTTTCGATTACTAGTAAATTGAAGCCCTGAATTTTATTTTTTTTTGCTATTTTTGGGAAAGGACAATAAAAGGAATTAAATTCCTCCTGGAATCACAAATATTTCAAAGGAGGGAACGCATGGTTACCATTTAATTCATAGAAAATGGATTGTATTTACACCAAAACCTAATTGTATTAATATGATGACACAAACACAATGAATCAAAATAACAACAATGACCGAATATTTTTTTTCCCCTTTTTTTAAAAAAAACTTTTCTTGGATCGACCTATCACAGCAATTGAAACAGCGTGAGATTTCTGAAACCCTAAACCCAACTAACCAATCCCGGAATCAACAAGATTAGATCCCAAGATCGATGCAAGCATTAGACAAACAAGATCCAGAACTTAGCAACAAGAAGAGAACCACGAATCAGATAAAATTTCAGATATGATTCTCTAAATCAAACAGTTCTATTTATAAAAATAAAAAAAAAAACAAGAACAACAAGAACAACAAAGAACTGTTCGATTCAGTCAAATTGAAATCCAAAAGGGTCACAGCAAAACACTTTTAGATCAACAAGTAAAAAAGGAAAAAAAAAAACAAACGATCATATATATATATGATTATAGAAAGTGAAATCTAACAGAGAGAGAGAGAGAGAGAGAATCAGATGACGAAGAGGATGAGGATGAAAAGGAGGAAAAGGAGAAGTAGAGAGAAGGTTCCTTTTCTGTTGGAATCGAAGGCTCGCATCTCCATAAACAGCTCAAAGCTCTTGTTCTTGTTCATCATCTTCTTCTGAATCTTCATCAAACCCAACTCCACCATTTCACTCTTCTCCACCTCCTTTCCCACCCCGCCCGGCAATGCTTTCATTTTCATTCCCACAAAACTACTATTAAATTAATTTTAATAATATACATGCACTTTCTCTCTCTAACTTTATCTTTCTTCTCCTTGCTGCTTCTCTCTCTCTCTCTCTCTCTCTCTCTAGCGTTTTATATCTATTCTTTATGATTTTCTGATTCTCTATAGTAGACCCTGTCTCTCTCTGTGTTTAATTATTTATTCTTTTTTAATCCATTCGGTTTCGGAGTGTTTAACATTGGCCAACTTGATGGTAAGTTTTTACATTTTTGTCCTTGAGTTATTAGTATTTTCTACTTTGGCCTTCCAAGTTTAATTTTTTTTTCATTTTAACCCTGAGTATATAATTCTTTTCATTTTCAACCTATAACAACATTTGTACCAAAATTGAACGAAAAATATCACATTAGAGAAACATGGCAACCTACTTGGCCCAAACACAATTTTTTTTATATGTACATCTCATAAAAGTATCAATCGTTTCAAAATTATCAATTTTAATTTTTAACTTGAATAAAGGAACTAAATTAAAATTAAACTTGAAGTGTAAGAACTCATTTTTTTAATTTAAAACATTAATGACCAGAATAAATTTTTGATCAAATTATAGAGATTAAAAGTATAATTTATATTTTCTTTTATAATAAGCTTTTCTTGCTAGTAAATTTCACATTCGTTTCATACCCACCTTATATTACGTTTTCTTAATCTTTTCTTCTTGTGCTTTTAAAAAAGTGTGGTATATGATGAGTTGAGTGAGTTTAGATTCTCTCCTTACTCTCTCTCCTTATTTGCTTACTTGCAACGGTAGAAATGCATTATAAGATAATTCAATGGTCCAAATTTGATTATTTTAAAAAATAAAGATATTAAACAAGTTAGATATGGACCATTAGATCATCTTAGGATGCATCTCTACCATTGCAAGTAAAGAGATAAGGAGAGAAAGAGTAAGGAGAGGATCCTAATTCGAGTTGAGTGGTGCAATACATCATCTAACATTGTTACGAAACCTTTATAATACACACATTTATAAAAATAAATAAATAAAATGCATCATATGTTTAATTAGGATTTTAGACCCAAAATAAATGTCATATTAGCAAAATATGGCACTAATTGGCAACATGTGTTAACCTACTTGGCCCAAACACAAATAATATATTTTCTAAATTTGCCCTTAAATATTTTACTTTTATTACTTTACTCCTTAAATGTAGAAGTTTTCCTTACACTCGTAATTGAAGGGAAATTTTGCTGCCAATTAACAGTCTATATAGTTATAAAAGGGTCTCACCAGATGTAAAAGTACAAGGAAGAGAAAATTAAAACAATAAGGGGAAGGAGACAGAAAATGAGGAAAATTCTACTATACACACTTCTTAAAAGTAGTGTATCGTATGCACCTCTTAATTATGTAATTTTTTTTTATTTAATTATGATCAATTTTTTTCTTTAGTTATAACAATATTTTGGTTATGACTTATGTGGTGTTTCGTTATGATTTTTTTATTTTTTTTAATTATGAGTTAAAAAATATAAAATTATGTTATTTTCTTATTTAGTTGTAAGATTTATATAGTATAAAATGAATTCAAACTTCTGTTATTGTAGCAATATATAGCTTCAAAGAAGATATCTTGGACAAATTTTAACTCAATAAGAAGACTTATAATTAACCAATGAGAAATATCATATAATATGTTATTTTCTAAAACAAATGGTGGTTGTGACTTTTTTTTTTTTATGTGAGTCGATACTCTAATTTGTTTGCATTCAAAAGAAAAAATTATACCAAGACTTCATCAAAAATATAAGGAAATGACAATGAAATTGGAAAAATGCAATACAAAAAGAAGGTATGGAGTTGTTTGGTATTTTGTTTTAGGTTAAATTATACTTTCTTTAAAATTTAGAGAAAATATAATAAATTTTATAATTTTGATATAATTACACTATTTTTTTTAGTAATGTTGAATGGATTGGATCTAATGCAGATGACGTGAAAATACAAAGATAAACAAATAAAAATATATGTTTTTAGTATAAAAGAAACGATAATATTTTTTTTTTTATTCATATAACTAAAGAGTTACTGACAAAACTGAAATTAACTGTTATGTGAATTAAAAACTTTAAAGGAGCTCAAAAATCAAGTTAACTGTTATATGAATTAAAACCTTAAAAGAGATCAATATAAATATATAAAAACTGTAATGCTTATTGTATTTTTTTCAAATATTAAGAGAGATCAATATAATTCCCCTTTTGTTTTATCATAATCTTGGTACTCTAGAGTGGGGGTGTAATTTTGGCACGTAGCCCGCGGGCGGCCCAAAGCCCGTCCGCGGCCCGTTTAGGCCCGAGCCCAAGCCCATTCTGAGGTCTTTGGGTTGGGCCTGAGCCATCGTTTTGAAGCTCGGCCCATTGGCCCGCCCAAAAAGCCCGGAGCACCCAAAGCCCAGTGTTATTTTTAATGGAAAATAATAAAATTTTGATAAAAAAAATATAAAAAAATTTTAAAAATTGTTTAGGTCCGCCCAAAGCCCGAGCCTAAGCCCGAACCTAGGCCCAAGCCCAGGAACCCCACCTGAGGCCCGGTCCACTATCCCGCCCAAAGCCCGAATACTCCTGGGCTTGGGCCTAGGCTTAGTTTTTTGACTCGTGTGCACTCATTTCCCGACTGGTTTTTGGCAAGAACCACAGGCACATACGGGTGGGTGAATTACACCCATACTCTAGGAATATGATCTAGAGTTTATGAAAAGGTTAAAACTATAAATTAAAATTTTAAAGTATTTCTCGTCCATATATTGTCATATCAAATAAAGCATTTTATAGCTAATTGATTTTTTTTTATATAAAAATTATAAAGTAGTTATATTAAAATAAAAGTAAACAACATATAATTCAAGAAAACAAAACTCTAGCGGGATTGTTAATTGGGGTTAGAATTTTCTTTCAATTTCTGGAAAAAAAACAAAAAAAAGAGATAATTTTTTATATCTTGAGGGTTAAATGCTAAATTTAAAATCTTTAGGGGGTCAATCTAAAAAGTACGTAATATTTGCTAATTAGGCTGCCTCGTCACGCGGACATGGTATTTTTCATCTGCTTTTGGACAGCACAGACGTTGATTAATTAGTTAATAAAAATAAATAGAGGGGGTTTGGGGTGCATTATAAAAATGTATTTATTTATCTTTTGCATTTTTATTTTTTTAATCTCTCTATTATTTTACATATTTTTTATAAAAAAAATTTAAAAAAATATTTATTTAGATCATTTCAAACAATCTTAAAATATCACATTAAAATTATAATTAAATCAATTATAAAAAAATTAAAGTTTATGTTGAATATAATTTTTTTAGTCAAGTTAAAATAAATATAAAAAAAATAAAAAAGTCAGCTAAATTAATTTATACCAAATGGGAACTTAGTTGTCAAAATTAAATATTTTGAAGTTAAAATAAGAAAAATCATGTTTTAATGGTGAAAGTGAAAAAATACTAATACTTTATCGGAAAAAATATATAATTTTTCTATTAAGTATAAGTTTAGTTACACAAAAATAATTCTAGTCGTTGTTTGGCAACCTACTATAATACTATTTCATTAACATTATTCTATAGGTATATTTTTGTTTGGTTAATTTTGCACTGGTTTGGGAAGTTGGACTGGGGTGGATTGGGGCTAAAATAGTTACAAAAAAATAAAATATTTTTTTTAGTCTCAAGCTAAAAAATGTCATATTTAAATCATAATTATTTTATTTTTTCTTTTACAAAAGTCAAAAAAGTTAAAAAAATCTATTTCAAATGAGGCGTTTTAGCCCCAAATTAAAAAACTCAAAAAGCTAAAAAGTCAATCCACATCCCAAATGAAGCCAAGATTTTTTGATAAATTACAAATACACCCCCTAAAGTTTGATTAAAATATGAATCGTCTTCTATGGTTCTGAAAATTACATTTCACCCCATGATATTTCTAATTATATAACAAATTGCCTTTTTTATTAATAAATTATCAACTCAATTAACAGATTTTAATGATGTTAGAAATATGTTTCAATTAATAATTTAGATAATTTTATTATTGTATAGAAGAACAATTATGAATTTTATTTTTTCAGTTAATTCTGATAAATAAAAAATTCTAACAAGGGGATATTCGTAATTTTTCAAATCATATGGGACAATATGTGCTTTAAAAAAATCTCAAGAAATGTATTTGTAATTTATCTTAAATTTTTTATTAATTGTGGTGGCAAATTTTTTTTTTAAACATTAAATAAATGAAAAAAATAATTATAAACTAATAAAGTACAAGTGAAATTTGTATCCAATACGAATGGAATGTGGCAATTATATTTTTAGAAATATAAGCCACTTTTACTACCTTTTGGCTTTATCATTTATGCTATTTTTTTAACTGATAGAAGAATAGTTACAATTATGAGATATATATAGTCCAAACTACATACAACTCACATTATAGGAGAGAAATAAATTATCACTATAAAATATATCAAACTCCTATTCATATGAAATTAAACCCGCAACCTCCATTACAAAACAATACTACACAATCACTAAAACAAATGTCATGATTCATTTATATTCTATTAATAATTTGTAATCATTTTTATTATTTCTCGTTTATAGGATATTTACTTTTGAGTAATGCCACATAAATATACATAAAACCAATACAAAATAATTTAATAGTTAATTTTGTCACTTTAAAATTAAAAATAAAAAATCATTAAAGTGACTTATATTTCTAAAATGTAACTATCATACCATTCAAATATAAAAAATTTATTTATACAAAAACTCACCATGTCAAAATTTATTTATTTATTATTATTCTTTAGAAAATAATATAAAAGTCAATTTTTTAAACCTATTTTCTAAAAAAATTAATCTAACATTTAAGCCTAAATAACAATGCTCTTATTTGTTTTTGCAATTATTTATTTTTATTTATATATATATATATATATATTTGAGTTTATGTCTCAGACCTGAATAACAATGCTCTTAAAGGGACTTTAATCCCTCAACATAGGTAAAGCGTGGGTCTAGGGAGGCTGCTAAGGATGCTCTTACGTGTTTTTGCAATTTTTTTTTTTTTTTTTTTTTTTTTGCGTTTTTTTGTGTTTTTTTTTTTTTTTTTTTTAGAGTTTGTGTCGATTCATTTCGAAGCCTTGTTTGGCAAAAGTTATTTTTTTGTTTTTTGTGTTAAACTTTACAAAAAGACAAAATATATTAAAATAATTAATAAGATAAAATGTCACATTAAATCCATAATCATTTCACTTTTTCTCTCACAAACATAACGTCTAATTATAAAAACATTTAATCATCTTTCTAGACACAAAAATTTTAATCTACTAAGATAGCCAAAAATAAAAATAACCTATTAAAAAAACTTCTTAAACCCCCCCCAAAAGTTATTAGGATTGGTCAGAATAGTGTACATTAAGGCCCCGTTTGTTTGGAGAGTTAGAGGAGAGATTGGGATTGGTAGTGAGGTGGGACCTACTAATATTGTATTTATTTTGAGAGATGGGAGGAGATTGATAGTGAACTCCGGATTAAAATGGGCCACCCCAAGGGGATTCGAATGGGTCTCCAGGACTTGGTATTAGAAAAATAGTCAGACGGACTAGAAATTTTTATTTTTATTTTTATTTTTTATTTTTTACATGTCAGACATTTTTTTTGAACATTAATGTTTATTTTTTTATATTTTTTGTTAAGTAAAAATTATTAATTTTTTATTTTATTTTTATTTTTAAATTTTTTTTTTTTTTACATGTTGGGCATTTTTAAAAAAATATTAATGTTTAATGTTTTTGTATTTTTTATTTGTTTTATTATTTTATATAAAAATAATTTAAGAATTCCTACACTAACAATTATAATCAAAATAAATATAACATTACTTAATCTCCTCACTGTTAATCTCCTCCGTTGGACTTCCAAAAATAAACGTGACCCGAGATTAAAGTATTTTTGGGTGCTCAGTCAGCACCAGTGTTTGATTTTGATTTTGAATGGATTGCTTCGCATCTAGGTAATCGTCTTCTTCTTCTATACATTTTTTATTTTTTTTTTATTTTTATAAAGTATATGTTAAAGTTTGGCAGGCTTACATGCCACCAAACTGGGTTCCCATTTTTTTTTAAAAAAAATTGGTAGGTTATTCTTTATTTATTTATATATTTTCTGAACGTCTAAATTAGCTTGCACCCATTTTAATTAATTTTAGAATTTTCAAATTAGAGATTGGACCGTAGTGGCAAAATTCAAATAGCATTACTAATTTCATATTTTATGTAAATATAAATTTGAATTATTTTATATCTCTTATAAAAAATACATATATTATATTTTATACAAGACAGTTGCTATATATTTGGATTCATTATTACATTTTTTTTATTCATTGGTTGTTATATCACTTTGTTTTCGCCATTCTTTTTATATCACTCGATATATGACAAGATACTATATACTTTTATTTTATGAACGAGTTAATTAATTATAAATGTCAATGTACGGGGAGGAAATATTCCGGCAACCCGCACTTCCTTTCTTCCAGTTCTCACCGTCTGTCCGAAAGCACAATCTTGGTGAGCTACCGGTGTGTGGCCGGAAAACCCCTCCGACGGTCAAATTAGAACACACACCTGAGAATAGGTAGAGAGAAGGGAGAGTGTATGCGTGTAAGTCTTACTTACAGAAAATTGTCCATCCCCATAAGGGGTGGCGCAGACTTGTTTATATACCTCAGGCCTCATATCCACTCCCGATGATCTCTCAACACGTGGCTCGCGATCTCATCTGTCAAGACATACACCATGCCTCTGTCAGTTACACCATGCCTGTCGGGGTTACACCATGCCGAAAGCACCACTTAATCTCAATCGCCAAATTTCTTCTCTTTGGGCTCGGCGAGCCATTTATCTGGCTATGCTTCACGCCCAAGCATTTCATTGCTTTGCTTAATAGAACCGAGCTAAGCACTGCGGTCGGCCTTCTTGCCGAAAGCAACAGTATCTCGGTACCAGACGCTTTTCCCGAGCGCCGTTCAGCCAACCTGACTGGCTTCTCCTATGCCATACAAGCAGCTCGGTCTAACCGAGCATTGCCTTAACCGAGCAACCTATATCCGCGTGGGACAAATCTCATCGACGATACTGTCTCCAAATCTTGCCGTAACATCGTTCTGCCAAATCTATCCCAAGACGTACCAGATCATTATTTTCCCTCTCAATTGCCCCTTAATTCCGTCCGCTCTAGCGTGACAGGGATTACCTTCTCCGACCGGGGTATCATTTCCTCGGACCCCGGCTCGTCAATTGGTAACGGTGGATGATCGTCTTCGAACTTGCGGTCTTGCTTTCAAACTTGCCCGAGATTCTTGCTGATGCTACGTCGACCTTGGTGTCTTTTCTTCTTCCCCGGTTGACGTCTTACCTGCCCCATGTCACTTCAGTTCTGACGGAGCCATTAATGGCGACAGGTGGCATCCTCTCATCGTCTCGAAGCGACCGACCGCCAAAATTCAAAATTTTGGCGGTTACACCCGATTCCCCTATATACATGCCCCTCGCGTCTTCCCTTCTCCCCTTACTGAACCTTTGCCATTGCCACCCCCCAAGAGCTCTTGCCCTTGCAAACCCGAATCTTCGAGCTTGAAGGAGGAGGCTCGTTGTCCTAGCCTGGTAAGTGCTCCAAACTCTTCTTGATGCCATTTCCCTTACCATTTCATGCATTTAGGGTAGAAAAGCGTAGTTACTAGGATCTGGGCACCAGAAAACCTCCCAAAACCTTCAACAGTTCATGGTGTTCTTCATTTCTGGTGAAGAACAACGATGAACTGGGGCGAACCGGGCTCCTGGTCTCCATTTGATCCCAAAGATCCACAGAACCGAGCAAATAACATGTTTGTAGAGAATACAGTAAGAACCGAGATAGTGGAAGTACTTTGGCCGTCCAAAGCTAATATCTCGCCTGTTTGGGCGACCGAGTTTCTAGCACTTTAGAAACCGGGGTGGTTTGGCACGCCTCTGGACCGAGCTAAAGTCAAGCTTGGTTTTGTGAGACCGCGCATACTTACGCTTGCAATCGTTTTCCTGCAGAGTCCAAAGGGGACCATTAACTACACTGAAGCTCTCAAGACCGAACAAACATTCAGTGCCAAAACACTACCGTGCTACACTAGGTCTCCCACAAATGGGGAAGTACCGCTATATGGTAGACACCTACCGCTTTAGACGATTCAGGAGGAGTACGGCATCGGCCGATGTCCACCTCAGACTTGTAGAAAACAACCCCTTGGGAAGAGCCGAGCAATGCCCCTTCACCGTGCTTTCAATAGTTGAGGGGGCCTTCGCTTCCAATCAATCCCCGATCACGTAATTCCTTCACAAGACCGGCTTGCACCAACCCAAGTGTCAACAAATACATACCGGATTATAAACGGTGTTCATGAGTTAAATAACCGCTTGGTACTCAACCGGCCTAGCCGAGATCTTAAGGCAATACACCATGGGTCACACGTGGCGGCCTTGCCTATTACTTGAAAATAAGACCGCAAGGAAAAAATAGTGACCGCACCCCGGATAAAGACTTGCATGACGACGACTTTTTCTCGGGTGTCCGCAACTATGAAACGCCGAGGTAACGGATGGTCTATAAGCAAGAACTTCGGTTCTTCATGTAAGCCGCGCTTTCTTGCTCGGTCAATCCTTTTTACCGATTGCTCGACTTAATCACTTTTTTCTTTATTTCTTTTGCGCAATCCGCACTACAAGCAAACTACCAGCCTCAACACCGAAGTCAATCCGAACCGTTCTTCGACACGAGCACCGGATTGTGACGAACCGCCGGTTATCAAGCTACCTACATACTCGCTTCCACGCCGGTAGAGTAACCGACTTCATGAGCCAACTCCTCCTCCGGATCAACATTACCGACGTTCCTTTAATCCGGTTGACCGAGGAACGAAATGGCCAAGGTAGTCGAATCCAAACTTGCTAACCGAAAGCACGGGCGTCATCACTCCCTCATCCGCGCCCGGTCAATCCAGCGGCGCAGTGATTGGCCTCGCCACACCTACAACCGGCCAACCCCGCCGAGAAGCTGCGCAGCGCCGGGGTGGAAAAAGAGCTCGGCCAGATCCCTCAGCCGAGCTGGTGGCTGAGCTAGAAACCGAGCAACTCACCGCACAAGCCAAGACTGCATCGCCTGGCGCTCATTGAAACACCGAGGAGCCGAAATCCCGGCCAATGCCTCGGTTAAGGGTGACAAGGAACACTTGCTGGCCTTTGACCTGTCCAAGGCGCTCCTGCTGCCGACCGACGTGGTTGGAAGTGACCACGTTCCTGACACCCGGCTGGTCAAATCATCCGTGAAATCAATGACCAGGGTAACTGTCTTAATTTATTTCCAAAGTTTCACAAGTGTTTGCCCGGTTTCATCGATCATGTTTGCTACTTGCGAGCCATACAAAACAAAGACTCGTGATGGAGCGCATCCACCGACTTAGGCAGAGGGCAACTGATACAGCCAGCCAAGTTGAGAGCCTTCAGACCGAGCTGGGACGGGCAAAGGCATCTTTCGACCGGGCTAGCACTGAAAACAACAGACTGCTCGGCCAGCTGAATGAGGCCGAGAAGAAAAGAGATGAACTCCAGGCCGAGCTGAATGCGCTGAAAGAGTCCAGGGGTAAAGACTGCGAAGATGCCAACAATGCAGGCTTCAAAGAAGCAGAAGACAACTACAAAAAGCAGGTCTTTGCAACCCAGGACATATACTTCAAGGCCGGCTGGAAGGAAGCTTGCTCTAAGCTCGGTCAGGGCCCTGAAACCGATGTGTTTGCCGCCACACCCAAAGCCTTCACGGTCTACCTCGTGCCTTATGCCAACGACGCTTTCATCAAGCGTTAGCAGAGGCCGAGGCAGAGCTTGCAAGAGAGACGGCAGCAGACACCGGTGAAGGAAGCGCCGAGCGTATCGTTCGAATGAGCCGGTGACGAGAGAGGGCTCCACGGTCAATATTGAAGATGACTATGACAACCTCTCCTTGCTTAGTTTCTTTTTGAACTTGCTTCGTTTGTTTTTGATGTAACCGTTAAGTCTCACATTTTGTAACCCAAGCTAAGTACCCCACCTTTGTACTCATTTAGCATTAATGAAAAAGTTTAACTTTTATGAAGTGTTTGCACGGTTTGCCTGAGCTTCATAAAAACATCAACTCATTGTACTGGTATACATCTCCTCGGATAGGAGACCAGATCATACCATCTCCAACCGAGGTAATTCATCTCAAGAAGAAATATCTGACTTGCACAATCATTAACCCATCCAACCGGACAAGACATCTCGGTTGGGAATTCCTCCAACCGAGGTAATTCATCTCGGCAAGAAATATCTGACTTGCACAAACATTAATCCATCCAACCGGACAAGGCATCTCGGTTAAGAATCCAAAGTTGGACAAAACACCAATTCTTCCAACCGGACTAATCTATCTCGGTTGGGAATCCAAAGTTGGGCAAAACACCAATTCTTCCAACCGGACTAATCTATCTCGGTTGGGAATCCAAAGTTGGGCAAAACACCAACTCTACCAGCCGGACTGATTCATCTCGGTTGGGAATCCAAAGTTGGGCAAAACACCAACTCTTTCCAACCGGGCTAATCTATCTCGGTTGGGAATCCAAAGTTGGGCAAAACACCAACTCTTCCAACCGGACTAAATCATCTCGGTTGGGAATCCAAAGTTGGGCAAAACACCAACTCTTCCAACCGACTAAATCAACTCGGTTGGGAATCCAAAGTTAGGCAAAACACCAACTCTTCCAACCCACTAAATCATCTCGGTTGGGAATCCAAAGTTGGGCAAAACACCAACTCTTCCAACCGGACTAAATCAACTCGGTTGGGAATCCAAAGTTGGGCAAAACACCAACTCTTCCAACCGGACTAAATCATCTCGGTTGGGGATGCTTAATTTAAACAAAAACGTCTAATTGCGAAGGCAAAGAACACTTGTGTATATAGACAAAAAGAATTACATTCTGAAGTGTAATGCAAAAAGCTCCTTCTTTGCAAACAAAACAAAAGCTAGAAATAGTACACTTTGAGATTGGCCGCATTCCATGGCCGAGGTATTGCTCTACCATCCAAGTCTTCCAGGTGGTATGCCCCCTTGCCCGCCGACCGGTTATCTTGTATGGTCCTTCCCAATTTGCCCCTAGCTTGCCTTCTCCTGGCACCAGGGTATTTCCCATAACTTTCCTCAAGACCCAATCACCCACCTTGAATGGTCTGGGGTGCACCATCTTGTTGTATTTCCTGGAGAGTTCTTGCTGGTAGGCTGCCACATGGATGAGAGCTTTTTCCCGGCGCTCTTCAGCCAGATCTAATTCCAGGGCAACAGCCTCGGTGTTGAGAGCAGGCTCAAAGCTTTCACTTCTGAGGGTGGGCATGCCGACTTCCAAGGGAATGACTGCCTCCATGCCATAAGCCAAAGCGAATGGAGTTTCTCCCAGAGAACGCCATGGGTGGTCCCAGATGCCCAAAGGACGCTGGAAGTTCTCGCCCACTTTCCTTAGCCTTTTCCAACCTTTTCTTTAACCCATCCAATATAATTTTGTTCGACGCTCGGCTTGACCGTTGGATCGGGGTGTTTGAGTGGAGTTGTAGGATTCAATCTTTAAATCTTCACAAAACCTCTAAATAGGCGTATCACAAATTGGGTGCCGTTGTCGAAATCAAGATTTTGGGGACGCCAAACCGTTACCACATTCTCGCCGACAAACCTCTTCACGCTTTTTTTCTTTGATAGTTGCCAAAGGTTCAACTTCAATCCATTTCGTGAAGTAGTCCGCTGTCGATAAAGAACTTTGCGGTTGCAGTGCGCTTGGGAGGGTCCCACTATATCTAGTCCCCACATCGCAAAAGGCCAAGGGGTGAGTGGAAGAAGTTCTCTGGCCTACCGGTGGATCTGTGCGCGAATTTACGCATTTTTCACATTTCCTGACATATTTTTGCGCTGTCATTGCATGCACGGCCACCAATAGCCTTGTGAAATAGCTCGGAGGCCAAGGACACGCCCCAATGTGATCGCCACAAATGCCTTCGTGAATTTCGTGCAGAATGCATCCACACCGCTGGTGCACACACTTTAAGTAAGGACCAAGAAGGACTTCTTATACAACGCGAGATGGAGAGAGCCAAACCGCCTGATTTCACCAAGATTTGTGTGCTTCCTTCTTTCTTGGTAGAACCCGGTCTCGGAGAAACAAAATGATCGGATCCATCCATGACGGACCAAATTCGCAGAGTACTTCCGCCTTGTCTTCAATGCTTGGTCGTGGAAGAAAATCAATTAACAAGGGATTAGGTGATGTATTATCTACCATGGATGCGAGGCCACTCATCGGCTCATTGTTTTCTTCTCGCCGATCTGTTGGACTCGATTGCTCAAACCGCTTGATGCGTTCTGACTGTAGCTTGGTACTTTGCCATGCGGTCATCCTTTGCCTCAGAGATCCCGAAACTTGGTTAACCACAAGTTGGGAGTCATCAGACACCATTAGCTCGGCACTTGCATCTGGATTGCGCTTGAGCCCAAGAAGGGCCTCATACTCATCGTTGTTAGATTTGGGAAACCAAGGGTGATAGAATGTTCAATGGTTAGGCCGTCTGGGAGATAAGAACAATACCTAGCCTCAAGACCGTGACGATTGACGCCCGTCAACAAAAAGCTTCCACATTTCCACAAAAGCTTCCAAATCGATGGATCCTGTGAGTGGTGAGGCGCCATGATCAAGGTCGCTTTCGTCCGGCTTTCAAGTTCTCTGCTCATCGTCTCACTCTCGCCTCTTGGTGATTCGCACCGACTCAAGAAGTCGGTTCCGCCACGCCTAAGTCCGAGGGCGAATCACCAGTCGCCAGATATGCCGCCGCAAGCGCCAGGCCGAGTAGTTCTGACATCCCCTTGGTGATGCAGACGCGATTGGTGGAATAACAACACCCAACTCGCATCGCCACCTTGTTGGCATTGTAGAAGTGTAGTCCGTGCCGCGAACCGCGACCGAGTGGCGATCTCTCGTGAATCGGCGCACCTCATCATCTGCCATGTAATATCGACCGCATACCGGATGAGTTCCAGTGAGAATTCGCAACAAAGTCACCAAAGTCCGGCTTTGATGGCAATGCGGCCGATACTTCACATCAACCGCCTAACTCGACCGCCCACTTAAGAACTCGGCCAAAAAATCCGCCTGCTCAAATAAAGCTTTGAGGAACTCGGTCAACACGACGACAAGATAATGAAAGTAGTCGCCAACTTTCTTGAAGCCATCATTAATGCCAAAGCAAGTTTTTCAAGAGGTAGGTACCTAGTCTCTGCCGGTAGCAAGGTCTTGCTGACATAAAAGATGGGGAGGTGCTTGATTCCTTCAAATTAACAAGCACCGACCGATCGTGATGTCGCGATACGGCGAGATAAAGAAAAAGTTCTTCCCCAGGCACCGGCGTGACCAACAATGGTGCTGAAGACAGATATTCCTTGAGCTCAGCCAACGCTTGGTCACACTCTTCATCCCATGAGAACTTGGACTTCAAGATCGAAGAAAGGACGGCAATGATCCGATGACCCTTATAAATCGATAAGCGCGGCCATTCCGCCAGATCTGACGCGTCTTTCACCGAGCTAGGACGCTTTAACTCTTGCACGGCTCTGATTTGTGTAGGGTCCGCCTCAATACCTCGGTTTGTGACTAAGAATCCCAAAAATTTCCCGGATCCCACACCGAAGGCACACTTAGATGCATTCAGGCGTAACTTATGTTTCTTGAGGATGGCAAACATCTCGCCAGTCGGTCAAATGATTTGTTTGATGCCCGCTTCACCACCATGTCATCAATGTAAGCCTCCATTGTCCGGCCAAAGAAAGGAGCGAACATCTTGGTCACCATCCTCGAAAGTTGCCCGGCGTTCTTTAAACCAAAAGGCATAACTCGTAGCGTAAGAGTCCCTTGGTGTAGTAAATGAAGTGATTTCTCGGTCAGACTGCATGGCAACTGATGATAGCCCCGGTAAGCGTCCAAGAAACTTAACCTGTCATGCCCAGCTGTCAAATCCACAAGCTGGTCAATTCTAGGCAAAGGAAAGCTGTCTTTCGGACAAGCACGGTTGACGGTTTTGTAATCAACGCAAACCCGCCACTTCCCATTCTTCTTGGTACAACGATCAGATTTGAGATCCACCGAGGATAGTGCACTTCTGAATTGCCGTGCCTCAAGCAAATCCTTGCCTCCCTCCGCCACCACCTCGGCGTGATGCAATGCGGACCTCCTTGTTCGCTGAATGACCGGCTTGGCTCCGGGGAAGACATTGAGATGATGGCAGATAAAATTTGGATCGAGGCCGGGCATGTCATAAGGCGACCATGCAAAACTTCAATGTTGGCCATAAGGAATTCCACCATCTCGTCCTTTCTTGTCTTTGTGAAGGTGGAGCCGAGCAAGAAGAACTGTCCTACCGACGCAGTATCAATTGCATTTCCACCAATCCTTCCACGGCTTTGTCTTACGCCTTGGTGCCCACATCATCTAGCACCACCGTCCTCTCGTCCTCAATCATTTGAACAAATCCTTGGCAGCCGGCCCATTGACCGCCACAAAGCACTGTTTGACATAACCCGACGCCTAAATCTCCTCAATCGCCCCCATAGCCGAGGGAATCTCATCACTTGGTGAAAGGTTGATGCCACTTGCATAGCATGAAGCCACCGCCAAGGATCGATTAAGTAGACGGCACCGCAATACCCGAACTCAACCTGTTTGACCACGGATCCCGCTTTAACCGGCAGATAATTTTTCCCAAAGGCCACCCGTTGTGAGTTGAAACCGACCAATGGCGGTTGTCAGCCAAATCCGTGTCTCGAGCTTGAGCGCTTGAAAGCGTCAGAATACATGATCTCGACCGAACTTCCCCGATCGATCAAGATCCTTTAACCTCAAAATCATTGACGCGAGTGTTACTACCAAGGCGTCGTTGCGGTGTCTCAGATAAGGCGCCCAAATCTTTTGAGGAAAAGCCGATTACATCCTTTACCTCTGTCTTCCCTCTTGAGCGCAGTAATCGACAAAACTTCCTCATGTGTTACGCCTTCTTAATCATACCACGGCTTCGCAAACACGCGCCGGCTCCACTATGCCGTGGATGACATTCACAACCCCTTGTGGAGGTGCATCCCGGCCATCCGTGCCGCGGGGGTCAACTGGAACTTGATTTGCCTTAACCCCTCCATCGATGTAGAGGTCCAGATGCCCAGCCGCCACTAGTTTCTTCCAAGTGTTGCCTCAAAGGCATACCCCTCTCGCTCGGTACACGCCTCGTGAAAGGTACAACGGTACTTGGGATTGAAGTTTTCCGTCCATCGCCTAACTGCAGAAACCGGACGTATTCTCGTCACGATTTCACTAAGTATGCGATAGATCGGAATTTTGAAGACCGTGGTGATGCTCGTTTGCTTTCAACCTTCGCTCAGATCGCCACATCATCTTGGGGGTAGTCATCCCGGTAATCATTCCTGTTATTACGCCGCCCCTACCCCTTCTTGCGGTTTGAACCTCGATGCGATTCTTGATGCGATCACTAGACCAATGGACTCTTGTCCGATCAAGATTCACTTTCCTCCCAATCTCTTTGGCGTTACGATCGGGCTTCTTTCGGTTGAGGCCGAGGCATCATCCTCTACCCGGATATGCTCATTGACGCTACCGCATAAGCTGTCCCATGGTCGAGGTTGTTGCATGGTAAGTGAGTCTCGCAGATCTATGTCCGACCGGAGCCCTCGTTTATATCAGACGATAGCAAGGTTGACCGGCATCCAAGATCTCATTGAAAGTCTCCCAATACTTGGAGTTGTGCGCCTTGAGTGTGTCGCTTTCCATCTTGATACTCAGAGGTGATCAACTTCCTTGGGAGTTTTGGTGTTAGTCGTGAAGCGCCGCCACTTGCTTCGCCACCGTTGCCACCTTTCAATACTTCCCTCCGGTAGCCTTCCAAACCACTTCAATCCCAATTCGCCCAAACTCGACAGAAAGATAAGGCACATAAGAGCGTCATTCCGCTTGTCCGCCATAACCTCGCCGGAAATGACTTACATGCATGTACGGATCGGTCTTTCCATCGTAAGGGTAAACTTTGGTCGGTGGAATCCGCCAAGCGGCCGCTTCTATCTCCTGAAAAGGAGTGGCGCCAACTCGCCAAATCAGATCCGAGAAGGCGCTGCTTGACGCGGCGGAGGCATTCCGACCTCCTCGTTGGCGTGGGCTCCGTAGGATAACCGCTGAGCGCCGCACTTTTGAGCTTCCTTGGCGAGCCTTCCTTTAGAAGCGTCCGCAAATCCTCTCTAAAGCGAATAGGAATACCTTGACGTCGTCTCCGGACGTGAGGGCTCAAGTGCTATCTTGCGACCGGACTTCTCTGGTGCAAGTCAATCACCATCTCGTAGCTCGGTAATGGAGATTGCCGACTGTGCCTCGACTACGGAGGGGGCCGAACGGCGTGATGGGGTGCGCCACCGTGGTCACCCACTCGCTACACCCTTCCCTTGTAATGCCGCTGAGCTTCCATCTTCGCCGCCATCCGCCGGATGACGGGCGTCTTGGTCCCGCAACTTGTGTTCCAAGCGTTTGAGTGTGACTCTCCGCCAAGCAGACCGTCTCGACTACGGAACGGCCATGACTTCTTCCGCTTATCGCTGCCTCCCGCCTATCCTCCGGTTGTCTCCGTGTTCGCCATCGGATGGATGGACGGAGTCCTTCTGTCGGCAAACTCGGTGGCTCGCCGACGGCGGACAACGGAAACTCGCATGCGCCATGAACGATGATCGATGAACCCGTAAGAAAAGGTTTTATCTGCAAGTTTCCCCAGACGGCGCCAATTGTGCGGGAGGAAATATTCCTAAGAACGCACTTCCTTTCTTCCAGTTCTCACCGTCTGATCACAACGGCGGTGAGCTACCCGGCGGTGTGTGGCCGGAAAACCCCTCCGACGGTCAAATTAGAACACACACCTGAGAATAGGTAGGCAGAAGGGAGAGTCTATGCGTGTAAGTCTTACTTACAGAAAAATGTCCATCCCCATAAGGGGTGGCGCAGACTTGTTTATATACCTCTCTGTGCCTCATATCCACTCCCAGTGATCTCTCAACACGTGGCTCTGCGATCTCATCTGTCAGCACATACACCATGCCTCTGTCAGGTTACACCATGCCTGCTGGTTACACCATGCTGAGCACCACTTAATCTCAATCGACCTTTCTTCATTGGAGCTCTAAGAAATAGCTACTTTGTTTACTGACAAGCTATGCTTCACGCCCAAGCATTTCGCTGGCTTTGCTTAATAGAACCGAGCTAGGCAGAACTCCGGCCTTGCCGAGCCCGAAACACCTCGCGAGCACCTGCGGTCGGCCTTCTTGCCGAAAGCAAGCAGTATCTCAGTCTGGCCTTTCCCGAAAGCCGTTTCACCAACTCGAACTTCTCCTATATGCCATACAAGCATTTCGGTCTATCCGGGCATTGCCTTTACCGAGCAACCTATATCCTTTGGGACAAATCTCATCGGCCGATACATCTGCCCAAATCTTGCCAGTATCTTGTCGCCAAATCTATCCCAAGACGATCAGATCATTATTTTCCCTCTCAGTCAATATAAACAGTGATACTGTAATACAAAACCATAAAACAAGAGCTAACACATTTGTCTTTCATTGCCAATGCAAGATTGGTCCTAAACTTTTTGAGCTTTAAATGAATTTTGAAGATCTGATTCTCTACAAAAAAAAAAAAAAAAAAAAAGAAAAGAAAAGAAAAAGAAAAAAAAAGAAAAAGAAAAAAAAGTTTGTCATTTTATATTTTAATGTTTGTAAAATTTATTAGTAATTTGTAAGTATTTTTTTTTTTTTAACTTTTACTGATAGATAATTTCCTAGTACATAGAATGTTTGCTTATATATATAATTATTAAAATTATATGCTAAAATTTGTTTATATGGTTTAAGATATGAAGAAATTATTATAAAAACTTCAAAAAATAAATCCAATCTTCTTGTTTCATAATTTACCCAAATCTAATTTACAAGAAGAAAAAATATCAAATAAAATTTGGAAGTATAATACAAAATAATAACAATAATAATAATTAGGGAGATGCTACAAAGTGCACCCTTTTAAGGGGGTGCACATAGTATGCCTTCAAATTTGTTTTTTATAAATTTTTATAACATAAACAAAAAAATGTCATATAATTTTTTCATTACAAAAGTTATAACTTCTTTCACTATAAAATATCATAATAAAAATCACAAAGTGTCATAATATTATCATTCATAATTTTAGAATGCACATCATAAATTTAATATTCATAATTTTATCACAAACAATCATAACTTTCGTCACAAATATCATACACTTCTTACGCAGTACACCATTTTGGGAGTGTACGTTGTAGGTTTCTCCTAATAATTAACCATAGGAAAGTATCATCTGATTGACACTTAAAAATAAGGAAAAATTATAATAATAAAAAAAAAAACATATTTCACATTCGGAACAAAATAAATTTTGAGTTTATAATTTTGTCAATTTAAATTATAATCGTTTGATTTGTTTTTAATATAAACTATTTGCCTTTTTTTTTATTAATTAAAACCAATGAAAAAACAATATTAAGCTTAACAAAAAAAAATATTTTAGACATTTTATATACACTTACATTGAGTTTAATAGCTAAAGTACTATTTTTCATTGGTTTTAATTGACAAAAATAGATGAACAATTTACATTGAAAATAAATCAAAAAATTAGAATTTAAATTGATAAAACTAAAAACTCATATTTATTTTAGTGAAATAATTTATCCACCAAATTGTTGTCGCCTGAAATTGCCCGAATTTATTGATGCTGGACAACTAGTTTCACCCTCGTCTACAACGATCGTTAACCTGTCATCCAAATAACCGACATCAATAAATTTCAAATAATTCGAGCAAAATCAAATTCAATAAAGGTAGCATTGCACTTGATTTTATTTTTAAGATTAAATCCTGAGATTTGTTCAATAATTTTTTTTTAAAAATAATTTTCCTTTCCACGTAAATATATTTGCTAGACCTTAGTGATGGGACTCCGTGTTCTAGATCCTAATATGGTAGGTTAGCCCGTGTGTGTCGATGGTCATATCCACATACAAAATGGGTTCCCCAAATGGGGTACACAGATTGATATTATTATGAATACTGCTAGGTAGTCAAAAAAACTTATGAAAAAATAATATTGGATTTGTTTGGTATAATTTGGTCATTTTTAAAAGCAAAAAAAAAAATAATTTATTAACTTCTTTACGTCACATAACATCTCTATTTATATATATATATATTTTTATTTATAATAAGTCAATAAACTAAGGAAAAGCCATTTTCCAAAATAGGCTTAAGATGTAAGTTAACTGTTGATATTAAAAATAAAAATAAAAAAGGGTCAAAAGCACCATTTTTCAAATTTTTAAATAATCAAATTTTTTCAATTTATATAGTTATATCTGTCCAATAAACTATATGTAAAAATTGCGCCAAATAGCGTGACTATAAACCGCTAAGATAAATTTGCACAAAACATAATCCTCATTAAATGGTTATATTTCATTTTAAACATGAATTCTATTATACATTATTAAATCCAAATCATCCATCAATACTCTGAATAACTCTGAATAAATTTCTTAGGATTCGTTTGGAATGTGAATTAATTTTTTGACTTTTTAACTTTTTTAGTTTGGGATAAAAAATTTCGTTTGGAATAGATTTTTTAGTTTTTTTGACTTTTATGAAAAATAAAATAAAATAATTATAGATTGAATGTAATATTTTATCTCATTAAACTAAAAAGCCAAAAAATTTGGCATGCCTAACTTTTCTAAATTATATTATTCATGGAGAGAGACTAGTGAGTGAGGGTTTGGTAGGCTTTTTAGTTACGCTTACGCATATGGTTTTGTGGGAGGACAAGCATCTCTGTCAAGGTGTGCGTGTTGCCAGTGAAGGTATGCCGAAAGATGATATGCCTTTTATTTTTTGTTTGACACAAATTGAAGTCTCTTATCTAATTCGTAGGTACAACCCCACTATAATATAAAAGTAACATCACTCACATACACAATACCTATTTGTAATAGCACTCTCTTACATAACAGTATTTATTCACTTAATGAGTGTTTTGTTAAATTTTTAAAATATAAATTTTAATTTTAATATAAATATAAATATAAATTTGATTAGTTACAACTTATAAGAGACAAGTCAGTTAAAATAATCAATTACATATGATCATTTTGAGTAAATTAAAAAATATCGTCACATTCAAACCAAAAGAATTATAGGGCTGTGCTACATCTTCCTAATTTTTGGCCCCCCTAATCCTCCTAAATTTCAAACCAAGGCAAAAAAAAAAAAAAAAAATGCCCAAAACGACGTCGTTTTAGGCATTAGGGGGATTAGGAGGGACTTTTTTAGGAAGACAAATCATTTTCTTTTATTTATATATATATTGGATAAAAGAGTAGAATTGAGCCGCCCTTATACTATTTTCTTCATATTCATCATCATTCATGACTCATCTCCATGTGAGCTTATTGTTGTTTTGTGTAATGGGAGTTCCATACCCTTCTTCTTATTAGTGATGCTTGTCAAAATTGGGCTATAAGTGACCCTACATGTGCATATTCTTCAATGCTCATTTTTTAATCAATTAAAAAAAAATATTGAAACCCTACTAACAATACCTACCATTGATTTCATGTTTTTCATGTATTTGAAAACAACAACAAAAGAAACATTAAAAAATAATTAGAATAAATAAAAGCACAACCTATATATATATATATATATATCTTCAAGTATGTTACAAGAGCTTATCGGTGCCCTTACGTCATCTAATTTAGTGGTTGTTGGTTATTTATATTTTCGGCACACTGGTTGCCCCCTATGGGATAGTATATGGATAATGATAAATACAAATTCACTCGACTATTTTCAATCTAAATTTTGAAATAAAGGTGCTTTGTTATTTTTATACTCGTATCTTCTTGTTCTAATTTTTATATATTGATAATTAAGAAACAGACAATTATTTTGTATCTTGTAATTCTCTAATTATAATGAAAATCGCAGTAAACGTTGACATATTTGTGTTGTTCGTGTGTGTTCGATTACCGTCTCTTATTATTATTCTTTTTTTATATTTTGTGTCTATATTAATTCTTAAAGAACCCTTCATAATTCATAGAAAAATGAAATATAATCATCTTATCTAAAAGTGGAAGACAAAATTGCTATGTATTTCTCTATAATTGAAAGAGCACACCACGTGTGTTACATGTCATATCTACTAGACAATTTCTCAAAATTTTTATATTTGATCTCTATTTTGTGAGGATTGGCAAGGGTTAGGTGATTCTGGTTACACCACTTGAGTTTTTCATTGTACCCACTTTGTGAGAGCATTATTTTCAATGTGTGTGAAAAGAAGATGTAAAGAGACATTGAAGAGGTACAACTAGCAGCACCGCAAAGACAGCACAATAAAGACAGCACAGTCATATAAGTGAAATTAAATGGACTCATTGCCCTCATTATTACAATTAGATCTTTGCTAGGATTGAGAAAGATGAGACAATCATCTGAATGACAATTTTTAAATACGCAATATTTCTAAGTGCACCCGTAACATGCATTGATACTTTTTTTTCTTTTTTTCTTTTTTTTTTTTTAGTAAACTCTCTAAGTTGTCCTTTGATGATTTTGAAAGTAGCTACTTAATGTCGGTTTAATCAAAGTAGGATAAAGAGCAAATAACTGAAATAGGACAACAAGCAAATCTCAAGTGTATACACTGACTTCACAACACATATATCATTTAAATCAAATAATGCAGTTATCAAAATTTGATCCCACATCCAAACTCTAAATAGGGTTCTTCCACTACTCCACACCCAAACCCTAGATAACTTGAGATCTCAAAACTTATGCTCCAAAATCTTATCAAAGTGCCAGAACCCTTGGGTTACAACATTGATACTTATAAACAAATAAATAAAAGGTATTTAGCACCTCCCTATGAATTCCTATAAAGACATACAAATGTGGTCCAGTTGGGCTGGTAACGCTCAACACTTTTTAATTTGAGAATTTGGTGTTTTATTTTGTAAGTTCTTATTATATAGGTCGTTATGAAAAAAATTAAATTCTTCTGATAATTATTGACATTTTTTTTTTCATATCTTTTTTTTCAAAAAATGGACGAGGAAAATGATTTTGAAATTAAATAGTTTGTTTTTTTTAAAACTAATATACGAAATCATATCACTATAATTATTAGGATAATCTAATTTTTTATTTATTTATGGGCAATTTACACATTGAAACTCACAAAACAAAAGAATTAAATTATTAAAGTAGAACATATTGTAGGCTCCAGGTTCAATTAGACAATTCAGTCCACCGTAGATTAGAAAGAAAATTTGTTCAATCCCTATTCCTATAGATGGATTTGACAAAATTGTCCCCTCTCTAAGATAGCAATGTACTTATGCTTAAGCTAGCTGCGTCCGGCATGGAAAATTATATGGTGATTTTTAGATAAATACAAGTGTTATCTCAATACGATTATGATTGATTAAACTAATAGAATTCAACACTTTTTACTAATTTTTTAGAAACAACTTAACAATGGTCATCTTATAGAGTGTTGCTCCAAAACCATCAAATGGACTTTGGGTGATTGTTGTGTGAATAATTACAATTGCGCCTTCAGTAGGATCCACTTTAAGTTCCATTTTAATGATCTGACCCGTTTATTTTGAAAAATCCGTTGAGTAATACAATACGTGTAAAAAAATTAAGTTAAAAAATAAGCGTGAATTTGAGTATTAAAATGAATACAAATATAATCTAATCAAACGACCGCCAATATCCGGTTAACTTGATTTTTTTATATATAAATATATTACTCGACAAATTCTCAAAAATAAACAATTTAAATCATCAAGATAGAACCCAAAGTGGATCTTATCGAGAGGACGGCAAATTGAGATCCTATCCATTGCATATTTATAATGGAGAGGTTCTATTATATTATCCAATGATGAGTATAATGATCTTTTTAAATTTAAAATAATTATAATTTTATATTTTTATTTTATAATCATAAAATATGTAACAAAAATATTTCATGAATAGAATGAAAATGATCAAAATCCAAGAACAGTGATAAATACCTTACAACAACCACTCCATTACTTTACAACAACCACTCCATTCCTCCCACGAAAAAATTTCTGGTCCGCCATACATATAAATATACATAAAAGGAATCCTCCACCAAAATAAATGTTTAATAGTTTTTTTATTTTTTTTAATAAACAGTGTACACCTACCAAAGCACAACCTAAACTTTTCAACTTTATCCCAGGTAGCATGCCTTGTACTTTAGAATGTTTATTTATTTATTATTATTTTTTTTTTTGTAAATGAGGAGCTAATATATGGATAATGTTTACTTGTAATATTGTTATGTTGTCATCATCCACTTCAATTTGGAATAAACAAAAGTTTAGATGCGCAGCGGATCGAATTCAAACTCCAACATAGAAATTGTGCATCCGGATGACTGGTTAAAATTTGTCGATCGTAATTATCATTTTAGTCAAAACTTGTCGATTGCGACTGTCATCTTGACCAGAGCTTGTCGACCACGACTGTCATGGTGTTGACCGCGGCTATCATGGTGTCTTCCGGTTGTTCAAACAATTGTTCGGGTGGTCGTTCGGTAGAACAGTTTCTATGTCTGGCTATGTGTATGGTCATCTATATACATAGCATTATTGTTGGATAATATCAACTACTGAACATATAAAATAAATGGAGACTTCCGTGTAAATTCTCATAGATTGACTTATTGTTCAATAGGTCTTGTGAAAATTAATGATATTGTTCATTAAACACTATTAAAAAAATGTCACTAATTGTTAACTTTTAGCGACAGTTTAGAAATTATTACAAAAAAAGTCACTAATTATAAATTTTAATGACGGTTTAAAAAAATTATCACAAAAATGTCACTAATTTTTAACTTTCAGCAACAATTTGAAAAATTCATCACAGAAGAATATCGTTAATTGTAAGTTTTACCAACAATTTATAAAAATCATAACAAAAAAAGTTACTAATTATCAATTTTTACCGACATATGTAAAAAATCGTCACAAAAAATTATTTTTAGTAACGATTTTATTATGACTTATTTTTAATAGGATTTGATGAGAATTAAGCCCAACTTTTAACACTTAATAGCAGTTTACTCTAAAATAAAAAGGTCTAGCCATAGAATCTTATAAAGTTTTTTGTAAGAGTATTGTCAAAACTTTGATTTTTCTAAGCCAACTGTGCGATTTTAAATGTTTGGCACCCATCTAATTTGCACCTACGTAAGCCTTCTTGACAGAGAGTTAGGAGAGATTTACACACACTTGAGGAATTCGATAGAGAAGCTCTTACAGAATGTTTGTTTTGTATTTACTAAGATGGTTTGGGCAAATGAGACACTTCCCTTTATATAGGCTGCAAGAAATATTCTAGAAATATAAGGATGGAGAGGATTTTAGATCATTTCTCATCTTCTCAAATATCCTTTCTAGAATATACCAGAATAATGTACAAACTTCTAGAATTATATACAATATTCTACCATTTCTCTTGATTGGTCTAGATTATTCTAAATTATTCTATTTAGTCTCAAATTTTGCCTTCATTTGAGATGTAGGTTCATTTTTTAACTTTTTGACTTTTTGTTTATTAATTTGGAGTTAAAAGTTTCGTTTGTGATGATTTTTTGATTTTTTAAATTTTTATAAGAATAAAAAAAGAAATGATTATATTTTAAATATGACATTTCACTTTATTAATATTTTAACTTATTTTATTTTTTTATAACTAAAACAGTCAAAAAAAATTATGTTATTAATTTTATTTTATTTTTTTTTTAACTAAAATAATCAAAAAAAAAATTTATGCCAAAGATAACCGTATAATCATTCTCTATGATTTGGCGGGGTATGACAGTATGCTACCCTCCATTCTAGGATGCTTTACACGGAGAAAAAAAGATGTACATGGATTTTTTTTGTTGAATTAATTTATTATTATTATTATTTTGTTTTTGTTTTGATTTTTTCATTTGATGATGTGGTGGGCTGTTTTGGCCACATCATGATATGACTTTGGCATCATGGCATGGAATCTCATTAGAGTCTAATCAACTTTTTCAAATTTTTCTCTAAGTGGTCGGTAAGTAGGGTGGTTGTTGTTCGGTTGTAACTAGAAATTTTTGATCTGTCATTTATTTATGGGATTTATGAATTGGAAAAAATTAATTTACAATCATTTGAAAGATTAACCGATAGGGATTAAGCAAATTAATGAATGGATGAATTGATACGAATTAGTTTGACGGTTTAAATTTTTATAAATTTTAAATATAATATAATAATTTATTAATAGTTTTTTAAGATAACAATCTAAGTCAACATAATTAAAAAATTATCAAGTAAATTGTCAAAAACCAATAATAAATACATATAAGAAAATCATATATTATTAAAATTATTTCATTTTTTTTTATTCAAAAACTATTTGATTTGATTTTTTTTAAATGACAAAATTAAACCTTATATTTTCTACACAAAAATACCAAATATCAACACAATATTTAAATTCTTTTTTAATTGAAAATACAAACGGAATATCTAAACAAATAAAAAATAAAAAAATTTTATAAATTACTAGGGTTGCTCGCGTTTTGGCGGTTCGGTTTCGGTCAGAGGAATCTCAAATCCATCATCTGTCCAAAACTAGACAGATTGAAAAAACTAAATCTGCAAACGTCCATTCATCATCACGCATCCATCCAAAATGTGACAGATCGGTTCAATTCAGTCAGTTTGGGTGGATCGGATTTTCACGGTTTTGGTTTTTCTAAGCCAACTGTGCGACTTTAGATGCTTCACACTTGTCACGATCCAAACCCGCCCTTATGGGTTTAGCATCGTAACCGGCCAGTAATCCTAAGATTACCGAAGGCCTCTGAGAGAGATTAAATTAACAATAAGGGCTGGTGGAAGCAAATAACAAATATACGACATCCATTGAGCTGTGCAGACTTAAATGAGACAGAAAAATTTTAAACTTTTATATACATATCTACATATCATCCTTACGTCATCATATACATACAGACTAGACAAAAGAGACTTTGCCTTATTTACAAAATAAACGAAAACTTGTTTAATCAAACAAGAAAACAAAACTTAAACTTTATGCACTTAGCCATAGCCACTAGATATATCTGAAACCTCCACGGGAGGCACATAGGTTGGTTGACAAACAAAGAATCCAAGCAACAGCTCTAGGACTAGTCACACGCCTGATCACCTACATACATGAGCAATACAGTGAGCTGGAGCCCAGTGAATAATAACAAAGTCAAGGGGTTTTAATGAATGTGGTCCATAACAGTTACAGAAAAAATAATTCAGTAGTTATCAGAAATGGATTCATAATCATGTTCAGAAGTCATAGTTCATAATAGATACAGATTCAGAATCATATTTATAATCAGAATTTGCAGTTAATCATACGTGGTACATTTATTAATAATAGCAGAAACAGTTAACACATAAAGAAACGGCCATAAAGGCACACAGTTGACCCATAAAGGGATGGTCATAAAGGCATACAGTTGACCCATAAAGAAACGGCCATAAAGGCTTACAGTTGACCCACAAAGGGACGGTCATAAAGACATACAGTTGACCCATAAAGGAACGGCCATAAAGGTATACAGTTGACCCATAAAGGGGCGGCCCATAAAGGCATACAGTTGACCCATAAAGGGAAGGTCATAAAGGCTTACAATTGACCCATAAAGGGACGGCCATAAAGGCATACAGTTGACCCATAAAGGGACGACCATAAAGGCATATAGTTGACCCATAAAGGAGCGGCCATAAAGGTATACAGTTGACCCATAAAGGGACGTAACAGAACAGATAACGGATGTCATTTGAAGTTAAGAATGCTACGCATACATTTCGGAAACATTGAACAACCATTCATTTATACAGAAACTAATGTTTCAGAAATAGATCATCTTATATCATTCAGAAAATACTTAAAACTCAACATAACTTTACAAAGTCACTACTCACAGTATTCAGATGCTTGGTTCACCCTTGTAGCTGACCCTACACAATTCATAATATACATAGAAATCGGGTTACAATATAATTTATTCCGTTCTTAACTTGTTTAATTCTCTTTTTACCAAAATCACATCAATTTGCAATTTCGCAAGTTCATCACAAGCCGCAAATAACATCCTCAACTCAACACACTTCAACTCAATATTAGTCAACTCAACTTAATTCAACATAAGTCAAAACAACTTAATTCAACAATACTATTTACAATTCAACATAGTTCAAGATAAATTCTTGAATCGCATTTCAACATTCCATAACCAAGTTTATGTTGTCCATATCATTAACACATCTTTTCTCCCAAAACATTTCATATTATAGCATAATTTACAATGCCCATAACAAGGTTCAATCGCTAATTTTTAACATAATTTTCGAACATTTTCAAAATTCAATTAAACTTGTGCATATATAATTTAACCTCTCAATTTCATGATTCTACTTTTAATTTTGGCAGAATATTTGATTATCATCATGAATCAACCTAGGATTTTCAAGAAAATCAAGAATTTCAAGAAAAATCCAAACTTCTCAAACCATTTCTTTTTATTCCAATTTTCCCATTGATTACACACCTAAGGTTCATAATCCATCATTTTAACCCAACAATTGCACCCCCAACATATCAAACTCTAAACCTCCAAATCTCATGTTGGACACTACATGCTCAAAAAATATAGATTTTGTATTTATATAGTCAAAATATCACAAATCCATCCATTAATGCAAGTATTGAAAGGGAACTAGGACCTTTACCTCAAGAATCAAGCAAAAGAATGAGCTCCAAGAAGAATTCTTTGCCAATCCGAAATCCAATCGGTTGAAAAGTGAGTTTTTCAAGCCTTCTTTACTTTTTGGTGGAAGATCTTGATCAATCCAAAGGGAAATGGAAGGCATTTGAGGTCAAAGACCTAGGGTTTTTGGACCTAGGTGAGAAGGATGAAGAGAGGAGATGAAAAGTGTGAAGAATGATCTAGAAAAGTCCCTTTAAACTTGTTGAATTCCGGAAGTCCGCTCGAGCGTCTCTTTTCCTGCTCAAGCATACCTGCTTTCAGCACAGATTCCAAAACTTCAAACAAGTATAATTCTTTATCTGGACTCCGTTTTAGGTCATTCTTGTGTCCAAATCAAAGCTTCGGAAATAAGTTTTCCAATGGTTCTAGCCTCACATCCAAATTCAAAGTGTGGAAAAAGAAAAAGGCAAAAGAGTGACGGCTGCTCATAAAAAAAATTATCTGAATTAAATTCTTAGCTCACTCTTACTTTACCATTATGCTACCACTTCGATCAATACCCCAAAATAAAATAAGGAGGTTCCAAATACACTAGTAAAAATGTCAAAGACAATCTCACTTTCCACGCTCGAGCGTCACTTTCCACGCTCGAGCGCGCAGACCAACAAAGCTGTTTGCTCGAGCGACCACTCCTACGCTCGAGTGGGAATTCACAACTCTCAGAATTCCAGACCGTCTGCAAAAATGCTAGAAACCTCTCAAGTCCGCTCGAGCGTCAACTCCCCCACTCGAGCGGAGGGAAAAATTTCAGATCGTTACAACACCTGCCTAGTTTGCACCTATCTAAGCCTTCTTGGAAGAGAGTTAGGAGAGATTTACATACACTTGAAGAATTTCAAAGAGAGAAATAAGTCTAGAGAGAGAAAGTCTTGGAGAATACTTGCTTTGTATTTACTTAGATAGTTTGGACAAATGAGGCATTTCCCTTTATATAGGCTACAAGAAACATTCTAAAAATATAAGAATGGAAAGGATCTTAGATCATTCTCTCATCTTCTCAAATATCATATTTTAGAATACACTAGAATAATATACAAACTTCTAGAATTATGTACAATATTCCACAATTTCTCTCGATTGGTCTAGATTATTTTAAATTATTCTATTTATTCTCAAATTTTGCCTTTGTTTGGAATATGGATTAATTTTTTAACTTTTTAGCTTTTTGGCTATTTGGGGGCTAAAAATCTCGTTTGTGATTTTTTTTTAAGCTTTTTTGACTTTTGTGAGAGAAAAAATAAAATAATTATAATTTGAATATGATATTTTGTCTTATTATTTTTTTAACTTATTTTATCTATTATTAAAATAATCAAAAACAACTTATGCCAAACTATTAACAATATATTTTGTACAAGCCAATCATAGCCTCACACATGGTTCATAAGGGATAATTTGGGGAGTTAATGAAGGTCTCCAATCATCAACGGACACGTGACAACTTGTATCAATGGCGATAGATCTGCGAAACATTGGAATAGTCAAGATGTGTACGTGGCCAAACGGTTGCTTACAATTTAAATTCAAATTCAGGAAACAAGAGTGATGTAGTGGAAGCAAACTGTTCAAAGCCATGTCTAATGATCATTGAGATTGCTTCAACAGTTATCAGCCACTTCGACGGTTATTAGCCACTTCAATAGTTATCATCAGAGCCTATAAATAGAAGAGAAGACTAATAGTGAAAGCCCGAGAATCAGATCTAGAAGCCAATTTATTTCCTTTATGTTTTTCAGTCATTTACTTTCCTACACTGCATTTCAAATTCCTAGGAGTACCCCTAAGATAGTTTGTTGTTGTAACCCCTTTCGAAACTGTAAAAGTGCGAAAGTATAATTGTAAACTCTTGTTTAGTTAATGAAATTTGTTTTTTGACATTGTTTTTCTTCTTTCTTTTATTTTGATTAGTCTTCTGAATTTTCTCTTAAAATAAGTCACTAGTAAAAGTTCTCTTCATTGAGATTAAAAGGATTTTGAAACAATCGTCTAACTAATTGGTTGACATTTATTATCTTTATAAAGACTTATTGATCTTTACTGCCTCACTCAAATTATATTTCTAACTTTCACAAGTAAAAAAAACTTACACAAACATAGCCTTTATAATCATCCTCTATGACTTTGGCCGTGTGTGACAGCATGCTACCTTTCATTCTATGACGCTTTACACCGAAAAATAAAAAAAATAAAAAAATTGTACATCTTTTCTTTTTTTTTTTTTTAATTTTGAATTAATTTATATATATTTTTTTGTTTTGATTTTTTCATTTGAATGACGTGGTGGGCTGTTTTGGCCACCTCATGATATGACTTTGGCATGGAATCTCATTAGGCATTAGAGTCTAATCAACTTTTGCAAATTTTTCACTAAGTGGTCGGTAAGTTTCTTAATCGCTGTGATGGAAGTGTAGTCGCCATGCAAGCATGGCATTTATATAAATAGTAACACTTTCATTTAAAAAAAATTAAAATTATATAAAGTCAAATATGATTTATTTTTAAAAAATAATAATAATATTTCAACATCTCATGATATTTGGACAGTAAGAATTTTAGCAAAAAATTTAATGCATTTAAAATTGGTCTTGTATTAATAACTGATTAGGAAATAATTTACAAACATAGTTTTGTACAAAAAATTAAAATTGCTCTTGTATTAATAACTGATTAGGAAATAATTTACAAGCATAGTTTTGTACCAAAAAATAAATAAATAAATAAATAAAAATCATATAAATGTGTGTTAGTAATCACGGCCACTTCTGTTTTTTTCGGGACTCAACGCGAGCTTTCCTTGTTTGGGAAACAAATATAAGTGCACTTATTTCATCTTTTTATCTTTTTTAGGTCACATCAATCAACATCTCCTCTCTACTTTTTCTACACATAATACAAGAAAAGTCAAAAAGTACACTTATTCTAAACTTCCCAAACTTAATATATGACTTTGAAAAAAGATTGAAGCCTCGAATGTGACTTGAATAGGTTTTTTTTTTTTTCCTTTGAAATTATGTTGGTTTGGTTGTTTTCTTTATTATTATTTTTTTTATTTGTTGGGTTGCGTTAGTTTGGTTGTTTTTATTTATTTATTTATTTGTTAGGCAGTTGTAAATTTTTATTTTTTATTTTTTTTAAGGATGGTTATGTATAGGAGTGGGTTTAGAGTTTAGGATTTAAGGTTTAGATTTTTATTTCTTCCGAGTCTTTCTAATTTGAAATAAAAATATGGTAAAGACTTGTACAAAATTATATGGAATTAATAAATTTTAACCAGCAGTCTAACTGATCAGTCAATTTTATCATCCAATCAGTCTAACACAATTCACTAATCTTATCAAAGCACATAGGCTAAGGGTTATTTTAGGAAAATGATTATAATCAGCTTTTTAGTAAAAAACTTATAAGCAACTTTTTTGTGAGAGATTATAACCCACTTCCCAAAATAAACCTAAATAATTGTTGTTGTTGTTGTTGTTGTTTTTTTTTATTTTTTTTTTATTTTATTTGTTGGGTTATGTTGGTTTTTTTTTTTTAAATTTTATTTTATTTGTTGGGCTGTGTTGGTTTGATTTTTTTTTTTTATTAGAGTTTAGGTTTTAGGGTACACATAAAAACCCTTCAAAAAAAAAAAAAAAAACCAACTTTTCGAGGCAAATTCGCGCCTCTCTTTTCGAGGCCTTTAGCACGGTTGTATGGCTTTTTATGCATATATATAATTAAAAAAAAAAAAAATCAAAGGATTAGCTTAGTGGGTGTAGTTTAGAGCCTGAGAGTATGTTTCTAGATCTCAGGTTCAACTTTTATTAGGTGCTATCAATTTCTTGAGACTACGCCTATGGGCTCTGTCTGATCCACATAGAAATGACGCTTTGCGTGAGTTTTGAGATTAGTCGATGTTTGAGCATAAGTTGATTCAGACATTCAATTATCAAGAAAACATATATATGTATATAAGAAAAAAGGCTTCCCAAAGCACGTTTCTAATATGCACTGATTTTTTAATTTTTTTTTTGGTAGAATTACATTAGTTGATAATTTAAATTTTATTTCGGTATTGTTAAGTATAAAAAGTCATATTATTAGCCAAGTGGATAGGCGAACCTGTTTTGATTGAGTTTGTGAGTATGAACTGCACTACTTGATAACTTAAATTTTATTTAAAAACTTTTCTGGCTTTTTAGTTCAAAATTACTAAAATAAGCTTGTTTTAACCAACTTATCAACCAAACTTGTTCAATCGTTCTTACACTACAAAAATTTCAGGTTTTTGCGACGGCAAAATGTAATTGCTAATATTTCTAATTCTGTCTCAAAAAAATTTTAGCGACGACGAATGACTTTTAGCGACGGCAAAGGGAGGGTCACAACAGAGGGCGTTGCAAAAAAATTTTAGCAACGGCATCATTTGCGACGGCAATTGTTGCCTTTTGCGATGACATTTTATTGTCGCCTATAATATGTAAAAAATTGAGACCTTTTGCGACGATACTGTTTTACCGTCACTAAAAGTTTTATTTGAGACCGAAATAAATATTGTCGCGAATTGTGTTTTTTTTTGCAACGGCATGACCACTGTCGCCAGTGGTTCTAATGTTTTTTGTGACGATGTGGTGCCAAAAAAAAAAAACCTGCAATAAAATTACTAAAAATATTAAAATTACCCTTTTTTTTGTGACGGTGTGGTGCCATCGCAAAAAAAAAGAAGAAAAAATTGTAATAAAATTATTAAAACTATTAAAATTACTTGTATTAAATGAAAAAAAAAATTGAAAAAGAAATCAAAAATTGCATAATAATATAAAAATTCTTGTATAGAAATAACAATTTCTCCATAATAAAAATATTTTTACATCCATAACTACACATCAACAAAATTACCTCACTACATAATCCATAATACATATATAATGTTTAAATACATAACGCTGTTCATAATTCAAAAAACATAAACCAAAATTAAAAGTTTTCCTCATCATTCTCTGTGGGTAACAAAAACAAAAGTTAGTCGCATTTTTCATAGACATGCATTCCACAAGAAACAAACTCCTACTTGGAAAGTATCTGAAAACAAAAAATAAAAATAATTAATGACAATATAATTATGTGTTAATATGTTAATCACAAAAAAATATAAAAATTTAACTATTATACAATTATAAAGATAATTAAGTAAATAATTTTGCCTAGACTAAAACCTGGTCTAACTCTCAAACCGGGAACACAATTCGAGTCTCGTCTTCTCTCACAAGTCTCTCGTGCCTAGGCGGTCGTATGTGCCAAGTTTTGTGCTAATCTGACGCCGTTTGGTGATTTTTGGACGTCAACTTCTCGAATTTTAAGTTTCTTAAAGAACTAGTTTGCCTAGACCGAAATTTGGTTATAACTCCCACACCGGGAACCTGATTCGAGTCCTGTCTTCTCCCATAAGTCTCTTGTGCCAAGGTGGTCGTGTGCACCAAGTTTCGTGCTAATCCGATATCGTTTGGTAATTTTGGGGCGTTAATACCTCGAATTCTAAGTTTCTTACGGAACTAGTTTGCCTAGACCGAAATCCGGCTATAACTCTCAAACCGGGAACTTGATTCGAGTCTTGTCTTCTCGCACAAGTCTCTCATGTCAAGGCAGTCGTGTGTGCCAAGTTTTGTACTAATCTGCGCCGTTTGGTAATTTTGGGTCATCAACACCTCGAATTCTAAGTTTTTTAATAAACTAGTTTGTCTAGAGTGAAATACGGCTCTAACTTCCAAACTAGGAACCCGATTTGAGTCTCGTCTTCCCCTACAAGTCTCTCGTGCCTAGGCGGTTGTGTGCACCAAATTTAGTGTTAATCTGATGCCGTTTGGTGATTTTGGTGCGTCAACATCTCGAATTCTAAGTTTATTAAGGAACTAGTTTACCTAACATGAAATCTAGCTCTAACTCTCAAACCGGGAACCCGATTCGAGTCCCGTCTTCTCTCATAAGTCTCTCGTGCCTAGGTGGTCATGTGTGCTAAGTTTCGTGCTACTCCAACGCCGTTTGGTGATTTTGGAGCGTTAACACCTCGAATTCTAAGTTTCTTAAGAAACTAGTTTGTTTAGAGTGAAATTCGCCGCTAACTCCCAAACCAGAAACCCGATTCGAGTCCTATCTTCTCCTACAAGTCTCTCATGCCTAGGCGGTCATGTGTGCCAAGTTTTGTGCTAATCCGACGTCGTTTGGTAATTTTGGGGCATCAACACCTCGAATTCTAAATTTTTTAAGATACTAGTTTGTCTAGAGTGAGATCCAACTCTAACTCCCAAACCCGAAACCCGATTCCCACAAGTCTCTCACGCCTAGGCGGTCGAGTGTGCCAAGTTTTGTGCTACTCCAACGCCGTTTGGTGATTTTGGGGCATTAACATCTCGAATTCTAAGTTTCTTAAGAAATTAATTTGTTTAGAGTGAAATCCGACTCTAACTCTCAAACCGAGAACCCGATTTGAGTCCTGCCTTCTCCCACAAGTCTCTCGTACGTAGGCGGTCGTGTGTGCCAAGTTTCGTGCTACTCTGACGTCGTTTGGTAATTTTGGAGCGTTAACACCTTGAATTATAAGTTTCTTAAGAAACTAATTTGTCTAGAGTGAAATTTGGCTCTAACTCTCAAACCGAGAACCCAATTCGAGTCTCGTCTTCTCCCACAAGTCTCTCATGCGTAGGCGGTCGTGTGTGCCATGTTTTGTGCTAATCCGACGTCGTTTGGTGATTTTGGGGCGTCAACACCTCGAATTCTAAGTTTCTTAAAGAACTAGTTTGCCTAGACTGAAATTCGGCTCTAACTCTTAAACCGAGAATCCAATTCGAGTCCCGTCTTCTTCCACAAGTCTCTCATGCCAAGGCGGTTGTGTGTGCCAAGTTTCATGCTAATCCAACACCGTTTGGTGATTTTGGGGCGTCAACACCTCGAATTCTAAATTTCTTAAGGAACTAGTTTGCCTAGACCAAAATTCGGCTCTAATTCTCAAACCGAGAACCTAATTCAAGTCCCGTCTTTTCCCACAAGTCTCTTATGCCAAGGCAATCGTGTGTGCCAAGTTTCGTGCTAATCCGATGCCGTTTGGTGATTTTGGGGTGTTAACACCTCGAATTCTATGTTTCTTAAGGAACTAGTTTGCCTAGACCGAAATCTGGCTCTAACTCCAAAATTAGGAACCCAATTCGAGTCCCATCTTCTCCCACAAGTCTCTCGTAACTAGGCGATCGTGTCTGCCA
Source organism: Camellia lanceoleosa (assembly GCA_025200525.1). Taxonomy (NCBI): domain Eukaryota; kingdom Viridiplantae; phylum Streptophyta; class Magnoliopsida; order Ericales; family Theaceae; genus Camellia; species Camellia lanceoleosa. The sequence goes on from CM045767.1 coordinate 48,583,557, forward strand.
AGTTTCGTGCTAATCCAACGTCATTTGGTGATTTTGGGGCGTAAACATCTCGAATTCTAAGTTTCTTGAATGCAGTGACGTCTTAATTAAGATCAAGAGATGTTACAATTTTTATTACTCAGAAAATTTTTACTATTTTTTTCACTTGACTACTTGATTATTAATTTAGATCCATTTGGTTTAAGGTTATATAATTTTCATGGTTATATAATGGTCATGGTTAACATGAAATGGTACCAAGAATATTGAAGAAACTGGTTTATAGAATGGAAAGAACAATTAGGGTCATAAAAGTATCATTTCAAAATAAATACAAAACTCAAATGTATATCTACATCTATAAAGCTACATGCATCATGCGGAATGCATCAAACATAGAAAAGATTTCTGACATTGGTAATTAAGAAACACACATACAAAGAAATAGACTTTTTCCAAATATTCTTGAATATTCTGACATGCAAATAGGGCCTATCCATGTATTCTAGATTTACTAAAACAAATCTGATAACATTTTGTTTTTTGAAAAATGCAAAAGTACTTGTAGAATGAGAGTCATACAAAGTTGGCATCAATAACAGCTCATAGAGAAAAAAAAGATTGCCTGTAAATGGTTGAGCTGTTCCTTGAATATAGCAAAAGCCTTTGGATCTTTAACTTCCTATAGAAGGTAAAAACATGTAAATTACAAATTCATTTATCCTATAAGGAAGCTATCCAAAAGTTGCTTGATAAAAAAATTTGAGGAAAAAAAGTTCAAATGCATCTTTGAAAGCATAAAGAAACTCCATATAGTGAGATGTTGAGATTACTCAAAATATCTCAAAATCAACAAGCCCTTTTCCCAATTTTTTGGGGTAGGCTAAATGAATCACTTTCTTCTAGTTGACTTTATTAACTGCTTAGCTGTTTTGGTTCGTGCAACTTTCATGGAATGCTCAACCTCTGTTGGTCTCTTGTGTTTTACTGAACCTGAGACAATTAAACAAAATTCAAATTGTGAACCAATAATGGGAACCAACAGTGCAAGATCCTGCCGAAAATAGCTTACAGAGAAGCATACCGATGCTTTTGAGACTTTTTTCATGCTTCGGCATATTATTGAAGTTCTTGTCCTATCCAACATAAAAGTAACATTTAAAAAAATTACAAAATGCAGGACTATCATGGATTAAATCAAGCTTACTACAGGAGAAAAAAAAAATGAAGAAAAGAAATGACTCTACAAAAAATGACATCCAACAAAGTTCAAACCAAAGTTGCCTGAAAAAACACACATTTCATCTTTCCTTGTTTGTGCGTGCACGTGCATGTTTGTGTAGGTGAGTAGTGAACTTCATTAAGGCTACAATAGCAAAGAGAAGTTGGCTTTTTCTTTTTCTCCCCTTGCTGATTAGTGAAAGAAAATTGGCAAAAAAGGTATAACAAAGTGGAAAACTTTGTGAGGGCTACATAATTGTGGATCACCCAAAAGTAATTGTGACACTAAAAGATCATATATAATTCATCTCAATGAAAAAAAAAAAAAAAACCTACTAAATCTATCCCTTTTTTATCGAATATCTAAGTTGGATTCTCCAATAGTGTAGCTAGAAAAATAAAATCGTAATTGACTATTGAAAAAAAATTTCCAGCGAAGTTTTTGATGAACTAACATAATCAAATGTTTCATCAATCTATAATGTGATTCAAAAGATTACATTTAAAGTCAACCCTCGCCAAATAACACTTAAACATTTTATTTGGGTAGTGGCGTGGAGGCATATAAATTTATTCCTCTACCTTATCATATCATTCATTTCACAGATCTTATGGCGAGGGAAGCTCATACAGTAAGTAGTAAATGTACTATCGAATGAAGACTTACAATAAACTTGTTCAGCAAACTAATATAATCTTGTCATTATATTACTAAACAGAAAGCTACTGATTAGTTTGTATCTACACCAATATTTTCAATAATCATACCTACCAACTGAGCATTTTAACTGTTACATTTCAAAGAAGTAAAGTTGCAAATCAAAAACAGACCCAAATCAGAAATTCAATTACTTATAATCATTTAAACATCTTACCTCTTTTAGTTTGGGAATTCCATTGAACAGTTGGTATGTTGCAATTCCACTAATACTCAAACCCTTACTTCCTCCTCCTCTAAGTATGGAATCGTTGAAATTTTGCGAAAACCACTTCTCAATCAAATCCAGTGATAGCTATAACCACAAAAACAATCAAATCAAACCCAAAACCAATACATTGAAAATTAATCAAAGAAAAACAAAAACATACCCTATTTTCTAATAATCCGAGCTTAATGATACCATTGGGATTCTTCAACGAATCGTAAGAATCTTCAGAAACCCTATCCAATCCAATTTAATAAGGCAAATCATTAGGCTTCGCAATGGGACTAGCCCTAGAAGAAATGTTAGCTTGCCCTATCGATTCACGGCTCAACAAATTAGACCGCGACGCAGTCCGAGAGAAAGAATTCTAGCCGAGAGAGGAGTAGAGCCGGACGTAGTTGTTCAAATGCCTTTCTAGACTCGATATCCACGCGAACACCACCACTATTCCTTTCACTTTCCCACTGCTGCTACTTGCAATCGAGATAGAGAGAGAGGGTATGAAAATTGGGGATTTTTTTGTTTAAGGGATTAGGGATTGGGGATTGGAGGTTGTGAGAAATAAAAGGAGGGAAAGAAAGAGAGGGGAATTCAGATAGAGCGGGAAAATGAAAAGAAAAAGAAAAAAGGAAGAGGAGAGTTAGAATAGGTAGTGTGAATTTTTTTTTTGATTTTTGATTTTTTTTTAGTTATTAAGGTTGAAAATTTATTGGTTTTATTTTTATTTTAATGAAAAAAAATTATTATTATTTTTTTATTTTGTAGAAGTATGGGTTATATTTTAATGAAAAATATTTTCCGTTAAAATAAAGTTAATTTTTTGTGGTCAATGAAAAATATTTTTTTGTAGCCCATTTTTTTGGTTACTAAAAATCAGGAACTAATTTTTTGTGGTAGAGAAGAGGGAGCGGTAGTAGTGGTGAAGTTGGTAGATAAGAGGTGATAGTAGTGGTGGTGGTGGTGGTGATGACGAATGATATTAGCGGTGAAGTTGTGGTAGTGGTAGAGGAGATGGAGTCGTGGTGGTGAAGGAGAGGTAATGGTAGTAGTAGTGGCAATAGTGGTAGTGGTGGTGGTGGAATGGTAGCGATAGTGATAGTAATGGTAGTCGTAGAGGTGGAGTGGTGGCGATGGTGGTAATAATGGTAGTCGTAGAGATGGTATGGTAACGGTGGTAGTAGTGGTGGTAGTGGAATGGCATTTGCAGTAGTGGTGAAAGTAGTAGAGGAGAGAGAGAGAGAGTAATGAGCAAGAGAGAGAGAGACAGAGAGACAAAGTGGTCGCTAAAAGTGCATTTTTTTGTAGTGGATCGACAAATCGAGAGAGAGCTCGATAAATAGAGAAGATGGGAGGGAGAAAATGAGCAAGGCGAACACAGTAGGGGAGAGAGAAAGAGACAGACAAATAGACAGGCAGACAGAGAAAGAAAGAGAAAAAAAAAAGATAGAGAGAGAGATAGACAGACAGAAAAAGAGAGAGAAACAAGAGATGAGTGAGAGATAAACAAAGAGAGAGAAAGATAGCGAAAAGAGATGAACAAGAGAGAGACATAGAAAAAGAGAAGGACATAGAGAGAAGAGAGATGAGCAAGAGAGACAGAGATAGAGATAAAGAGAAGAGAGATGAGCGAGACAGACAAAGAGAGAAGAGAGATAGAAAGAAGAGAGATGAGCGAGAGAGACAGAGAGAGAAGAGAGATGAGAGAGATAGAGAGAAGAGAGATGAGCGAGAGAGACAGAGAGAAAAAGAGATAGAGAGATAGACAGACAGACAGACAAACAGACAGTCAGAGAGAGAAGAGTGATGAGTAAGAGAGAGAAAGAGAAGAAAAAGACAGAGAGACAAAGAAATGAAAAAATGGGTGAAAAGAGAAATGTTATATCAAAAGAGTAAGATAACGTTGTTTTTTTTAATTTTTTTTGTGATAGAAAAATACTGTTGCATTTATTCAAACCATTTTGTAACTGTATGTATATGAAACCGTCTCAAAGCCATAATATATATATATATATTTTTTAACTTTTATTTTGCAACGGTACCTATTATAGTCGCAAAAAACTCATATTTTGTTTTTGAGATTGCAGCTGGTGCCGTCGCAAAAACTTTATTTTTTCGCAACAACAATCTCTGCTATCGCAAATACTCACCTTTTTTTTGCGACAGCAATTTTTGCCATCGCAAATACTCTCATTTTTTGCGATAGCAATTTCCGTTGTCGCAAGTACTATCTTTTTTCGTGACAACATTTTTTGTCATCGCAAATACTCTATTTTTCCGCGACTGCAAATTGTGCTGTCGCAAAAACTCACATTTTTCGTGACAACTAGTTGTTTGAGACGGCAAGTGTGCCGTCGCAAATGCTTCCGTCTTTTAAACCCACTTTTCTTGTAGTGTTATGACATAGTTGATTGAAAGTTAAATTTAATTAATTTCAAATTTGAAATGTTTTCTTTCCCCATAAACAATTGTAAATAGTAACTATAATAATATTCTATATATAATTTATACATTGGAAAACAACCATCAATTAATTTTAAATGATTCACCATAACAACAAGTTTTTTATTTTTTGTTTTTTGTTTTTTTTTTTTGGGAGGAGGGGCTTTTTTAATGTGCAAGTGTAATAATAATAATGAGAGATAAACTTTCAAAAAAAAAAAAAAATTTTCTAATAATAATAAATAAATAAATAAATTTGATATTTTCCCAAAAAAATTTGAACCTTTTTTTCAATCAATTTTCACAGACTCAAAGTGGCCATTTCTTCCTCTGGTGTCCAATGTGTATGAAATTATGTGAAATATAAGTATATTTTATTCATATTTCAACTACTTTTTTTTTTCTCTTTCTAAATCCCCCAACCAAATATAGCGTCTATTAGGCATTCGTTAATGACCAAATAATATCAAAAAAATCATACTATAAAGACGGACTGCTCTACATTCAACCACACCAGAGTGACCTTCAAGCACACACAAAGAAACCATTAATAGTCGAGTGAAACTTGGTATACACCTAAAATCGATCCATGACACTCAACTGAGGTTGGTATATAGGGATGGCAATTTGAAACCGGCCCGACGGGGATCCCCCCCCCGACCCGATAAGTGGTTTTTTTAAAAAAAAACCCCCGACGGAGGATGATGAATTTCAAAAATCGATCTCGATCGGGACGGCGGGGGAGGATGATGATTGATTATGATCCCCGAGACCCCCCCCCCGACCTGCCCTTTCCCCCCCCGATATATATATATATAGATGTTTAGGAGTGTAGTGTGCAGCTGGAGTGCACTTGACATATAATATTATTATATATAATAATATCTACTAGTTTATATATATAGATAACTACTATATTATATTATATCTAAAAATATCTATTCCCTCATTCATTGACTCCAATCTCTCTCTATCACCTCTCTCTCCTCTCCTCTCTCCTTCGACTCTCTCTCTCTCTCTCTCTCTCTCTCATCATCGACTTTTTTTTTTGTATATATATAAAATCAATCCCCATCTCTCTTTCTTCGAGTCTTGTCGAGAGAAAGACGCACGGACCGATTTGACCGCCCTCACCTGACGGCCTCTCTCACCGACTCTCCCACTCACCACCACCTCACCTACCACCACACCACCACCGCACCAACTGCCATTCTCCACCCGCACCCCACAGCCCACCCACGACCTCGGATCTATCTGATCTGTGTTGTGATCATCTGTGTATTTATTTTTTTTTTTTAAGTTTAAATCTATATTTGTTGATGATAATTTTGTGATATGTATTTGTTGATGATAATTTAGGATCGATATGTATTTTGTTGATGATAATTTTTTTTTTGAGATCGGTGTGAGGCATCTGAATTTTTTTTTTTTAGTTGGTATATTTATAGGTCAACTCTTTTCAACTACATAAACCTTTTGGGTGAATTACACTTTCTATTGGACAAAGGCAAAAAGAATTCAATACACTATATATATATATATATATTCTTATGCATTTTTATATATTTCTATAAAATTCATCTAAATAATAGACTAATAATAGTTTTTAAAGATTCCGGCAAACGACTACTTATTGCGCATTTGTTAAAGACCAAATAATATAAATAACAAAAGAAAAGGTTACGTATAGGTCCTAATAAGTGGACTTATTATCTAATAGGTCTTATAGAAAAAAATTGTCATAAAAAAGTCAATAATTATAAATTTTAGCGACAATTTATAAAAATCATGATAAAAAAGTCACTAATTGTCAATTTTTAGCGACATATATAAAAATTGTTACAAAAAAATTACTTTTAGCAATAATTTTACCAAGACTTATTTTCAATAGGACTTGATAGGAATTAAGTCCAACTATTAAGACTTATTGGTAGTTTATCCATAATTTAATACACATTTTATATGTTTTGTACACTTTCTTATATGTTTTAATAATTTTTTAACATAGAAACCAATATTAATCATCACAAGTTGGACTATGATTAGTGTTTTCCTTTTTCAAGAAAGGTTGAGCTTCTGTCATGTTGAAATCTCAACATTAGATAACTTGATGGGCCTATAAGGCCTACTATGAGTCCCATTTCGATAGTCCGAACCGTTCATTTGGTAAGACTCTCAATGTATAATATTCATGAAAAAATTTAGATTAACTCGATTATCGTAATGTTTTCATTTTATCGAAATGAGACTCGTGGTGGGCCCTATAGGCCTCTCAAGTTCTCTCATGTTGAAATCTCAACAAGAGAGAAATCCAACCCTTTTAAGAATATGAGTCACAATTTGTTTGAAATTTTAAAAAATAAAATCATAAGCATGTTTAAATTATGGGACAATTACAAAAAAAAAAAAGAAAAAAAGAAAAAAAAAAGAGAGTAGGTTTTAGCCTTGTAATAAAGTAAATTTTGAGTTTTTAATTTTGTCAATTTAAATCTTAATTTCTTGATTTGTTTTCAGTTTAAATTATTTACCTATTTTCATTCAATAAAATTGATGAAAAAAAGAGTATTTTAGTCATTAAACTCATTACAATTATAAATAAAGGGTAATTTTAATTACACAACAAAATTAACTCATTACACCAAATTTCTTATTAGACCACATAAAAAAAAATTCGAAATTTTGACTATCTCTCTTTACATTTATCGTAATACTAAACATACCGTCATCTCTTACACCTAACTTTTTAAACCCTAACTTTTCTAACCACCTTCTCTAGCAGTTATTGCCCCATCTTCGGTAACCACTGTTGCCAATTTTGGATTCCCACTCCTAGCTTTTCCCTTACCGGCGACCTTCATTCTTTTACTAAACCCTTTCTCTCTCCTTTTTGGTGAGCCCTTCAAACGACCCCTTTCACTACCGCCACTACTTTTTGGCCATTGCCAACTGCTATACCAACCTTTTCTACCTTACCTTGCCATCTGTAACCCTTCTCCGACAGCCCCAAACCTTCATTATCCTCCTCCTCCTCTTCTTCTTATTTTTCCAGATTTGAAAACCTATATGTCTCTCTATCTCTCTCTTACTCTTAGATCTAGGGTTATGAGATAGGAAAGAACAGAAATGGCGACGACACAAGGTGACCGCAAGTGGGTCATAAAAGTGGTCGCTAAGAAGGTACTGGTCATGGGATTGCTACGTATAGATTGAAGCGAGGGTTGTGGGGCTGCAAGAATGGGGCTAATTGATGGGACAACGGGGTGAGGAAGGGCTGCTAGAGATAATTGTAGAGTTGGGAGAGGTGGTTGGAAGTGGAGAAGATAGTGAAAAGGTACGTGGGGTAGGGTTGGCACTAACAAGAGAGGTGACAAGGGTGTTAGAGAAATTAGGTTTAGAAAATTAAGGTTTTGGTCTATTTTGATAATTTGATATAAGGATAAAAGTGTAATAAAAACAATTGTAACATTTTGAGATTTTCTCCATTGCTCAAGCGATAGATTGGTCACTCGAGCGGTTTGGCGTGTTATCCAGTACTTTTGCAGGTCTGTGATTCTAAAAGTTATTGAAGTTCGCTCGAGCGCAAGATTGGTCATTCGAGCGATCTGCCTTGTATAGTCTAAACTTCTAGGAGCTTACATTCTTCGCTCGAGCGACGGTTTTACTGCTTGAGCGATCTGTTCTAATTCAGCATCTATAAAAGTCATTTTTGGTCACATCTAGATCACTTTTCTCTCTCATTTCTCTATCATTTCGTCATTTTTGAGCCTTCAAGCACTTCATCCCTTGATTTCATATACTTCTATCCATCTTTGACCTGTAGTTCTTTAAACCAAAATGTAGAGCTTGGCGAGGGCTTGCTTTTAATTTGAGTGGATCGTTGTTTCATTGCTAGTAATTTTTGGGTCATGTTCTCTTTACTTCAAGAGGTTGGGATTTCTTTGTTCCTCTTCAATACCTTGTCTATATAGAGACATGTGGTAGATTTTATTACATAAAAATCATATTTATTATGAATTTTCAAAAAGCATGAAAGAGGGATCTAGGGTTTGATATTTGGGGGTTTTAGTTGTTAAATTGATTGTCGTTTGGGTTAATCGGGAAGTAGCTTAACATGTTTTTGTGGAGAGGAAGAAAAAGCCCTAATTTAATATTTTGACTTAGTGAATTAAAAATGAGTAATGTTAAATAATGTTTGTGTTTTGTTGATATGGATTGCGACATTGTGTTAATAGTTAAAAAGGAAGAATTAACCATGGTATTGGATTATCTTGGATTAATCACGTTAAGTTGAGTTGGATTATAGTTTTGATACCCATGTACTTAGTTTTGTGACATAAAGATAATGGATTTTGTATAAAGATTGGAGTATGTTAATTTGGAAAATAAGAGAATTGATTTTTGAAAAGAGAAAGAAACCATAACGTTTTGTAAATTCAAAAATGAACTCGAGGTTGGATTGTGAACACTTTAATTATTGTTACTATTGTTGGACTTAAGGTCTCGTGAGGATTAGATCCTGGTTTTACGGTATTAAATATACGTACTTAGAGATTTTGTCCTTGGTCATCGGTGGAGGATGACATTCTGATGTTGAATAGATTTTGTGTATGTAGTACACTCGAGTTATCTATGCTTGTTGTATATTGTGATGGTTGGAAATGTGCACACGCTGAGAATAAGAGGTACCATTACCTTTCAGCTAGCATTTAGAAAATTGGTAATGCTTAAAATGACAGGTACTAGTTCCTTTCAGCTAGTGTCTGGAGAACTTGGCAGAGGTAACATTACCTTCCAGTTGGTGTTTGGTAAATTGGCAGATGTCACGATCCAAATATGGGTTTAGCAGCATGGCGGAAAAATCAACAATGTCCAATGAGTCAGGACAATCAACAAAAGATTTTTCATACATATACATATATATGCACAATATTTACAATCATACAAAATAGGGCCTAATCCCCATTAGACAAAGATAAGAATATCGGTCTATACAACTACAAAAAAAACTAAAACACTCCATAGCCTTAGCTCTCGCAGCTGAGGCACTGGTGGTTGGCGACAACAAAAAGAGTCTACCCCTCGCGCTTCCTAGCTCCGGCCGATCACCTACATATATATATGGCAAAGGACCTAAAGCCCGAATAACATAATGCGTAAAGGGGTTTAGAATGAATATCGTTCTGATAAAGAAATTTTATTTCAATCAAGATATCATTTGTTCAAGACAAAGAAAAAATATATGTAGTACATCCATTAGCATAACAGTACAGTAAATAGTAGGTCTAAAAGACCAAATGATGGCTATCAATCAAGAAATGATAGTGGTTCTAACGAGGAACGACTTACATTCATTCGCTAAAGTAGTTCGAAGATAATCATTTTTGAACATATCTTTACACAATTGTTACTCAAGCCAACTCTACATAGTTAACAGATCAAACACACACTAAGCTACACAGTTAGAAAAGATAATAACTTAATCCCTAATTGTCTCGGTGTGTTCTACACGTATATCCTCATTAAGATGTCTTAAACTAGGCCTAAGAATGTGTCACGACCCAAACCCGGCCCTATGGGTTTAGCACCGTAACTGGCCAGTAATCCGAGATTACCAAAGGCCTGCCAAAAAACTAGTGTCCATAGAGTCAGGTTAATCAGATGCCAAAAACATTTTTCATACATTTATGCATTCAAACCTACACAATCATTGACTTGGTTGAGACTAGTGGGGACACAAACACCCCAAGCCATGGCATGGCGTCTGAACCTCGGGGACCAATCCCACGCCTCCTAGCTTTGCGGCGCTGACGAGCACATATATATATATATAAACAGTGAGCTAAAGCACAAAGAATAACATAAAGCGTAAAGAGGTTATGAATGAATGTCCTTACAGTAATGAAATCAGCATTTTTAAAAAGAGTTGTTCCTTACAAAGATTTTTTCAAAAAATACTATATGTGGTACATCCAATAGCCTATAAAGATGGCCAATCATTGGTGCTAAGGATGGCAAATAGGACATACATTCATTCAAGAATAACATCTTCAAAAGATAACCATTTTGAACATATCTTTACACATAATCAAATAGAACACACACTAAGTTTACAATGGGAAGGATGATAATTAAATCCCTAAATTACTCGGTGTAGTTCTATGTCTAAATCCTCATTAAGATGCCTTAAACTAGGCCTAAGAATGCCTAGGATGCGATGAGGATGCAAAAATACAGCTTGAAGGCATTTTTCAAAAGTTCTCGAAAAGGGGGTCTCGCCGAGCGAGCCTTCCTTTCGCCAGCGAGGTTGCAAAATCGATGCTCAATTTTTACGATGCTCGCCGAGCGAAGCTTCCAAAATCGGGTTCGCCGAGAAGATGAAATAGTAAAAGTAACGATTGATTTTACGCCGAGCCACCAATCCTCGCCAAAACGTTGTTCGAAGAATTTCAGTTGCCAAGCTCAAACCAAGCATTCTCAACTCAATTCTCAACCTCTTGGGCTCAAATTCTGGGGAATACATCCCAACTCAACAATTAACAAGTTTCAAAAGCCAATTTGAGAATTCAAGCCCCAAAGGTGAGTCAATTCAAACCATTTTCCAAGAACAATCCAAGAACACTTTAAAACATGCAATGCATGAGTTTCAAACCAATTTTAATCCTTAAATCTTGCTCCAAAGAGCTCAATAGTTGGCAAATGAGATGAAATCATGGACTTAAAATGACTATGAGCTTGCATGTACTAATTAGCCAAGAATTCAACTTCAAAAGTCAACAAATTCAACATGCATACATGAATTGATCTTCAATTCAATATATATGAGCAAAATCATGTCTTAGCTCTACAATGATGCATGAATCATGCAAAGCTTAGCTCAAGAACAACAATAAGAAGATGAATTCCTTACCTAGAGTTCCAATTACAAGTTTAGCAAGCTTAATTTATGCACATATACTTCAATCTTCAAGCAAAATCAACAAATGAGCTAAATTCCCTCAAGATGAACTCTCTCTCTCTATTCCCTTGTTGGTCGAGCTCAAATGAGCTGATGAAATGTTTTGATTGAGTTGTATAAGGCTCAAAGGTGAATAATAAACAATGGCTCCACTCAATGGCAATTAGTTCATAATTAACTCTTTTAATCTAATTTAATCATTCCTAATCAATTTTCAGATAAAAATATCATTAAATCGAAATATTTTCGATTACAAAACAACAACGGTTTCTAAATCGTCACGATAAGGCCTTCAATTATTAAACATAAAATGCAAACAGATAATCATACACTCAAACAGATGCAACACGCAATTCAATAGACAAACTTATTTTCATCCAGTTCACTTATCACCATTAGCGCTTCATTTTTAAGGGTAATCAGATATGATTGATGGTTTAAGATGGGATGAGGATGCAAAGATGTATTGAAAATATTTTCAAATCATTTCAATAAAAAAAATCGATAGGTGAAATTGAAATTCACGCCCGGCCGAAGGCTTCGGCGTGTCCCGCCCTCCGTTCGATCGCTCGCCGCCCGCGATGCGGCGCGATGAACAACGATGCTCGATTGGATCCGAGCACCACTTCCCCCGCTCGAGTGGAAGACCAAAATATGGAAAATCCAGATTTGAGCTCCAAGTTCAAAATCATGTTTTCAAACACCAAATTCGATCCTCTTGGGCCCATTTTCTGGAAAAACACTTGTAAACACATAGAACAACATGGTTCAAAGCTCAATTTGAGAAATCAAAGCCCAAGGGTGTTTAATTCAAACTCAATTTCAAACCAATTTCATGAACATGATTTCAAATGAACATGTATGAACTTTAAACAATTTGCAAGCTTCAAAACATGCTCTAATGAGCCAATTCTTTTCAAAACAGGATGAAATCATGGTCTACTCACAAAACATGGACATGCATGTGAGGAATTAAGAACTACAACCTCAAAACTTCAATATATATACATGCATGCAACAATTAAGCTCCAAGACAACAATTGGAGCCATAAGTTGGCTCTAGGCTTCAACTTTGTTCTAAACCATGCAAGAATCAACTTAAAACATAAACAAGAAGACAATGGATCTACCTCAAGTCTTGAATTAAAGGTAAAGAGGCTCAATTATGCAATCTCTCTTCCAAATCTTCAAGTCTCCAAGCAATTTTCAAAAGGGAACTCAATTTCTCTCTCTCTCTCTCTCTCTCTCTTTCTCTCTCTTGGTCGGTTGTAGGCAACAAAATGGCTCAGGAAATGTTTGTTTCAAGTGTAATAAGGCTCCTATAGATGGTGGATAGTGGCCCACTCAAATGGCAATGTTGTAATTAAAGCCAACTTACAATTTATTAATATTTAATCTAATTTAATCATACTAAATCAGTTTTCAGATAAATATGCCACAAAATCACATAAATTATGATGATCATAAATCATTAATCAATTTCTGGTTCGGCCGCCGATAAGGCCTTCAATTTACAATTTAACACATAAACATCAACAGATAATCACATAGTCAAACAGATAGAATCCAATTCAAACAGATATACTCAGCCATTCAGTTTCAGTTTCCAGTCAATCATAATCAGTCTCGGTTTAGTAATAATCGGTAATCAGCGGTGAGGGTTATTACAGCAGAGGTCCCATTCCCTTTCAACTGGTGACTGGTAAATTGGCTTGTGTTATGGAAATGTGTATCCTTAGCTTACCATGGTTAAAGTAGGTAGAGCAGAGTTTTGTTTATCGTTATTATTTCAGTGTATCTGGATACATCATGTGTTATGATGGTTATGGTTCATGAAGCCTGAATTCCCTTATATGTTGAGTAAGCAGTTGTTGGGTGTTTGTTGTTTTCATTTTTTTTTTCTCTGTATTGGATGTTATGTATACATGTGAGCGTATCAAATAAATTGTGAAAGTATATTTTTAACTTTGGATGAACGTGTTGGAAATGTACGTAGGTTACATATTGAGTTTGTAAGAAAAAGTAAGATATCAGAATTTTTGTTAATGTATTTAAAAAAAAAATGGTTGTTATGTAATACTGTTGAAATGGAAAACAAGAAGGAAATGTGAACTATCCATATTATTTGAAAGAATCGGATGATTTTGGAAAAAGTAGTTATGTAAATATATATTTCGGTCATAATCGTTACATTATTTACATAGTTTAGGATGAAGCATTTATGATCATAGCTATCTGTAAGTTGTTATTGTTTAGGATTATGTTAGGATCCTTACCAGATTTTATGTTTATCCCATGTTGCTAATCTTTTTTCTCGTGAATGTCGAGAAGTGTTTTCAAGATCAAGAATCTTCTTTATCTATTGGCCACAGGGCGTTATAACTGCTGGCGAAATGCCATTATTGTAAAAGGGTTGAACCTTTTCTCTTTTATGTAGTAATGTAAGCATGCGGACAATTTATTTAATTATTTCACATGTTACATTCATTACGTATACGAATGAGAAAATCTTCATTTATTTATCTTTATTGATGTATTAGAACTTCCATAAGTTATCTTTGAAATTGCATTATAATAATGGTTTTTGGTAATGTTATCCGTGAAAAAAAAAAAGTGGGACGTTACAACTTGGTATCAGAGCGAATCGGGTTTGAATACTTTAGGCTCATGGGAAGTGGTTTTTACCACAACAGGTTTGCTATGCATGGTGAGGATGTCTGCATATAGTTAGGTTAAGTATTTGGACTTCATGTGTTGCATTTATGTGAGCATGGGGTTAAGTTTCTTGGATAGTATTTGTAGCCAGTGAACTTGCTTTGAGGTCTTATCGGAAACACGCCTGATCAATGTGGTATCTGATAGGAATTCATTGAGAGTTCTGGGAGAGTAGTTATCCTTTGGACTTGATTTGATTATGTGATTAAGTGTTTAATTGTTTATGTGCAATAGAATTGGGTATATTGGGGCTAAGTGTGTCTTGTACTTAGTAGTGGTGAGTGTATGCCTCGGGGAAGGCTGTTGTGTTTTGCACTAAGTTTGGTGTTATTTTGGGATTTTATAAGATGTTTACAAGAGGGAATAGAAGATGAATTGGAAATCAGCGTGCCGGTAGAGACACAACGGTTCCTTTAGCACCTTCCATTGCAGCATCGGCTGTTAGTGAGGAAGTTGCACGTGACATTATGAGAGCGGTGCAAGATGCTCTAGCTCGCAATGAGGGTGACAACTGGCGTATCCTCAAGCTTACTAAGGAGTTTATGCGCTCCAATCCACCAGAGTTTTTGGAGGAGGCTAAGTAGCTGGAGGCGGATGATTGGTTGGAACAGATTACCAAGACTCTTAACATGCTCAGAGTCGAAGATGAAGGGTTGAGGATCTCTTTGGTGACTTTTCAATTGAAGGAAGATGCGGGTTATTAATGGAAGTATGCTAAGAACATTGTAGGTAACACGTGGGTTGCTTTCACGAAGACTTTTTTTATCCAAGTACTTCCCTCATTTCGCTCGGGAAAGGTTGAGGGAACAGTTTGTTGAGTTGTATCAGAATGTTATTCCTTTAGCACAGTTTGAGATGTGGTTTACTAGTTTGTCGAGATTTGCTCCAAAGTTAGTGGCAAAGGAGCGTCGTTGTTATGAGTTTGAGAGGCGGTTCGGTGATGATATTCGGGAGAAAGTAGTTGGATCTCTGTGGAAAAATTACTATGCTTTAGTTGAGGAGGCGACCCATGTGGAGGCCATGGTTGTGTGTGTTGGTCGAGTTAGGGAGGAGGCCACTTCGGCAACTCCTACGGTTTATAAGCACTCTAGGCTTAGTAAGAGGTGGAGGCAAGCACATGCTCAATCTCAGGCTCTGTCCTTGCCTTCATCGGGGGTTTCAGACTCTTCTGTTGGAAGGCCTAATGAGGTTCAGGCTTCAAGTCAGTCTTAGAGTAGGGAGTCTATTGTTTGTTTTGATTGTGGTCATCTGGGCCATGTGAGACGTTTGTGCCCATTTGCGTGTGAATTTTTCAGGTGTTTTAGAACCTAGTCGGACTCAGTCTCTTTAGTCTAGTCGGGGGTGGTATCAATAATAAAACCGAGTAAGCCAATCTTTGAGAGCTTCACGAGGGTCGACTTTTCAACTATCACAGTACTATTACCCTTAAGAGGGGCTTTTGTATTAGAGGTCGGTAATATAATATTTGAATTTTTGTTATTGGCCGGTGTACTGTTAGATGTTAAGACATCCTGAATTATGTGTAATATATATATATATATATGTATGTTATTGTTTGTCTATCCTTATGAATTGGGGGCACACAGTGAATCTGGAACACTCTTTTGTATATATGTAATAAGAAGTCGTTAATAGGACTGGTGATCCTAGTGTTATTGTAGACCTGATGTTAATTTATGAGATAGTTATGTGATGGCCTATGAGCGTTGTTTTGTTTGGGAGTTAATTGTTGAGAGTGGGAAATCCGTGGGTTATTGTCATTGGTGGAGTTGTGTTGCGAGAGCCGAGTTATAAGATTCGAATGTGTTGAGGGTAATGACGTAACTTTGGATTTAAGGCCTGAAAAATGTGATGAACGTGTTGCAAATAGACGTAGGTTACGTATTGAGTTTGTAAGTAAAAGTAAGAACCGGAATTTTTGTTAATGTATTTCAAAAACAAAACGGTTGTTATGTGATATTATTGAAATTGAAAACAAGAAGGAAATGTGAACTATCTGTATTATTGAAAGAATCAGATGATTTTGGGAAAAGTAGTTATGTAAATATATATTTTGGTCATAACCGTCACATTATTTGCATAGTTTGGGGCGAACCATTCATAATCATAGCTATCTGTAAGTTGTTATTATTTAGGATCATGTTGGGATCCTTATTAGACTTTATGTTCATCCCATGTTGTTAATCCTTTTTCAAGTGAACGTCGAGAAGCATTTTCAAAGTCGAGGATCTTCTTTATTTGTAGGCCATGAGGCCTTATAACTGTTGGCGGAATGACATTGTTGTAAAAGGGTTGAACCTTTCTCTTTTATGTAGTAATGTAAGCTTGCGGACAATTATTTGGGGCGAATTACACTAACGGTCCCTATAGTTTGAGATTTATGTTATTTTGGTCCCTGACTTTTTAATTATGACACATTTGACCCTAAATTTTGAATTTTGTTCAAAATACAAACAATTGAAGATATTATTACTCAATTTCAAGGGCAAAATCGCCAATTTGATAAAATATAAACTAATTTGACAAAAATAAATGTCAAAAAAATATTTTTGAATTTTTAAAAATTATTTCTACCCACCAAAGATAAATTATATAAAGTTGATAAATCTTTGACACATTTATTTATTTATTTTTCTACCAAATTAATTTTTATTATGTGTTTGGATGATGATCATGTAATGGGCGGTTGTTAAGCTTTTAATGTATAATCGATATATTTAATATATGAAATTTTTTTAGTTTTGAATTTTTTGATTTAATGGATTGGTTTAATAATGATATCAAAATTGTCATCATATTTGACTTTTGAAAAAATAGAAACTAATTTAATGAAAATGAAAAAAAAATCACCCATTACATGGGTATTATCCAAGCACATAATAAAAATTAATTTAGTCAAATTAGTTTATATTTTATCAAATTGACGACTTTGCCCTTGAAGTTGAGCAATGGTATCTTCAATTGTTCTTATTTGAAACAAGATTCAAAATTTATGGTCAAATATGTCACAATTGAAAAGTCAGGTATCAAAGTGACACAAGCCCCAAATTATAAAGACTATTAGTGTAATTCACCTATTCATTTAAGCATGTCACATGTTGCATTCATTATGTATACGAATGAGAGATATTTCATCTATTTATTTTTATCGATGTATTAGAACTTCAGTTCGTTATCTCTGAAATTATATTATAATAATGGTTTTTGGTAATGTTATCCGTGAAAAAAAAAGTGGGGTGTTACAAAAATAGAAAAGAGAGAGTGTAATGAGATAAAAGTGTGATGTAAGTAGAATTACTGATACATAAAATGTTGGGTAAATTATACAAATAGTCCCTTTAGTTTATACAATGTGTTAATTTGGTTTATGTTGTTTCAATTTACTCGATTTTGCCCCTTAATTTAACGGATTGTGTCATTTTAGTCCAATAAATAATGTAGACAGAAAGTCAAACTATGTGTTACTTTGGTCCCTTTAGTTTACACAATGTGTCAATTTGGTTCATGTCAAAATTGAGCAAATTAAAACAATAGGGACCAAAATTGACATATTGTGTAAATTACAAGGATCAAATTGGCACATTGTGTAGACTTTTCGTCCACCAAATTTAATAACCGTTATTTAGTGGACTAAAATGATGCAATTTGTTAAATTAAGGGGCAAAATCGAGCAAATTGAAACAACATGGACCAAATTGACAAATGGTGTATACTACATGGATCATTTGCATAATTTATCCTAAAATGTTTAAAATATATATTTTTTTATTGAGTTTAATGACTAAAATACTATTTTTTTATTGATTTTATTTGACGAAAATAGAGCAATAGTTTAGATTAAAAATAAATCAAAAATTTTAAATTTAAATTAATGAAATTAAAATTTTAAGATTTATTTTGTCAGTAGATTCAAACTGTGGAAATACATATTTTTTTTGGTTGTAATTTTTTCAAAATTATATTATCATTACTTTAATTGATTTGAAAGACTATTTTGACAAACAAAAAGTTCAACTAGCTGGGGAAAGAATCCATCCTTGATAAAGGGTGAGTTCACTTTTAGTATCATGTTGTGATGATTAAATTTTTATATTATTAGTAAATTATATTTTTTTGTGATTAGTTCAAAAAATATGATTTTTCTTTTTAAAATTTGATTTGTAAGAGTATCTCCAACACATACTATTGTATTCTTTTATATCAAATTTGAGTAAAGATTTGGTTTAAAAGTTTCATTTGATACCAAGTGTTCCAACATTAAATTTTCAGTTTTCATCAAACAACCGGTTCGCAGGGAGGATGACTGGGAGAATTTTCGAGCAGTCGATCGGCTTAGTGTAAATTTTCTTTAAATTTTCTCCAATCCGGTCGTCCACCTGGTTGTTTGGTCGGTCATCAATTCGGTCATCCACCAACGGTCACTTACGAAATTTGATGAAATGTTAAATGCTCCTTTGATTTGATAAAAAAAAAAGTAGGACTCCCTTCATTTGATACCAATTTGATGAAACTGTTGAAACACCATTTTTACTAAATTTGACGAAATATTTGAGTTTGGGTCAAAAATAGTTTACTAATGAATCTTTAGTATTACCAGAGTACAAAAATAAAGGAAAAATTACTCATAAATCTCATCATATGGGAAAATATTAGTCCATTTAGTCCTACTTGTTTTTTTATAAACCAAATAATCCTTTTTATTTGTAGTATGTATTATTAATTTGATTTAGTAATATTTGAGTTTACTTGTTTGCCCCTTATTGTGATTATGCTTTTGATGTTTTTTTTGGGATTGAGTGTATGTGGATAAGGTATAATGTAACATTTTTATTTTTTTTAGGGATTTCGTGGAGTGATTGTGGGGATTATTGATGTTACCTACTTGGTGTTACATTATTATGTTAAATCATTTACGTTTTCTAGGGAAGGTGTATGGGTTGTAACATTCACATTTATCTACATAACATCAACCTAGAGTCACATTGCCATACCATTAAGTCTTCTACTAACAACCGATAACATTAGCACCAAACACCAACCACATAACATAACATTGACACAGTCCAATAATCCCTGACAATTAACAGCCACTACCCCTACTACCACCAAACCCCACAAACACTTTCAAGCATACATCCTCCTACTAGCCCCCAACATTATAAAATACACACTCAACCATACAAATATTAGCTACAACACCATGTGTCTGTTACATTACATATATGCACAATATCACATTTGCAATTACTGGCAAACCCCAAACTCGTGAAAATATTACAACATTAATCAACAAAATCATGTGTCTATCACATTAGAAACATGCCCAACATCACATTGGCAATCAATGGTAAACTCCAAACCTACAACGTGAACAACATCACCTAAAACCCCACATGACGCACCAATTAAATAAAAACCCATTTCAAGAATCGACCTTGATGTCGTATTGTTCCACAAACAACCAAACTAATATCAAAGACACCCATACTTGTTGTCATCGCACTAACACACGATCAGCGATGCCGTCGACGGATTAATTTTAAATCGCCGACGTTACGTTTTCAATGTTAATCGCATTCCAAAATGTCCCAATACCCATGCCGCTTCGCCTCTGTAAATTTTATAGAAGGGGTTTCATGATTGTCACGACCCAAACCCGCCCCTATGGGTTTAGCACCGTAACCGGCCAGTAATCCGAGATTACCGAAGACCTATTTAATAGTAAAACAGTAATTACAGAGTACAGGGGCTGGCGGAAGCTAAAACAGTAATTAAAAGATGTCTAATGAACTGTGACAGTCTGTATGCAAAAAGACTTTTCATAACATATACACATTCAGAACAAAAGCAGTATGTACATACATCATATACAGATATTCGGGTTAGGGACCACATCCCTACCATAACAGTACAGTACGATATCATTCAGTCTATATAGTATTACAAAAACAGATACAAAAAGGAAGAAAACTAAAACACCCCAAAAAGCCTCAGCTTGAACAGTTCGGAACCTTGCAGTGAGGCACATAGGTTGGCTTGATAAAACGAGAGCTTGCTTGACGCCCCTAGCAGCGGTCCGGTGCCTGAACACCTACATATATATATGAGCAGTGAGCTAAAGCCCAGTGAATAACATAATGCGTAAAGAAGTTGAGAATGAATGTCCTTTCGATATTGAAAACAATCATTTCAATCAGTATATCAGTTACCCAGTCATAGCAGTCATATGTAGTACATCCAATAGCAAAGACAAGATGGGTCTAGACAGACGAGCAATCGATTGATGGCCATCATATCAAGAATGAGTGGTTCCAAAGATGGGAACCGACAAAGATCTCTGTAATAGTAGCAGTAACAGTAAATGCTATGGATGCCACGAATACAGTTCACAAATAAGACATCATTCATTCAGTAACATTATCATTTCAGAAAATAGTATAGTTCAATTGTTCAGAAAATAATCATTATTGAACATATCTTTACAACATTGTTATTCACAGAGTTCTGGGCTACAGATAAGCTAGAGCGTCATCGGATGCCAACCTACACAGTTACCGAACGAACACACACTAAGCTACACAGTTGGGAAATAATAACTTAATCCCTAATTTGCCTCTGTGGTAGCCGAATATTCAGTAAAGGTAGAGGAGTAATATCTCGGCCTCTAGGCGCCAAACGGGCAAAAATCTCGAAGAGGTGATCGGCCGAATACGATGACTAGGCCGAATAGGATAGAACCCCTGCAGCCGAGTGTAAGGAAAGGTAATGATTGAAAAAGTAGGCCCGGGTCCCGAGGATCAGAAGAGACGAGTATAAATACAATGGTAGTGGATCAGAAAAGGGAGGTAAGAAACACTTCTATAAACTGAGTAAGCAAGCTTTCTGGAGGAGAACTGACTTGTCCGTCGGAGTGCTAATTCCGGCACCCCCGACCGGAGTTTGTATTTTTGCAGGTGACTAGCAGAGGATCGTTGGCGTCTTCCAGGATCTGAAGAGTATTTCCAAACCACATTCACCACAACTGGCGCCGTCTGTGGGAATACTCAAATATATCCATGGAAGGCGTGACCGAAGATCCTCCGATAGCCACCGACGCGATCGCGCAGGGAGACGACCTCACCCCAGCGAACATGCTCGGAAAAGAAACCATTGCGGCACGACGCACCTTGCGCTTCGACTCGCCAACGACTTCAGCACAAGAAACAATGCAGGCTGTCATCGAACAGGCAAAGCAGAACGAACAAAGGCTCGAGAACATGATCGCTGAGAACGAACGACTCCGTCAAGACTTGGCCCTGGAGGTAGCAAAATCTAAGGAAGCCATGCGCCAGAAACCGGAGCCACTTCCAAGGACGGGCGGACAGAGGCCACGGGCCCGACCAAAGGGTACCAACAGCGACTCCAACTCATTATCCACGGAGCTCGACGCGAGGGGACGATCCGAAACCTCCAGCTCCTCCGACAAAGATCCGCGAACAAGGAACAAGCGTAGAAGAAGCAGCTCGAACGAGGAAGACCGTCACGACCCTTTCGTTCGGAGAATCGCAAGGGCGTCCTTGCCCAAGAAATTCAAAGCTCCGTCATTCACTCTTTACGACGGAAAATCAGACCCCACTGATCATATCCGTCACTACAAACAGGCCATGACGTTACACGCAGACAATGAAGCCCTCATGTGCCGAATATTCCCCAGTAGCCTAGGACTGCTAGCCGTCAGGTGGTATTACAAGTTGGAGCCAGCGTCGATCAAGAACTTCCACCAACTGCAAAAGTCTTTCAGGGCCAGGTTCATCACCAACGAGGTACAATCAAAACAGGCCGACTCCCTCTGGGCAATGCAGATCCAGTCGGGAGAGACGCTCAGAGCGTATTCAGCTCGATATTGGGAGTGCTTCAACCTGGTTGACGACGCTTGCAACGACTCCATGGCCATAACCGCCTTCAAAATGGGCTTACACCCTGACAGTGCTCTGCGCAGCTCCTTGACCAGGAGGCCCCCCAAAACAGTCTGGGCCTTGATGAAGAAAGTCGAAGAATATTGTAAAGTCGAAGATGGTGCCACGAGAACAAAGGCCGACAAAGCTCCGTAAAAGCGGAACTCCCGAAATTGCTCGACCAATAAACTCCGTACACCGAGCCCGAACCCCGTCCACGAACTAAGCAAGACATAAGGCGTGATTCCCGTCGAACAAACAATCAATGCCCCTACCGAGCAAGCGAGCTACAAGTCGACAAACAGACGCCAAGACGAAACGACAAGAAATATACTGACAGAGCCGATCGGCAATAATGACCAAGGTCCAAAGACTCCCATTTTTCAAGTGGCCGTCAAAGATGATAGGGCCTCCGACACACGGAGGCGGGACAGACGATGCGAATACCACAAAGATCACGGCCACGAAACCGAGAGCTGCTATGCACTGAAGGATCATCTGGAAGAATTGGTGCAGGATGGTCGGCTACAGCAATATGTTAGCAAGGGAAGGCCGACTAAAGCATTAGCCCTGAGACAGGATTCACCTCCGCTTGGCGTGATCCATATGATCTACGGTCTGCCGACCACCCCGATCGTCCATACGATCCAATCGCACCCGGCTCCCCAAAAACATAACAAGCCAACCGGCAGCCCCAGTGAAGCCCCGACGATTGGGTTCGACGACTCCGACCTCCTCGGAATGAAGGCCAGCCACGTCGACCCTTTGGTCGTCAAATTACGCGTACGTCAATTCAGCGTTGAACGCATCCTCATAGACCCAGGGAGCGCTGCTGAAATCCTGTACTACAAAGCTTTTGTAGAACTCGGCCTTAACGAGTCGGATCTGTCACCATCGTCCCAGCCGCTGTTCGGCTTCAACGCGAATCCAGAGTATCCGCTGGGGAAGGTCGTGCTGCCGGTTCGGGCGGGCTCAAAAACGGTCGACACAGAATTCTTGGTTGTAAAGCTTCCATCGCAGTATAATGCCATCATAGGCCGCCCCTGGTTGCACGTCATGAAGGCCGTCCCAAGCACCTACCATCAGCTTATGCGCTTCCCAACAGACCGCGGCATTGAAGAGATCCGTGGCTCGCAGCAATCCACACGAATGTAGATTTTATGCAAATTCATCTACAGACCCAACTTGTGGGACCTGATGCTTGTACTGGAACTTCATTTTAATGAAAACGGATTTTGTTTGCCTGACCTTCAACCCAATTGGGGCCGAATAAGCCTCCGGATTCGGAGCGCCCTTCGTGGATATCACGATTGGCCAAAACAAGTCTCCGGATTCGGAGCGCCCTTTCGGTGCACGTCACCTGGGGCCGAATAAGTCTCCGGATTCGGAGCGCCCTTTCGGTGCACGACACCTGGGGCCGAATAAGCCTCCGGATTCGGAGCGCCCTTCGTGGATATCACGATTGGCCAAAACAAGTCTCCGGATTCGAGCCCTTCGATGCACGTCATCCGGGCGAATAAGCCTCCGACGGGCGCCTTCGTGGATATCACGATTGGCAAAATAAGTCTCCGGATTCGGGCGCCTTCGGTCAGGTCATCGGGGCGAATAAGCCTCCGAGTCGGGCGCCTTCGTGGATATCACGATTGGCCAAAATAAGTCTCCGGATTCGGAGCGCCCTTTCGATGTACGTCATCTGGGGCCGAATAAGCCTCCGGATTCGGCGCCTTCGTGGACATCACGATTACAAAACAAGTCTCCGGATTCGGGCGCCTTTCGCATCGCCACCGGGGCGAATAAGTCTCCGGATTCGAGCGCCTTCGATGCACGTCACCTTGGGCGAATAAGCCTCCGGATTCGGGCGCGCCGTGGATATCACGATTGGCCAAAACAAGTCTCCGGATTGGGCGCCTTTCGATGCACGCCATATGGGGCGAATAAGCCTCCGACCGGAGCGCCTTCGTGGATATCACGACACAAAATAAGTCTCCGGATTCGAGCGCCTTCGGTCTTAGTCATTTGGGGCGAATAAGCCTCCGACCGGGCGCCTTCGTGATATCACGATTGGCCAAAATAAGTCTCCGGATTCGGGCGCCTTCGATACGTCATCTGGGGCCGAATAAGCCTCCGGATTCGAAGCGCCCTTCGTGGACATCACGATTGGCCAAAACAAGTCTCCGGATTCGGAGCGCCCTTTCGGTGCACGTCACCTGGGGCCGAATAAGTCTCCGGATTCGGAGCGCCCTTTCGATGCACGTCACCTTGGGCCGAATAAGCCTCCGGATTCGGAGCGCCCTTCGTGGATATCACGATTGGCCAAAACAAGTCTCCGGATTCGGAGCGCCCTTTCGGTGCAGGTCATCTGGGGCCGAATAAGCCTCCGAATTCTGAGCGCCCTTCGTGGATATCACGATTGGCCAAAACAAGTCTCCGGATTCGGAGCGCCCTTTCGGTGCAGGTCACCAGGTGCCGAATAATCCTCCGGATTCGGAGCGCCCTTCGTGGATATCACGATTGGCCAAAATAAGTCTCCAGATTTGGAGCGCCCTTCGTGGATATCACGATTGGCCAAAATAAGTCTCCGGATTCGGAGCGCCCTTTCGGTGCAGGTCACCTGGGGCCGAATAATCCTCCGGATTCGGAGCGCCCTTCGTGGATATCACGATTGGCCAAAATAAGTCTCCGACCGAGCTTCTGCGCAGTCACCTTGGGCGAATAAGTCTCCGACCGAACTTCTTTTGGTACACGACACCTTCCGGCCTAATGAGGGTCGAATGCTTCTCCTGACCGGCCAAAACAAGTCTCCTGATACGGAGCCCGTTTTAATCAACTAAGCCAGAATCACTAACGTGACTTCCCGGACAACATGCCTTAGCCGGCCCGGGAATACAACAATTGTCAAACTCCCAATCCGCCTAAGGCAGGGGCCGACCCCTGCATACAGGAAAAATGTTTAAGCCACAACAGTTCTGATGGCAAGCTAACAGCAAACTATTAAAGCATATGAAGTAAAACACATGAAATAACACTTTTTATTTAATGACACTTTTTATTCGATTAAAAAGTTGTTACATCGACGCAACTGCGTTCGAACATTACAATATCTATTTCTAACTTCTAAGACAAACGAATCCATCGATCCAAGGTCACATAGACACCATCGACAATGTCAAGGCCAAGATCCAAGACAAGGAAGGTTTTGGGGAGCGGTCGCTGTATCTCCTTTCGGGACGATCTGCTTCAGCGACTTGGAGACTGACGAGTTTCCAGTTCCTCCTTTCACCGGTCCACCTCCCACACCGGAGAATCCTCCGCCGCAAACCAACGGAACGCCAAGTTCGGCCGGAAGCTGAGCCCCTGCAACTATCATCACGTTCTGATGACGAGAACTCGACCGCATTATCCCATACAATAGCGCCGGGGAACTAAATAGGTTTGATCGCATAAGGGCCTTGTCGTTTTATTCAAGAATGGCCCCGATCTCGAGGCCCAAATCTCGAAGTAATTCTTATCAGCGTTAAACCCCACGAGACAGGCGTCGATCAACATTCTCCATGACTTAGTTAAACCAACGGTTGACTAAAACGCGCAAGGGCTAGAACCATCTATCCCAATCGGCTAGACATGCGGCATTTGTGCCGTCTTGCAAACAAAAACAAGAATGCCGATACCCCTCCGTCCCTGGCTCATGGCTTACCCAAATTTTAAACACGCAATGGTTTAATTCTAAATCAAACGGCCATTACATGGAGGCCGAATTAAAACGCCGAGTCCGATTGGTGTATTTACGTCTAGCCAAACATTTATGCAATAAAATTAAACACGCGTACGCCGAATGCGGGAGAGAATTTGATATTTCCCATAAAGCATCTTTTATTAAACATCAAGAAATTACATAATTACGAACGCGACCAGCGTCCGAACCATACAACAAATACAAATTATACGGCATCACCCTCATCCTCACTCTTTTCAACCTCAAAAGAAGAAAACGGAAAGTCCTTCTTGCGGTAGCGAGGCGACGCCGCATCAATTCCTGCCAAGCGAAGAGATTCGGCAACTTGAGTTGCCCTGATCCAACCGTGCCTAAACCCACGATTTTCACATCGGCAAACCTCTTCGGTGAGCTTTTCCTTGGTCTTTTGAATTCCAACCAGCCGCCCTTCGTGAAAACCTTTTTCATAGGACCTCCCCTTTGCGGACTCCAAGGCGAACATACTCGCCGTATCCCGATCGGCAATGGCGGCTTATAAATCGGTAACCCTCTTCAACGATTGGGTTTACTCGCCTGTTGGGTCAGGCTCGAAGCCTTGATCGTCCCTAACTCACGTTCAGCCGCCTCTGCTCGAGCCTCCAAACTCCGGATACGCTCTTCCTTTTCCGCCATTTCTCGGCGGGCGGCGCGCAATCGCATGCCGACTTCGTAAGCCGTATAGAGCCCTTTCACCGCCCCATGTATACCCTCGCGAAACACTTCGTAGTCCTGACGACCAATCATCGACTGCTGAACTTCAGGAGGAAATATTTGTCGAGCGAACTCGACCGCCACATCTGGATCTCGCACGATCGAATCCGCTTCCGTCATGGGCTTATTCTTCACAAACACTGCAAAACTCAACGGGCACGGAGTCGCGTCTGATTTCCTTTCGACGCGGGCGTGTGGCAACCTCCCTTGAGACTGCCTGTCTCGTCTGGGCGACCTGCTTCGACGTCGAGGAGATCGACGCCCCTCTCTACTCATAGAGTTTTGCTCGCGACAAGGGCGCCTCGAAGTTCTAACCGACTCATATCGCCACCCAGCTCAGCCAATGTCTTCGCTTCCCCTTTGCTGTTAAAAAAACGTTTGTTCGACATTCGCACAATCGACTTCCCTTCAGGAGTTCGAACACAGTACCTACCAGACTCTTTAAAGCTGTCCCTTCGAACACAGTACCTACCAGACTCTTTAAACACTCGCAAAGGCAACGCGATCGAGGCAGGTTCATTAATTACAAACCCAATCGCCCGACGCCGAATGGGATGACGGCAGGGCAGGTGGTTGGTTCAACCTGCTCACAGGTTGCCTGGAGCTAGGGCAGATTCGTCAATCTATTCGGCTCGAGTGCCCAGTCGGCCCAAGATCGGTAGGCAGTGAAATTGCAAATGCCGATTTTGATAGGATACGTATTGAATCCTATCAAAATTGTTCGGCCAGGGTATCCAGCCGGCTTGCGAATTGAATCCAAAGCGCCCTTATCATGAGCCCACTGGGGCAAGGACAGATTCGTCAATCCATTCGGCTCGAGTGCCCCAGTCGGCCCAAGATCAGTAGGCAGTGAAATTGCAAATGCCGATTTTGATAGGATACGTATTGAATCCTATCAAAATTGTTCGCCAGGTATCCAAATGGCCATGCGAATTGAATCCAAAGCGCCCTTATCATGAGCCCACTGGGGCAAGGGCAGATTCGTCAATCCATTCGGCTCGAGTGCCCTAGTCGGCCCAAGATCAGTAGGTAGTGAAATTGCAAATGCCGATTTTGATAGGATACGTATTGAATCCTATCAAAATTGTTCGGCCAGGGTATCCAAACCGCCATGAATTGAATCCAAAGCGCCTTATCATGAGCCCATCGGGCAAGGGCGATTCGTCAATCCATTCGCTCGAGTGCCCCAATCGCCCAAGATCAAGAGGCGTGAAATTGCAAATGCCGATTTTGATAGAATACGATTGAATCCTACCAAAATTGTTCGCCAGGTATCCAAACTGCGAATTGAATCCAAAGCGCCCTTATCATGAGCCCACTGGGGCAAGGGCAGAGTCATCAATCTATTCGGTTCGAGTGCCCAGTCGGCCCAAGATCGGTAGGCAGTGAAATTGCAAATGCTGATTTTGATAGGATATTTATTGAAACTGCAAGAACCCGGTTCTTGCGGATATATATTAAACAAACGATATTGCATGTATGGCTTGTTCAGAAGAGTTCTAGATAAAAATCACCAATGCCACAGTAAAATTTATCCATTCGCACTCCAAGACCCAACCGGCACACAAAAGGCAATTCTTTTCACGAACCCCCTGGGGTATGGGCAGGCTCACCGATTAGGGTTTCCCCACAATACATGCAATTCCATTTTACCAAATGCATTGACAAAACATAGAACTCTTTCATTAAAATTAAGCATAGAACCGTCTCATACAAAGTGTGGTGGCAAAAAAATTAATACGTATTGAAATTACATGAAATTTTCATTAATAAATTGCGCGCAGATGCTAACCAATTTATACATGAAAACTACCAACGACTATCCAAAAGAAGAAAAACAACAAAGACAAAAGAAAAGCGCCTTCCAAGAACGGCTCCCGGATCACTCGTCAGATCGGATTCAAGCGGCTCAACATCCACCGCTCATAAGGAATTGGCAAATCCAATGTAACCTCGGCAAGAAGGGCTTTGAGCCACCCATGCTTGAACCCGCGATTCTCAAATTTGGCCACTTCTTCAACATACTCGACAAAGCGGCGCCTCCCGCCTCAAAGGCCTCCGATTCGGCTTTCTGGTCGCTTAAGCTCGTCTAATTGAGCCTCCGCTGAAGTGCTTTAGGGAAAGCTTGAGCGATTCTCGCCAGATTTGCCCCTTCAAAGATCAACACGGTTGTTCGGCGACTCGAACCCTCTCTTTCTCCGCTCAAGGCCGCTTCCATTTCAAATTTCATAATTTTGAATTTCGCCCTACTTCTCTGACCCTGCAGCTCTGTTTGCAAATGGTCAATTCTCCCGAGAGCATCACGCAGGCGGCGGCCCAAGTCGGCGACCCTTCCGATCGTCTGCAAAACAATTCGGTGTAATTAGACGCCCTTAAACAAACAACGAAGCTGACCTACTAGAAGTGCCGATTGAGCAGTTAAGGCAACGGCCATGACATCAGGCACGGCACCGAAGGCTTTGCTGTCAGCTGGCAGGGAAATTGAAGCCGCCAGGCTAAGAGCGACGGCCGGATCCTCGCTGGCCGAAGCATCGGATAAAATCGGCGTGCCCCTGATCTTCGGCTGAATAACGAACGGAGCCACCACGACCGGTTCTTCAAGTCGAGGCCGTTTACTACCAGGGCCAGCTTCTGAAGTCGCTTCTCCTTCTAAGATCGCGTTTTGGCCTTGCTCAAATTAGTCGCCCCTCGATCGGCTGTTTCTCCACCTCCTTTTCCTTGACGACACGGCAACCTCAACCGTGCCCTCGAAACGGCTACGAATGGCTTGATCAAGCTAGGATTAGATTCGCACATTCACCTTTCGTCGGCGGCGGCGCTTCGGCATTTCTTTTGCCGCCATCTGCGTTAAGCTCTCCTTCGCCATATCCTCGGAAAAATCGCCGTAGATCCCCAAGTTCGCAAAAATATCCCCGAAAAATCTGCCGTCCGAGGTGGATGGTTGAGGGGCCTCGGATGCCGGGCGTACGGCCTCGCCGCCGCCGACCCTTCAGCAGATCCTCCATCGGATCGAAATCACTTTACGGTTCGCTTTCGGCGTCTTCCCCGAATCGAAGCATGAGACCGACCGCCAAGATTTCGCCGAAAGATAAGGGCCGAGAGCTGTTGATCGCCCAATGGAATCGGAATGTTATCTGCAGCCGAAAAAGTGGTGTAAGGGGGTTCGTACCGAAGGGGGGTATGGGCGGCCCACCCCTGTTTATGTACGTTTGGGCGGCCGAAATACGGCAATGCGCCTCAATTTCCTAAGAACCGTGCATCGTCAACCGAATTCAAAATTTTCTTCAACCTATTACTGCAGAAGATAAAAGCGATCTAAGAAAAAGAAGCAATAAGGAATAGGCCAACAAACATAAGACATTGCGTGTCAACCCGGTTCACCCTTATGCTCAGGAATAGGGTCCAGCGATCCTCCTCGGCGAACTCCCAATTACCTCGGACGTTGACCATCACGTTGCCAACTCGCTACCGTGGCAAGCATAGTCACTAAATGATGGTCGATCTTTGGCCCCGAGAAAATATCGCCCACCACCGGAGGATTTGGCTAAGGCGAACAATGCCGAATGGCCGGAATCCCAAGGTTAATACTAAGGCGTTGATTCAACTCCACAACCCCCATGATGATTCGAAAGAAATTTACATTGGGTTGAGAAGGGATCAAACCCCAATAGCGGAGAACGGCCCTAAGAAGTGGGTGTAAGGGGAAGCGAACTCCGCCCGCAATGGACAAAAGAGGGAATACAACCGTGTTTTGATCTTCCCTCTCCATGTCGAGAGCGTTGTCCGTGACGAGGGACAGATGAACGTCGTCAGGAATAGAAAAATGCTTCCGGAAACCAGAGATACGATCCTCGGAGAGGAGGTCTTTCAAGTGTTTTGCCATTCTAGCGGAACCAAGTATTCGCCGAGGCTAAAAATAGCAAATAGAAAATAGGGTTACAATGAAGGGAGAAGAAGACTTACGAAAAACGGATGAGACAAAGGAAGGCAGGAAGAGGTTGCAGAAAACGCGAGCCACAGAGGGATATGCACTGGCGATCCAAAAAGCTCAGGAGACCGACGAAATATGAATTCGAAAGGACTAAAGTTTCAAATCACAATAAATGCTGAGATATACGAATAGAGCGGGAAAGTGTAATGATGAGCAAACAAGGCGCGCGCCACCTGACGTATTGGGACACGCAAGGCCGCCCGATGATAAACTTTTTCGACCAACCAAACACGCCGATTTAATCGCCGGTTAAATAGGGGTTCGGGGCAATTGTGGTAGC
Source organism: Camellia lanceoleosa (assembly GCA_025200525.1). NCBI lineage: Eukaryota > Viridiplantae > Streptophyta > Magnoliopsida > Ericales > Theaceae > Camellia > Camellia lanceoleosa. Next base: position 48,614,459 of record CM045767.1, read on the forward strand.
CAATATTCAAGAAAGGTAGAGGAGTAATATCTCGGCCTCTAGGCGCCAAACGGGCAAAAATCTCGAAGAGGTGATCGGCCGAATACGATGACTAGGCCGAATAGGATAGAACCCCTGCAGCCGAGTGTAAGGAAAGGTAATGATTGAAAAAGTAGGCCCGGGTCCCGAGGATCAGAAGAGACGAGTATAAATACAATGGTAGTGGATCAGAAAAGGGAGGTAAGAAACACTTCTATAAACTGAGTAAGCAAGCTTTCTGGAGGAGAACTGACTTGTCCGTCGGAGTGCTAATTCCGACACCCCCGACCGGAGTTTGTATTTTTGCAGGTGACTAGCAGAGGATCGTTGGCGTCTTCCAGGATCTGAAGAGTATTTCCAAACCACATTCACCACAGCGTCGGTGTGGTTCTACATCAATATCCTCATTAAGATGCCTTAAACTAGGCTTAGGAATGCCTATGATGGAATGAGGATGCAAAAATGTACTTTAAAAACATTTTCAGAATTTTCAAAAAAACAGGGTCCTGCTCGAGCGTGTCTTTCCCCGCTCGAGCGGACATGCTGACTAGAGAGCTCCGCTCGAGCGGACTGCAAAAGTACTGGATGCTCGAAATTCACGCTTGACGGACGCTTGACCCCCGCTCGAGCGTGTGACTCAGGTTTTCGCTCAAGTGTGCATTCCCCCGCTCGAGCGGATTGCAAAACAATACAAAGTGCTGGGAACACGCATTTCCCGCTTGAGCGTCACTTTTCCCGCTCGAGCGGACTACATGAACTCAGCATGCACGCTCGAGCATGGACTTCCTCGCTCGAGCGTGAGTCCAAAATATGGAATTTTCAAATTTGAACCTCAAGCTCAAAACCAAGTTTAATGAATCAAATTCGATCCTTTAAGGCCAATTTTTTTGGAAAACACTTTAAAACTCATAATATAACATGATTCAAAGCTCAATTTATAAAATCAAGCCCAAAGGTGAGTCAATTAAATACCAATTTCGAACCAACTTTCATGAACATGATGTACATGCAACATGCATGAATTGGAACAACTTCAAAGCTCAAATACATGTCCTAATGAGCCAATTCTTCTCAAAACATGGTGAATTCATGGATTTCAACAATAACATGGACATGCATGCAATAATTTCCATGAAAACAACTCTAAACTTCAAGATATGCACATGCATGCAAGGAATGAGCTTCAATTCAACAATCTAAACCAATTCTAGGCTCAACTCTTCAATTTAGCATGAAACATGCAAGAACTAACTTAAATACACAATTAAGAGGATAAATTCCATACCTAGGTTCCTCAATTACAAGAATGAGAGTTCAATTATGCAATCAACCTTCAATTCCTTCAAGTCTCCAAGCTAAAATTGTTAAAATCAAGTTTTCCTCTCAGTCTCTCTCTCTAGTCGGCTATGGCTCAAGAAATGGGCTGATGAAATGTAATGAAATCAAGTCTCAAGGTGTTGTAGAGATAGGCCACTAAGTGGTAAAAGGGTAAATAAGCCTAACTTATATCAATCTAATTTAATCATACCAAATCAATTTTCAATTAAATATACCATAAAATCACATAAATTCTGATTAACACAAAGCACTAATCAATTTCAGATTCGGCCGCCGATAAAGCTTTCAATTTGCGGTTTAAACATAATACATGAACAGATAATTTAACAGTCGAATAGATAGACATGCAAATAACACAATATATTCATGCAATTAATTCAGAATTTCAGTCTAATTATTTACTTATCCAGTTCAGTCACAGTTTAGCAGTAAACAGTGGCCTTATCAGTAAACAGTAGTAAGGGTTGTCACAATGATTTTCTAGGGTTTTTTTTAGGGGGTTTTATAATGTTATTTGGAGAATAACAAATTATAGGTATAACGTTTTCAAATCCAGCGTTCAACTCACACAAACTGAGGATTAACACTGCAACATTGTCAACGAAACGTTGACGTTCTCATTTTTGAGCTTCCGTTTTGTTTACAATGGAGGGAAAAGGAAAAAAATGCTATATTATACTTTTGGAATTTTTGATAACTAGAACATCACTTAAACACCCAATCTATCCCTCCAAATAGTCAACTCATGCGTTACATTCGTGTACTCAAGTGTAATTAACATTGACACGGGACCAATCAGTTTACAAAATAAATTATAGGACTAAATGGTTCAAACTATCTAAACTTGGGATTTATTGGTGTTTTTCCAAAAAAATAAATGATTGTAACATATAAGTTAAAAAGAAAAAAAAAAATTCTTATATACTTCTTCCCTTTTGCTTATAGTGTATAGACATAAAAGTAGGGGTGTAAAAAAAATTGGTAGAACCAATAAATTGATCTAATTTGGTTTAAATCGTTGGTTTGATCTGATTTTTATCAGGTTTTGGTTTTGATTTTAGTTTTGAAAATATTGGAATTGTTCAAATTGGTTCAATTTTCGGTTCCAAGACTTTGATTACGGTTCTGAACTAAACCAAACCGTGGTATATTTAATTTTTATTATTTTTTATATTTTTAATGTAAAAATTTAAATATAAAAAATCTCTTATAAGATTTGAAGACTAGCCTTCATTATGAAATTGATAAATTTTAACCAATTTAACTAAGTTAATTATTAATAATTTGTTTTCTAACATAAAATATATATCATATTTATTATTATATAAAATTTTTAAAACCGTAAAATCGGATTGGTTATGATTCTATCTTTTCAGGAATCCTTTCGTACAATTTAGTTCTTAATTTATTTTAAAATTAGAAAAATCGGACCTGTATAAACCCTACATAAAAAATAGAAGATTATTGTAATAAGAAATTTGCACCAGAAAGCAGAGGTTATTCCTCCCCTCTCCACCCAACTACTGTAACCTTCTATTTTGGGGTTGTACTGACTGGTGATCATTGATGACGTTAATAGGTAAATAAATTTTTATTAAGTTAAATCAAAGGCATATTTAATAAACAGCAATGGTAGAAGGTCCTAATTTTTGTGACTCAAACGGTTTGAATTTGTCAAAACGACGTCGTTTTGAATACAAAACAACATCAAAATTGCCAAAACGACGTCGTTTTGAATACAAAACAACATCAAAATTGCCAAAACGACGTCGTTTTAGTAATTTTAAGTCATTTGAGCTACAAAAATTAAGGTCCCCAAATATTTTTCTTTAATAAATTTTTTTCCAACTCCTAGATTTATTAAGCTACCAGTTATCACATTTACTTGAACTTTCAACGTACCTTTGAATCATTTTTTTTTTAAAGTTAATTATATAATTTTTAATCTATTTAAATTTCAGTTAGTACCTATTGTAATTTGAATAAGTTGATTCTCACATGTCAAGTTAAGTTTTAATTTGATTATTCTATCTAAATTTTTGTCAAATTTATTTATTTATTTTTTATTTATTTATGAGACTGATAAGTTTTTCAAAATTATTAATTTTAACCTTTAACTTAAATAAAAGAACTAAGTCGAAACTAAACGTAAATTGTTTAATTTTGAAAACTAAAAATCGAAATAAAATTTTAATAAGATTACAGAGCTTAAAAATATAATTTACACTTTCTTTTATAATAAGCTTTGCTTGTTGAAATAAATTCACATGATTTTCGTGCCCATCTTACCTTTCCTTAATATTTAGTTGAGTCATGCTGGAGACCCTAAACATTTTATCAAATATTTTATATAGGTGTGAGATTCACATAAGAATTATATAGTGTGAATCCCACACTCATATAATAGAAAATTTAATAAAATTTTGAGATTTCTGACATTATTGTTAAAAAAAATATAATGAGTCATAACTAAACACTATTTATATAAAATATAACCAAACATCTCTTCGATCATAACCAAATTTTATAAGGATAAATTATCAGAAGATCTTAATAGTTGATCCTAGCAAAATCATCTCTAAAAAAAGCTTTTTGTGACATTTTTTGAATATGTTGCCAAAAATGACAATTAGTTACTTTTTTGTAACGATTTTTCTAAATTGACTTTAAAACTGACAATTAGTGACTATTTTAAAATGTGGCTAAAACTTTTAAACCACATGTTGTTTGTTGGTGTAACAATAATGTTAGTGACTCCAAAAATTCTATCAAATTTTCTACCAAATGTCTCATATAGGTGTGGGACCCACACTATGTGAGTCTTATGCGGATCCCACACCTATGTGAGACATTTGGTAGAAAATTTAATAAAATTTTTGGAGTCTCCAACATTACTTTCTTTTTTATTATGGCTGAAATCTATTTATTTAGACACTTATGACATCGAGATTACAAATTATTATAACTTGCATGCAATTTACACTAATGAAAATGTGTATTATAGTATAACCTGTTTTTCCATGATTTAATTAATTTGAATGGCTATTTACAAACTGAAAGTTTAAGCTGGGAGAATAGCTAGAACAAATGAAAAAGACACTTCTGTTTTTCGAATTTTTTTATTTTTAGTGATTTTTTTTTTTCAAAATTATGTTAAATTTTTTTTTTTTTTTTCCCGGTCTGCCTGATGAGACAAATTGGAAAATAAAAATAAATAAATAAAAATTTGAAAAAGTCAAAATAAGCACAAAAGAAAAGCCTACTATTTTTTTTTTGTTTATTTTTGTCTTTTCTAATTTTTTTTTTTCAAAATTTTCAATTTGTTTTTTAAAATTTTCCAATTCATCTTATTGAGTAGAATTTGAAAAGTCTAAACTTTTTAAGTTTTTTTAAAAGGATATTTACTAAATACAAAAATAAGCCAACAAAAAAATTATAAAAAAGGCCATTAATTTCTGGTGTGATGATGTGGTGACTTAAATTTTAAGGAATATTAAATTTATTTATAATTGAGGTTTCAATTATATTAATGTAATGAAAAATGTTTGAGATTTCAAAAAGTTTTTACAATTTGATCTACAATCATATAATATGATGTGTATTAATTTTTAATTTGTTACACACTCAATAATATAGGGCTCAATTCTCTTGTAGGGTCAGCCCTAGCCCAAGGTGAATATGATGTGTATTAATTTTTAATTTGTTACACACTCAATATTATAGGGCTCAATTCTCTTGCAGGGTCGGCCCTAGCCCAAGACGAGTAAGGAACTGTCTTGGTCCTTAAATTTTGTCAAATTTTAAAGATCCCCAAATAATTTTCCTTTATGGTATTAAAAGGTTTAAGACTCAAACCAACCAATTTGATTTCACAATCCAAATTAAAGGTTTTTAGAGTGTCTCCAATTCTTCATTACATTTTTTCATTTAATTTGATTCTAAATTTGAGTAAAATACTTGATTTGATATCAATTACTTCAATCTTTTCATCCAACTTTATCATTTTTCTTAAAATTCTCTTATCCCAAATTTTTTATTTCATCAAATTTCATGAAAAAAAACCATCTTTAATGCTTTATTTGTTTTGATTTGATGTTTGATGAATTCGCAATTTCATAAATAAAAAATTTTCTTTCTTACTCTTTTTCAATTATTTGGTTGAATAAAAAGTAAGTAAAATATTTTTGCATCATTTTTTCAAGAATGACTTATCTTTAAAAATTTCGTAAGTCAATTTTTACAAAGTTGACTCTCACTCACTATCTTTTCAACACATTTAGCCATTTCGAATAAATATCTTAGCTCACTAAAGAGTCATAAATGACACTTTATTGAATCAAAAATTTTCTTTTAGGCAATAAAATATTTTTGTTTCAAGTGGCAACCAAACGCTAAAAAATAAAATCAAAAATATTTTACATCAAAAAAAAAAACGGAACCTTAATGAAAAGATTATAGATGGTTTCTATGTGGGTATTAATATATAAATTTCTTTTTATAAGTATTTACTTACCATTTTACCAACAAATTTATTTTTAATTTTCAATTTTATTTTATGATTATGTATACAATAGTACTATGTACTCTTAAAAATTAATTCAAAAATATAGATTTCTTTATTTTAGGTATGACTCGTGTTATACTAATTTTAAATTTACATTATTCATTTTCAAGATAAAATTTTGATTAAATAAATTTTTTTTAACACATACAAGGCCCTAATTTTAAAATTTGACCTTGGGTTGCAAAAATTTCAAGGCGGTCCCTGTTCTCTTGCCATGGGTGATATTATAAGTCTAAAATTATAAGTTTCTAACACTTCTCCATTGCAATAGATCACATATTGCATGCATTAAACAAATGAGCATGAATGACATAAAATATCATATCACATAGTCTATGTTAAAAAGTCACTTTTTGAAGGGGTTGTTTGGGGTGTCTTAAATAAGTATATTTTTTGTCTTTTTAGAATAAAAAATTGAGAAAGAAAATATAGATGTTTGGGTTAACTTTTTGACTTTTTATAGAAAAATGTGTAATAAAAAATTATAAAAATTGATTTGTAGGGAAAAATTAAGATTGAAAATTGTTCAGCCGTAATTGTTGACTTTTGGTAAATAGTGTTACTTTTTTAACTTTTTGAGTAACTTCTTGACTTTTTTACAATACGTCAAACTTGGCCTTAATCTTTTTTAGATCATATCACTCCTCTATTTTTTGCATATATTTTTGTTTTTTAAAAAAAGCCCAAAGAATCCAAAAACTAAGGGATTGTTTGGGGTGTCTTAAATAAGTACACTTTTTGTCTTTTTAGACTAAAAAGTTGAGGTTGAAAATATGAATGTTTGGGTTAACTTTTTGACTTTTTATGAAAAAAATGTGTAATAAAAAATTGTACAAATTGGTTTGTAGGAAAAAATTAGAATTGACTGTTGTGCAGCCGTAATTGTTGACTTTTGGTGAATAGTGATAACTTTTTGACTTTTTGAGTAACTTTTTAATTTTTTCGAGACTGCCCAAACTTGACCTAACTTTTAACATAAAAAAAACAACCCATAATAGTCGTGTTTGTTATTCCTCATCTTGGAGATCAGATGAGATTAAGAATGAATAGAATATCATTTAAATCTTGTTTGGTTTGGGTTGAAGCCTTGATATTAACAATTTCATGAAATTGTTGATACTTTCAAAAAATGGAATTAGTAATCCCATCATAGAGTTGAGCTTTACAATTGGATTGGAAATGAAAATATTTTATTATCTTCACTTTATAAAAAACAAAGTTATTTTTACGTAAATTTATAACTTTAATCTGAACGAACTAATATCATAAATAAATACAATTTATCTTATATAATTAATCTAATACAATCATATCAATAATCTTGTCATTTAATCTTACCATACTCATAATGATATCCAATCTATTTCAACAAACAAATATAGCCAAAAGTAAATTTTCCTATAAAATTTTGGCATATTAATGTTGTGTTTGGTTGGGGGATTTGGGGAGAGATTTGGAAAGAGAAATAGAAAAAATAAGTGAAATGTGAATAAAACATTCCTATATTTCACCTAGTAGTTTCACACACCTTTTCTCTTTTCCTTTTCAAATCCCTCTCCAAATTTCCCAACTAAACACAGCATAAGAGCCTCTCCACTAAAATAGCCATTTTTGAGATGACAAATTTGATAACAAAATTTGAAAAATACTATAAACCCCACTTAAGTACCTCAAATTTACCCAAAATGAGAGTTGTGTGGTTGAGATTGAATTTATGTAGTGTGAAATTCATGTGTAGAATAAATTTGAACAACAAGATAACAATTTTAAGTAATTTAAGTTTGGATTTATAGTATTACTAATAAAAATTAACATGTAATTGTGCTCCACTGAAACTTGCAAATTTGAATTGGCAATTGGCGTGGCTTGGGTTAGTGGTTTGTTTGATGATGTAAATATTTATCATAATATAATTACTCTCGATAAAAAAAAATATATAATAAAAAATGATGTGAAATTCTATTGTTTTTATTATTTTAATGGTAAGGACTTACAAAAGTGTTAAAAAAGCTTTAACATTACTCCTATTTTTGGTATAATGCAATTCACAAAATTCAAAACTCCATTTATCTACCAGTCATCCCACTTGACTTGAACTTTCAAAGTACCTTTCAACAATATCTTTTATAGTAAGCTTTTCCTTGCTGCTGAATTTAAAATTCTTTTTTGGACCTACCATATTTTGCCTTTTCTTGAAATTTTTGTTTCAAAATGGAAGTTAACACCAAGAAACAACATGTAGTCTAAAAAAATTAAAAAAAATTAAAAAAAAAAAAAAGAAAACAAAGAAACAACGTGTGTTATTGAAAAATTGTGTGCATAAACATCATCGAATGTTGTTGTAGATTCATATTGTTGTTGCATAAGTAATTATACAGGGTGAGTTGAGCAAACTCTCTCATGATTTGCCCCACCGCCCTGCGTGTGTGGGCACTTTTACATTTTGTGATTGGTTTTTAAGACCACTTTTGTGTTGGTTGGATTACTCATGTATCACCTAATGGATTTTACTATTTTTATTTAGGGCCTGGCTTTGGTCCAGTCTACCATCGGACTGGACCGTACTGTTGGGTCTGTAGAGGTCCAACATGGATTCCGTTTTGAAAATCTGAACCGTTTCATATATAGAAATCGTCGAGTACTATATGCCTGTGAAAAATCACATTGATCGGATATCGATAGCTATGTGATCAAAACAGTTTTTTATCAACCATTAATTTATTCACCGTCCATTTTTTTTATACAAAACTAATTTGATCACATAATTATCGATATCCGATCAACGTGATTTTTTACAAGCATGTAGTACTGACGAGTTCTACACTCCACGAGTTCTACACATTGAACGATTCAAATTTTCAAAACAGGATCCGTGATGGGCCTCCACGGGCCCAACAGCAAGGTCCAGTCCGATGGTGGACTGGACCAAAGCCAAACCCTTTTATTTATGCAATAAAATGTATGAGATAAAAATGAAAATCCACTTTTTAGAGTAATATGTAAAAGAGGTGATTGATTAATAATTAGAGAAGATATAACATAAAGGGTTGTCTTAAATATTTTGGGATAAATTACAAACACCCTCTAGTTTATTTAAAATACAATTTGCTCCTTATAGTTTTGAAAATTACATCTCACCATTTGAAATTTCTAATTTTATAATAAATGCCCCATTTTATTAATAAATTATCAAGTCAAGTAACAGTTTTTAATGATATTAGAAATTTATTTCAATTAATAATTTAAGTAATTTTATTATTGTATAGGAGAGCAGTTAGCAATTTCATTTTTTCAGTTAATTCTGTTAAATAATAAAATTTGACAAGAGATATTTGTAATTTTCTAAATCACAAGAACAATTCAAATTTTAAATAAATTTCATAGATGTATTTATAATATATTTAATATTCTAAAAAACTATCATATCATTGGGTTTGAAAAGTGAACCTAACTTTTGGGTTAGAATTGCATTTTTCAAAAGAATATTAGTAATAGCTCTCCAATTTTTTTTTATTTTTTTTTATTTTATTTTATTTTATTTTTTTGTGCGGAGGGGGGACCCCATTTCTTCATATTTTTGTTACAATTTTATCTCATAAAATATCAATTTATCTCCATCCCTAACCTAATACCCTACCCCTACCAACTCCGACCACCTTGACCGCCTCTCTGCCACCCTAACCTCTCTTTGCCAACTCTGTTAGGGTTGTTCAAAACCGCAAGTTTGGTCTAATTTTTCTTAGTTTTACTTTGCTTGTGATTCCGAAAATGATAAAACCATCCAAATTGGTCCAATTTCTGATTCTAAGACTTTGGTTACAGTTTCAAACCAAACCAAACCAAACTGTTATATATTTGTTTATTTTTTAATATATTTTTACATGTAAAAATAAAAGTATAAAATTTTCTCATAAGATTTGAACATTAATCTTGATTGTAAAATTGACAAACTCTAATTAACTCTACAAAACTAATTGTTATTACTTCGTTTACTACCATAAAATATATGTCATATTAATTGTTATACAAAATTTCTAGAACCGTAGAATTGAACCGAATCAAACTGGTTTCTATGATTCAGTTATGGTCCGGTTCCATAGGTATAATGGTTTAGTTACAATTCTAATTTTTCTAAAGTTGTAAGAACTAGTTCAGTTTTTGGTTTACTCTAAAACTAGATCAATTTGATCTGTGAACACCCTTATCCTTTGTAGAATGAGAAAAAAAAATCAAGAGAGAGAGAGAGAGAGAGAGAGAGAGAGAAGATGAAGAAGAAGAAGAAGAGAAAATAGAGGATGAAACGATGAGGAAGAGGAGCGAGAAAAGGTGTTGGCGAGGGTGGAGATGGTATGGGGGCTATTGGGGAGAGGAAGAAGAGGAGAGGAGTTGTGAGGGGTTGGGATGGGCCATCAACGAAAGCAATGGTTATTCTTAGAGGTAGTTATAAGGCCATCTTTAATCCAGATTCATATCTTTCATCAAATTTAATTTGGTGAAAAAGATGCTCTAACCGTTTCATCAAATTAATATTAAATGAAGAGAGATGCATATTTTTCATCAAATCAATGGAGTATTTAGCTTTTCATTAAATTTTGTAGGTAGCTAGTGGTGGACAACCGGTTGAACAACCAGATTTTGGCCTTATGAATCAAAAATTTACTCTAGGCCAGACAATCAAACAGATTTGATGAAAATCTTAGTTCACTATTGGAGTGCATTATATCAGATTAAATTTTTTATCAAATTCTTATTCAAATTTGATAAAAGATTTGATGAACGGTTAGAGATGCTCTAAGGTTAGGGTTGGGGTTTTAATTAGGGTAAATTACAAATACACACCCTTTGAGATTTGTTTAAAATACGAATTGCTCCCTATAATTTCAGAAATTACATTCCGTCCCTTGAAATTTCTAAATGACATATTTTATTAATAAAGTATCAAATTAATTAACAGTTTATAATGATATTAAAAATTTATTTCAATTGATAATTGAGGTAATTTTATTATTGCATATGAGAACAATTAAAAATTTTACTTTTTTAATTAGTTTTATTAATAAAAAATTCTGGCAAAAGAATATTTATAATTTTTTAAATCATAAAGAATAATTAGTATTTTAAGCAAATCTCAGAAGGTATATTTGTAATTTATCCTTTTAAATATTAGGAATGAACACTGAGTTGGTACTAAGATAGGTAGGTGTTAAAAGAAAAAATAAATTTCTAAATCCATAGGTGAGTCTAAAATTTTTTTGATGGGTGCTATTAACAGGACTTGGAACAAAAATTGGTGAAATTTGATGATATTTGTTTTATTAGCTAGCAACTAATGGAGACCACAAAATTGAAGAGTGTAACAAATGAAGGTCGGTGAGAGAAGAAAAGCAATTGGAAACAGCTATGAAAATGGAATGGAATGGATGCATGGAATGGATTTGGATTTGTTGGATTTGGATTTGGATTTGTTGGATTTGGATTTGGATTTGGATTTGGATTTGGATGGGGGATGAAAAAGTAGGAAGAAGTCTTTGTTAACTTTCCAGAAAGGAGGCAATATCAAAGATGAGAAATGGGATGGGATGGCTTTGGTTCCCTTTGACTTGAATCCTCTCTCATCTCATCAAATAAAAAAGTAGAAAAACCCTAATTCTTTGCTTGGTTTACGCAACTTCACTTTATAGGTTCTTTTAACACTTGACCACCCCCCTACCCAAAGCTTAGCTATATTATTCACTCTTCTTCAATACCATGCCCAAAACCAATCCTACATTGCCCAATGCTGTGTTTGGTTGAGAGATTTGAGAAGAGATTTGGAAAAGAAAAGAGCAAAAATGTGTGAAACTATATGAAATGTAAGTATATTTTATTCACATTTCACTTTTTTTTTTTTTTTTGATAACTCAGGTATCTCCAACTCGCTGATTTTAAGAGAAGCCAGGACTAACTCACATTTCACCTTACTTTCCCCTTTCCCTTTCTAAATCCCTTCTCAAATCTCTCAATCAAACATAATGTAAATTTCTCAAGTACTACAATTATTTATTTATTTATTTATTTTTATAGCAAAATATAAGATGTTTATTAATTAGTTGAGTTTTCGGAAGCTAAAGTGAACTCTCAGCATAGGGCGTTTCATACATATTTAGATGAAAAAAATTGTGTATCCAATTTTGTTTTAATAGTGCTTGTAAAAAATTATTTCCAGTATATATGTATATTAAAATTTATTTAAATATATAATAAAGTTTATAATAAAAAAATGAACAAAATAATCCAACCTAAAATATCAAATAAAAAGTGAAGAAATTGTAATAAATTATTAATTAAACATCGCCCTTCTTGCATTTTTAGCTGTAAAATTACTAAAATAGTTTGCATAATCTAATTCAACTTATTAATCAAATCATTTTCGATGCATAAAATTGGTAATCCATTTAATTTTTCACGTTACATATTCGAGTAAGATAAGATTTAATCAATTTCAATTTGAAAAGTTATTTTCCTAAAAACAAGTGCAAACATGATTGGTGCCCCGAATATAGGGGCACTAATGCCCCGAAATTGCCTAAAATGGAAAAACAGGAAAACAGTCAAGGCAAAAAAAAAAAAAAAAAAAAAAAAACCAAAACTGGAAATTTGGGGGCTTTAGTGCTAAAGTTTTTAGTGCTAAAAAACATTTCTCTAACAACTGTAACTGATATAGTCAATGGGTGTTTGAGAAGCAACTTTTTTTTTTGGTTTTTTTGGCTAAAATAACACTAAAAGACAAAGTGCCATTTTGGGAAGTTGACAAAAAATCAACGTTTTTGGTGTGTTGCTAAAAATTCAAGTTGCCAAAAACGCCCCAAATTTCCATTTGGGAAGACCAAAAACGCCACCCCCAAATTTACCAAATTACTCTCTAGAAAATTTTGATTAATTAATTTAAAAATCAAAAAGTAAGGATATTTTAGTCATTTTGGAGTGATGTGACACTTTAAAAAATATTAAATCAAAAAGTAAAAAAGTCAGCTTTTTACCAACTTCCCAAATCACTTTCAAAAAAGTCAAAAAACTTGATAAAAAGTTAAAAGCCAGCTTTTTACCAACTTTCCAAAACACCCCAAAATAGACTAAAATAGCTAATAATACAAAATGTCACATCAAACCCATAATCATTTCACTTTTTATTTTATAAACATTACATCCAACTATAAAAAAATCTAACTATCTTTCCAAATACAAAAATTTTAGCCTTCAAAAATAGCCAAAAACTAAAATAACTTACTAAAATAACAACTTTCCAAACACCCAAATAAGATTTATAGATTTGGAAATCTTTTGGTATCAAATAATTAACCACATCAATAAATTTTTTGATTTATTTTAGTAAAAAGCAATCATTCATTAGTCTTAAATGATTCACCACATCAATCATCTATTAGTTTTAAGACATTTCAAATTCCGGTGGGCTTTTTTTTATATAAACTAAAAAAAATAGTTAAAAAAAATATGGGCCGTTTTTCAGTCAACTTTATGGGCCCAACAAGGCATCTTTCCCGGCTTTTGTCCAAGGTCGACCCTGATCACAACAGGCCAATGTTCCTCAATTGATTTGAACTTAAAATCTCATCTCATTAGCAGCTAAGGTCTCGTTGGGAAATATATTATTTTAGTAATTTTTTGACTAAAATATGAGATAAAAATTTTAAGAATTTAAAGATTTCAAAAATATTAATTTGTGATTATGTATCAATTTTAAGCAGTAAATAATATTCCCAATCAAACAATCAAGACAAATTAATAAAACGATTCAATGCGGAAAAACCACAATTGGAGTACCTCCAATTGTGATAAAAAAAATCACGAAAAAAGCCACAAAACGATCCACTAAGAAGACAAAATGAATTACACAAGTGTACTCTTAATTACCTAGTGAATCCACGCCTGAATTGAACCGACCCCTATATGCCTCTTCCACTATAGTCTTCACTTCGGAATTGTCTTGCTCAATGTTGAATCCACAACGTTGATGTCGAATCCACGACGATAAACAACTCCAGAATTCATCAAAGCTTCAGGCCTAAATTCCACGGAATTCATCGCAAATCAACTCTCTCTTTTTTTGAATAAAACAAATTAAACAAACCCTTTGATATAATTTACTCAATTTATGATTAAACTCTCACAGATATCAAAAGAAACAAGTAAAAAAGCTTCAGAAGAAAACCCTTATACCCAAAAAGAAGATCTGGAAGCCGTAACCTTAAAATCTGATAGAACCACATATTTATAGAAAACGGGGCTGCGATCTCCGCTCGAGCGCAAAAATGACCCCTTCAGTGAACTAACTAAAACGCGTGTGACTAAACAAAGTTTATGCTTAAGCGAAAAAAAAACAACTCCCAGTACTTTTGTAGGCGAGTGAAACTTTTGAAAGATCGCGATTTCCGCTCGAGCGCAAGAATGGCCGCTGGAGTGGACAAACAACTGTGACTGCAATTTTGCTTTTTGCTTTGGGGGCGTTACTTCCTAGACCACTGCGAGCTGATCGAGCAGCTCGATCCTCGACATAGTTAGTGAAGTGACAAACATGAAAGAATTAACTTCTGAAATATCACTGCAAGGCACAATTCAGGCTAGATTCGCATATAAAAACTCAAATAAAAGTTAAACAAAATACAACTGAAAAGAGTTTTGTCAAACGGGATTGCCAACAACAAAAACCTAACAAAAACTAGTATGTTTAGCATAACTTTTTGGTTTTTTACAAAAAAAATATGCAAAAAATAGAGAAAAAAATGAAATATTTGACTTTTTGATATATGTTATAGATTTTTTGATTTTTTTTAATAACTTTTTGACTTTTAGACAAAAACAAACACTTGCCAAATGAACCCAAGTATCCTCTTATGACCACTTTGACTATACCCCACTCCTTGTATCTTCCCTACATTGACTACTCACGAGTTTTCTCATTTATTACCAAAAATAAAATATTTTGATTGGTCATTTTTCAATAAAATGTAAAGAACTAAACTAGATCTTAATTTGGTAGAATAGTGGCAAGTTCAAATATCGAGAATCCATAGGGACAAAAGCTAAATTGTTTAAATCTTAGAAATCAATTCTTAATTATTCAAATGACACCAATATTTGTTTTAATCTAAAAAACTACAAAAAATTATTAAACAAAAGAAAAGTTTAAGGTGGAATTTAAGTAGATAAAAGTTCAAAGTTTCGAATCTACCACTAATCACATGACGAGTAATTAAAGTTCAAAGTTTCGAATCTACCACTAATCACATAACGAATCTACCACCAATCCTAGTAAAATCAATGATTGGATAATAGTGATGCATTGTGATTAGAAGTCCCAATATCTTCGTCAAGAGGATGAATATATTAAAAATGTAATCACGAATCATCTTTAGTCGACACCAATCATCCCAACTAAATTAGGGTTGTGGTACAATTCGTTTTCCCTAACCAATCGTGCATTCTCAATCACAAATCAAATGCATTAAAAAAGTTTTAATTGTAATGATTATTCAAACCAAAACAACTAAAATCACAATATATCAATACGAGTTACTTAATTAGCCCCTCATTTCAACCCTAAGGAAGAAGATTTACTGCTCATGGTTGAGATAAAATATACCATCATAGATGAGAACTCCATGATTTCGCTTTGAAAAGCTCTTCTCCTTGCCTCTCTAGCCATTCTCTAAGGTTGAAGACCTTTATTCTGAAGTTGGCGAACTTTTAACGCCGTGTTTGGTTGAAGAATTTGAAAAAAAAAAAGAAAAAAGTATGTGAAACTAAGTTAAATGTAGGTATATTTTATTCACATTTTACTTTCTTTTCTCATTTTTCTTTCTAAATCTTTTCTCAAATCTCCCAACAAAACACAATGTAAGAATCCCATGAATTAAATTAAATTCTTATCAAAGTCAGATTTTAGAAACATAACTTCTCGTCTTTTTTTTCTTGTTTGGACTTTGGGCTCCACATATGCGGATTTTGGGCGGAGGAGAGCTTTAAATATTATGTCTTGGAAATCTGCTCGTGCGGAAAATAGTTTCATACTTTCAAATTTTGACAGCAATAGATTCTTTCAGGCCCATTTTGGCCTAGTAAACGTTTGAATTAAAAAATTCGTATCTCACAAAAAGTAGTAATCCTTTAGGCCAAAAAGGGCATATGCAATACCAACTCTCTCATGATATTATATATTTTTCACTATCGGATATAGGGAATCTTTCATCTAAAGATAAAAAATAATTACTTTCCTCTTATTTCATCTATATCCTATTTTAAAAAAATATAATATAAGTGATCCTACAGTATATATAAATCATCTCATATCTTATAACATATTATATCCTATCTTTATACTTATGTATTATATATCCTCCTCAAATCTTTATATCTAATCCGGACAATCAAACGGGGTCTTAAATCTTCTTTTGAATGCCTATTGACTCAGCTCAATCTGATACTACATGAGAGAGATATGTTCAAAATACCAAAGCGGTGCAGAGTGGCTAATATAGCGGGATTTCATCAAATTCAATCTTTTCTTCTCCAAACCATGAATTGTATTTTCTTAACTCTAGTCACTTCAAATCGTTAAACCTTTGGTCCCGGGCTTGAATCAAAGTTCTCCAATTATTTATTTAAGTTTGCAAAAGCTTCCCAATTACATCATTTCCATGTAGGGACTCGATCTTCCTGAAAACTCTAAAATCAACACAAAACCATTAAGTAACGTCAAGTTCTGAACTATGAAATCTAGTTTGGAGGGTCTAAATGTATAACATTTCGGCTTTTGTCATTTGTTGTTGTTGTTGTTGTTGTTTCTGCTCAAATTAGTATTATTTTCAATATAAATTTGAGAAACTATTAAGTATACTTAAAGCAAATTTATATGATGCTCCAATTTGATAGTTATTGGTCTAGATAGTAGAATCTATAATCTGAGTGTAGGTATTTAAAATGACAACATGAAAAGCGCCAATTGATAAATGATATTGAACATGAAGTACTTAACAATAATTTTCCATAAATTAAGCTCACATTCCCCAGACATTCATTAAACTAATGCAATAAAAAAAAAGAAGAAAAAAAAGTGTAGTTATGGTATCGATCAGGTTGAGCTTGCACTATATTACAAGAATATTTATGTCATCTCAATCCAACTTGTCACGACATTGAGTTTAATGCAATCATTCCAAACACAGTCATAATAAATTTTTAAATCCCAAATCTACCCACTGAAACAAATTTGGCCCTTCTAATAGTTATTTCAATCTGTGTCATTACAAAATCCTACTATAAATGATTTTTGACATTTTGCCTAAAAAGAATTATATATTTATATTCTTATTTTTTAAATTTTTTTTCTAGTTTATTAAGTAATTAAATAATATAAAGTTAGGTCAAATTAGGTTAGAATTCCTTATTTCAAGTTTGGTCAGATTATACATGCATAAATACATAAATTCCATATATATTTCATCAACATTGAAAATCACATCAGTCCCATCAACCTTATCTGCTAAAGCTCATAATTTAAAAATTAAAAAAAAAAAATATTGTTTTCATCTTTAAAATGCATTATTGAAGACAATTTTCTTAGGAAATGTTTGTCTACACCTCTAGCTACTAAGATCATTCAATTCACCAGGTTGTCTCTCAACTTCACATATCTTTAATAACAATTCAAAAGGTTGACCAATTTGGGTTGGGAATCTCCGGATCTATGATTACTTTCAGATGCTCACTCTTTCATTTCTGTGCCCTTTTATTGTTCCTGCAGTCCGAATTACTTGTGCAGACAAACGAAGAGAGCACAAAATAGAGGGAGATCAAGCTCGTTTCGTACGCCTTCCAACCTCAAGTGCAAGCTCCGTATCAATTTTCAGGGAAATGTCAAGTGCTTTCACAGAATGTGTCAGTGCACCGCTGCAAAACATCAACACAAATATTGTAAATTTATTAAAATCATTTCATGAAAAATAAGAGAAAAGTTGCTTCAATAATTCTTTGCATCCTAAACTACCGACCTTTTCTAATTTAACCTAGATAAACCCAAATATGATCCATTCACGGTTCTAAACTATTTCAATAGGCTGGCAATAAGATGTAGCTAATGAAACCTCATTGCAATTTTAATTGTTCCAGTGTACGGAACTCTTGTCATAGCGTTACAAGCAGTCTTAAGCATCTTATTTCCAAGTCAAATAATAAAATCAAACTTTTTCCTAAGACCTCCCATGATACAAGCAGTCTTAAGCATCTTGTTTCCAAGTTAAATATTCTCCCTTGTTTGTTCCCATTATCAGCACATTTATCAAACATTCCTCATCGGTATTTTGCTTGAAGTTCCTTTCTAAGTTAAAAAATAATTACGCAAACAACCATTTTCTTAAGATACCTGTACCATTATCATCTTATTTATCAGAAAAACTATACGAAAATCCTCTTATCATGCTATATCGTGTAAGTAAGAATCTCTCCATTGTCAACAACGATGTTCTTCTATTTTGTTTTGTATTGTCACAACCTAAAAGAACGATAATTCATTGCACCTCATGAGCAGTTAATCTGAACTACATCTCGAATCCAAAAGGCATAATACCCAGGAAAAGAGGTTCATGATGCCCCCAAGACTTCTGATTTGGGAAATATATCACCAAAAAATGGAATTTGGGAGTTCCATCAATCACGTGAACAATCACCCAACATGTATGTATTTTTTGAATAAACCTCAAAAGCCAGACTTCATTGAACGTGATAAAAGAATGACATCATTACCTAGAAATGTAGGTCACCCCAGTTTGTCCAATTTTGTGTACTGTTTCAAGGGTAACATTTCCAGATGCCTGTCACAATGAAACCCATATGGACAATAGACTCAGTATCTCCCATAGATATGATAACAAAAATCAAAGTAACCAAACAGTCATTTTTAGTGTATCAAATGGCACCCAAAAACCATTGACGAGGATATCAAACAGCTGAGTAAAAGCTTGGATTATGATGTCAAGTCAGCAACCAATAATTTATTACATCACAGCAAAAACCAACATAATATGATGAAGCAAGTTGATTTTTGAATATATATATATTACTGGGTGTCTGGGCCAGCTTGCACCTCAACTAATCCTAGGGCCAGGAAGTTAACGACCAAGTAAGCCTCTAGTAGCCCTTTTGGGGTGAGTCAAACTCGAAACCTTGAATTTTATCCTCAAGTCTTTACCGTTCAGCAAAAACCAACATAATATGATGAAGCAAGCTTATTTTTGAATATTGAAAAGCCAGTGGACTGAGACGCATGTGGATGTTGAAAAATATGGAACACCCACAATTAAAGAAAGCATGACCCTAAATTCAAGGGAAGCAGTCAAAGGGACTCCACAGCTGTAATTAGCACAAAATGGCCAGTTGATGGTAAATTCAGTATTTACACAATAGCTTAAATTCAATAATACATATTGATTGATCAGGTAGGCTTGACAATGACTAACAGAAAACTAGCATAACAAATATATAAATTTAATAAACAATAAGAAATACCTCAGTGTCAAATCTGCCATTGATCAGATCTACAGCTTCTTTAAGCATTGACACGTCGACATCCCCATTAGGTAGCGGGACAACCATATTATCCAGCATTATCCTTGTCAAGGAAGTTTTTGTTTGAGATGCATAATGTAATGCCTCATTTACTTCCTCAAGTGTCCTGGTTTCAACCTGGCAACAGATAAAAAAAAAAAATTCAGAAGCATGCAGAAATTTGTTACTAGATGAATTATGCACATGGTCACAAGTACAGAGATGCATCACATGCACACGTAGAGGGCGGATGCGGGAAAGACACAAAATTTCACTTCCCAAATAAAAATTAAAATAATTTGTTCTACTTGCACATAAACCACTCACAGAACTAGACACAACCCTCTTACATGGGCGTGGGTGGGACCCACAAATGTGAAAGTTTATGCGCTCCCTGTGATCGGTTTCTACATTCCTAAACTTTTTCTAGAACAAAATATTAGTTGAGAACAATCAAATAATTGGAGGCACTTCATTATCCAATTGGCGGGTTAAAAGAGAACAATATATATTGTTGAGATCTACAATCCATGGGAAACATTAAAAGTTGAGATGAGAAGATTACCTCAACCCCCATATGAAGATTATTTTGCTCTAAATATAGGTCCACAGATCTGAGAGCATCTTTGACACCCCCAGCTACTGATATATGATTATCTTTTATCATCACCATATCAAATAAACCCATTCTGTGATTCCGCCCTCCACCTATTAGTACCTGTTAATAGAGACACAAAAGATCACCAAAAAGAATTTAATTAAAAAAGGATAATAGATACAGTGCAACTACGAAGGAGAAAGCCAAAATAAGTGATCCACACCGCCCACTTGTCCACTAGACGTAAGCCTGGAGCTGTTTTCCTTGTCTCTAAAATGTATGCAGGGTGTGCAGCATCAGCCATTGCCTGCAGTGAACATGGGCATTCTGTACTTAACACATGGATTTTATGAGGCCACTATAGCAAGACATCATTCAATCTATTATGCATCAACGTTTAAAACTTAAAATTCCATAAATAAATTAACAACAGAAATGCTTCTTGCTTATTTTGTCTATTGCAGAATTAACAATTCATCACATTTTAAGACAATAAGACTTTATTCAATCTATTTTGCACCCGCAGTTCTAAATTTAAAATTTAAAATTCTGTTACTAAATTATCTATTATCAACAACCAAGAATGCTTCCAGCTCATTTTAGTCTGTTGCAGAAATTACCTATCACCATATAGTTTAAGTTTCATGAAGAAGTGATTAAACTTGAGCTACTCAGAAATTATGGCCAAAAGATCAAGACAAAAATCAGTAACAACATGTAATGTTCTCCATAGCAAATATAGCATTGAGGAAATTGTTTTGGCAATTTTTTTTGTTCTAATCTGATTTAAAATCCAAATATAATCACACCCATTTTGTTAGCACATTCCAGCCAAAGGTCCAAATTGGAGCAGATAACCATATTACTATGGACAGTGTGTGTTTTCATGCTAGAGAGAGAGAGAGAGAGAGAGAGGAAACAAAAATAAATAAATATAGTGAGAAGGAAAAAGGTTGCTCTACCTTTGTTAGAGTTGCTATTCCACTCATCCTCTGCATAAAATTAAGCACAACCCTTTCAGCTACAACAATGTTGTGTGCCCGCCCTGCATGTTTTTAAAAAAGTGGGGCAAAAGAGAGCTGAAGAAACAAAAACCTATTCAAATTTGTCCATTTGTGTCATAGGAGCACTTTTCTTTGTTTACCATGCACTTTGCCAAACTGCAGTCCTTTCTGAACACAATCTCCATCTTTTCTTGACCACTCCACCTGATATAAGTACATAAAAAAATAATTACCAAGCATTCAAATCACATATATATGTAAAACATAGGTAGTGTTTGGTAGGGTTTTGTAAATGTAATTTGAGAGTATGAGTTGTATTTTGAGTTTGTGTGTTGTGGGATTATGATTTGAGTGTAGAAAATTTGTTTGGTAAAAAGTTTTGAAAATAGTTTTGAAAAGGGTTTTAATTTGAGTGGGGAATTATTGATGTAACATTTGATATGTGATATAAAAATTTATAACTCATAACTAAACATACAACTCAAAATTATTTTAAAGCACATAAAAAATTTTAAAACTTTCAGAAAATGTTTTTTTCGATTATATAAATCAATTGCAAAAAATAAAAAAAAATAAAAAATAAAAATTCACTATTCCAGTCAACCGGCCGGACGTCCCGTCAGGCAAAATTTTCAAAAAAAAAAAGCTGAAATGCGCGGCTGAGACAGAGCAGAGACAGAGCTCTCTGTAAAGCGTTTGAAACGTGATTCCAAAACACTAAACAAACATCATACTCAAACTATGGTGTAGAATCACGCAGTGTTTTAAAAAGCCCTAGGCGCATCGAGGCGCCAAGGTCACCTGGAGCCTAAGCCCCGAGGCGCGATGCGAGGTGCACGCCTCACCAAAGCGAGGCGCAAGTTATAGAAGTTAAGCAAAATATTAATAAAGCACAATTTCCTATATAAACAAATATTTAATATGTATATTATTAATTTTTTTAATAAGAAACAAATAATAATTAATTTTTTAATATATATATATTATTTAATTTATTTATTATCTATTAATATGTATATTATTATCTATTAATATGTATATTAATATATTAATTTTTTTTAATTTATTTATTTAATATGTATATTATTATCTATTATTTATTTATTATCTATTAAGCAAAATATTAGGTTGAGTTTGGTTGTGTTTTGTAAATGTGATTTGAGAGTATGAGTTGTATTTTGAGTTTGTGTGTTGTAGAATTATAATTTGAGTGTAGAAAATTTGTTTGGTAAAGAGTTTTGAAAATAGTTTTGGAAAAGAGGTTTGATTTGAGTGGGAAATTGTTGATGTGATATTTGATATGTGATACAAAAATTTACAACTCCTAACTAAACATACAACTCAAAATTATTTTAAAGCACATTAAAAATTAAAAAAAATTTCAGAAAATATTTTTCCCAATTATTATATAAAAAAAAAAAAAAAAAAAATCTGTACAGCAGAGGACATCTGGGTGGATGTCCCCAAGGACGACCGGGTGGTCTTCCCCTGGCCAAAAAAAATACAAGAAATGCGCAGAATGGACAGAGCTTTCGGCAGAGTTTTGAAAAATTAATTCTAAAACTCTTACCAAACATGGAGCTGAAACTAGCATGTAGAATCACATTTCAAAAACACAACCAAACACAACCTTAATTTTTAATATATATATATAATTAATTAATTTAATTATTATTTTACACATTATCTATAAGTATATTATATATTATATAATAGGTATGGTATAATATTATATATATAAATTAATTATATTTTATATATTATAAGTATATTGTAGATTATATATTATATATTATATAATATTATATATATATATGAATACAGAAGATAAAAGGGAGAGATAGATCACGAGAGAGAGAGAGAGTGATCATGAACGAGAAATGAAGCAAAAGAGAGATCGCGATCGCGATCGCAAGAGAGAGAGCTCGCGATCGTGAAACAGAAACGAAGCAGAAGAGAGAGCGATTGTGAAGCAGGAGCGAGAAGAAGACAGAAAGAAAGGAAGAGAAGACGAAGCAGAGGAGAAGAAGGAGAGAAGAGAAGAGAAGAAGAGGAGAAGAGAGCAGAACCTGGGAGTGGAAGAAAGCCGAGGCGCACAAGGCGCTCGCCTTGCGCTTCGTAATAAGGCGCTCGCCTCATCGCCTAGGCAGCGCTTCACCTGTGTCGCCTCGCCTCACCATGACTGAGGCGCAAAGCTGCGCTTTGCCTTGCCTTAAGCTTAGGTGTGCGCCTAAGCGCGCTTTTTAAAACACTGGAATCACGTTTTGAAATCACAACCAAACACAGCCATAGACTTTTATGCCTGACCTTCAGGGTAGGATCAACCTCGCCGAATATCATCTCTGCCAGTGCAATTCCAGCAATGACCCCATTCTCTTTTGCTAAGAAATGGGCTTCTACTTCCATGTCAGCCGGAACTGTGGCCATACAGGTCACATCCCCTGTGCATTTGAAGCCACACAATGAACAATATTATGAAATGTTGTTTACAACCTTGATAATTCATAAATTACAGCTTCTAAGAGCATCTCCAATCGTTGCTATTTTTTTTGAGTGAAAATTTGGTTGAAAGCTTGATATGGTGTAAAACACTCCAATCCCTACTCTTTTTTTCTTCATCAAATCTTTTTGAAAAATTCCGCACTTATCCTGAAAACCTGTTTTAACCATTTTTGATCATAGAAAACCATCTCCAATCCTTCTCTTTTTAAAATTTCATCAAATTTGAGTAGAAGTATGAAAGTTGGGAATTTGGTGAAGATTAGTTTTATCCTTGATTTGGTGAAAAAATTGCCTCTCCCTTGATTTGATACTTACATATTTGATGAAATGATTCAAACATCCTTTTATAACCATTTTTTCATCAAATTCAAATTTGATGAAAAAACTGACGAACGATTGAAGATTCTCTAAGAGAGTGGATTTTAGTGTAGTTGATAGCGACACAAAATATTGTTAAATCTACGTAAGATTCATAAAGTTGAAACACATTTGCAAGAGAACCACAGAAGGCGAGAGGAATAAAACCTCGATCCCCAGCATCTTCCGCGAGGGCAAGCTTGATGACACCCTTCAAATCATATGTAGGGTGAGAAGGAGGCTTTACAGCCACAGATTGGATTGATATTCCAGGGTTTCTGGTTCCTGTTGCAGACATCTTAACAATCAATCTGCAAGGTTCCCAACAAAGTGAATGAGGGTAACATAAAACACACCTATTCAAAAACTATATTGATAGATTCAAAGTTATAAACAAACCTTGAAGCTGTAGATAAATGAGGCGAAACAAATGTAGAGACAGAAATGACCCCAAACATTGGTAGTTTCTTTCTAAAGCTCTTTTATAGATAAAAATGCATTCCTTTATTGCTTTCACCAGGCTTCTTCTCCAATATAAACTATGCACCAAATGTGAATGGCAAGCTACAAATCTCCTTCAAGCTTTTTGTTCATGTATAGGAAGAAGTTATTAAAAACAGACCTAGAATACAACGAGATCAGGTTACAGTAGTAGTGCGACAGCCATATTGTGACGCCCCAAAATTTGAGGACATCATAATGAGGTTTAAAACCTAAAATCAATTTTCTTAATTAAGAATCCTCATCAATGTTGCCACCAAATTTACCACCATCCATTAATTTACAACACGGAAACTAAAAGTTCTTAAATTACAACTCCAATCAAATTTAAAACCTTGTCTTAGTACACAAATATAAAAAGAATTAGAGAAAAACTAGAAAACTAAAAAAAATGGTTCATGGAGTTTTGTCACGCTTCGAGCTAACCAGGGTTGAATGTTGCCTTCCTACACCTCGGTGTTTCCTTCGGTTTCTTCGGTACCTGGCATGAAACGCCAGGGCAATGGGAATGCCAATGAGCGACGAGCTCAATAAGATACTACGACCCGAAAAGGCCCACCCCGATAATAATACTCACCAGTAAAAACATTGTGTATTAACAAAATAATAAGCAACATTTAATAAGCATAACATAAATGCCAACAATTAAAATAATAACAACAGATAAATAAATAAAATGGCAAACGGAGATAGTGATTCATCATAAGGAAAATGCACACTTTTCTTTTTAAAGTCACATAGATTTAGTTCATCAGATAAGTTTAAGTAACTCCCCGTGAAGTACTATTTCCACTCAACCGCTAAACAATGGCTACGAGCAATTCTGACTCCCCCTTGGTCAAATATTAAAATGTTACTTCCTGTAACTACCAATGATGCCCACACACCAGGGTTACGTACCCGAGTCGTGACATCACGGTCTGCCCCAAGGGAACGGTCTATGTTGTGACACCCGCACCAGCACCACCAACCTTATATCGCCTACACCGATAAGAGCCGAAATACCTTCCCGTGCCATGTTAGGGTTCGCAACTCACTTGCGCAAGATTCTAAACCGGGCTCACCCCATCACTTGTAAACTTTAATGCATCTATTCAATTTCGTGTTTTCTTTACTTCATCGAATTCACATTTTGATGCATGTGCGAGTTTTAGTTTGAAAACCACAGCGTCATAATGTTTATAGAGAACAACGCAATCATGTATGGCAACCAAAATAAATATGATAGAATGTCTTAGGACTCATCACAAAGTTTCTTAGGAATTCACACACTTCTTCTTTTAGCATTGTATGGTCAGACAAAAAAATATGAAACCCATAGCAAACGAAGTTCAACCATTACAATATTTTAATTGGTGCTAGTTCATTGAGTTAGGAAAATATTCCGAGAAGAATACCAGAGCTAAAAACGATTTTAAAATGGAGAAATAAATTTTGGAAGAAAACTGATTTTTCTGGGACAGTGAATTACAGTACTTCTAGCACAGGTGATCTGTGTTGGAAAAATAAAAAGTGGCCCCAAACGGTGTCAAAAGAAGGTATGGTTAGAACGACTTGTTAGATACTTGAGTTTAGAACATATTTCCAGAAGGATTCGAAGACTGAAAATCAACGGAAGATGGTCAAATAATTTTTCTAAGAAAACTAGACAGATTCTGTCACATTTTGGAAAAATTGGCGTTTCTCTCTCAATACATAATAAAAAATTATGAAACCAGCGGCGTTTGAAAGGTAACTTAAAAATATAACTTTTCCGATTTGAACACCTTGAAAATTTATTCTGTGAAATAAACGGTGACCTGGTAAAGTCAGCATTGCTGCTGCCTCCAAACAGCAATGAAGTAAAAAGATATATTCAGGCCATGAAAACATCAGCACAGGTGTTCTGTGTTCGAAAAATAAAAAGGGCCCTCAAATGGTGTTGAAAAGAGGCATGGTCAGAACGGTTTGCTAAATTTTTGAGTTTAGAACATATTTCCAGAAGAGTGTGAAGGCTGAAAACCAGCTGAAGATGGTCAAATGATTTTTATAAGAAAACTGGACAGATTCTGTCACATTTTGGAAAAATTGGTGTTTCTCTCTCAGTTCTTAATAAAAAATTATGAAATCAGTGGCTTTTGAAAGGTAACTTAAAAATCTAACTTTTCCAAGTGGTCGTGTAGAAAAATACCATTTGTAGATGAAATGGGACCGGTTTGAAGCCACTGCTTCTGCTGTGTTGTAAGCGACGCTTAGGGAAAATATTTGTTTCAGTGAGAAAATGGTGTCCAATGATTTTATAAAAATTTTACAGTATGTAACACCTATTAGAGCCCTCTTTTCATCCGATATACACAGATTTTTAACATCAATTATTTTCAATTTATTAGAGCCCTCTTTTCATCCGATAAAGTCTGAACAATGCGGAAGAATCTAAGTTACAGGTAAAGGGTAGCCATTCTCATCTCATTTTACTCTTTTGCAAGATTATTTCCACAATGGAGAATCTTGAACCCACAAAAACAGTAGCTAAGCCATATATTTATATCAAGAAGGAATATGAAATTATAACATAATGAAACCATCATCCTATTCAAAATTTTAAGCATGCATGGTACTATCTTGCTATATATGACTCAACCATGCTTAGTCTTGTATATATAAATTATATAAATTCAGTTAGAGGTATCTAAGGGAGGATAGAGGTGATGTATTCTTACCTCAAGAGCTTTTGCAAACACTTCTCAAACTAAGTTGAAATTGGTATTCACCAAGTACCCTCTCTTTTTTCTCTCTTTCTCTTCTCTTTTCTACTCTCTTTTTCTCCTCTCTTTTTCCTCTCCACTCTTTCTTTCCTCTCACAGCCGTGTGGGGGTGTATTATGGCTGAAATGGAGTTCTTATGTAGGCAAAATAGGAGCCACTTTTGTTTTATTTTATTATTTCCTTTCTTTAGCAAAAAAATTTCTATTGGCTTGGAATTGCCATCCTATGCCATGCTTACTTTTCTAGGGATGTTGAGTGTGAAATTGGGAAACCAAGCATGCCTTGCATGCAACATAGCATCCTAGGGAAAAAGAAGTGGCAGCCACTTTTCTTGCAATTTGACACTTTTTTTTTTTGAATTGAATTGAAATGGATGCCAATACAATATTAATATATATAATATATATTAATGATTTTGAGTCACTTTAATATTAGAATATTATTTTATGTAACTAAAAGACATGAGATTGAACCAATTAATCTCCATGGGTAAATTTTCTTGTACACAAATTATTAATGTAAAACTTTATACAGAATAATACATTAAGAATTAGATTTGTGTAGTCATAAAAGTGACGATGACAAGGACAACAATAATAATAATACTATGAAAATAAAAAAAGCACTAATTAAATAATTGAAAGTTAATTATAAAATTGCGTCACAAAATGTTGTTATGGAATTGGATTATAGATGTTGATCACAAAATTTAAGTAGCTAAATATAATTACCAAAATAATTTAATATGCAAAAATACGGGTTCTCACACATATGTCAACAAATTCTAGGTAATTATGAAAAAAAACGCATACAAGAGTTTCAATAAAGCTATGGACATTGTCTTATTACTGCATAATGATGTGTCCTGCCACATATACAAAATATGGGCGTCACAACTAAAACATTTCAAACTGTCACGCATAGTGAGACAGATGGCCAAAAGAAAAACATTCAGTGCAATGGGTACTCACACACTCACTCAGTATAGAGAGTTCACAACCCCTGAGCTTTGGACATTCACCTGCCAACCCAAACTTTTTTCACTGGCAATCTAATTGTGGGTTTGGTCATTTCACTGGACTTTTGTTTATTCATCTTGATTGGTGCAGTTTATGGGAAAAACTGATTCCCTTTAATATGAAGTCCATGTTTGTTTTCCCCTGAAACAAATTACCTTAAAAAAGACAAACCAGTGGTTTTTTTATTTTATTTTATATTTTAAATTTTAAAGATTGCTCTTCATATACATTTCTTTGAACACAAATAACCCACTTTCATCCATTATTTCCTACTTTTTCTCCTATGTTTCACATAAAGCAATCACCTATTTTGTGATGGGCACACAGCCACGTGGTAGGGCAGACCTACCAGATATCTTCCCAAGAAGATGGGTTAAATTTGAAAACTGTTTAACAGTTTTTATAACCGTTTAGCAGTTATTTTATGAGCATTGTTGGAAAAGAAAATAGCGTTACAAGCTTCGAACCATCTTTTGAGTTGTAGATAAAAATTGGAATTTCTACATGATATGGTTTGAATATATTGTATTTCGATTCAATTATACAATATGAATTTGTGATTTGAAGAACCAAGAAAAATTCATCACACAAACATTTCTTTGAGAACTCACAGATAAATCAAGAGCAACAAACCCACTAATCAAATTAGACGACTTGAAATCCACAATCATTACAAAAATAAAATAAAAATAAAAATAATTCTAAAATTCATAAATACCTAATGTTGTGGTAGAGTTGGAACTTGTGTGGCCTATCAAAGCTATAAGATCTATTTTCTGCTGAAATATAGCAAGCGTTAGAGATTACAAGTCAGATTTTGAGGCTTCGATTTGGTAATCAATGCTCAAAATTCGGTAATCTTCATCCAGAGGCTGCAGAACTCCCACATATATTGATTTATTAGAAATTCTGAGTCAATATATCAGATAGCATTCCTGATCCATTAGAAAGAAACACACTCATATGTGACATCAAACATAATGGAGAATATTGTGTATGGTACTCTGATTTAAAAAAAAAAAAAAATGTTAAAAACTCACAAAAATGATGTATATAAATATTGGCTTGTTAGTACCCAAACCAAACTAAACCAAGCCTCAAGCCTTAATTCCCATCAAATGGAGTCGGCTACATGAATCCTTATTCTCTACGCGACTCTATTAAAGGTCATTTCGTTAGTCAAATTAAGTAGATCCATATCTCTATTTATAATGCTAGCCAAAATTAATCTAGGTTTATCCGGCTTCCTAACACTACCATCTACCGTCACTGTATCGCATCTCTTCACTACTGCCTCTGTTGGTTTTCGTTGAATAGGACCAAACCATCTCAATTGATTCTATCTCAACTCAACTTCTATCGGTGCTACTCCTACCCATTCCGGAATACACTCATTCATAATTTTGTCTTGTCTAGTTTTGCCACACATCCACTTTAACATCCTTATCTCAGCAACACTCATCTTATCTACATGTTGTTTCTTAGTTGCCCAACACTCCGTCCCATATAACATCTCTGGTCTAATAACTGTTGTACAGAACTTACCTTTTAGTCTAGTGGGTATTTGTTTATCACACAGTACTCCAAACGCACTTCTCCACTTAAGCCATCCCACCTTAATCCTATGAGTTACATCCGCATCAATCTCTCCCGCCATTATGATAATCGATCCTAAATAATGAAAATGTTCACTCTTAAGCAATTCTTGGTTCTCAATCTGCAGTTCTCCTCTGCTTTCATATTATTGTTATTAAATTTACACTTCATGTACTTTGTCTTAGTTCTGCTTATCCGGAATCCTTTAGATTCAAGTGCTTTTCTCCAAATCTCCAACTTTGTGTTGACTTCTTCTCTAGTCTCATCCACTAACACGATATCATCTGCAAAAAGCATACACCATGGTACGTCATCCTGAATATTTCTTGTCAACTCATCCATAACTAAAGCAAAAAGATAAGGCCTTAAAGTAGATCCTTAGTGTAACCCTACAGTGATAGGAAATTCATTTGTCTCTCCAACAGGTGAACTAATAGTGGTCACCACCCCTTCATACATGCCCCTAATCACATCAATGTAACATTTTGTCACTCATTTCTTCTTTAACACGTAGCATATTATATCCTGAGGCACTCTATCATATGCTTTCTCAAGGTCGATAAACACCATATGAATGTCTCTTTTCTTTTCTCTATATTTTTCTATTATTCTCCTCAAAAGATAGATCGTTTCCATTGTTGACCTGCTAGGCATAAACCCAAATTAATTCTCTGACACCTCCATTATATCGCACAATCGGTGTTCCATCACCCTGTCCCACACTTTCATTATACGACACATTAGCTTGATTCCTCTATAGTTGTTGCAATTTTAGATATCTCCTTTATTCTTATAGATTGGTACTAAAATACTCTTCCTTCACTCATTTGGCATGTGCCTAGTTAACAAAATTTTGCTAAACAACCTAGTCAACCAAGCAACCCCCTTTTTACCCAAACACTTCCAAGCTTCAATAGGGATATCATTGGGTCCTAAAGCCTTATTTGGTTTCATCTTCTTAAGTGCAATCTCCACTTCAAAATTCTTAATCCTGCGATAAAACTTATAGTTTTGATTTATCGTATTACTGACTATTTCTTCCCCTATTGATGTACTTCCATGTTTCTCATTTAATACTTTCTCAAAATAGTTCTTCCATCTCTCTTTAATCTCTTCATCCTTCACCAATACCTTAGAATCCTCACTCTGAATGTAGTTAACTCGATTAAAATCTCTTATTTTCCTCTCACGTATCTTAGCAAGTTTGTAGACTCCCTTCTCTCCCTCCTTACTATCTAGTCTAGTGTATAGGTCATCATAAACTTTCAACTTGGCCTCTCTCTCTACTTTCTTGACCTCCTTATTAGCCAATCTATAGCTTTTAAGGTTTTTCTCAATTCTATCCTTCTACCACTTTTTAAAACACTCTTTTTTTGCCTTAACCACCACTTGAATCTCTTCCCTCCACCACCAAGTTTCCTTAGAGCTGGGTCCCGTTCCTTTCGACTCTCCAAGCACTTCCTTTGAGATTCTCCTCATACAATTGGCCATCGAGTTCCACATAGTGTTAGCATCATCTTCCAAGTTCCAAGTACCTTCCTTGTCCCAAGTACTTTTCTTATCCATTTTATTCTTAAATATTTTTAATTTATCCCCTTTTAGGCCCCACTATCTCGTCTTACGATGCCCACCATTCTTCCTAACTTGGTATTGCCCTGTAAAATATAAATCTAGTACCAAAATTCTATGTTGAGAGGTCAGGTTCTCTCCAGGAATCACTTTACAATCACTGCATTTTAGGCGGTCCACTTTTTTCACTAAAAAGTAATCTATTTGGCTCTTAACTGAATCACTCTTAAAGGTTACCAAATGCTCCTCCCTCTTCTTATACATAGTATTGGCCACCACCAAATCAGAAACCAACGCAAAATCTAAGATTTGCTCTAAAAAATTCCTCTTAGTCTGATCATTTAATCCTACTTGAGGGGCGTATGCACTAATAACGTTCACTATATTCCCTCAAATAACTAGTTTAACTAACATAATCCTATATCCTTTCCTAATGACCGCCACTACATTTTCCACAAGACTCTTGGCAACTATGATTCCTATCACATTCATGCGTCTATTTCCTCATAAATTTATAATAGATTAATTTTTCAAATGTATTATGAAGGGAATAGGATTAAATGAAGGTCCAACAAAATGACACATGTCTCTAGAATGAATCACATGTAAATATATATATATATATATATAAATATAAAAAGAAACTTTCACCAATCAAATAGTCCATATTGAATAGCTTAAGACCATGAAGCATTATAACAGCTCCTATAAAAAATTATATCAAGATTTGTTTTTAAATGTCTTAATCTATTTGTGTTGAATCATGTAGAGTGTTCATAAAAATTATTCAATTAGCTTCAAATCTCTCTCAATTTCAATTTCTTTCCAACTCCTATTAAACAGTGGTATAGTGGGAGATATGACACTGCTATTGAACTTCCTATTTATTGAGCAAACTTCACCACAAAATGCACATCCCCAACCATATGAAGAAGCCAAATCTTGCACTACAAATTAATTCATAACAAGATAAAAAAAAATCCCCATAAAGCAACCGAGGAAAAAAAAAAAAAAAAATTCTAGAAAGATGCAATCCTTTTCGTTTTGTTTTCGTTACATTTGTTACCTTCTTTCAATAGGGGGGGGGGAAGCCTTCTAGAAAGATGCAATCCTTTTTGTTTTGTTTTTGTTATATTTGTACCTTCTTCCAGTAGGCCATCTGAAGAAGAATGGACTCTGAAGGGCACTTAAACCATTCCACAGATCTACACATATACTATAATTGAGAAATAATTACAACAAAGATTAAAATAAAACACAAACCACTAAATCAGTCCATATCATTCTATATAGAAGCAAAATCGCCAAACAACCAGCAATTACGAATAAAATCATCTGTACCTCCACAAAAATCATCTACAATTTCAACCATTAATATTAAAGGGTGGTTTGGGAATTAGCATTAGCTTCTTCTTTTTTTGCTTTTCATTTTTTTTTTTCCTTCCAGAACTGAAATGGCACAAAACCCTCAAACTGTAAAATTTACTCAACAAATAATAACTCAGAGTTGTATACGAGTTGAAGTAATAACAAAACTATTTCTAGATAAACATCTTTGACAATTCTTGAGAAAAAAGTTTACTACCAATCTGGGCTACCAATTTTCCTAAATAAATTACCAATGCAATGTTGCAAGTAGTCAAGAAGCTGTTCTGATAATTGGCAAGTGAGAATAAGCAAATAGTGATCTTGAAAAGTTTAAATGATTCACCAACCAAAGGATTGAAAGTCTAGAAAACAAAGAAAACAAAACAAGCGAACAAAAAAAAAAAATCTGGGCTACCAATTTTCATAAATAATCACAAAATGAAGGGCAAGATAACTATAAGATTTTTAGGATGAACTACAGTCTACTGTTTAAATTAATTAGTTTAATTGTTTATACATCTCAATAAATTAATTTTTATACAATCACATGTTTTAGATTCAACAAACACACTAAAATTTTAGATTCAACAAAATAATTTCTTTTATACAGTCAGAACCTAAAACTAATTTTTTAGGTCCTCAATCAAAACTCTATTTTTTCAATTGAAATCCCCAAATCAAAACTTTTTTTTTTTTTTTTCCAAAACTCCAAATCTTAACCCTAGAACAAATAGGTTCCAAACCTGGTTAAAGGGAGAGAGTTTTCTTCTTCGCCGAGTCTCTCCGCCGCGAGTTCATTTCTTTCGTCTCTCTCCGTCGTTCCCTTCCGGCCGGCTTCTTCCCTCTCTATCGTTTCTTCTATCTCTCTCAACAAAACTATTATTCATTTTATTTTTCTTTTCAGGAGTAACATAGGTAGATTTTTTCTGGTTAAAGGGAGAGAGTTTTCCTTTTTCATCACGTCATCTTTTTATTTTTCTACGCATTTATTTTATAAAAAAAATAAAAACTATATTTATTTAAGCCATTCCAACAACAAATTTTGTCACCGATCACCAACTTTAGGCGCGCTCAATTCTGTATGGCGCACTCAATTTGGTCTTAAAAAAAAAAAAAATCAACTTCTTGTGATTTTTATGACAAAATTAAGGTTACGTTTGATTTGATTTTAATTTTTTTTTTTGAATTATCATTTATGTTTAGTGATTTTTTTCTTCATATTTTCATCAAATTTTTTTTATACTTCTTAGTTGCACCTAATTTAAAATACATTTAAAAAATATTTTTTTAAAAATTGACTAAAGTATCATAAAAATTCATTATGAACAGATAAAAATTTAAATAAAAATCTGTGTACATTTTTGTTTGAATTTTTGTTTACTTTTAATGAATTTTTTTCATATTTAGTTATTATTATTTTTTATTTTTTTATACGCATCTAATCTTAATATATTTATAACATACAAAATTTTGACTAAAATATGGGGGGAAAAAATTATAAAAACAAAAAAAAATTCATTTAAAAATAATTTCTAAGAATTTAAACCAACAAAATTTAAAGTTCAAAAACTAGCAAAGAATAATATTTTTATCACCAATCTATTTGGTTTTGAGTTTTTGTTTTTTCTTTTGTCTTCGGAATTTTTTTTTTTAAGTTGTAGTTATTATTATTTTTAAATACATCTAATCTAGATATATACTTAAAAACTAAAATATTTGTGAAAAAATTTAAAAATAATTCAATAAAAATATGAAAATATACTAAATTTTAATATTTTTTGTGAATTTTTGAAAGTGTTTTCATAAATTCTGTACCTTTTAAATTTATCTGAATTGAAGGGATATAAAGTAAATAAATATATATTAAAATATTAAAAAAAGGTTCACTAAAAAAATACAAATTAAAAATTCATTCTTTAAAACTTCACAATATACAGGGTGTGTAACGCCCTGACTTTTACTACCCGAATTAATTACTAAATCCTCATATTATTACCACTTGACAAGATTTTAACCATTCAAGAACAAGTACGAAATAAATAGTAACATTCTCTGACAACAATGATGATGAAATAAAAATAAGTCATTGTACAATGCTCTTAGGCTTACATTGAATGACAATAATTAAAAACAAAAGGGATTTACCCTTGTACAATACATGGCACTCGGCCTACAAGTAAAGGGTCCCGTGGCTAACAATTAAGAGACTTCAAGTCATGAATAATCCTCTAGCCTCAAACCTGAAAAAAGATTGTCAATACGTGGGATGAGCACTGAACCCAGTAGAGATCCCAAAGATCCTAACCAATCACAACATATAGATAAAAATGATCATGAATGCATCATGTCATATCATATAAGTAGTGTGACATTGAATATCCACAATATACATATATAACTGTGTTTTTCCCAAAACGTTTCTTTTGACATAATTCAATATAAGATCATTTTTTTTTTTTCACATTCCCATCGTTACTCTCAAAGGAAAAATGCTTTAAAACCTTATGTTTTTTTTTTTTTTTATAAAACTTCACACGTTAACATAAAAGAATCTCACTTGAACAACCGTTCCCAAAATATAACTCCACACGCAAATTATAAACCCCATCCTACCTCTCAATACACTAAGAGCATTTACATCCCAACATATATGTCTATAACCTTCCCTGACCATAGGCCCAAGGAATTAAAAAAGTGACTGGTATGAAACCGTTAACACATATATACATTCAAATGAGATAACCGAAGTAATACATACTATCAATCTCATCTCTACAATATGAAAACTGACAACATGTATATATATATATATCCATACGAGATGACTGAAGTAATACATACTACCAATCTTATCTCCACCGGCCTACAGCACGGATGACAGATCCAACAATACCAATAACATATAACACTTTACCAGCCTCACTCGGAAGGAGGTGCTCCTCAAGTCATACTTTACCGGACGCAAATTGGAAGGGAACGAAGAACTTATCACAATGCGCCATGTTTTGCCGACTAAGATATGGCGAGAAACGGACCTCTTTTTCACACTTTACAGAGCGCAAACTAGAAGGGACGATGAAATCTTTGTCAAAGTGCCATACTTTGCCGGTTCAATACAATGGGGGACGAACCCCCAAACATCATCAAGCTAACTGACATCAATAATACACGGTGTAATACATACACCTAATCCGATCATCGCCATAACAATCACTATCAGTTAATTACATTAACTCATTTCTTTTCAAATATAGTCTGCGAACCACCGTTCCACACTAGTTTTCCTTTATTTCAAACATTCCCAAATTCATAACTCAACAATGGAATTGTCTACTCACAATGTTCACTTACAACAAACAACAAATCATCTCATATCACATAGTCCATTCTACAATAGTACACATGGCATATATTTAACAACAATCAATACCATCCTCCACTAACGGCCAAGGACAAAACTCTAGACACCAACTACATAATTTGAAATAATAAATACACCCATAGGTAATTCCATACTCCCGTTCATTGCAACTCTCATGTTTTATATATAAAAAAAAATAATTAGTTCCATTTTGTTTTGAAAATAAAGCCTCATTACTCCAAATTCCAACAAACACCACAAATGCTGCGTCCACCAACATTAATCCAAAACCCCAATCATTCACAAACAACCACATCATAACCCCATGTTTATTTAACATTAAACTTCTCTTTGATATTCCAATTTAATAAACGAAATGCCAAACCTTACCAATTTATATCCTAAACATGATTTATAACCCACAACCAATTATACACATAATCCACAAACTCACCAATTTAAACCCAAATCCACCTATATGCTTTTTAACAAAAAACAACAATAAACTATGTTTTTAAATGCCATAAAAATTACCACAAGTTTATCTATAGTGAGGTATTGAAAAAAAGCTCAAACATCCCTACCTCTTGAAGCAAAGGGGAGAGAAGCCGAAAATCCACCAACGACAAAAACAAGATTCGCTCAGATCAAAAGGAAACCATCGTGACTCTTTACGTTTTAATCTATAGGACTAGGGGTAGAAAATGGGTGTAACTAGATGAAACCCAAGCTTTTAGGTCCAAAAAACCCTAAAGTGGCGAAAAAGGAGAGAGAAGAGAGAGAAAAATAAAAAGTGACTTTTTCAGCGCACTACGGTCTTATATAGATGCACAGACCGCTCGAGCGCAAGAAGTGAGGCTCAAGCGTCCAGACACAAAAAGTGTGACCGCTCGAGGGCAAAAAGTGTCACTTGAGCGTAGAATACAAACTCTCAGAAGGTTTACAGACAAGTGACCATCGCTCGAGCATAAGAAGTACTGGTTGAGTGGACACCACTCGAGCGCAAGAATGGCTGCTCGAGCGAAGAATGACAACTCCCAGTATCTTTGCAGACCTACAAAAGTGCTGGAAGTTTACAATGACCGCTCGAGCGCAGGAAGTGCCGCTCAAGCGCAGAAGAAAAATTCTAGGCAACAACAACAGCTTGAGAAACAAGTCACCAACCTATTCCTAACGCAACCAAGACACTCTAATAACCAAACCTAATAAACCATGAGTAGAAGCAAAACATGAACAACCAAAAAGCCAATGAAACCCGGATCCAAAACATCAACGGGTCGGATTCAAACCAGGATTGCTATAGGGTGGTACTATCTTAATTTTTAAAATTGGCAACAAATTCTTATTTTTTTCATCTGTATTTTTGCTCACAAAAAAATATCTACATTAATCATCTTTTTTTTTCTTATTTAATTATTATTATTATTATTTTTTTTCTTTTGTGGAGAGGGGTTTTGGCCTTTGATTTTCTGAAAAGAGTGTTCTAGAGAAAAAGTGAAGAGTTGGTGAGAAAAAGAAGAAAAAGTACTCAGTGCAAGAGAGGGCTTCACTGTGAGAAAGAATAGTAGCTTTGCAAAATGTGTCTTTTTCAATAACAATGCTTGCACGCACAAAGGGCTTAAATGTAAGAGAGAATAGAGGAGCTTGAGTTCGAAATAGAAGAGGTGATTTATAGAGATTGTTTTCTTGAGTCACGACTTCAATACTTGTGAGAAAGGAGGCTCAAGTGTGAGAGAGAAAGGAGGGTGTCACACCTGAAAATTTACACAATAAGGATTCGTCAACTACCATTGTATAATGTAAACGTAAGTAAGTCTCAATATTAACATCATTCTCAAATCTCCAACATTTTTATTCAAAGCCATCAAGAGATTTACAAAGGAATATTCCACATGCGACTATGCATTCAACATCCCTAGTATATGAATCAATAACATGTGGCATAGTAAGTCTAGTATGAATAAATGCCCTCAAGGGCTACAAATTCCAAGGCTCAAGCCTGGTTACACAAAAGTGGTTCTCGAACCCATACATATAAAGCCCTTAGCTTGTCAAAAATAATTACAACAAAGAAAAGAGCCTTGTGCTCTTAAAGCATATTCCACGCCAATAACTCGGTAGGATCACCACATCCTTTCCTGCACAAAATTCCATAGGGTGAGCATAAAGTCTAGTAGGAAAATATTAACAAAGTATATACATTTTATACAATCTTATGGGATGAATACATATGCCATACCATGTTCAAAAACATATTTCTTTATCTTTGAAACTTTTCTGCATAATGCAATATTGAGAATTTAACAATTCAATAGTTTCAATGTAATTCAAAGGAGTGGTAAATACGACTCAAGCAAATCCCTAGGGTTAGTGTCTGCAAGTAGGCGTATCAGGCACTACCAAATCCTACCTTACTGGTTTCTAACTAGAGGGCTTAGGCACTCGCACGCGCGTGTTTCTGGTTTTACACTAAGGACATTCAGGCTAACTTAATTCTCAAACTATACCCCCTAACAGGATTTCCACCGTATTTACTCCCAAAACAAATCAATATGATCTTGTTTCACAAAACAATTTCCTTTCTCAAAATAATATTTTTTTTCCAATGCAATATTCAAAATCAATTGTATTAATGACAAAAATGGAATGGCCATGCAAATGTCTAATGCCATAATAAAGTTCCATTTAAACATCTTAACAATGCCAATTTGAAAGGTGAAAATAATTAAATCAAGTGCCAATGCAATATATTTCTATATCAATGCTTTGAAATTTCCCAATTCATCCGCACAATCTTCCATTGTAATTAAATTCCATATCTCTTATTAATATAACATCATAGTATATTTTTCCAAGAGACAATATAACAATATCAACATTCATGTATTCTCCACATGTTAAATATCGTTTTCTAAACCCGATTTTTCAAGACAAACTAAAGATAAGTTTTAAAACCAACTATTCTCATTTCCTTCATGAAATTCCCTCATTTGATACAACTATAGGAATTTCGCCATCTTTTCTTCACATGGCAATTTATCAAGTATCAATTTCACAATATCACAAATTTTTTCCCAAAATCTCCAAATTCTAGGGTTTTTGCCAAAACAAGATTTTTGCTCCATTTTTAAAAAGATTTTTCCAAAACAACACCCACACCTTAAAACATACTCATATTCTCAAAAGTTTTGGGAAAAGATAGATGAAATCAACTTCTAACATCATCTAGGGTTCAACAACCCAAAATCATAACTCAAAACAAGATGAAATTCTCAAAACAAGTATAAACTTGTAAAAATGTATATATAACTCAAAGATTATCCCTACCTCAAGCTTGAGAGGTGAAGAGGAAGCAAACCCTAGAAATCTTCGTTGGCGAAAACACGATCCAATCGGTTATGTATGTAGCCCTCGTTGCTGTCACGACCTAAACCCGCCCTTATAGGTTTAGTGTCATGACCGGCTAGTAACCATAGGTTACTTACGGCCTCTATAAACTAAATCCATGAAATATAAAGTACGGGGCTTAGCGGAAGTATAACAAAACATAAAAATTATCCATTGAACCGTGCGTAAAAGAAAAGAACTTCATATCAAGATTGTACAACCATTCAATAAGTAAGTGCATACATTATGAAAGTTTTTAAAACAACACCCAGCCCACAATTACCAAAAACTTTACTATTTATACATTCACAAAAACCCCTATACCAAAAATCAAACTAAGAGTCCATAACAAAAAGGGGGTTTAGACTTTGCTTGGCTCCACACGAGTCCAAGTTGGCTCCTTCTCAGGAGCTCCACAAAAGGTTGACCACTGGGTGCCTCTGAGGCAACTTCTATCCCTGATGCTCAACTTGTTCACCTACACATATATACATAAATAGTGAGCTAATGCCCAATGAGTAATAACAGAATAAAGGGGTATGAATGAAGTTTAACACCATTACAAATATCAATTAGATTAGTCATCATATCAATCCTCTGTAATAACAAAACCATTGTTCGATAGCATTTTCAATACAATTCCAATTTCAATACAATTCTCAATAGCAACACTCACTCAATGACAAATTTACGTGGTACATCCAATAAACAATGGGACCACAATAGGTCAATTAATGTATCTTATCCAATGTGACCATTAAGGTCTAACAGTAAAGATTTCTGTATTTCAATTATCCAATCGGCCACAGTATTGTTTCCCCTGGGCGAGGGCCAATGGGCCATGGTATTATATCCCCCAGGCAAGGGCCTATTAAACAATGGGCCATGGTATTAATTTTTCCCAGGCAAGGGCCTATATAGCAATGGGCCATAGTATTAATTTTCCCCAGGCAATGGCCTATTTAACAATGAGCCATGGTATTAATTTTTCCCAGGCAAGGGCCTCACTAAATGATGCCACGAGTTTACTTTCAAAAATGAACTTCATTTATTAGTAACAAATAGTACTTCAATAAGCCATTCAATCAATCCTGTATCGATTTTGATAACAATAACATTTTTGAAAATAAATATCACTTGAACATATTTTTATTAAGTTATTACTCACAGTGGGTTACGTTGTCACTAGGCCTCGGACGTCCACCTATACAAAACACATAACAAAAATACAATTGAAGCACCATTCGATATCCATTTCACTTAATTCAATTCTCCTTATGTGTTTTTAACTCATTCCATGTTTATATGAGTTGAATTGGTGTCTAAGAGTACTTGAAATGACATGAGGATGCAAGTACGCACTTAAAAGAGTTAATCAAAATTTGCTGAGACAGGGTCCTCGCTTGAGCACCACTTTGGTTACACAAGCGGTCTGCAAAACTCTGTAAAAGTACTGGTTGCAAGTTTTTTTATGCTCAAGCGAGCTTCCTGTCGTTCGAGCGAGAAGTAAAGCAAAACAGGGTTCGCTCGAGTGCAGCTTTAGACGCTCGAGCCACTGTGTAATTCTCTGCAGAACTTCTAGGGGCTTGATTTTTACACTTGAGCAAACATGTCGAATTTTGGAATTTCCAGAACTGTGTTTAAAGTTCAAATTTGATATTCAAAGGTCCAAAACTCGTGTTTTTGATACAAAACCATGGAGAAACATCATAAAACATGGAAACATAGTTAATTTGAAACCAATTACTTAAAATCATGGACCCATTCTCAAAATCAAACTTAGATCATAAAGTTGGAACCATGCATAACCTTAATCACACTCTTTTCTTCTCAAAACATAGCAAAATGACATGATATGTATAAAACCATGAAAAACCTTCAAGTTTATGCCTTCTAGACCTTATGCATCTATGAAATTCAAGAAATCTCAACTCAAAAACAAAGGATCAAGTATGCATGTGTATAATTCAACTCAAATTCATCATATTCATGGCAATTCATGTTCAATCCCACTCAACTCATGCAAATGATCTTACAACTCGATGAACTTAGTTCCTACATGAATTAATTCTAAGAATTTAGGATGAATTTCATACCTAATGTGTGAATTCAAGTGTGTTCTGGCTCCAATCTTCAAATCTTCCACAAATTCTCTACAATGCTCCTTGTTCTCTCTCTAAATGTTGAGTTCTCTTTCCTTCTATCTCAAAATCTCAGCCCAAATGTTTGTATATGTGAGTTCATGACATGTATTAGGCTTATATAGGGTGTAATTAGCTTAACTTAATCAAAGTTGATTAAGGTTAATTAATTAGGTTCAATTCTAACTAAGTTCAATTAGTTTATTCTAATTATTTTAATCCGAATCGAATTTTGACGAAATAAAATTCTAAATGCTCTAATTAGCCTATTGGGCTAGTTAATTTCAACTTCTGGAGCCATTTGGGCTTTCAATTTGTGATTCTAATTCGATAAGTGGATAGATATTCCATGTAATAACAGATAACTATAAAGTTTAGCATGTAAACACATAATTAAACACACAATCATGCAATTAAACTTATTGAAATAATATAATATAATAGTACGGAGGTTAAGGCCATCATAATCACCCTCTTTGATTTGGTGTAAAAAGCTTCCTCGAATTCTTGAAGATTTGAGCTAAATCTTAGAGATAAGTTGGATTTGGGTGTGTTTTTAGAGAGAAAGAAGATAAAAGATAAATATAGAGAGAGGGGAGAGAAAAATCTGTGTAAAATAACTTTTGGTATCAGTTTTGAGGAAAAGAGCACGAGTTTCGAGATAAACACGCCAAAATTCGCTCAAGTAGAATTTCCAATCCGCACGAGTGGAAATTTTTGCCTAAAGGGAAAATCACCCAAAATCCGCTCGAGCGGGACCCAAAATTCGCTCGAGTGATTTTCTACCCAGAAAACCTAAAAAATTTGAAAAACCTATGAGGATCCACTCAGGCGGTTTTCAATTCTACACAAGTGGTTTTGCCTAGAACTCAGAAAGTGATTTTGCAAACCAAGGCAAATTCCAATGTCGAAAACTTAAAGTTTACAACCCGAAAAAGTTATGAGAGGTTAAGTAAGAGTAGAAAGTTAATCTTAATGACCCGATACGGTAAACCAAACATTGAAAGAAAAAGCATACTACCCTTCTACACAATACTATTCAAGCCCCAAAACCCGGGACATCACAGAGGGTTTGTAGATGGTGTCTTTTTGGGTCACGTTTTTAGTATTTGTGTGCATGAAAGTGAGTCATTAAGGTGAGAGTGTCTATTAGGGTCATAATTTCAGTGCTCTGATGATATTTTAATAAAGCAAAATAATTAGTGATAAAATATTTTCGTCTCCTCAAACTCATATGTTCATTGCCTAAGCAATAAAAATACAAAAACAAAGTTGTTTGGGAATGGAGAATTTATTGATAATGAAATATTTTCGTCTCCTTCAACTTAACCTTATGAGACGAAAATATATTTGTCGTGCAATCAATCAAAGGCCTTGTTTGGGAACCCAGGTTTGGGGCTAAAAAAGCTAAATAGCCTCAAACAGTAACCTAAGCCACCGACCTATATTAAAAAAAAAAAAAGTAACCTTAGCCACTGTCACGTTGATAACCTACCACTGTCACATTGATAGCCTATCCCACAGGTAATAAATGACAATTTTTCTCTATTAGACTAATTTTGGAAAAAGTGAGATTAGGGACAAATTTGTCATTTCAGCCTCAAATATCATTTCAAACACATTTTTCAATACAATAATCAATCAAAAAATTCAACCCAATTTCCCAAACACAAAAACTAAAATAGCCAAATAGCCAAAAAACCAAAAAAGTAGCCACTTTCCAAACGAGGCGAAAATACAATACAATACATGGAGAATTTATTAGTGACAACATATTTTTGTCTCTCAAAACATATACTTCTGAGACAAAAATATAATTGTAGGCCAATTAACAGAAAGATAAAACGAGCATGGAGAGTTTATTGTGACAATATTTTCGTCTCCCATAACTTATCCTTCCTAGATAAAAATATATCTGTCACCAAATAAATAAGAAAATGAAATGATATCGTCTAATAAGTTTGGAATTTATTGGTGATGAATTTCTTTTGCCGCAAAAAAATTTAAATTTTGTGACAAAAATGTTCGTCTCCAATGAGCTAAAATAATTGGTGCCAACAAGGAAAAAATTAGTGCCTCATTTTTTCTAATGAATTTATTTTTTCGTCTTTTATAGTTTTGAGAAAAATTAAAAGAAATGACAAAAGTAATATTTTGTGATGTTTCGGTTACATTCTAAATAAAAATAAATTTTATCATCAAATTTCGTCACAATAGCCTAGATTTGTTGTAGTGTGAATATATATTATCGCTCTCATTTTGAAATTTATGAGATTATATCTGTTGAGTAGAAATATCTATTTTGGAC
The DNA here is from genome assembly GCA_025200525.1 of Camellia lanceoleosa. NCBI lineage: Eukaryota > Viridiplantae > Streptophyta > Magnoliopsida > Ericales > Theaceae > Camellia > Camellia lanceoleosa. Next base: position 48,658,433 of record CM045767.1, read on the forward strand.
TATCGATGGAGAATAACTTTGATTGTTGTAGAAATTGCATGAGGATTAGGTTAATTGAAACTAATTACTCATATATCTTGCATTGAGCATTGTTTTATACTTAAACATTGAAAATGTATTATTTTCAAGAAAATGGGTGTATACTTTGGTGAATCTAGTTAGGGGGTATGGTTGTGGTTTATATTGTTGGCCTATGTGTCCTTGGTGAAAGTCTAGAAACTCGCGCGGTTAGATGCCAATCCTTCTGGTTAGTATTGGTAAAATGACTTTGGTAGTGCTTGTATAGCCTACTAGCAGACACGTAGCTAGAGATTTCCAATATTTTGTATCCACTGCTTTGTTTTTTAACTTGAAAAGTATTATTTATTAAATCGAATCACATATAATTGAGACATGACATAGTTTTGAAAGAGAAAGCATAATGTTTTGAAGGATGACACTACATTGCGTTCACCACATGACCTTGTTAAGTTTCATACATTGTGTTTGAGTATCTCTACTAGGCTTTAGCTCATCCCACGTGGAAAATAACTTTTAGATACTGATAATATGTCTCCACCAAGGACTTAGCTTTGGGAGGACCGTAGAGCTAAAGGCTTATTTTTGTTTCCTTTATTGTAAATATCTTTTGTACAAGCCTCGGGTTTTTTTAATTGTTTTGGATTTGATCCACCTTGTTGTAACCAAGTAATGTCTTAGAAAGATGTTTCCATTAAGGCATAAACTTAACTGTATTCCCTTTTATTTTTAGTTCACCCATGCATGGAATATGCTATAGATTTAGGATCCAGGATTTATGAATGTATATATGCATATGTCATCTTTTGTACGGTAAAGGAATATAAATGAAAGGTTAATATTTTGCAAGTTTATGTTTTTCTATTGAACATCATGAGACGGGTTTTGTTATTATTTCGGGGTGTTATAACTTGATTTCAAAACTACTGAGTTTGAATACTTTAGGATCAAGAGACATGGTTTTTACCACAATGGGTTTATCTCGCTATATAATGTTAGAAGTAGACCTGGTATGCTATGTGATAACATATTTATATGACTAGATGAGTATGAGATTTGGTTTCTAAAATATTAATTAGATTTGCGAGTTTCTAAAAGTCCTATTAGAAGAGCACTTGATCATCGTTTATTCTAACTGGAACTTTGGCAATGTCGTGGAACAATTATTATCTAGAAAGGAAATATTCATTTGTGATTATGTGACACGGTGCTTATGTGGAATGAATTAATCGTTGTCTACTATATTAGGATGTGAGTGATTTAGCCTCAATACATTTATAAATGTGTTAACTATTGTGTTATGTTTATTAAAATGTTAAGACGCGGACGTCGTGGTGGTGGTGGTGGTAGTGGTGGTGGTGGTAAGTATGGCAAGCCTAGGCGGCAGGAGGTGCATATATAGGATAAAATTTTGGTGCAAAATGAGGCAATTGGTTAGGCCAACATGGCCAAGCCAGCAGGTCAGCAAGCCACAGATGCCTTAGCAGAGTGTTATGGAAATCCATGGAGATTCTCATGGCTGAGAATCAAGTCCAGGCCCATGTTACCGAAACATGGCCATCATTTCTAAAGAGGGAGTTCTTCTAGTTGAATCTAGACGAGTTTGTTGGGTATTCGAAGGAGCCATTGAAGGCTAATGAATGGCTAGAACATATGGTGAATACGTTCGAGATGCTTGACATTGAGAACGACGATTTAAGGGTGACCTTGGCGTCTTTCCAACTGAAAGAAGATACGGGTCAGTGGTAGAAGTATGTGCAAGGGTGTATTAGGGTGATTTGGAAGACTTTTGTCAATGCCTTCTAGGATAAGTTTTTCACCACTCACAGCAAGGGAGAAGTTGAGGGAGTAGTTTTTGAAGCTCACGTAATTGAACACACTAGTAGTTGAGTTTGAGGCTGTTTTTGCTAGTTTGTTGAGGTTTGCACTGGAACTTGTGGCGACAGAAGAATGTCGTTGTATCGAGTTGGAGAAGAGGTTGAGGACCAGACTCCTTTTCAGGATGGCCGAGTCTATGATTAGGGATTACAGTTGTCTCGTGGAGTTGGCGGCCCAGTTAGAGACCGTGATCCAAATAGAGGAGAAGCGAATGAGGGGCTCTAGGCAGAGGTCCCAAGATGTTCAAAGGGACGCTAAGGACAACAAATGGCAAAGGGGTTCCACCCCACAGTAGTCCTAGGCCACACAGTTTAGATCACTTTTCCCATACCGAGTTCGGGTTTAAGGAGAGGTAATTAGGGTGGGTTCACTTGTTTCAAGTATGGTCAGTTGGGCCACATCTTCAGTTTGCCTATAGAGAAGATGAGGGCAACAGTCTGCACCGTTTTCGACTTGTCTTCAGAGCCAGAGTTAGGGGAGAGTTCAGCCACCAATTTGATAATAGTGTGGGCAGTTGGGGCACTTAAGGAGGTTTTTTTATCAGTCTAGTGGCAAACCTAGTGCGTCTGGTTTGAGATAGACACAGAGCCATCAACCAGCATAGTCAGCACAGGCGCATTGACTCAATCCGCTTATCAAGCCTATGCTCCGAGGAGTGAGCAGGTGGATCAAAGGCCTTCAGGGCATGTATATGCTGTTATCACGCTAGATTAGTTGCTAGCACCTTTCGTAGTGAGGGATAACTTTTTGTTCAACTCTATTGCCAATGTATTGATTGATACTACTATATCTCATTCATTTATATTGTCTTCTTTTGCATCTGCTTTGAGATTGAAGTTGAGTTGTTGTAGTCTCCTCTATTAGTTGAGACACCTATTGAGGGTAGATTGGCATTGGGTCAAGTGTGCTGCACTTGTGAGATTGAGATCGCAGATCGTTGGCTCTCTTTCGATTTTATTATCCTTGATATGCATGTTTTTGACGTAATTTTGGGTATAGATTAGTTGACTCATTATCGGGCTTCGATAGATTGCCATTGTAGGAGGGTGTCGGTGTGTATGCTGTCGGGGGAGTACTTTTGCTTCATGTGTGATTGGGGTGATAGTTCTACTCCTCCATTGTATGACCTTAAGCGTCGAAGAGAGTTGAGTTTTCTTTTTGCCATCACAGTGGTCGATGAGGGTAGTACATTTCGTGGTAAATTGCCGAGAGTAAGTTGAAAATATCCGGATGTTTTTTTGAAAGATCTCACAGAGTTTCCACCACATGGAGAGATTGAGTTCTCAATTGACTTAGTGCCAAGTACGGCTTCAATTTCCATCACACTATATAGGTTTGCACTAGCCAAATTATGTGAGTTGAAGGTGCAACTTCAGGACTTGCTAGATAAGGGCTTTATTTGCCCAAGTACATCGCCTTGTGGAGCACTAACTCTTTTTACAAGGAAGAAAGATGGCCCGTTGCGACTGCGTATCGACTACCAAAAGTTGAACCGGGTAACTTTTAAGAATAAGTATCCATTATCACGAATAGATGATTTATTTGACCAATTAAAGGGGTCTTGTTGTTTCTCTAAGATTGATTTGAGATTGAGATATCACCAGTTGACGGTAAAGGAATATGATATTTAGAAAACGATATTCCACACGCAGTATGGCCATTGCGAGTTCTTAGTAATGCCTTTTGGATTGACCAATGCATTGGCTTTGTTTGTGGACTTGATGAATCGAGTCTTTCATGAGTTCTTAGATCAATCTGTAGTCAGCTTTGTCAATGACATCTTAGTCTACTTACCCTCCGAAGAGGAATACGAGGAACACTTATGAGTTGTACTTGAGTTTCTTAGAGCACACTGGTTATATGCTAAGTTCGAGAAGTGTGAGTTTTGGCTCAGCGAAGTTTAAGTTCGTAGGTCATGTAGTGTCCGGGAAGGGGTGACTGTGGATTCATCTAAAATAGACGTAGTACAAGATTGGGAGCAACCTAAGAATACCTTTGAGATCTAGAGTTTCGCTGGCTTAGCCAGATACTATTGACGTTTTGTGAAAGACTTTTCTAGATTGGCCCCACCATTAACTAAATTGACGAGGAAAGGGGTTAGATTTGTGTGGAGTGAGACTTGTGAAAAGTTGTTTCAAAAGCTTAAGGTTAGACTCACCATTACTTCAGTTTTGATCATTTCGTAGAGGGGTTTGGCTTATTCAATTTATTGCGATGCATCTCAAGAAGGCTTGGGTTGTGTATTGATGCAAGAATGGAAGGTGATAGTGTACAGTTCATGGTAGTTGAAAACACACGAAAGAAACTATCATACTCACAACTTAGAACTAGCAGTAGTAATAGTTGCCTTAAAAATCTGGAGGCATTACTTATATGGGGAGAGATTTAAAGTGTTTTCTGATAACAAGGGTCTGAAATACCTATTCTTACAGAAGGACTTGAATTTGAGGCAAATGAGATGGATGGAGTTTATGGAGGATTATGATTTTAAGTTGTAATATCATCTGGAGAAGACCTACGAAGTGGCCGATGTTTTAAGTAGGAAGTCTGTAAGAAGTGTAGCTAGCATTGTCATTCGAGAGTGGGAGATGTTGGGCGTTATTAGCAAGTTTGACTTGCACCTGGGTGAATCTGTTGAGTTGGCCACCTTATTTACTGCAGTTGCACAACCTACCTTAGTTAGCTGTGCTATAGAGGCATAATAGTGTGATCATGAAGTAGAGGTTATCCGAGAGAAGAAATCTAGTGGAAAGGTAGAGAAGGGCTTGAATGTTCATTCTGACTCGAGTATGAGGTATCTAGACCATCTTTTGTGCCAGAATCTGTAGAGAGGAAGTAATTCGAGAGTTCTATCATTTACGCCTTGTGGTACACCCAGAAGGCACAAAGATATATCATGACCTTAGCTGTCAGTTTTTGTAAAGGGAGATGAAGAGAGATGTAGCTTCTTTCTTTTTTTTTGTGTTTTTATTTCGAGATGCCTAACTTGTCAACAAGTGAAGGTCGAGCATCAATGACTAGTGGGTTTGTTGCAACCCTTACCTATAGCCGAGTGGAAATGTAAGCATGTCACGATAGATTTTGTTGTGAGTCTTCCAAGACTTAATGGGGAAATGATGCCGCATGGGTAGTAGTCGATTGGTTAACCAAATCTACACACTTTATACCTATGCGCACGAGTGATTCAGTAGACCACATTGCCAATCTGTATGTTAGAGATATAGTGCGACTTCATGGGATTCTAGTGATTATCGTTTTGGATAGGGATTTATGTTTTACGGTTCGATTGTGGTAGAGCCTATAGGGTTCCTTAGGCACAAAGTTAACTTTTAGTACCGCCTACTATCCTTAGATTGATGGGCAATCTAAGCACACCATTGATATTTTAGAGGATATGCTTCGGGCTTGCATTCTTGATTTTAAGGGGTCGTGGGAGAGGCACTTACCTTTGGTGGAATTTGCCTGTAATAATACTTTTCAGGCGAGTATTGGTATGGCACCTTTTAAGGCCTTGTATGGCCGCCCGTATAGATCTCCTGTGTGTTGGGCTGAGGTGCATAATGCACCTGTGTTAGGTTCGGAATTAGTTCGAGAAACGATGAAGAAGATTGCGCTTATTCGTAAAAGGTTGGTTTTAGTTTAGAGTCACCAGAAAAGTTATGTCGACTGTAGGAGGAGACTTTTATTTTTTGAGGTGGGGGATTTTATGTTTTTGAAAATATCACCCAGACAGGGTTTGATGAGATTCGGGAAGAGCGGGAAGTTGTCTCCTACCTTTATTAGGCCTTTCAAAATTCTAAAGTGAATTGGAGAGGTAGCTTATCGTTTGGCCTTGTCGCCCTAATTTTCTGGGGTTCATGACGTATTTCATATTTGTATGCTCTAGAAATAAGAACCTGATCTTTCGTATGTGTTGGATTGGACCGATTTAGAGATAGATGAGGATGCCTCGCATGAAGAGAAGCCAGTCCGGGTGTTAGATACTTGGGGATTAAGTCTTGAGGGGCAAGGCTATCCCATTGGTTAAGGTGCTGTGGAGACACCATGGAGTCGATAAGGCAACTTAGGAGCGTGAGGTAGAAGTCCATGAGAAGTATCTGGACTTGTTTGTTGATATTTGAGCCTTGTATTGAAAATTTCATTTATGTTATAATATGTAAACATTGTAAATGTTTTGAAGACTCAAATTGTATATTTTGTGGTAAGGAGCATGATTTCTACTATAGTTACTAGTAAAAGTTGTCAATGAGATTAGATCGCCTTGATTATTGTTTTGGTTTAAATTTTGAGGACGAAATTTCTTAAGGGGAGATTATAATAGTTCCAACTTAGACTCGACCCTTATCATGTTCTTGGATTCGGGATCCGTTGTTCTTATTCGTTTTCTATGTTCGTTCTTGTCTTGTTACTGTTAAACTTGGAGTTGTTGGTTGTATTTGAAACAAGTTAGGAGTTAGTTTTTCAAAAGAGTAGTTATCTAGTTCTTTTATTCTTCACTCGAGCAGTGTTTTGGTTGCTCGAGCGGTCTTTGAGATCTTCTAGTATTTTTGCAGGTCTGCAAAACGTTTAGGAGTAGGGTAATCTTCGCTTGAGCTATTCTTTTTGCACTCAAGCAGTCTTTTGTAGTTTGCAAAACTTTTGGGAGGGGTCATTGTGCACTTGAGCGATCTCACTTATTGTGTTTGATGCTTGAGCGATGTTTTGGTTGCTCGAGCAGTCTGTGTGTATATCAGATTGGGGAAAAGGGATTTTTAGTCACTTTTTCATTTCCTTATCTCTCTCTAAAACATTTCAAAACCTAATTTCTTCCCCTTATCTCTTTAGTTTTTTTTGTTCTTAAAACCCTTCCATACATCGTAATCCATTGATTTCAACACCATCATGGTTTGGAGTAAAACATAGAGCTTATCGAGGAGGTCAATCTAATCGAAAAAGATTTCATTTTCGACTCCGCCAAACTTTAATACTTGCTCATTTCCCCTTCTACTCTTAAGGTAGGGATTTCTTCAACCTTGTAATATAATTCTTAACTTTGTCATGTGTTCCTTGTCAAGTATTGAGAATTGGGAGATGAGGAGTTTGATTTAGGGTTCGGATTTCGAAATGTAAAAGAAGAGTTTTCAAATGGGTTATTGAGAAAGGTTGTGGGGTTGTGTTTATTGTTGAAATATGTTGAAATGTTGGAAATCCCTTCTTTAAATGTGTTTTTAAAAGTAAAGGATGTGTGATTTGAAAATCATTAATGCTTGATTTATGAATGAAAAGGAAAAGATGAGAAGAATGTATCTGCTGATGATGAGAGTGGAGTTGGATATATATTATAGCTCCCATTTTGAAATTTATGAGATTATATTTGTTAAGTAGAAATTTTTGTTTTGGATTATTAGTGGAAGATAACTTTGATTGTTGTAGAAATTGCATGAAGATTAGGTTAATTGAAACTAATTACTCATACATCTTGCATCGAGCACTGTTTCATACTTAAGCATTGAAAAATGTATTGTTTTTGAGCAAAAAAAGGGGTGTAAACCTTGGTGAATCTGGTTAGAGGGTGTGGTTGTGGTTTATATTGTTGGCTTGCGTATCCTTGGTGAAAGTCTAGAAACCTGTGCAATTAAGTGTTAATATTTCTGGTTAGTATCGGTAAAATGGTTTTGGTAGTGCTTGTATAGCTTACTGGCAAACACGTACCTAGAGATTCCCAATGTTTTGTATTTACTTCTTTATTTTTTAACTTGAAAAGTATTATTTATTGAATTGAATCACATATAATTAAGTCATGGTATAGTTTTGAAAGAGAAAGCATAATGTTTTGAAGGATGGCATGCATTGCATTCGCCATATGACCTTGTTAAGTTTCATACGTTGTGTTTGAGTAACTCTACTGGGTTTTAGCTTACCCTACGTGGAAAACAACTTTTAGCTACTGATGATATGTCTCCACTAAGGAATTAGCTTGGGAGGACTATGGAGCTGAAGGCTCATTTTTGTTTCTCTCATTGTAAATATCTTTTGTATAAGTTTAAAGCTTTTTAATTGTTTTGGATTTGATCTACTTTCTTGTAACCAAGTAATGTCTTGGAAAGATGTAGCCATTAAGACATAAACTTATATGTATTCCCTTTATTTTCAGTTCACCCATGCATGACATATCTTATAGATTCAGGATTTAAGATTTATGAATGTATATATGCATATGTCATCTTTTATACAGTAAAGGAATATAAATGAAAAGTTAATATTTCACAAATTTATGCTTTTCTATTGAATATCATGAGACGCATTTTGTTATTGTTTCGGGGCGTTACAAAACATTTCAGGTTTTGATGATGTGCCTCCATCCAGTTGGAGGTTGGTGAAGATCTTGATGGAACACAGAAGCTCACTTTGAATGTTTTATGTGATCACAATCATTGGGCTTATGTGTTTGGATATAATTTCACTTATTTGTAATCAAAGTTCTCACCTTGAAAGGTGTAAGCTCCTTTGGGCAATTTGTTGTATTTCTTCTATTTCATATAATGTTTTATGTATTATTAAATTAAAATATTACGAAAAAGAACTTTAATATTAGATATTATACTTTAATTTGTACTATTTTATTTTTTTTAATGCCTACCTCGTGAGAGGAAATTGGACATTAAATAAAGTATTGGTAATTATAGTTTGGGTTAAAATTAGGGGTGTTTGCGGATCAGTTTTGACCCCCCGCATCTATGCGGTTTGGGAAAAAGTCAACCCGCAACTGCCCGCAGTGCGGTTTGTGGTTTGTCCAGATATGGTTTGCAAATGTGCGGACGGTTTGCGGTTTACACTTTTAAAAAAAAAATTTAATTTTTGAGTTTTTTGTTTCCCATTGAATTTAGGCATCAGATTCATTTTATATATTTGTGATCATCTGACAACAATTTTCTGATGAGTTTATAAATAAAAATTGAATATCAATGTATTAAATGAAAGTACCCAAAACAAAGAGACCCTACACTAGTATTTTTGCCATAAAAAAATGTATATCAATGCATTAAAAAATGTATATTAATGCATTAAAGGTTGTACTCAATTAGAATCGCCAGTTCAGTAATCAATAATCAAACTAGAAGTTCCATCAACCACCAGAAGGAAAATTTTATTAGGAAAAAATAGATAAGTCACAAATGAAAATCATATAAGAAACTAAGTTTAGGACTTGATAATTCTATGGCATTAAAAAAGTTGAGAAATACTTAAAAATAAGGATCCTAGTGTCATAGAGAACGTAATGGTACTCCTGTTATAGTTACAAAGTTGGTATATAATAATAATAATAATAATAATAATAATAATAATAATAATAATAATTAAAGTACGGGCAGTTTTTGCGGGTTGCGGGTTTAAACCGCGACCTGCTCGCAACTTGCAAATTTGTCATATTTCAAACTGCATCCGCCCGCATTATGTTTGCGAGACCGCTCATTTATCTGCGAGTTGGACGGTTTGAGCGGTTTGAGCGGTTCGGATAAACCGTTGCCTACCCCTAGTTAAAATTATCAGGGGCGTTACATTTTGATTTACATTTTAATTTTTCGTAAAATTTATATTTTTAGAATCCTATTGAAAGTCTTTCAAACAAAATCCATGAATAATATGAAATGGGTTATATAGGACTACCAAACTTTGGGGTGGCCATATATATATATATATATCACAAATTAACAATTACCATGACACCAATGTATCCACTCCATGATCACTCGGGCAATTGTCCAAAGTCAAACAATTGGTTCACCATATGTAAAATTTCTTTTGATTTTTTCATCATTTGACTTGTTAAAGGAATGAAGAATGGAATAAAGAAAAATTAATTTATGGTTATTTTATAGTCATATTCAATATCGATCTTGTTTACCATATGTAAAATGTTTCATGAAACAATTCAAGAGTAATTAATTTATAGTTATTTATTAATCCACTTGCAATTGAACATAAGAAAGTTTTTCATTATAATAAGTGAAAATACTAAAAGCAATAGAAATTTTAAGGAAAAATTACAATTTTCCTCCTCAACCAATAATTGAAAAAACAAAAACAGCTCTTTTTTTTGGGGAAAAACAAGGATGCCCAGGTCATAAATGCAATTTTAAAATTTCTTTAGCAATCACTTCAGGCACTAAACGCTTAAAGTCAGAAGGACATGCAATTTTTGGTTGACGGATTTACCTATTGTTTATTCTATGCTAAAAAACTTTCAAATATCATAACGTTTCACAAATCTATTTTTAACAAAATTACTATCTGTGGATTTGTTTTTCAAGATCTTTTAAACACGATGGATATTGAATATGACATTTAAAAAAAAAAAGAAAGGTAAATAGAATGATTTTTGAATCCATCAAAACAACAAAATACTAATTTTTTTTTCAAAAAACTCAAAAAAATAAATGGAATAAAACATATTGTCCCAAAACGGACTATTGAGAAAAGTTGTGACATGTTGAAATATTAACATCATAAATAATTTTTTTGGTACAAGTTCAGGTACCTATTTGTCCAAATTATGGAGACCAATAAATTAAAATAATTTGGATAGATAATTAAAATACTGGGACAAATATATTAAAATAATTTAGACAGATGGGTTAAAAATATAGGGATAGATATGTTCAAATATGACAAAATAATTTGGACAAATAGATTAAAAATTTTGGGACACATAAGTTTAAATAATTTGGACAGATAGGTTAAAATTATTGAGATAGATAAATTAAAATATTTTTGATAGATAGATACAAATATTGGGACACAATTTGGACCAAAGATTAAATATGGGGACAAATAGCTTTATGTGTATTGGGATCCCTCTATTGTTTAGTAGATGGTAGAATTGGTCCCTTAGATTAGTTGGTCCATCGAGACGGATACTGAATTATCAAAATCTATATTTTTAAAAAAAAAGTTAGAGTAGTCGCACTTTTCAAAGAATATTTATTTTTCCAAACATTCACATTTTTCTTATTCATTGAAACTATAAATATTCAAAATTTTACTAAAAAAGTCACATTATTTTTATGGGAAAATTAGTGAAATATATATATATATTCCTTTTCAACTTTTGATAGTAGGAGAAGTTTAATATGTTTTTTTTTTTAATTAGTTAAGGTCGCTCAGTAATCTTATTAACTAAAATTTCTATGTGCTGAAATTGCTCTTCAAAAAGCTAAAATTTCTTTGTGCCAAAATTTCTATGTGCCAAAACTTTCTCTGTGAAAATGTTGAAAGATCCCAACTACTATAAAAATATTGCATATCTTTTATCTTATAATATCTAAATATAAGGGATCTTAAACTAAAAACCCGTATTTTTATTTATAACAAATGTGAACATTCACATATTTTATTCTAAAAATTTACAAATTGAAATGTTAAAAATATTTCTAAAAAATGTGAAATTTCAAAAAGTCACAATTTAAAATATAAAAAAAAAATGTGAAGTTTTATATATTGTTTGATGGATTTCGTTGAGTAGTCTTTAAAAATATAAATTTTATCAAAAATAGTTGTGTACACTGAAAGTTATGGAATTTTAAAATTTAAAATAAAAAAAAATTACAACCATATAAATTATGTTGACTATTTCTCTAGATTTGTGTTTGTACATAAATAATTTAAAAATATTTTAAATTTCGAAAAAAAATAACTTAATCTTCCAAATAATTTATATTATGGGACTTTATTGATTAAGGAAAAAGTCATAAGACCTAATGGAATACCAATGCATGAAATATGATTTATGAACAAAAGTAAATATATATAAAAACTATAATTTAAATATACAAAAGCTATCTTTTGGCAAAACCTAATATAAATACAACTGATATTTATTAATCAAAAATTATATACAACTCTGTCAACCGCACAAATTAGCCAAATACTTTTACTAATCAAGACTTGGTCGTGATTCTCCTTGGATAGATATATTTGACTTTACATGTACAATGCATTGGGATGTTACTGTGAACAATATTTTATCACTAGTTCCATTATATTAAAATTTCATACTTTTCTAGACAATTTATGTTGTATTCATTTACTTCTATGAAATTTTTTGTAACCCATCAAATTTTGTGTGATACGAAATGACTTTCTTGTCACTAGTTACATTATAATTAAGCATAAAAAATGAACACTGAAAATTTTTTGGAAATTCAAAAATTGTAAATGAAATAAAATCTATAGATTATTTGGATAGGAAGACATTAATTTAGGGATATAAAATTAGTTTGGATAGGAAGACATTGCTTTAGTAATGCAAAATCTAGATAGGAAGACACTAATTTAGGAATTTGAAAAGGTTATTCAAAAAGTCATGGTAAAAAAAAAAAAAAAACATCCAAGATTATTTGAAAGTGAATGATTTAAGGATCTAATAGTGTTTTAAAATGTGTACATTCTCATTTTTCAAAAAATCAAAATAAATTTTTAGAAAATGTAAAATTGTAAGTGTGAATATTCATACTTTATATGTAAATATTCACACTTTATATTTATATAATATAAAAATATGTGAATGTTCATACTTTATATGAATAAAAATAATATACATTTTTTAAAAGTGCAAATATTCAAATTTTTAATAAATTAGAATAACATTAATTTTTAAAAACTGTGAATATTTTTCAAAAAGTATGATTATTCACACTAATTTTTATACTTTTCAGAAATTCTTTATCAATGTACTATAGATTTTTTTTTTTAAAAAAAAATTATATATAAGTGATAAATTTTATACACCGTAATAATTAAAATTATAAATTTTTTTCGTGAATATGTAATAAGTTTGTGATAATACCACTGTGTGGTAATTTCTCCTAAAAAACAATCGACAATAGAAACGAGGTTGGTGAAGATCCTTAATACTACAAAAGATCATACAAAAATCGACAGACAATCACATACAAGGTTAGTGAAGATCCTTCATGCTTAGCAACAGATGATGTAAAAACACAAAATGAATATAAAAACCCAAAACATCCACATCTGTTTAAGTGTCTATCTTTATTAAAGCTGAAAATCATTGCCGGATTTTTTTTTTTAAATTTTAATTTTCATCTTAAATATATATATATTTTTTATCTGCAAGAGATTACCTATAAATATGATAATAATTACGTCAAGTCTAACAACTAATATAAAGAAATCACTTAGCCCAATCTAACTACCCACACAACAATCGAGCATGGTTTTGCTAAAGTTAGAAATCTTAACATCACAGTGAAATTGACCAATTATCGAACTAATATGGACTTGCTTCAATTATCTAAATATTTCATCTTATACAACTAATCGAGAAAATTATTTTTGAAAAATATTAAGCTAATCCAATTTCGATTGTCATACTATCGGATCATTTTTATTTTACGGTGTATATGATTTTAAGAATAGACCATCCATTTGTTATAATACATATGCGATTATACCACTTACAAATATTTAGGAAAATATATATATATATATAATAAGACAGAAGAGTTTTTGAAAATGTATAAAATGTATCAAAGATACATTTCATTTGAATGATTGAGATAAACCTTAAATTTATATTAATGGTTTAGATCTATGATGGTTCCCGCCCAAATATTTCCCACCTGTAAAGAGTCCCATCTATCCACGTCCACTCCCCCTCTCCCTATCTCTCTCTCACTCTCTGTTCTTCTTCTTCTTGAACAGAACGAAAAAAACCCACCCTCTCTATTACAACTGTTCTTCTTCTCACCCTTTAGAATTAGAAATTCCAATTTAAAGTTAATATTTAAATATGGATTTAGAACTCAACAATTTCTAAACATATTTTTCTGAATAATAGACTTTTCTCAATCCAAAAATCTACATACTAATATGAGCAATGAAAGAGTTAGATCAAATACACACCAACGACGAACAGTTCTGATCATAGTCAATACAGATCTGCTTTAACTTTTCGCATCTGCTTCAATTCTAGTCAGGAAGCACAAATTTGACTATGATCTGTAGGGAGAAGGCGGCAATGACACAAGACAACACTCATCGGAGTAGTTCTCAGACGGAGACCACACCAACAATGGTGGTGAGGCCGGCAACATCACCGATCGGACTTCACCATCAAAAGAAAAAGACAGTGGGCCCACGGCAAAGATGGTGGCGTGGGCTAAGACAGTGACGGAGACCACACCAACAACGGCGGATGAACATTTCCTAGCTCTTAGATGGTGGCGAGGTCGTCGGCATCAATGATCGGACTTTACCATTGGAAGGAGGAGCTGCTCCTGAATCTATTACAATAAGCAATTCTCCCAAATCCAGAAATATCATCAAAAAGGGAGAGATTATTAGACTTATTTATTTTGATGATTCATTTAATTATGTTTTAATTTATTTGGAAAAGAAAAATAGATTGAAAATTTATTTTATTCCATTATTTTTCACCTAATTCTGTCTATCTTTATTTTTTTTTGTTATTCCACTAGGAGAAGATTTACAGACAATGGACAATTGACAATGGACAATTCATGATGGCTCATGACCAAAAGCAATCGAAAGCAAATGCACTTCCTAAAGCAAATGTTGCACTATCTAAAAGTATAATACATATTATATTACTAACATCTCCCCGCAAACTCAAGGAAGGTAAGCATCAACCAACTTGAGTTTGGAAACTAGATCACTGAAATGACCAAGAGGATGAGCATTGGTGAAAATATCAGCAGGTTGATCTACAGAAGCAATAGGGAGAAGATGAACAGTGCCATGTGTAATATGCTGTCGAATGAAATGAAAATTAATCTCAATATGCTTAGTGCGATCATGGAACACATCATTGTGAGTAATCTGAATGGCACTTTGATTGTTACAATAGAGAGAGATAGCACCAGAAGAAGAAACACCCATATCAGCAAAGAGTCATCAAAGCCAGAGAAGTTCTTGAGTAGTATCAGCAAGAGTTCAGTATTCAGTTTCAATACTAGAGCGGGCAGTGATGGATTGTTTCTTGCTGCGCCAAGTAAGAAGAGAATCCCCTAAGAAGAAACAGAAACCCGTGGTGGAGCATCGATCAGTAGGATCTCCAGCCCAATCAGCATCAGAAAAGGCACACAGTTCAAGAGAGGAGTAAGCAGAGTAGTGAAGTCCATGGAATAGAGTGCCTTTGAGGTAGCGAAGTACAAGGAGTAAAGCGGTATAATCTGGAGTACGAAGAGCTGAGATGTACTGACTAACAAGATGAACATTATAGGCAATGTCAGGATGAGTCACAGTGAGATAGACGAGACTACTGACGAGCTGGCGATAAAAAGAAGCATCAGAGAAAAGATCCCCATCTAGAGAAGTGAGACGGGTATGAGGATCAACTAGAGTAGAGGTAGTTTTGCAATCTGTAAGACTAGCACGTGCCAAAAGATCAGATGCATATTTGGCTTGTGATAAATAGTAACTAGTGGAATCATGAGAGATTTCAAGCCCTAAGAAGTAATTAAGAGTACCAAGGTCCTTCATTTCAAACTGACGATGGAAAAATGTTTGAGGCGAAGAATGCTAGCCGCATCATCACCAGTGATAATCATATCATCCACATAAAGAAGAAGAAGAGTGCTACCATGAGTAGTAGTCCAAACAAATAAAGCAGAGTCATATGAGCTGGAGGTGAACCCGAAGTCATAAATAGTGGAGCTAAATTTAGCAAACCAAGCGCGGGGGGCTTGCTTGAGACCATAGAGAGCACGCTGTAGTTTGCAAACCTTATAAGCTGGATAAAGAGACCTAGGGGGAGGTTGCATGTAGACCTCCTCAAGAAGATTACCATTAAGGAAAGCATTTTTGACATCCATTTGAAAAAGATCCTAGTGGCGAGCGTAGCAACAACAAGCAAACTGCGAATAGAGGTAAACTGAGCAACAGGGGAGAAGGTCTCTTTATAATTAATGCCATATTCCTGGTTGAAACCCTTGGCAACAAGACAAGCTTTGTGGGGCTCAATAGAGCCATTAGAATGGGTCTTGATTTTGTATACCCATTTGCAGCCAATCGCAGTCTTTCCAAGAAGAAGATCAATAACATCCCAAGTATGAGTTTTGTCTAAAGCCTGTAGTTCATCAGTCATAGCTTGCTGCCAAAGAGAATTAATACAAGCCTCCCGATAGAAGGTAGGTTCATAAGTAGAGAAAGCAGTAGACCCAACAATATAATCATGAAGATAAATAGGTGGTTAAGTTACCCAGTGTGGACGACCTGCGGGAGGATCTGAGGGGCTAAGGACTGGCGGGGAATGAGGAGATGGGCTAGAGGGTGCAATGAGAGGCGGACCATCAAAGAGATCAGACTGGACGGGATCAGGGGTCAACAAAGGCGGCTCTATGAAGGAGGAACCTGCATCAAATTTATTAGAGAAGAGATCTATAAAAGGATTAGTAAACATGACGGAAGTGGAGAGTGTGGGTAAGTGAAAGGAAGATAGGGAGGAAAACATTTTGTGTTCCTAGAAAACCACATGACGAGAGACACGAAGACGCTTAGAGATAGGATCCCAATAGCGATAGCCTTTATGTTCAATCCCATACCCAAGAAAGCAACAAAGACAAGAACGAGGTTTAAGTTTGGTGTGTTCATGTGATTGAAGCAGGACAAAACAGGCAAAACCAAAAACCCGAAGATTTGTGTATGGAGGGCGAGTTCAATGCAGATGTTCAAAGGGAGTTTGATTATTGATGAACAGGGTAGGAACACAATTGATAGTGTACACGACAGTAAGGGCAGCTTCCCCCAAAAGTTTTCAGGGCAAGAAGAAGAGAGAAGAAGAGCGCGAGTAGTGTCAAGAATATGCCAATAGTTCCGTTCAGCACGTCCATTTTGTTGGGACGTGCTAGCACAGGAACGATGAGGCTGAGTTACCATGACTCTGAAGAAAAGAAAGGAAATCTGTATCCCGATATTCCATACATTGTCATAGCGAAAAATTTTAATGGTTTTTCAAAGTTGGGTGTGAACCATTTTGGCGAAGCTATAATAAAGGTGTTTAAGTTCAGACCGAGTTTTCATGAGAAAAAGCCAAGTAAACCGTGAAAAATTGTCAATAAAGATAACAAAATAACGAGATTCTCTTATGGTAGTAGTAGGTGATGGGCCCCAAATATCTGAATGTATAAGATCAAAAGGTGCATGGGAAACAGAAGTACTTTTATTAAATGATAAAACAGGTTGTTTTGTATGTTGACAGGGTAAACAATCAAAAGTATCTGGAAGTACATGACCCAATTGACCACTAGAAACCAAAGACTTTAACCAACTAATAGAAATATGCCTTAAGCGACAATGCTAAAGATGAAAGGGTGACAAAGAGGAAGCAAATGCAGGAGCAGCTATCCGTGGAGAGTCAGGAACATGAAGGTGAATGAGTTCATAGAGACATCCATGCTTACGACCGATTGCAATTGCCTGTCCCATCTGAGGGTTCTACACCAAACAACCATTAGTAGAAAATGTGACAGTTAGACCAAGCTCACATAATTGACCAATAGAGATAAGGTTTAAGGTTAGAGCAGGGATATGATAAACTTACAGTAAAGATAAATGAGATGTAGAAACATAACCAACATGACTGACAGGCATGAGATAACCATCAGCAGTATGAATAGAGAAAATATGAGTAGAGGGAGAGATAAAAGATAATATAGTAGAGCTGGAAGCCATATGATTAATACAGATGGAGTCAAAATACTAAGAAGAGTTACTTGGAGTCACAGACAAAGCAGTAGGAGGAAGTGTACCAGAGGTGGAGAGAAGCTATTTGAACGTGGCCTCAACATTAGTTTGAGAAAAGATAGGGGCAAATGGGACAGGAGGCTCAGAGAAATTCTTTGAGGCAGCAGCAGCAATGTGATGAGTAGGAAAAGAATGATTCCCGAGACAATAAGAGCTCCCTCTAGAAGAGCCACCGCGAGAGGAGTGGCTAGTGGAAGATGACCGGGTTGGATTGCAAAAACAATCCTGTTGCAGATGACTAGGCCCAAGTTTGTTACAGTATCGGCAAGATCTAACAGGGCAATGAACTAGAAGATGAGTAAAAGGAAGGCCTTGATTTTGACAATAGATGCAGGCAGTGGACCGCTGGGTTGGTGAGGGCCGTGATTGAGGAGTGGCAAGAACAGAGTCCATATGATGAGTTTAGAGAGTACCAAGACAAGTCTCTTCAGATAACAACTCGAAAATAGCCTGTTCAAGAGTGGGCAACGGAAGGCGATGAAGAAGAGATGCACGCATGGGCTCAAAATAGGGAGTGAGAGCCATGAGAAATTGAACTAACCGCTGTTGATTACGATATATAGTAAATAAAATAGCATCTTCAAGGTGAGGCCATGTCGGTTCAGAGAGAGCAAGTTGGTTCCAAATAGAATACATCTGAGAAAGAAAATCATTAATAGATTGACTGGATTCTTGGTACATGCAGTGAAGTTGACTCTGAAGTTGATACTGATGGGCAAGACCGGTAGTCTGGTATCGTTCTTTCAAAAAATCCCAAATGTCTTTTGCAGGAGTGGTAACAAATTCAAGCTGAAAACGACCAAATTGAAGACTAATAGAGGGAACAAGGTATTTCGAAGCCAAGTAATGATCTGGTAGTTCTTACTATCCCAATCTTCGAGTCGACCTTCATATGTAGCAGTAGTTTCATCGACCTCTTTCACTGGTTGGGTCACATCCCCGGTGATAATGAGCTAGAGCTTCTTACCTTTGAGGAAGGAAGACATGACTTGGGCCCACATAACATAATTGGAACAATTAAGAACAGAAATCAGATGGGAGGCATCATGGCAATCCATAATAATAATGGAGTAGGACTAAATAAATAGGAACAGACCTGTAGGAGCAAAATCAGGTAAAACAGAGTGTACCAATGAATCTGGAAGGTCGAAAATAGCTGGGAAATGGGCTACTAGATGCTGACGTGAGCAAGCAACGGAAGGGCGCGTGTGAAAGTGATGGCGGAAGCTGAGATGCGCCGAATACAAAGGTGGCGCGTGACGGAGTGTGGAGGCGTTTTTGGTGATGAGGTGGTGCCGTTGGAATCGTGAGGTGATTCCGAGCAGGATGGTGTAGTGCCACGGCATACAGGGCTAAGCACCAAAAACAGAAAAGGCCAGAAATGTAGAACTGCACTCTGATACCATGAAACGATAGTGGATGAAACAATAGTTGGTAGAGAGAGAGAGAATAAATTGTGTATGTTTTATTATTATTAATAATGGTTAGGGGCTCTATATATAGGAGAAGATTTACAGACAATGGACAACTGATAATGGACAATTCATGATGGCTCATGACCAAAAGCAATCGAAAGCAAATGCACTTTCTTAAGCAAATGCTGCACTATCTAATTCTACATATTATATTACTAATGCTGCACTATCTAAAAGTATAATACATATTATATTACTAACAGCCTGAATTAAGGTTAGATGATTGAAAGAATGCAAAAGCATCACCAAAGAATGTCCTTGGCAAACATGTAAACGTCAAACCAAAAAGTCATGTGGCCAAAATAGTATTGGAGATAATCATGAACTAGAATAGAGAATAAATTAATAAACAAAATTAAGAAGGAAACAAAAAAATAATGAACAAAATAAAGATAAAAACATATGTTAATACATTCTAACAACAAAATAATTTTTCATTCTTAAAGGGACCCAGCACCTTCAGTGACATTATGGAACTAATATTACACTTTCACCAACAAACTCATAGATAATAAGCCGAAGCAGTAAATAAGAAGTTCAAAGAGTAAGAGGGTTTTAGAGAGAGAAAAGGAAGAGAGATGGTTTTCAATGTTTCATCATTTCATTGAAATGTTTCATTGTGTTGGATTTGTGTGATTTTTTTTTTATTTTATTTTTGTTGATTAGGTTGTGTTTTTAAGATTTTAGTTTCGGTTTGTGTTTGTGTTTGTAATATTTATTTTTCTGAACCTTTTATGTTTCTATGATTTATGTTTGGGTTTGTGTGATTAGGTATGCATTCAATGGAACCACAGAAAAAAGTTGGAAATAAAGCAAAAGAGACACATAAATTTGGGTTTGTGTTTCTAAGATTTGCATTTGTATTTGTTTTTCTAAACCTTAAATTGATGTGTTTGTGTTGGATTTGTGTTTCTAAACCATAAACTGATATGTATTTGGGTTTCTCATTGTTTTTTTTTTTTTTTTTTTGGTGTTCTGTTTGTTTTTCATTTTTTAGTTATGCACCTTTCAATTTATTTGGGTTGGTGTTTCTAAACATTAAACGGATATATATTTGTTTTTCTTTTTTGTATTGTCAAGCGTGGGTCTTGACATTGGTTTGTGTAGGCTGTTGAAAAGAAGAGCTTGGTTGTTTTTTGGGAGTGAACTGCACAACACTTTTTAAATATTTCAACATTTTCTTTCTTATTTATTTTTTCTTCAACCTACATGTCTCTCACGGGTCATTATTTTTATTTTATTTTATTTTTATAACTCAATTTAAATTTTCACTCATAATTCATGAACTATTTCTTCATCTCTGTTAAAAAGAAATTAAAAAGAAACAGAGTAAGGAAAGAGATAGTTGTGGGTTTTTTTGATTGTGCTGCGCATTCAAATGTTTGGCTACTATCACATCTTTATTTATTTTATGTGCTATTCAAATTATGTTGAGATATTATTATTATTATTTTAATAGGAATGCAAAAAAAAATGTGAAAGACAGACTCCGCAAAGGACTGATGGTTGTTTCTTTCCATCAACAAATCGCTTGGATTGCTGATGGTATTTATTTATTATTTATTATTTAGTAAAATATGCAAATAGTTTATTTTGTTTAGATTAAAAATATGCAAATTGTTTAAATTGAAAATAAATCAGAAATTTAAATTGATAAAATTAAAAACTCAGTTCATTTTGTTACAAGTATTAAATTCTAAGTTTTTTTTTTTGGGTAATTTTTCTTAAATTTTAATGATACCTAAAATTATTCAAACAAGATTGGCTTATGTGTGGTAGCATCATACAATATTTCTAATATATTCATGTTTCCCATAATTAATTAAATATTGAGAATGCATTAAATTAATTAGTCAATTGATTAGATATAATTAGATAAAAAAACATTTTTACGGAAAAGTGTATAAAAAAGAGAAGAATCTCATTGGCATGTGGATTAGGCCACTAACCGCAAAAGCCGCTGAAGTTTTTTCACATGCCCCAAACCATGGTATACTGACATGATTATTTTTTTTAATTAAAAAAAAGTTTAGCTTTGATTAATAATTAATTATTATCTTGCCCACAGCTTGAATGAATTAATTATTAAGATTCTTAATGCATGTTTTATACAAAAAAAAAAAAAAAAAAACTATTCAGTGTGTTTGGTTTGAGTTTTCTGGATTAAATTTTTTAAATACTAGTTTTTTGGTTTTCGTTTTTTTTTTTGTTTTTAGTGAATATTTTTAAAATTTTAAACATTTTTTTTTATATTTTTTTAAATGCACCTTACTTAGATGTATCTAAAAAGTAAAAAATTTGTGAAAAAATATTTTTAAAAATTAATAAATACATAGAAATACAAAAAATGTACTAAATTTTTTTTTGTATTTTTGTATTTTTGGTATTTAGTGAATTTTTAAAAGATTTTTTTTTACTTTTTAGGTGTATTTATGTTATGTATGTCTAAAAAGCAAAAAAATTGCTTAAAATATTAAAAAAATTCAGTAAAAACACAAAAAAAAAAAAAAAGAAAATAGAATTTTCTAAAAAGTTTTTTTGGAAAAATGGAACCAAGCAAACATCCAATGTAGTAAGTTCAGGCACGAGCATACACTAGTATTTATATTTTCTCAATACCTTAAGGTACAGGCATACATTAGTATATATATATATATATGTAGTAAGTTGAATTTATTTAAATTTGAATTGAATAAATAATGTTATGAAAAAGATTGAATGAATTCGTTATATTATTTCTTGAAAATGATTTATTTTAGATAAATTTGATTATTCAAATTTAATCAGTAATTTTACTTCTAAAAATGTAAATTTCTGATTTTTTTTTCTTCCTGAATTTGTAAAGCATGTCAATATGTGTATAAATAGGAGCATCAAGAATGTAGTACACCCATACCCTTCTTCCACTTTTGTGTGCAAGTTGAATATATCTTCAGTTATGGCATTGCCAATATCAAGCCCTTTGGTGTTCACAGTAACAACGCAAAAACCAGAGCTGGTAACCCCAGCAAAGCCAACACCTCATGAAATCAAAGAGCTATCTGACATGGATGACCAAAAAGTCCTCCGGTGTCACCTCCCAGCGATAATGTTTTATCGAAACAGCCCATCAATGGGTGGAAAGAGAGACCCAGTGAAGGTGATCAGAGAGGCATTGGCACGGACACTTGTCTTCTATTACCCACTTGCCGGTCGCCTGAAGGAAGAAGGCCCTGGTGGGAAGCTCATCGTGGAGTGTGCCGGCCAAGGCGTGTGGTTCGTCGAGGCTGATGCTGATATTAGGTTTCAGGATTTGGTTGAGGCTGAAGCACTTTTCCCTCCTTACCGATTCTTAAATCAGATTCTCTACGATGTCCCTGGCTCCAGTGAGATCCTTAACGCCCCTTTGCTGCTTATTCAGGTATATATATTCTCCTGTTTATTCAGGCTTAAGGGCGTTGTTTGTACTAGGAATGGCAACGGGACCGGACGGGATAGGGCCGAGGACTATACTCTCCGTTCCCGATCCCCGACGGGGACCCATTGCCCGGCCCCAAAAATTCCCCCATTTTTTTTTTTGATCTGTAAAATTCTGTAAACATCTTATTGAAATTTATTTTTCAACATATTTGCAAATTAAAAAAAATCTATAAACATCAAATTCAAATATATTTGTCAACATATTTTCAAATTAAAAAAATCTGTAAACATCCAATTCAAACATATTTGTCAACATATTTTCTATCTGTAAAGAACAAAATAACATCTATCAATACTAGTCAATAACACTGTCCAGCAGAATAACATCCTATTTAAATTAATATATCCTAAACAACAAAATAGCATCTATTAATATGTCCTCAATATATCTATCCAGCTGAGAATAGCATCCTATTCAAATCAATATATCCTAAACAACAAAATAGCATCTGTCAAATATTCAATAAATCTGTCCAACAGAGAATAACATTATGTTCAACAAAATAGCACAAACAACAAAACAACATCTGTCTAGCAACCCACACACAAAAGAAAATTCAACAAGTTGCAAAGAGAATAATTAGTTCCAAGCACAATCCACAAGGCATAGGCTATCCAAAAATTAAAATTAAAATTAAAAAAAAAAAAAACAAATCCATTGCAATATAAAAAACTAAATCCATTGTTTCTTCAATACTCATACAAACCACACCACAACTTTCATCATCTCCTTCAATTTGAATTCCTGTTAAATAACAAAAGGAAAAAAAAAAAAAACAAATAATTAATACTAATAATAAGATATAAAAAATATTAACAATTAAAACAAAAAGATGACAACTAATACAAAAGTGGCACATGACTCATACGAGTCGATCTTATCATCTTCATATATAGTCGCATAGCCTACCGATTCCAATGTTGAATTTTCTAAAAAGTAAAGAATATAAATTCAGTATTGAAATTATTCCATGGTAATATAAAAGTGAAATAATAATATGTAGATTGGATGAAATAATAATATGAGTACCTTTCATCTCTGCACCCCACAACCAACTTTGTGCACACATTAATGCTTCTAATGTATTTGGATGAAGTCTACTACGATGTAGACTCACAAACCTCCCACTAGTACTAAATGCAGACTCAGAAGCAACAGTGGATACATGAATAGCTAAAATGTCCCTAGCTATTACCTGTAAGGTCGGATACTTTGGTTCATTAGCTTTCCATCAATTCAAAACATCAAAACCTAAAGTTCTTGGCAAAACATCATCTTCTAGATAATGGTCCAACTTTGATCTTACATTCTTTATTGTTTTTACTTCTCTTTCTACTAATAAACAAATCAAATTCTGAAATGGTTTCTGTAACAATTTCTGGATGAGTAGAAGAGTCACCAACAATATCGGTCGCCATACCAACTCGGTGCTGATACTTTTGCAACAAATCATAGCAAATCTAACAAACCCTATCAACTTCATCTTCAGCTTTGCCTCCATAAAGTTTTTCAAAATAAAACTCCAATACACTCATCTTATATCTAGGATCAAGTACAATAGTAACTCCAATAACATCATGTATCACTAACTAATATTTATCAAAAATTTTCACCATTTTTGATGCCATTGTTCTAACCACTTTAATTTCACAAGAGAGCCATTGAGACAGTGTCATCCTAATCTCACATAAAGCTGGGAAACAAACATTGGCTATGGGATACTTAGTACCAGAAAATAATTCTGTGATAGAAAAAAAAAAAAATCTTAAACCTCCTACTAATCTCTCTAGCAAACTCTCATTCTTGCTCACTTGGCACAGTCTTATATTGGGGCTCTTTAATTTTCAACCGAGAAAAGAGATCCTTATACAATAAGGCTGTCTGAAGTATCAAGTAGGTTAAATTCTACGTAGTTGTACAATCAAGTCTCAATTTCTTATTATATAGAATACGCAATTGGTTGACTGTTTCTTCAAATTTTTCTTATCTTTTTGGTGTTGCTATCCAATAAGCTACACTCTCTTGAATTTTTAGCCTTACGTCACAATTATATTCAGTCTCAGATCATAATTAAAAAAAAACAAAACAAATAGATATGAGCAAGATTCAACTACCGATGAATGTTTGTGAATTTTTCCAAATCAGGTCAAAACAAGTCTCTTTCTTAATAGAATGATGAAGGTTGAGAACTCTTTTCTAAAAAAAAAAACAAATCTTCACATAATTTCGACTTCAGAACACACTAGAAGTAGTAAAATACAATCAGAAGCCACAATCAATAAAGAGAAAATACATGGATGAGCAGATTGTGTAGCCAATCCTAGTTGTGTTTCTTTCTACACACAGAATAGCAAACCAAATGTCAGTAGTGAGCAAAAATGGAAGATAATAGATGACAAAAGTCAACACAACTGTAATATTACACTGGCCAATACTGTAATTTAAACCCATGGTTACGATTGCCATATTCAATTTGGCTAATTTCTCAACATCATCATCAGGCTTGAAATATACTAAAAAAAAAATACCTGAACTAAAATATCAAGTCCATAACTTTGAAATCCATGACATAAACTCAAGTGACATATATATTTATTTTAACAGATCAAGAACTCTATATATATATTTAACCAAAACTCTCTCTCTCTCTCTCTCTCTCTCTCTCTCTTTATATATATATATATAACCAGAACTCTATATTTATTTAACCAGAACTCTATATATATATTTAACAAATACAAAAAACCAGATCATATGTATATATATTTAACAGATCAAGAACTCAAGTGATTAGATCGTTGAAAACAAATCAATAACAGATCATATATATATATATATATATATTTAAAATAAATAAATTTAAAGGGAAAAAAAACAGAGGTCGAAATCCCTTGAGACAGAGGTCGAAATCCCTTGAGAGAGAGATACTATATACATATATATATATATGTATGTATGTATGTAAACCTTATATCGAAATCACGAGAGAGAGAGAGAGAGAGAGAGCGAAAGAGAGAGATACCCTTTGAAAATCGATGGTGAAGGAGGATTGTCGGTGAGGGAGGAGTAGCGGTGAGGGAGTAGCATGCGTCGTATGTGAGAGAAAGAGAGAGGGAGACAAAACTCTAACCAGCAGCGGTGGTGATGGAAGAGGATTGACAGTGACGTATGAGTGGCAGTGAGGGAGGATCGACGGTGAAAGAGGATTGGTGGTGACAGAGGATCGGCGTCGTCGTTGTGTAAAAGAGAAAGAGAGAGGAAGACGAAACCCTAGAGAGAGAGAGAGAGAGAGAGAGAGAGACAACTTTGTGTTATGTGTGAGTGTTTAGCAAAACCCTACACACACACACACGTTATATATAAACATGGGCAAAATAGTAATTTCACGTTGAGGGGCAAACGGGGCAGGGATCATGTCGGCTCCGGGGCTGAAACATGTATTCCCGTCCCTGGCCCGAATATCATTGGGAATTCAATTTTTAATACCATCCTTGGCCCGTTGGGGGTATTTTTCGAGGAATAACTGCTCAATTTGGGGTTGGGGGATCGGGTCCTCGTCGGGTCGGGTTCTGATTGCCATCTCTAGTTTGTACGGGTGTGTTCATCATGAGTTGCGTATTGGTTATTCAAACTGTTAATTTTATTGGACGTTTCATATGTTTTATTAAAAAAAAATCGTAACTTATTTAATTTATCACATTTGTTATGAAAAAAAAAAAAGATGACAATTATGCTTTTAAAAATAAGCTATTAATTTTATTTTTTTTTGGGTGATGACTGCAATAAATTAAATTGATTACAATCATTAGATCGACCTAGTTTTTTTTTTTTTGTTGGTATGTGTAGACGAAACATACAAAGTGTTTTAAGAAAATAAATGATTCTAATTATCAAAATGAGACGTGTGGTGAGTTCTATGATTCAAATAGCACCCTCCAGTCAAAACTATAAACTGGAGAGAACCTTCTAATCAAATAAGCATTTGAACATAACATATATAAGTACTGCACTCTGTTTGGTTTACAGTTGTCAAAAACAATTTGAGTCCCGCTAAGCAGCTCGAAAAATTAGAAGCTCAAATGGCTCGAAATTCCAAAATGGCGTCGCTTTGGCTGTTTTTTTTTTTTTTCATTTCATAACTCGCAGAAGAAGAATAAAGAAGAGAAGAGAAGATCTGGAAAATATATACAGATCTGGAAAATCCATGAAACACACAAATCAAACCTCGTCCCCTCCTATATACACGGAAAATCAAAAGCCACCCACAAATCAAATCCACACCCACATCCCTCTCATACACACACAGATCTAGAAGCCAAATCCATGAAACACACACACACACACACGCATGCACACACACAGTGGTGGTGACAGAGTGGTGTAGCGGTAACAGTGGTGGTCGCAGCAGTGACGGAAGAGGAAGAAGCGACGGCGGCAACGTCGACGGCGACGGCGTGAGAAGATTGGCTCTCCCTTCATTCTTCTCTTTCCTCTCTCTTCTGTCTCTTTCTCCTTCCCTCTATTTCGTTTCACAGACCTCTATTTCGTTTCATAGATAAAAGAGGGAAAAAAAAAAAAAAATTCAAAACGATGTCATTTTGAATTCGAGCCACTTGAGCCTCAAGACTTTCAAGCTATCAAGTATTTCTGAAACAATTTTATGCATTTTCAATCTATATTTTTTTATATTTTAAGTGAATTTTTTAAATATTTTTATTTGGATAAATTACATTTATTTTGTATCAAATCTCACTTTAATCCTTACACATGAAATCTTAACAGTGAACCTCTTATACTTTTGGTCGAATCTTACTTTGGTCCCTACACATGAAATTGTGATAGTCAACCCTTTCCATTTTTGCTCAAATTTCACTTTGATCCCTATACAAGTGTCAATGTCTTTCTTTTGTTACTTCATTTTTAAATCTTTAACAAAATCCAATCATGTGACAAAAATATGACTACGACATGATGATAGGAGAAGAAAATAATCCATATTTCTCAACAATACACTTTGTCCTACATGATAAATATGTGAGAGTTATATAATACAATATGTAAATATATATGTTCGAAAGCTAAGAATTGAGACGAATGGGCAAGAAAATAGAATTTTTGAAATAAAAAAAAATATATAAATATATATATATATATCAACAAAGAAATCAAAGAGAAATGAAGATGAATAGGCAAAAGATTGTGCTACCATGAAAAACAGAGTTTCATGATTTCAATTTATGCAAAACCCTAATTCATCTTTTTAATCGTTCATAATCTACATTTTGTTTTAGCCTAATACAGTAATAATTAAATGTAATTTTTGGGACAAAGTGTGTATTGGTAGAAAATGTAGATGATTTTCCTCTTTTACCTTTATGTCGTAGTCACATTCTTGTTACATGATTAGATTCTGTTAAAGATTTAAACAATTGAGCAACTGAAATGAGACATTGACACTTATATAGGGACCAAAGTAAGATTTGATCAAAAGTAAGGGGGTTGATTGTCATAATTTTATGTGTAGGGACCAAAGTGTGATTTGACCAAAAGTATATGGGGTTAACTATCATAATTTTATGTGTAGGGATCAAAGTAGAATTTGGTGCAAAGTGTAGGGGTGTAAAGTGTAACTTACCCTTTTTATTTTATTTTATACTTTTTAGATTCACTTAATTTATATACATTTAAAAATATAAAAAATTTCAAAATTTTTTTAAAATTTTAAATACAACAAAATACGAAAATGTATTAAATTTTTATATTTTTTTGTATTTAATGAATTTTTAAAAAAAATTTACACAAATTTTATACTTTTTAAGTGTATTTAGATGAAGTGAATCTAAAAACTAAAAAAATTAATTAAAATATTTTAAAAATTCGCCTAGAACAAAAAAATACAAATTAAAAACTCGTAAAATTATTTTTGAAAAGTTCAAACCAAATAGAGTAATCCATAATCTAATGCATAAATACATTGAAATGCTTAGAAAAATGTTTTTGCCTTTCTAGATTCTCTTATGGAAGTACCTTATACAAAGTAATCCTATAAGAAAAATGATATATAAGTCCACTTTCTAAATCTAATGATATGTAATATATATGATTGACTGATAATTAGAGAGGATATGTGAGGGAGAGAGAGAGAGAGAGAAAAAAAAGAAAAGAAAAAATAGAGAGTTATCTTAGATATTGTAATAAATTATCATATCATTAATCTAGATTTGATTTTTAAGCTTGAATAAAACTACCCAATGCATAAATTTATTGAATTGCTCATTCATTCAACGATAGAGGGAAACTAATTTCTTATAGTTTGAGGAATGATTTGAAGCTGTAATATCCCTACAATGTGGGATTTCAATAAAACCATCAATTTTTGTTAATTGTTTTGTTGTCAAGGGATGTAATGAGGTAAAACAATTGATATAAATGTGACAAAATAGAATTTAGAGAGTCAAAAATTATGTATCTATAGGAAAAATAATATGTAATGGAAATAAATTGATTCGGGGTTACCTTATATCCTGAAACTAAATTCATGAATCATTGGAGAGAATCACGTGTTTTCAATGATAAACTCCAACCTTTTTCCATCAATATGATAAAACTAATAGAGAACTATCGATACAATTCACAGTACAGAGACATGATTTGTTCTCTAATGGTAGGAGTTAGAGAGAGAAAGTAGAGAGATTTTCTTATCTCACGCAATACATAATACGTATTTGTATTATACTGGGAGAGATGTAACTACTACGTACGCTATCTTCTTATAAGATGAGATAGTGGGTTGTTCACACTTATTTCCAAGATAAGGTAGTTTACGAATCAAGCTAACATGGTCACTAAACGGGTCATGGGTCTTGGCATATGGGCGCCCAAACCTAGATCTAAAACTCGACCTGATTTCCAACATTTCTTACTTGCACATTGTTTGGCATGATACTATTACATCTTTATCTCTATTTCAATATAACCAAACATCGAATAAACTCATACTTGCCAATGGATTGTACGACTGCTGATAATACTTGCATGCAGAAGCTATACTATAAATTAAAAAATGAGCTAGCATAGATACATCAACCCAAAGATAGAAGTTATGTCTCATATATTCCAAACCCATCCAATTATTCCGATCCAAGCATCTCTAACCTTTCACAGAGTATGCTTGACCCTCTCATATTATGCAATATTTGCACATGTTCGTATCCTATATAGAACAATGCGAGTTACCAACAATAAATATACAACATAGGTGTAATATTAGATAATCTTCCATATGCCCTCCTACTATTTAGTTTCGGATTGATCGCTTTCCTAGTGATTTCCTTTGAACCTGAATTATACATGATCGTAGACAACATACTAAAGTAGGCGAACAAATAAAAATTAAAATTAAGCGAAGAACTCAAATAAAAAAGAGTAATGAAATCGATAGTTAATCAAGAAAGAAATACTATACTAATCAACACAGCCCACAAATAAAAAAAAAAAGGGGATTTACGTGTAAATCCTAATAAGTAAACTTATTGCTTAATAGGTCCTATGATAATTAATGACATTTTTCATCACATACTATTAAAAAAAGTTACTAATTGTTAATTTTTAGTGACAGTTTGAACATTGTCACAAAAAATGTCACTAATTATAAATTTTAGCAACAGTTTAAAAAAATAGTCATAAAAAAGGTCACTAATTTTTAACTTTTAGCGATAATTTGAAAAATTCGTCATAGAAAAACGTCACTAATTGTAAATTTTAGTGATAATTTATAAAAATCATCATTAATTGTTAATTTTTAGCCATATATATATCCAAAAAATATCAAAAAAATTATTTTTAGCGATATTTTACTAAGACTTATTTTTAATAGGACTTGATGAAAATTATGTCCAACTATTAAGACCTATTAGTAGTTTTGTATTTAAAAAAAAGAGCAATAAATTTAAAAGGCAAACTATTAGGACCTATTAGCAGTTTCTCATATATATATATATATATAAAAGAAAAAAAAAAGAAAGAGAAATGAATTTAAAAGGGAATTAGGGTAAAAATTAAATTTAGGAATAGAGAGTGAGAAAAAGAAAGGAAATTATTCAATAATTTTGGAATATCATGTAATCATATTCCAAATCAATCATCAATTATTTAACTCTATGTTGTCTCTCTATTTCTAACATAAATCGTGGACCCTTATCTTTCTCTATCAATCAAAATCTTATAGAATACTACGTGTCCATATTCCAAAATACTAAATAATCACTTGAAAAAGAGATAGAGAACTCACCGTCGATGTCGTAGAAATCATTATTGCTTCGTCCTAGAATTAAACTCACCGACCTCGCTTGCTCACGGTTTGCTTCCAACACTCGAGTGGATAAAGTTTTGTTATTTACAAACTTAACCTAATACATTTTTATAATTTTAATTGGAACCCCAAATTGTTTTCTTGGGCCTTTTGCTTTGTCTAAGTGTTGTGAATTTAATGAAAATGGGGTTGGGCTTCAATTTTGGGCTACTAATTATTTCAGCCCCCTAAATGTTGTTGAGATTTGGGCCTCAAGGTAGGACTGTACCTGCAGCCGATACAATCAAATGATTCAAATATTTTAAAATTCTGCTAATAATTTAATATATATATATATATATATGAATGTGACACTGATTCCTAATATGCATTGTTTTATAATCTCGATATCACTACTTCACAACTGATACCGATACGTCTTTTGATACCTTATTGTAAAAACATGTTCTACATTTTATGAAGCTTTTATTTGTGTGTTTAATTTTGTTGAGTAATGTGAAAAATTAATGAACGATTGAGGTATACATATAACATCTCCACAGGTGACTCGTTTACGATGTGGCGGTTTCATCTTTGCCTTCCGCTGCAACCACAACATGGCTGATGGCACTGGAGTAATCCAATTTCTTATGGCCTTAGCAGAAATGGCACGGGGAGCGAATGCCCCATTTGTGCAGCCTGTGTGGCAAAGAGAACTACTCAATTCAAGGAACCCGCCGCGTGTGACATGCACACACCATGAATATGATGACAATGTCGTTAATGCTGAGAGCAACATCATATGTGCAGAGGACAAGGTGGTGTTCCGCAACTTCTTCTTTGGCTTCAAGGAGCTCCATGCCCTTCGCATGCTCTTCCCTCCTCACCAGCGTATGTGTTCCACATTTGACTTGCTAACCGCTTGCATATGGAAGTACCGCATAGCTTCCCTACAATTAAATCCAAGTGAGGAAGTGCGTTTGTCTTTTTCATCCAATGCACGCGTGTGCTTCAAGCCTCCCTTGCCAATTGGGTACTATGGCAATGCGGTTGCATGCCCAACCGCCTTGTCAACTACCGGGGAACTAAGCTTAGAACATGCATTGGAGTTGGTAAGAAAAACCAAATCTCTTGTAACAGAAGAGTACATGAGATCGACCATAGACCTAGTGGTAATTAAAGGGCGACCCTCTATCAAATATGAACAAGCCTATTTCGTGTCAGATGTCCACAAAATGAAATTCTCAGATGTAGATTTTGGGTGGGGCAATGCAGTTTTTGGCGGTCCAAGCCTTGTTGGGGAGATGAAGGGTAGCTACTTCGTATACTTCAAGAATGAAATGGGTGAGGATGGGATTGTGGTACCAATTTGCTTGCCCCCTGTTGCCATGGAAAGGTTCATTTTGGAGGTTGAGAGCATTTTCAAGGGTGATGATTCTAACAACAACTAAACTTCTGTGTCATCAACTCCACGCTATAAAAACTATTGAATAATTTGCCATAATTACTCTATGTGTAATGATTTGATTCCAATTACACGTAATGCACATATTGCAGTATGTATTTTCTTATTATTTTATAACAATTTACATTTTACCATTACAACCTAACTATTTACAAATTTTAGCTTGATATACTTTCTTTGGTTCATTCCTAATAGTTTTATCTTTTGTGGACAATTGGTGAATTAACACAGTATGAAAGAAAGAGATGGACCTAAATGCAACCTATTTATGGGTCTGTCATGATCGAAGCTTTGTTCTAGAAAATTATGGATTTATGTTTTGTTGCATTTGCTATCTTTGTCATTGTGCACTCTCTTTTATATGTCTTTGTTATTTTTTTTCGCATTCTATTTTTTTCTCCACATATAAGATGAGATTATATGTGAAGCAGAGTGATAATTTAATACATATTATTAGACCCATGCCCAATGACTTAAACTTTTGAAACAATTGATGACTTAATAATATAAATAAATATATGCATATTAACCCATGAGCATCCTAGTTGGTCCCCAATAGGGCATAAGCACGCGGAGGGTTCAATGCTAACAATGGTAAAGTGATAAATATAAGAAGATAAAAATGTTATATCCTTCAAAAATGAATTGGGTGAGGATGCAATTGCGGTCCCCATTTGCTTGCCCATGTTGCCATGGAAAAGTTTGTTTTGGAGCTTGAGAGCATTTTCAAGGGTGGTGATTCTAACAACAACAAAACTGGTGTGTTCACCGACTCCATGCTATAAAAACTATAGAATAATTTGGTTTGGGTGTTGGTTTTGTTATTATAATTTGGTTTGGGTGTTTTTGGGGGGGTTTTTTTTTGACTCTCATATTTTTATTGTTTTTTTTTTTTTTTTTTTAGTTTTTTTTTTTTTTAATTAAAAAAAAAAGAGAGAGGCTTTGGTTGTATGGTTGTAATGTAGCGATGGTAGGAGGTTTTTTTTTTTTATACTACTCTCTTCTCTTCTCTTCTTCCTTCTTTTTTTTTTTTTTTAAAATCAATTTTTTTTTTTTTTTTTAAAAAAAAACAAATTTGCCATTATTACTCTATATGTAATGATTTGATTTGCATTACACGTAATGCACATATTTGCAGTATGTATTTTCTTATTATTTTATAAGAATTTACATTTTACCATTACAATCTTACTCATTACAAATGTTAGCTTGATATATATTGTTTGGTTTATTCTTAATAGCTTTATCTTTTGGGAACAATTGGTGAATTAACATAGTATGAAAGAGGGAGATGGATCTAAATATGGATAGGCTGATTTGAACTAAACCCCTCTCTCTCTAAAAACCTTCACCCTGGGCCTCACTTTTGGCCTGTCGGCTGCCGCCTTTGGCTATGGCGGTTGGCTGGTCCAGCTCTCTCTTGTGTTTGTGTGTTGGTTTTTCCTTTTAATAAACTTGATTCCCACAATGTTTTCCCACTTAGTTGTGTTTTGTGTGCTGCTGATCTTAAAATTTTTGGTGTTTGTTGCCCCTTTTTGGATGATTCATTGGAGTTGTATGTTTTGTTTCAATAGGGGGTGCTTGGAATAGGGGTCAAACCAGGGTAGGAGGTCGGTTTTGGACCGGAATAGAGGATGCTCAGATCTGGTTAGGATCTTCATTCGGGCGCTCCTTTGTGAGTGGGAGTTTGAGGGATGAAGTCTGGTTTGGCTCTATGGAGATGCTTCGCTGCTTTGTTTGGGGGGAAACATGGGTGTTGAAGTCGATCCAGATCTATATAAGATTTCATTTGAGCGCTCCTTTTTGAGTGGGAGTTTGAGGGGTGAACTTCATCCAGATGTATGGTGGTGTCTCGACGGTTGTTCGATGTTTTGGGTTCCAACACCGGAACTTCTGCAGTGGGTGTGTTCAGAGTTTGGATTAGAAAAGATGTGACCAACCATGGAAGTGGAGATGGCAATAGGTTTTGTTTGGCTGTGGTAGTAGGTTTTGATCGTCCTTGGGTGTGTTTGGTTGTAGTGGGTGTTCGGAGTTTTGAATCGGAAAAGAAGTGTTCCGACCATGGAAGTGGAGCTGGGTGTTTAACGGTCTTGGGTGTTTATTGGTCTTAGTAGGCAAGGCCGGCGGAGAGGTAGGAGTGAGAGTCTCTAATCAGTGGGTGAACAAAGAGTGCTTTTTCTTTTGGTGGAATCAAGGAGTGCAACATACGTGTCTTTGTATTGGGTTTTGTGGATTGAATTGTGAGGTTTCATTTATTTTATTTTTGTTGAGTTAAGTTCTTTTTACCTCTTTTATTTTTATTTTCATTATTATTTAAAAAAATCATGAGGCTGAGGGTCAGTTATATGAGTGCGAGTAGCAACAGTACGGGTAATTTGTACTTCCCGAATCTCTCTCGATGCAGGTCATCTTCCTGTACCTTTATTTTCTAAATACTACCTATGTGGTAAGCTTTTCGAACTGTAATGCCCTGAAATAAATGCCATAAATCGGCCCCTAACAGCATATACATAATGACATAAACAAAATAGTAATATTTCATTAATCAGAGTTAATTTACAAAAAAGTGACACGTGCGATATATATTCATAAGCTCTACCCTGAATCTATAGCATGTGATACTAACTTAAAGATCAACAAAATAAATGCCCTACAGGCTTACATCTTTCCAAGACTATGCTTGGTTACAATAAAAGAGATAGTTTTAAGCTCTATACATATAAAGCCCTAGGCTTGCACAAATATTAAATGCAAAATGAGAAAACAGAGCTTTCAACTCCCAGGTCCTCCCAAGCTAAGTTCTTGGAGGAGGCAAGTCACCAGTACCTGAAAATGGTTTCCCAAGTAGGGTGAGCCAAAACCCAGTAGAAACAATCTAACACAATATATGAATATTAACAAAGATATAAGTATGATGTACATGTTCAATTCCCAAATGACAGATCTTTTTTAACCTTTTACAGCACTCAAACTTACATCTCCATCCATTATTTATTCCCACATCATTTAGTCAACCAAACAGAGGATACACCCCATAGGTCTCTAACCAACATAATTATCATACAAAATACATTCACTTGCCATTTTACGAAAATTTCATCCATGGGAATTGGCATCCATATATACGTGCGGTTTTTCAGGACTTTCACACTGGATATACAGGCTAACTTAGTTTAATGGAATCCATTCCCTTTCTTCTCCCAAACATGGAGTCTATCCCATTTCTCCTCCCAAACATTATACATGTACAATGTATATAAATCATAATCATATTTAATGATAATGACTAAGAGATTTGTTTCAATTTGCCTAATCCACATGCAATTTCTACAACAATTCTAACTATCCTCTATCGATAGCCCAAAATAGATATTTCTAAACAAATATACAATATTTATAACATGTAAATTGTCCAAATTTCCATAGGTGCGAGATAATACATATAAAATTCCACCTTTTATATAAATACCCATCCAATTTCATATTCCCAATATCAATTTCATTATTAATACAAAATAATTAATCAAGACATTTTAGGGCAAAACCCCCATTTTTCCCAATTTCACGCCAAACACCAAAATCAACTATTTTAACACAACACAAGCTCATATCTACTCCCATAACCATTTCCAATACATTAATTCGAAAACCCCTCTTGTGATTTTAACCTGAACCCTAGGTTTGTTCAAAATCATAACAAGTCTTAACATTTCTTACCCATTAACAAATAACCAAGTTAAAACTCATAGAAAAGTGTAGAAAGTCCCTACCTCAAAGTGACAAGACAAGCAAAGCAAAGGGAAAACTTCAAAGACACCAAAACCCACTTTTGTTAGGATGAAAAGAGAGCCCACGACATGCTCTACCTTTTAACAAAGGCACAAGGGTGGTGAGATCACTAGATCTAGATGAAAAGTAGAGAGAAGGTAGGTTTTAGAAAGAGAGGGTTTCAACTTTAGGGTTTGGAGAGAAATAGATCTAAAAAAGTGATGTAAAAATTTATTTTCGCAAACTGATATATGCAAAGTCTGCTCGAGTGTAAGAGTTGACGCTCAAGCATTAGACATAATAAGTGGTTCTGCTCGAGCACAAGAAGTGACGTTCGAGCGCTAAGACACAAAACAAAAGGTATTACCGCTCGAATTCAAGAAGTGACGCTCGATCGCAGAATACACACATCTAGTAGTTTTGCAGACAATAGACCAATGCTCGAGCGCCCACCCGCTCAAGCGTAGGAAACACCGCTCGAGCATACCCTTCTAGTAGTTTTGCAGATCTGCAAAAGTATTGAGAGTTTATAAAGCTTGCTTGAGCGCAAGAAGTGCCGCTCGAGCGGAAGAGCAAAAATCTGGGCAACACAAGGTTTGAAAACCAAGCAACCAACCTGGTCTAAACACAACTACTACAACCCAATAGCCAAACTCAAGTAAGAATAAGGGGGAAAAAGACATGAACAACATTTAGAAATCATAAAACCCGAGTCTAGAATAGAAGATGGGGTCGGGTCAAAATCATAATCGCTATACGAACTCATGAATTTGTATTATGAATGAGTATTTTACCTGTTTGATTCGTAAATGGCTTGAAAAAGTGAATGATAAGCACATACCTATAAGATTCGACCGAAGGTCGTTGTGTACGAATACAAAATGGCCCCAAGGCCGTTTGGTATGTTTGATAAGAATATGAAATGGGCCTGAGGTGTTTGGTATATTTGACAAGGACACAAAATGGGCCTAATGTCGTTTAGAGTGTTTGACAAGGACACAAAATGGGCCCAAGGCCGTTTAGAGTCTTTGACAAGATAAACCTAAGGTCATCTTATATATGAATTGGATCGAAGGTTGTTTTGTATGTTTGTTAAATGGACCAAAGGTGATTTTGAATAAGGAATTGATTAGACCAAAGGTCATTTTGAATATGAATACGAATGTGATCATGATCATGTCTACAAACGTGTGCATGAATATGAATTTGGAAATGATGGACCTGAGGTCATTTCGTACATGTGTTTTGATGGACCGAATGGTCATTTGTGTCTGGATCCATTAGACTTAAGGTCAGTTTATGAATAAATGTTTGGACCCAAGGTCGCTTTGCCCCTTTGATATGCCTTGAGCATTATGGAATGAACCTAAGGTCGTTTTGTTTTGGTAATGATCTACATGTGCTGCTCATGAGTATCATTCACCTATTTAAGAGTATCATTGATATAACCTCTTTACTCAAATATTATTCACTGGGCGTTAGCTCACTCTTTATTTATACGTATGTAGGTGAGCAGCGAGATGTACAGCCCCAGCCCTAGTGAAATTGTGAAAGAGTACCGAGATTTTTCAGTTAGCCAAGGTTGCCTCACGTATGAGGCTTTTGTTTTGAACTTTTGTTTTCTCTTTCGGTCCCTTTGACTAATGCCTATAAATGATACTTGGTTTATGATATGATAGTTTTTGAATGATCCTAGTGTAGATGTCCCTGAACACCCCGGGAGGGAATGAGTCCTGTTCCGTTCGTTTTGGGCTTACTACAGTTTGGAATCAAATTGTCACGGTTCGTAATCTGAACCAATGAGTCCAAATCCGGCAAATCGTTTTGAGAAAACAGATTTTTTTGAAAAGAAGTGCCAAACATGGACTGCTTGGCTAGATACAGAGTCGCCACCTAAATATTTTATTTTTGAGGAAATTTGGGAAACCTTGACTCGTTTGCCTAAGGCCACGTGTCCGTCATTACCAAAGTTGCCTCGGCTCGGGAACTCGGGTACGATTGGGGAAGGTCACTTCGTGAGCACCCAGTTGATGATTTGTTCCAATCCAAATAACCCAACCTTTACCCACAAGCATTCGAGTAGTTATATCACATAAGCAAATAGCCTCATGGTAAGCATGCTATCATGGCAATCACTCACACGCATGCAAGGATGCTAAAGCATAAAATTTACCGAGTACTCTAAGCCAAAACAGAAGCTAATTAGAAATCCATGCATGATCTTAACTATACAGGAATGCCTAATGCAACACATGCAAAAATGCAACTATAGCAGGCTCGGCTATCCTAAACATGGCATATGGGCTGCTACAGCTAACAAGTATTCAACTTGAAATTGAAATACAATACAATACAGTTAGTATGATGCGCCGAACCCGCTGCATGCAAAACAGATGAATGAGTACAAACATGCTATCATACTGTATGCTAATTGAAACATGCCCTAATCTAACCATCATAAGCTGGTAAATAAAAGGGAGAGAAAGACGTGGGGTTAGAAGACATACATCACACGCACGCACACTTATTACAATTGTGCTCTCACTCGGAGGGTCCAAAAGAATAATATACAGTCCCGAATAAATACAGTCCGAATAAATACAAAAATCCTAATTAATTTACAAATTAACTAAGGAAAGCGATAATTAAGCATGCAGGCTAGGGACTGCCTCTACTCTGCTCCGAATGATGAATGATGCATGTTTGGGTTGCTTGGCACGGAAATCCATTGCGATGCCCCAATTAGTCTCTATTTACAGTTTATGCTCGGAATATTGTGCAAAGCTCTGAAAGGCTGTTGATTCTTGATTTGCTGCAACAGAGAGCAAGAAAGGGGCATGGCAATGTATTTTCACGTATGTATGCTTACCTCGATCCTCGTGTCACCAATCACGCATCTCGATGCATGATGGCCGAGGAGTCAAATTGCACGATTCAATATGAAATGAATGCACATGAGAACACAACAAAACCTAAACTCCATCATGGGTAATCCGGAGTGTCAGCGATTGGGGAATTGAGACACGTTTCGTCACTCGGAGTGCGAAACGTACCTCGTTTCCCGTGCTCGGGCTAACTCCTATCCCAAACACAATGCAATATGCATGACATGCATGAATGCAACTAAGATACAACTTAACATGCACAATGCTATGAAATGGCATACACGATGCATGAGGTAGCATGGCATACACAATGCGCTAACATACAACCTAGCATACACAATGCTATGAAATGAAATGGCATACACAATGCATAATGGACTTACACCACCACAAGTGGACCTCAGCCACGCTCACATAGGAGGCCATGAGATGAAAATGAGACACTCGAGATGCATGCACACATGCACGCAAACCGAGGACCAACCCTAAGGCACGAATGCCACTCTACCAAAGTATGGTAAAGCATGGAACATGATATGCAAACAAGAAAATTTCAGCACTAAAACATGATGCTAAACAGCCCCGAAGCATGGCAATATGGCACCCGATGCATGAGATGAGACCCGAAACTCAAAACTGGGCACATGGAATGACTTATAGCTATACAAAGCATGCATTATTTGAACATGAAGCATGAAGACAGAGTCAATGCAGTCCCAAAGCATGAACTTTTCCAGTTTAGAGTGTGGCCAAAAAGTGCTGGCAAGATGGCTTAAATTAGCATGCAATTTTGATTGGCAAACATAGTTTACATGGCAAGTGTATGAAGCAGGTAAGAACTCATCAAACCAGCAAAAATCAGTGAATAAAACATACCAAAATATGCCCAAATAATCTCTGAAAAGCAACCAACACATGCACAAATGATAAGCTCCTTTAGAG
Organism: Camellia lanceoleosa; assembly: GCA_025200525.1. Classification (NCBI taxonomy): domain Eukaryota; kingdom Viridiplantae; phylum Streptophyta; class Magnoliopsida; order Ericales; family Theaceae; genus Camellia; species Camellia lanceoleosa. Next base: position 48,698,379 of record CM045767.1, read on the forward strand.
GTCTATACAAGGGATTCTTATTCACATACAAGATAGACATGAGGCATGACCAAAAAAACTATGGAAATCAAATATGGTAGTCCCAAAACTCACCAAATTGACTCTGAAATGTGACTTCAAAGCATGCAAGATAGGGTCTCTTTGGAAGGCCAAAATGACCGCCAAATAAGTCAAGGTGAGAGGGGGTCACCCCCCTCTGATTTGGAGGCTCAAAATAGCATCAAAGCCACTGGAAATCCACTGGATTCCAGTGTCTAGAAGGTCAAACAAGGCATGCAACAAGGGCTAGGGTGTAAAGCCTAAAACAAGGGACAATCAAGCATTCAAGGAAGTATGTGACCTCAAATAAGAAAATGACCTTAATAAAACATGAATAAAATTTCAAAAAAAACCTTTTTCCAGTTTATAACAAGTCTCAAAAATGAACACAAATAGGGCTTATCTATCATGCAAAAATGGCCCTAAAAGAGAGAATAGAGACAAGGGACAGAAGCTGGCCCCAAATGGCAAAGATCCCTTCAACAAAGTTTAAGATGGGCTCAAAACATGGCACTTTAAAGTTTACATCAAGCCATGAAAATAAACACAAGTGAGGCTAAACTGTCATGCAAGAAAAAGGCCTAAAAGAGGGATAAAGAGACAAGTGGTAGCTGCTGGCCTCAAACAGAGGAGAACCTTTCAACAATGTTGAAGAGGGGCTCAAAAAAAGATATTTCACAGTTTATGACCAAGTTCAAAACAGCTCACAAATAAGCCTAAAATATCATGCAAAAATAGGCCTAAAAGAGAGTTTAAACACAAAGGGTGAGGAGGAGATCTCAAACAGAGAAAGACCCTTAATCAAACATGGAGATGAGATCAAAATATGACTATTTCTAGTTCAGGTCGGAGCCCAAAAATGCTTTCAAGAAAGGCTTATAAATGAACCAAGAAAAGGCTAGAAAAGAGAGGAAGAAGACTCACCCTTGTAGAGCAGCAACACAGTAGCTTTTGGACCAAGAAATTGTGCTCCTATCCTATGAAAAACATCCTCAAGTTTCTGGAATGGATGTTAGTGGTGTGGTGCTATGAGTTGTAATGTAAAGGGGGCAAGAACCTTAGGGTTTGAAGTGCTTGGAAGAGAGGGAGAAGGAGAGTTGTATGCAAGGGTTAAAACCAATTTTGTAACCTTCCTAAAAGAGAGCTGAGGGTGCTGGTTTTATAGAGGGAGAGAAGGGAAAAATGGGGGGGAAAACCAATTCAAATTTCCCCCCCAAAAGGTTGACCCTTGGGTACAGGGTCTGGAGGAAAAAGGAAGGCACAGCTGGAACACACTCAGGAGGGCAAGAATGGCCGGCCAGCTCAAAAGGGCCAAAGTGGTCATCCGACCAGGTAGGTGGCCGACCTGCCACATTTTCTGGCCGGTCTGCTACTTTTCAGGACAAAAAATGGGTTTGCCCGAAAGAAAGGTGGCCGGCCAGTGATTGGGTAGTCCAATGGTGCCTGGCCAGGTGTCCAAATTGAAGCCCTAGAAGTTATCTTTCCAATGGCGCAAACCTTGCATTAAAATTCCTCCTGTGAAAAAAGTTATGCCAGTTTTGGTGAAGCCGCGCAGATTCGGTCCAACCGGAGTGATGCCCTACTTCAATCAACTATATCTCCCCCATCCGGAATTGGCTTTAGGAGATTCTTGAGTGCAAAATCAAGCCCTGGAAGTCTTCTTTCCAACGGTGGTGGCTTCATATCTTGATTCTAAGTACGCAAATGAATAGGCTCGATTCGGCGAGGGCTGCTCGACTCTCTCTTAACGGTTCATGCCCATTTTCTCCCCCAACTGGATTTCTTCCCTCTTCTCCTCTTTTCTTCAACTTCAAACCCCTAAGCAAGGTGTTTTGAAAGATTTTTCAAAGATTTCATCTTTCTTTCATTCATTTCCACTTTGTCCTTGCTCGGTTTACCGAAAAGAGCAACATTTGACAAAATGCGAGCCTTGGAACATCGTAAAAACTTTATTTCAAAAACGTTTTGAAAGAGAGGGTTTTAAGACTAAAATCTTTTGATCAAGATCATTTTGGTCCAAAAAAAGGGTATGAAGTTGAGATTTGACTCTCTCTCCTTGCCGAAGAAATTGAACCTTTGCACTGCACAACTTCCAAAACCATCAGTCGCGTCCAAGTCTTAAAGGTGGTAAAAAATGGAGTGTCTACACCTAGACATATATAATTTGATTATTTATGTGATGTGTGAGTTAATATATATATACATATATATATGTGAAAGGTTTTTATTTTGCCATATATGCACAGTTCATTGGACAATGATTTACATTTTGATTCCGCTTTTGGCCCCCTATTATTAATCATGATTTGATTTCTGTCTGAGGCTATAGGTAATCTCATGATTACTAGCTGGTTATGATCCTCATCTTAGGGACGGGATCGTGTTGTGACAATAACAGTGCAGACAGAGTGTTTCCAAAAGATGTTTGTCCTTTTTATCCCTTCCTATCATAAAGATACTCAAAGGAGAGGTAGACTTGCTTCACAGACCATCAAACGTCGCAAGATAGTATGCGATGATCATAGAAGCGGCTAAAATGAAAAAAAAAAAAAAAAACTAACAAATGATGATAATTAAAGCTAAAAACTTCAAATGAAGAAATGGTTCAAACCTACTATATCTCATAGTGAATAAGAGTAAATGCATACTCGAATTAGAGATAATAGGTTAATGAGAACCATTTTAGGTGAAAGCCTTGGAAACAAGAGGTTGCATCATTGAAGAAAGAAATTAGAGACTCCTCTTCCTACTCATAGAATATGGATTGACATCAATTTCCATGCTTCTCAAGGAACTAGAAGAGAGTTTCTAATATTTTTTGTTGAAGAGCTCTTGTTTTGCTTCAAAGAGAACAAAATCAAAACTAAAAGAAAACAAATAGAACAACTCAAAAATGGTTGTAAGCTCCTTTTCCTACTCATGGAATAAAGATGAGACATCCATTTCCATGCTTCAAAGTGGAACTGGAAGAGAGTTTTCAACACTTTTTGATAAAGAGCTATATATGAGCAACAATGGGAATAAGGGAGAAAAATAAAAAATCAAGCTAACTATCAAAGTTTAAACACACAACTCGTCAAAGTTGTTGACAACTCCTCTTTTATTCATGGAATAAGGATGAGACATCCATTACCATGTTTCGAAAATGATCGAAAAGAGAATTTTTTTAAACACTTTTGACATGGAAGATCACCTAGCTTCGAGGTAAACAGCAATATCATGAAAGCGAGAGATTTGCAGCTAGTTAATCAAACTTGTGGTGGGGTGGCTAAGCTCTAAACCTCCTATGACCACAAGGTTCCAATGTACTGAGGAAAGCTATACGAACAAAAGTAAAGCGATCAACTCAAACGGATTGACGGCTATATCCTAAACACTCCAAATTCGTGAGGACTATTATGCTATTACAATAGTGAAAATATTGTATTCAAAGCTTATAAAATAAGAAAACATATTCAACTTGGTCATATCATAGAAGTCATGTAACGGGGAGGACTAAAACCCTTGTGGTCCATATTCAAATTAATTAGCACACTAAAAAGCCCACAAACACACACACACACAAACACACACACACACACACACACACACACACACACACAAAACAGTGCTAAAATTAAGAGAAAACAACAAAGGGAAAAAAAAAAAAAGTGAAGGGAAGCTAGAGTTAACAACTAGTAATCAAGCCTAAGGAAGAGTGGCCAATCCCTACACTTTTTGTATACTTAATCACATATTCCAACCCCAAAACAACTCAAAAAATAGTATACAAAACAAGGAAAAGATAAGAAAAGAATAAAAGAGAAGTAGATGAAAAGGATGCAAGGCTCTACCTCTTGAAGAGAGGAGTAACTTCTTAGTTATCAAACTTCAATCCCAACACCTTTAAGTATCTGAAATATTGTTTGAAACTTAAGCAAAAAGCTTCAAGAACAAGCTCTAATGGTGTATGTATTGTCAATGTATAGCTAAATGTGATATTGAGATCAAGAAAAGCTTTGCAAGGAAAGGGTATGCTTTAAGCTCCTAACAACCTCAAAAGCCTTTTGAGAATTTTTCTAACCTTAAATTCTGAACGGAGAGGGTCTATTTGTAGAATTTGAGGTGTTTTGATCGGAAATATCTTCAAAAAAGGACAACTAGCAAAAACCCGCTAGATACGTTGCGTATCGCCAATGAAACCCAGTCGGGTCCCAAAACCCACAGCTGGGTCTAAAAGCTGTTGTATGGCTAGTGTAAGTTGGAGGGAGGGACAAGGTTTAAAACATTTTGGTCAAAATGGGGTGTAAAGTTGGAATTAGAGCTTGAATCTGGATTCCTTTGCTGAAGATTCAAAAGATCGCATAGTGTAACTTTTCATCATCGGGTGTTCAGAATGAAGCGCCCAAGTCTTGGGGGCGGTCAAAATGGGGTGTCTATACAATACCTAATATTTTGTTTACACAAATGATCTTCATTACGAAATTTATAATATGAATAGTTCAAATTATCATTGCAGGTCTAGAATGGAACCCACAAAAGAGAGTATAAATTAATATAGATTACAGTGGAATGGAAATGAGCCATGCACTACTATTGAAATTTTGAAAGGGTTGAAGTTCTCTCATGTTCACAACTCAACATGAGAGAACTAAGGGGCCCATGAGATCCAACCATGAGATCCACCACCGATTCCTATTCAATAATTCAAACCACTCATTTTGTAGAGTTTCTAACGTATATCATCCAAAAAATTAGATTGATCCAATAATCGTAATCTTTTTATTTTATCAAGTTTGTCTCAAAAAAATAGAGGGTTATTTTCAAAAGTATATTTGTCGTTCATTTTTTCGGAGATATGTGATAAAATGAAAATGTTATAATTATTGGATTAACCTAAATTTTTCATCGATGATGTACATTGGGGACCTTACAAAATAAACCTTTTGGATCATCAAAATGGGACATGTGGTGGGAACCCTCTAGTCCTCTGATGTTGAGATGTGAACATGATAAAAGTCTAACTCATTTCAAGAAATCACTCATCTATTAACATCTTTTTCCCAAATACCGCTTTTGTGTAATTCACCCAATGTAAAATGGTTGGGTTGGTTTTTTTTATATTAGTTATTGTAATAGCTAGCTCATTGAGTAATTAAAATAAGTTGTTATTAGTTATAATTGCAAACATGCCTCATTTAAATAATCCCTTAAAGATACTCTAATAGAATGATCATTTATTCTACTGAACCAAACACATTTCATTCTAGTAAACCAAACATTATCTTAAGTTATTAGCAGCTTAACAATTTCAAGAAACACATGATCATGTGAATTCTTGTATTAGGAATAGATTATGAGTGGTGCTATTTACCCTTATCAACACCTGACCATATGAATTCTTATATTATGAATAGATTATGAGTGGTGCTATTTACTCTTACTTTAGGACCCCTTATCTCTTTCTTTTTTTTTTAAATTCTAATTTTTTTCCAATCATAAAACTTCATTTTTATCCTCATCTCTAATCTTCTAACCTTAATTCCCCAAACCTACCCTAATCCCACCAGTCATCCTCATCACCTCTGGCCATCATTGCCCACCCTCTCCATTACCTCAACTTCGCTCCTCACCTATGATTTGCAACCACATCACCCTCTTCTCAAAGCCACCTGTAGCTTGCTTTTCGTGCTCCTTTCGGATATGACAGCCCTATAATTCGGACTCTTGTGGTTCTGAATCTGATTTCACAAGTGCAATGTGAAATAGATAAACACAAATGAGTCCAAATCTGACAAATTCTTTTGGAAAATCAATTTTGAATAAAAATGCCAAAAATGGACTGCTTTGCCAGATTTTAGAGTCACCACCTAAATATTTTTGGAAAATTTAGAAAACTCGTGACTCGTGCCAAAGGCCACTTATCCGTCATCACCAAAGTGTCTCGGCTCAGGAACTTAGGTATGAGAGGGAAAGATCATGGATTGAGCACCCCACTTACCCGATCAAAGATCGGCTTCTACTAATCATAATGTGATTTTTATTTACATTATATGCTCTTGTTCCAGTTATTAGGCTAACTTTACTAGGTGATGTACACAAGTATAGACCTATTCATAAAATTTGGAATGCAATGATTTTATGTTTGTTTGAAAATTGTTTTGAATACATGTCACTTGAAAAAGCGATCTTGTATTGACATTAATCAAATTATTCCAACTTAAGTAAAGAGGCCTTTATCCACTGGCATTCAAACATGTATATCACTTAAGCATTTAGCCTCATGGAATATGTTTGATATGGCAACAATCACACACATGCAACATGCTAAAGCAATAAGTGCTCGCCTAGTACTCCAAGGCAAGCCATACAAAGCAAAATAATTAGAAAGCACACATGCTCCTAAACAATGCAATATAACTAACGTGACACACATAAAGATGCAACTAACAAGTTCAGTTAGCATGGATTTGATTCAATCCAAGACATGGGATAAAGCATGTATTCGAGCAAAGAAATGTGATTTTGACATTGGTTGGAATGATGAGCTGAACCCTTATGTATGCAAGACGAATGGATGCAAGTCATAGAACAATGCTAAGTAAACATGATGCTCTATGCTACCATTGTAAGCGAGTAAATAAAAGGGAGAAAGAAATGGGGGTTGGAAGACATACACCACATTATTACATGTTTTTCCCTCATGCAAGATGGTCTGAATGAGTGTCCAAGTGTCCGAATTAAACTAACTATTACAAATCCAAACGAATAATGAATTAGCTAAACTAATTACTTATTACAAATTTTGGAATGAATAATAAATAACTAACTGCCTAATTTATTACAACAAATGCATTATGATAGGAATTACAACAACAATAATTACAACAATGAAATTGTAACAAGATTATGTGTAACAATAACATGAACGACATTAATAATGCATAAGAATCAGATGCGCGCTCATACGAACAGTCTACATAAGCTACTTTGTCTGCCTTCTTGGGAATTTGCCCTATTTCACCCTTAGCCACTGCCTCCTATTTCTGCCAAAATACCTTGTTTACCAAACATTAGGGCCTAGCCGACCCCTAATGAGGCTTGGCCTGGTCCAAATAAGGCTGGTCGTGCCCTAATTTTTTGCGACATTCTGTTTTTGTGCTCTGGGGGGTGAAAATAGTGCAGACAGAGCAATTGTAAGCTCTGTTTGTCCTTCCTCCTCTTCTCTGTCATGGGGAACATCAAGAGAAGGACAGGCTTAGTTCCAAAATCATCAACGAGCACATGTTGATGGCTTGATGATTTCGAACACAATTGAACAAAAACTTAATAAATGCAATGAGGGACAACTACCCTTCCCTCTTATCATGAATTTAGCTCAAAGAGGAAGGCAGACACGCCTCAAGTCTCATCAAAATATCATGAATTGATAAGTGACAATTCTTGAAGCAATGGACTTGGCATAACGTCCGGCCAAATCCAACCAATTCTAAGCATTTATTTATTTATTTATTTTTTTTATGTTGGTTTCATTGATTTTAAACCAATTTTTATTAGTCCTTTCCATTACTTAATCAATTTGTCCAAAGTAATGGTTAAGTTCACTAAATGAGAAGACATGTCAAATGAGAAGTGATTCATAGCATGAAATGGAGACTATGCCTTGATGATGAACCTTCGTAGCGATTAAGCAATTGAGCATAGGTCTCTTTCTCATGCTTTGAATAACAATTAATCGTTTGAAATAGCTCTCAAACAAATAAAAGAAAAGAGGGATGGTGCAGAAATGAAAGTTGATTATTAACATGGAACTCTTTACATAACTAAGTAGTAAATAAAAGCTATCAACTTGAATGACACGGTATTTAAGGCCTAAACACTCGAAGCCACGAGGACGTACAACACAACAAACATAGTCAAAGCATAAACTAATTAAATGAATTAAAACTATCCTAAATAGCCCCTAATATGTAGAAAATTGTGGCTAAAATTATGTTTAAGAGCACAAAAAGATAAGAAATAACAAGGCTAGCAAACAAGAGCAAGGATAGGTGGTTGACCCCTCCATTTTTGGGACTTTTAAACCATATTTTTCAGCCCTTTTAAACTCTAAAAATCAGTTTGAAAGCCAAGAAAAATAGTGGTAAAACTAAGGAGATGAGCTATGAAGGTGTAAGAAAGGGTGTTAACCCTTTCTACCTTTGGTAGCTATTCAACCCCAAGTTCTAACACTTGAAATGGATTCAAAATGACACAAAGATACAAGAAATAGATAGAAAGAGACAGAAATGAAAGCAAGAGAAAAGGTGACAAGCTTATTCTTCTTGAAGAGAGCAAGCTTTGGTTGTAAACCAAACTTGATCCTAGCACATTTGCAAGGTTGAATTATGATTCACAAGTGTCAACCAAGGTCCTAAGGTTCAGCTCTAAGAGTGTATATGGTGTATAGATATAGTTCAAGGATGATAAAATATCTCAAAGCTAGCTTGCACAAGAGGAAGGAGTTCTCAAGAGAGTTTTTGCTTCTTTGAAATTTTTCTAACCCTCAACACAGTGGGATCAGTTCGCATTTATAGAATTTGAGCAAATTAGGTCACAAATATCTTAAAAAATAAACAGCTGGTGGGCTCCCGCCCAGAACAGTGTTTCTCGCCAACAAAGCACAGTCGACTCCAAATGGCCTCGGTCGGCCCCCAATGAGGAACGACCGAGCCCCAATATGCTCCCATGTTCCTATGTTTAAGGCTTAGTGTAGGGTGGCACAATGTTCAAAAAGGGACCTCTGAGGTAAGAATAGTGTAAATATGAAGGTTTTGGAATTGTTTCAGAGCTTGAGCTTAAATTCCTTTGTTGAGAATTCGAATCATACATAATGTAGCTTTCATCATCAAGTGCACAGGACAAAGAGCCCAAATCTTGCGGGCGGTCAAAATTGGGGTGTCTACAGTTGCCCCTCTTTGACAGAGCTCAAAGTCATAAAATGACGTGAGTGAATGTCAATGCCCAAAGATGAGCCATTTGACGAGGCCGTAAGACTTGGGCAAGAAAATAAATGAAAATACAATTGATTGAACCCAAGGGTTGCCTACGTATCCCTTTGCAAGGAATCAAACTTGCGTAGTTCAGGGGCATAATACATAATGATATATAATGCATTTTGAAAGTTGGACTTATACATTGCACGAAGCCGGCTACTTTTGAAAAACTCATGAGCATGCAATACAATGCAATAAGCAATAGTAGAATAACCACACCAATGACCAAACCATGCCTCACATGGACAGGAGAAAGCAAACAACAAGCCCAAACACGTCCCACATGAGAAGAGGATGAAAGATACAAACCAAATCGTGTCTCACACAGAAAGGATGTAAGAAAATGTAAGCCAAAACTACGTCTCACGTAGAGAAGGGAAAAGCTCCTAACTACGTCTCACACAGCGAGGGTAGAGAATATTGTGAACAACAGACGCACTTGATGTTTTTAACCAGGTAAAACAACTCCAAGCACGTCTCACACGAAAGGAGGGAAGATGGGGTGAACACCAGGCGCACCTGATTTTTTAACCGAGGAAAACAACTTCGAGCGCATCTCACACGAAAGGAGGAAAGATGGTGTGAACACCAGGCACACCTGATATTTTTAACCGAGAAAACAATAACCCAACGCGTCTCACGTGAAAAGAGAAAAGATGGTGTGAACACCAGGCGCACCTGATATTTTTAACCGAGAAAACAACTTCGAGCGCGTCTTATGTGAAAGGAGGAAAGACGGTGTGAACACCAGGCGCACTTGATGTTTTTAACCGAGGAAAACAACTCCGACCGTGTCTCACGTGAAAGGAGGAAAGATGGTGTGAACACCAGGTACACCTGATATTTTTAACCGAGAAAACAACAACCTAATGTGTTTCACACAAAAGGAGGAAAGATGGTGTGAACATCAGGCGCACCTGATATTTTTAATCGAGAAAACAAGATCCTAACGCGTCTCATGCGAAAAGAAGAACTCGAATTAGCGAAAGAGGAAACAAATTCAAAACTTGACACATCGAGATTGGAAGGACTCAGAGAATGAATTCAAGGAGGTAACCCAATTACAAAGTCGAAATGCGCATTTAACATGAAGTTTAACAAACCAAACAAAGATACGTAAAATCAAAACAAACAAAAGGGGAAAGCAAGTTTGTAGATTTTTTTTTTTTTTTAACATGAATATGAAACAAATCATGGAATAACGAATTAACAAATTAATGGAACAAATGTTCTCTCTCTTCTCTATCTTCTCTCTCCTTTATATTCTCTTTATGTGTTTTTTCCCTTATTTTTCCTATTTCACCCTTTTCTCCCCCTTTTTGTTGCTTTTTTTTTTTTTCCCTTTTTTTTCCTTTCCTTCCCTCTTTATTTTATTTATTTATTTTTTTTTGTTTTTTTACTTCATTTCCCAAATCCAAAACGAGGCCCAATACTAAAACAACAATGTGAAAAACTAGGTTGCATTAGGGCCGGCTGGGCCTAAATGAGGCATGGCCGGGTCTAGAGAAGCACGACCTGGCCGCAGTGATGACCAGGGGCAGATCGGGTAAACCACGCACCGTGGTTGATTTAAACACAAACCAACCCTCATTCCACACATACCCTCACTCGAAAAACCCTCATCTCCCTCTCTAAACTTTATCTCTCTCTAGGTTTCCCTTATTTTCACAAAACCCAACAACCCTTGCAATTTTTCCTCTTGAAACCCTTCCACCCCTCTATCTTTTGAACTGATTAAATTTCGATTTCGTTGAGTTTTTGGGGTTTCTCTCAATTTTCCTTGATTTCTTACTTTTCCCTCTCTCCCTTTGATTTTTCACTCTCTCTGTATTTTCTCTCTCCTAGGGTTTGGAAATTTTTTTGGGATTTTCACTCAATCTCACTCACCCACCCACTAACTTTTCTTCATATTTTCTCATTTTCTCTCTTTGGCTAGTGGCGAGGTTCCTATCCCTAACCTTGTTGCGGATATTGGTGCCGTCCTTGGCAGGGATATAGAGGCTAAGGATGTTCTCCCTCCTGTTCTTGAGCTTGAGTTGCCTCCCTTTACTGATAAGCCTTTTGATGCGGCCACCTACCAGCCCCGCACACATGCTCTGACCCTTGGCGGTATCTTGAGATTTGAGGGCCTTATCCCAGGGATTGACGAGGGCATTCTGCTAGAGAGTCTGTAGAGCACTTATCCACCGATGCTTCTATGGTAAGCAACCTTTGCTTGCTTTTTTCTTAAACACAATTTGAATCTTGTAAACAACTCTCTCTTTTAATGCAATGCGAATACTGACAACATTCCCATATTTCCCATATCACAGGTGATAGCCCGGAGGATTGGTGACTACGGGTCTATTTCTAGCGCCAAGCACTGGTATGAGAGGCTCCCTGCGGAGGTCTGTATATTGGTCGACGCTGCCAGCTTTGGGCCTTTCTACGTAGGTTTGGTGTAGATGAGGGCTGAGTCGTTACTATATGGGGCCCTGGTGGAGAGGTGGTGGGACACCACTGACTCATTCCACTTGTTAGGTTTTTATTCTTAGCAAATCCCATTTGACAAAACTTCTTTCAGTTGTAATTTTATTTGTTGTTTGTTTTTCCAGTGAGGCTATGAGTTTTAGATACGAATCCAACCCGAAATGTGCCTTGTAGAGGAGTTTGTGATGTATACTCTTTCATGTTTTCCATTTCGATAACTATGTCGGGGATCAAGCTACAAAAGTACTGGGAGTTGTTTTTTCCTGCTCGAGCGGCCATTTATGCGCTCGAGCGGAGATTGCTGATCTGTTTTCTATAAATATGTGTTTTAGTCCAATTTTAGGGTACTGTAGACACTCCATTTTTGACTGTCCTCAAGACTTGGACATCGCTGCTTGAACACCCAGTGATCGTCCTTGTTTGTGTTTGTCTTGAGTTCCCGGAGGTCTCGGCTACGCGCCTTGCCTCAAGATCTCTCGACTCGACTGTTTTGTGTTTGGTTTTGCACCAAACACTTATGTTTTGCCTTGGAGGGGCAGGGAATGGCTTGTGGGCCATCCCCACACACCACCGGCCATGGGTTGAGGCCACCAACTGTGTTTTTGTTGCCACCGGCCAAATGTTTGGCCGGCCGACACTATAGATGGCCGACTGGCCATCCCTTTTGGTCAAATTGCATTTTTGGCCGGCCGATTACTGTGCATCTGCTTTGCAGATATTTGTATGCTAGCTGGCATACACTTTGCTCCCTTATGGAGGGATCTCCTTTTTGGCTAGCTTGTCTTGTAAGCTTACAAGATTGAGCCTTCTATAAGAGGGAGCCTCTTCTTCCTTCATTAGGGTTACAAAAAAAAGACAAGATTTTCATAGAGAGCTCTAGTTTTAGGGTTTGAGTTGTGTATCTATCCTATATCTATCTATCTCTCTCTCTCTCTCTCTCTCTCCTGTATTTGTGTGTGTTTAGCCTTAGTATTGCACACAAACACCCACCATCACACCTTGCTTTAGCTACTGAGGTGCTAAGAGGCTGTTTTTGAAGTTTTTAGACTGGTTTGGAGCCAAAGAAGCAGCTGGAGTGCTGTTCTTGAAAGAGGTCTTCAAGGGTAAGGACTTTACCCTTAAATACCCTATTTTTGCATAGCTTTTTTTACCTATCTTGCAACTATTTTTAGGCTTTGCATATAACATATAAAAGTTCTATTTTTGAGTCCTTTAAATAGTTGTTCAAGAGTGTTTTGAGCTTTGAGGTTGTTTGACCCCTCTTAAGGCTTGTTTGGCCTTTGTTTTTGTGTTATTTTGGTGAGCTCCGGGACCATTGTGTTTGGGCCCCCTCACCATTGAAATCTTGAGGGATTTCAGTGGTGAGGATGGTGCCTTGAGGTCCCAAGAAGGTGAGGGCCACCCCCTCTCCATGTTGTCCTTGAAAAGGGCTATTTTTGCCTCTTGAGGGAGCATCTAATTTAGGTTCATGTTGGCCATGCCTTAAATGATTTTTGTGCTTATATTGTCATAATATAGCATTGTTATATGTTGGTTTAGGTACACCATGCTCCTTTGTTGCTTTAAAAGGTTGTTGCCTTATGCTCCATGAATGTGCTTCTTTGTATGCTTGCATGTTTAAGCCACTTAGATGCCATCTAGGTGTTCCCTTAGCATTGTCTAGGTTTGCCTTGAACCTGTTTTAAGTTCTCTTGGCCTTGTGAGGCTTGGTTGACTTAGCCATGGTTCAAGTCTCCTTGGCTTGCCTCAAGTACTTGGACCAATTGCATGCCATGTTTGTCTTGTTTAAATTGGTTTGGCATCATCATTAACATGATTTTTAGAGTTTACATTGCATGCTAATTGTCCATGTTTAGGCTCTTTTAAGTGTGCTTAAAGGTTGCTTGTTTGATGCTTAAGTGTTGGCCCATCAACATGTACATGTGTGTGTGTGTGTAGGCCCTCATTTCCATAGCATTGGCCACTGTTTTAGGCTTGTTTGAGGGTTGCCTAAATTAGTTTAAGTCCACCCCTTTGCATGTTGTTACATGCTCACCTTGTGTGTTGTTGCATGATTGAATGAAGTCACATGCTTGCCTGCATGTTTGAACATCCGCATTGTGTCTTGCATACTTGTTGGTTGCATTGCTTCATGCCTTGCATGATCATTATATACCTACATTGCATATTGCATTGCCATGTTGCATACTGGCCTCCATACCTAGAATGCATTGCATTGGCATGCATGCTTCACCTCTTGAGTTGAGTATGATAGAGGTTGAGCCCCCCCTTTGTTTGATTATGTGCATTGCATTCCATATCGAAATGCATACTTGGTTTCTTGGGCCATCATGCATGGAAATGCGCAATTGGTGGTCCGAGAATCGAGAACCATATCCCTTTGAGTCATGAATATGATAAGGGGTGTGATTGGTGTATACATTGCTTGAAATGCATTGCCATGCTATGTTTTGCCCTCTGCTGCTGTCAAAAACAGATTATGCAGGAAGATTTAGCCAATCGGCCATCTTCATTGCCGACCGGCCATCCATAGGTGGCCAATGGATTAATTTGTGGCTGGTGACCATTCTCCATGGCCGGTGACCAATTCCTTCAGCCGGTGGTGTTCCACAGCATTCAGAGAAGCAACCCTGAGATTTGTGCAGTCTTCAGAGAAGGATAACAGTCAAAGCATAGGCAACTTGTGCATGGCAGTGGCTTTTTTGAGCGGACCTGAGCGCGCATTGCCTTGAGCCCTCTTCCCGAGGCTGTTTACTGCTTTCATTAGATTAGTTAATTTGTTAATTAATTAATTGGTCTGTAATATTTAATTAGCTTGTAGGTTAATTAAATTGTATTATTTTTTCGGTCCCTCCGAGCGAGGGCAAATTTGTAATAAGTGTGGGTGCGTGTGTGCATGTCTTCCAACCCCCACTTCTTTCTCCCTTTTACTTACCTACTTTTGATGGTTAGTATTAGGACATGTTTACTTTAGCATACCTTATGCTATGCATGCGTGCATCATTTATTAGTATTGCATGCACCGAGCTTGGCGCATCATGCTAACTGCATAAAGTATTTCAAACTAACTTGAATACATGCTATCTGTGCATTTCCACATGCCATCCTAGGATTAGCCGAGCCTATTCTAGTGACATTTTGTATGTGTTGCATTAGCCACTTAACATGGACTAGGGTCATGCATATGATTGCTAACATGCTCTTGTTTTGGCTCGGAGTACATTGTAAGTATTTTTATGCTTTAGCATCTCGCATAAGTGTGAACGTTAACATGACAGCATGCTTACCATGTGGCTAATTGCTTATGTAATATAACTGCCTGAATGCCTGTGGGTGAAGGTTGGATTGTTTGAGTTGGAACAACTCGTTGAAATCCGTGTTTTAGCCTACTTACGAGTAGCAAATTTCAAACCATCTTTCAAACAAGCGGATATGCAATGCCTTGTTCCAAATTAGGCGATCTAGTCTATACTTTTGTGTTGTGCGCATCACATAGTAAATCTAGGCTAATAACCGAAATAAGAGCACATAATGTTCTCAAAATAAGATATCATGGTTAGTAGAGGCCGGTCTTCGGATCGGGCGAGAGGGGGTGCTCATAGCTGACCTTCCCCAATCGTACCTAAGTTCCCAAGCCGAGGCAACTTTGGTGATGACGGACACGTGGCCTTTGGCACCGAGTTAGGGTTTCCTAAATTCCCCCATTAAAAGAAATATTTAGGTGGCGACTCTCTATCTGGCAAAGCAGTCCATGTTTGGGCACTTATTTCAAAATAATTATTATTTTTATTTTTTATTTTTTCAAAACGATTTGCCGGATTTGGACTCTTTGGTTCAGATTAAGAACCGTGGCACAAACGAGTCCGAACTGTGGTTGCATAAGTCCCTCGGTGCGTGTCCACAGTTTCTGGCGACTCTGCTGGGGATTTAGAGAGCTTGACTCAAACTCGTGATATCTTGTTTTGATTTCACTTATGTGTTTCTTTGCATTGCATGTGCATTGGTGTGCTTAGGACACTGTGTTGGCCATTTGCTATTCCCGAGCGGTTTGCCGGAGGCTCACTTCAAGAAGCGTTCCATAAGGCTGACCGGTTGCGGGCTCTGCCAGTATGGGAACACAAACCCCGATTTTACTGGGGCACCCTTTTCGACCATTTGACCTAGTGCATATTCGGAATCCATAGTGACCATTCCAAGCTAGGACAGGTTGCTTACCCGATGTTAGGTTGTTTGAAACTGCTGCGTGCATAGTGAAACCCTAGCTCCTGACAAGATAGGACAGGGAAACCCTACCCCAACATAAGGGTGTTTTGGCTCTCATTTACTTGCTATGTGCTTTGGAGTGTATCTCTACAGGAATGCACATATCAGTTTGCAAGTTTGAGTATAAGGCTTGAGGACACCAGTATCAATTTGTGAGAATCAGTTATATCTGTGGATGTCTAACTCAGTGTGTTGGGGCAATGATTCTGGGGAACAGTGATCAGTAGTAAAATACAGTTGTTCGGCTACACCTGTGTTTGATCCGTTGGGGCAGAAATGCTACTTGTTTTTCCTTTCAGTTCAGAGAGTTGATACAGAATTGCCAGTGTTCCCCCTTGTTGAGGCAAGACAGACATCTGATCTGTCAAGTCACTGTTCAGTACAGTGGACTTATCATGACGCAGAATTCGGAAGAGATTGTGGTTATGACAGCCGCATTAGATCAAGGAATCACTCTGCAAAGTGAGACCAATGTTGATGTACCGCATCCACCTCGGTCGCTTGTTGCGCACCTGATTTGGACCCCCCCAGTTGTATTAGGCTCGTGAGCCCACCACGTTCGAATTGATGGGGATGATTGGTGACCTCCAGAGGTTCGTGGCGGATCTCGCCTACGGAATGTTGGCTTCGCCACCAGCTGCACCATATACCGGGAATTTTGTACCACAGGAGCCCCCGCTATTGGGGTGAATTGTGATCGAGCTTAGCCAACCTGAGGTTGTCTCCAGCTATGGCAATGACGTGTCAACATCAACCTACGCCCTCGATTGGGCTGAAGCCAGAGGTAAGAACAAAATGGAGGCAGATGCCGATCCCATTGAACGACTGCTGTGGGCAGTCGAGGCTTTGAAAGCCGGGGGGATGAGTAAGCAACAAGTATTCGCAGTCGTAGCCAAGGCTGTGGATGATGTTTTCCCCACTCCAACCGAAGGCAGTACAAGCCAGTCAGAAAATCGAGATAGGCCCCGTCATGCCAGAACAGTTCCTTCCGCTCCTAACCCTGCACCTGGGAAAGATCAGAAGGTCAAGGCAGTGCCTGCCGACCCTTTCGCTAGTGCATCTAGCAAGAATGCTCAGACTTCAAAGTACCTGCCCTGAGGGCGCAGGGTCTTTCACGCTCTCTATATGCCATTGTCCAAGGCACTCCAGATCCTTGTCAAGAGGGGGCACCTTAAACCCCTCGAGCCTAGGCCTCTCCCAAAGAATCTCCCTCTTACACATGATGCTACTTTGTACTGTGCGTACCACCAGCAAACTGGTCATGCTACCGATAATTGTTTTCGCCTCCGTCATGAGGTGCAAGATTTGATCAACAACGAGGTTATCCTTCCACCCACCTCAGCTAAGTCTGTTACTACCCAGCTACTGGACTTTGAGGATACTGCGAGTATGTGATCGGGAGTGAACCACCTGCGGGCGACGCTTGGTGTATTTCGGATGTGGCGTCTGGCACGCATTTTTGAGCATCTGCGAATACTAGTTTCGTAATTACTGGCTTGGGTATCGGGTCAGTTCTTTGTTTTGTTTTGAGTTTGTCCCATCGTCTTGAGTCAGTTCTTTTTGCTTAAGGGTCTGTCTTGTTATAGCGAGTCAGTCCCCTTGTATAGAATGTCGGGTGGTTCCGGGGTTGTTGCCTCGAACACCGTTTTGTTTCATAATTACTCTTTTGTTTCCTTTTGAGTCTGTCTCTGTTGTGGAGCCAGTTGTAACCAGGAAATCTGAATGAAGCAGCTGCGGCTATCATGTTTCCATGCTTTTTGTGAGCTCGTTGTGCTAGAGGATTAGAATGAAATGGCGGGGCGTTTCATTTACTCTTCTGTGCTCTAAACTCATTGTAATGACCTGAGTTTTTCAAAACTTTTCAAACACTGTGATGAAAACGAAGAGGAAGGAATTCCTCGGGTTTTGCAAAACTTTGATCAATTTGAGAGAAAGATAGGCATGCTAAGCCCTTAATGAATGAAATCATGCTTGTTAGCGTAAGTACTGAGAAGGACGCTGGCTTGACCCAGACTGGCTCCACACTGTCTTCAGCGCGAGTGATTAGTTGCTTTCTTAAAAGATTTCAAAAAATATTTTGCGCAGTCCTGTGAAGACCTGTGTGGAATCGCTCTTGAGATTGTGCAACTTAGGATCGCTCTCAGCCTCGAGACTCGACCCCTTGCTTTCAAAACCTTGGACCTTAATTCAGAGTGTTCAACGGTCAACCGCAATGTCAGGCTTGTGTGGCTAGATTTGAAGCAGCCCACGAACTAGGGGCAAGAAAAGTCAGATCAAGAAGAATAGAACTCGCCGGAAGAAGCTTGTGAAGCTAGAACAGAAGCACCCCTCGAACTAGGGGTAAAAATGTCCGATATGCTTGAAAGAGTCGAAGATGGGTCTTTCTGCAAATCAACATAACAGCCACTCTCCTGGATACGAAGGGCTTCAATCTCAAAACCATTTGGCATGGACTTGTTACACTTTTACCCTTTGAGAGGCTCGCTTGGCCGAAAACCCGGAAGGGTGACCCAGGCAAAAGTTAGAGCAAGGAAAAATAAAAAAAAGAAAAAAGAAAAAAAGAAAAGAAAAAGGAAAGAAAAAAAGAAAAAGAAAAAGAGAAAAGGAAAATATCAAAAGAATTGAAAAGAAAAGAAGAAAGAAGCTCGCAAGGTCGAAAACCCGCATCGGGCGCCTTGGCAAAAGTTAGAGCCTAAAAAGTGAAGGTTAAAATACCCGAGTGTACCTTAACCCGAACTACGTAAGGCTTGATTCCCATGTTTGGGATATGTAGGCAACTTCATCCCGAAGTCCAGCCCCTAACGCTTTCATAGCGACCCAGACCATGTAATGGTTTTGATCATCCTCGCCTTCTCTGAATCCGATAGTTCAGTTGTGACACCGTGAACTACGTAGGCTTGATTCCCATGTTTGGGATACTTAGGCAACTTCATCCTGAAGTCCAACCACCAACGCTTTCAGAGTGACTATGTCCATATATTGGTTCTGACCATCTTCGTCTTCTCTATATCCGGGAGTTCGATCGTAATCATCACTAATGAAGACTACTTACAAAATGCTGCGGCATCATCCAAACAAGGGGCAACCTTTCGTTGCCGTAAGTTGCCACGAGTCGCCATTCAAACCAGGGGCAACTTTCCGTTGCTGTGCAGCTCTTTTAAGCAAGGGGCAATTTTCCATTGCCTCCAATCTGAGGTTGCGCATCTCGAGGGTAGGTTCCGTACTTGTCTAGCATGGGCTGTTTGCAAAAATAGTTTTTGAGTTTTTTTACTGAGGTTGACTATTTTCTCGAAAACTATTCAATCTTTTCCAAAACTGTACCATTTTCTTGGACCCAAAAAAGGGAAATTTTCAGTGCTCATAACCTGACTTGCATGATTTCAAATCAGAAAATCGAACAAGTATGTTAATCTAACTCTCATATTGGTCAAAATTGTTTTAAGTAGAAACCAAAACAAAAATGGTTAAAATGATGAACTAGGGGCACAGTTGAGTCAGGCTTCCTGTCTTTCCCCCGTCGCCAGCATACTTGCTAGAAAAGGCACCACTGAAGCTGTCAATAAAGGGCCGAAAGCTCTCTCACCCTCTAAGCAACGAGGTATCAAGCCAAGTGCGAAGTACAATTTGGAATGGATCAAGATACTCCATCCAGAACATTGACTAGACGTCCCAGGAAGAAATAGCTGCGAGCTAATAGTGTTGGGCGTGAACCCACAGCTTCCTATTCATCCAACTACACCTGGGGAGGGATGGAAAATGAGAGAATAAAGAATAGAGAGGTGTGCGATGAGAGAAAAGTGAGCGAAAGGGTTTTGAGAGAAAAAACTGAGTCTGAGAGCCGAGTGATGTGAGAATCACAAATAAGAAAGGGTGGAAATAATACCCGGAGGAACTGGCTTCTCGTGATTTGAAGTCTCTCATTTTTGTAACACGTCTGTGTGTCGTGTCTTTTGTTTTGTTTACCTCAACTTTTGTTTTGAGTCTTTTCCAAGCATGTCTTGTTGTGGTTAGGTCGTGTACCTTTTGTTCAAGTCGTTTTTGCTACATTCAATTGTAGGCTCGCTACCTCGGTTGAAACCTTTTTTCAATTTCAAAAGTTAATCGTTTGTGCTCAGAGTGCTGTGCCATTCTCTACATTTATGCGAAGCAAAAGAAGAAAAGGGTAAATTTAAGGCATCTGAATGTGCTTCAACTTCAGCTGGTTCCCTCTTCGTATTCTGTCTTATCAGATTGGACTGTTTGTCCAGGGTTTACCGTGTGCAGAATGAACCAAACGCTGTGTTATGGGCTGTATGCAGATTAATCCTCAGCAAAGTATGGGCTGTGTGTTCAGAATGGGGCAGTGGTTGGTATGAGTTGTTTTGCTGTTGGCTGGTTCGTTATCTGATTATTACAATGCAAGTGCTCAATTTTCAAGACAAAAGATCAATTTCATTTACATTGAGGCATGATATGATGTGATGCGATGCAATGTATGAAATGTACAAATGTAACACTTTTTCAGATAAAAAATTTGTTTCATTTTATCATCTTTTTCAAGTACATAGTTTTGGAAACAAAAATCCACCTGCAGCAGTACAAGGTACTCTAGCTACTAGTAACGTACAAAAACGAAAGAAAATAGCAAAAATCTGGATCAATGTCAAAAGGGCTCAGGCCTAGGGGTTCGTCTTCATCCTCTTCCTGGACGAAGGTCTAGGAGCATCATCATCGACGTCGTCATCTGAGTCTGAGCCCGAGCTGTCTCCGGTCTCCTCCTCGGACAACTCTGCCTCAGCCTCAGCCTTGGACTCATCATCATCATCAGGAACGGGTGCCCGTGAGCTACTCCCAACATGAGTGCGCCCCGCTTTGGTGTGGGGGTATACTCTGCCATCTCGGGTGGAAACGGAAGGTCCGGTAGGAGCACCTCCCACAGGAGGAATCTGAAAGGGGTGTTGAAAAGTACAAAAGGCAAATGCATCAGTATACCGTGAGTAGATTATCAGTGCAAAATGCAGTGTATGAGTACGGTGTGTGAATACTGTGAGCAGATTATCAGTGCAGAATGCAGTGTATGAGTACAACATGTGAATACTGTGAACAGTGAATTAGTGTAGAATGCCGTGTATGAATGCAGTATACCAGATGCCGTGAGGGTCGTGTATCGGGTGTTGTGTTGACAATATGATGCATCAGATTGTGTAGATTTTGAGACTGCGGTTGCAGAACATACCGGAATGCCATAGATGGCTAGAAGATCAAGACTGTGCTAGAACATCCCCATCATGGAGGCGGTCAGCTCCAAGGACTGGCGGGTGTACTCGGAGGAAGCCTGCAAAAGTATTAGATGCATTAGTATTCTGCGGAATCTCAATAAACTGAAATGAAATGACAATGCAAGATGCAAGATGAAGTAATACATACCGGAGGTAAGTCCTAGAACCCGACTAACTCATGATCAGCCGAAGGGGGAGCAATGAGGATCTAATAAGTCTCCCCACCCTGTCCTCAGCATGTCATCGTAGTGGGCGACGCCAACTAGCCTCGCCCCTCCGAAGCTCCACCTCGCCACGACTCGAGCCGCCTCGATGTCCTCGCCTTCGCCGCCCTAATCGCCATCGGGCGCCGCAGTCTTCGCCATGGCTCGGCCACCGCCGAGGTCGTGATAATGAAGGTCTGGACGTACTCCGAGTAGTTGCCCTCGCCCCTAAAACCATTTGCCTCCCAGCCGATCGTATAGTCAGTCATCTGCTTGGGAGTAAACCTCTCTGTCTCCCTCATGTGCTCAGGAGGGTGAACCGAGACTATCTGCTCCGGTAAACCTAGGGTCTGGCATAGGAAACGCTCACCCAGGTACCAAGCCCGACAGACCGGGCCCTCTAGAAAAATCCTAAAGCGTGAGGTCTCCTCAGCACCAACGAACCGCGCCCGCATCGTCGCTGACAATGGAGCCCAAGGCTGCCAGGTGATCTGAAAATGAAATACAGTTTGTTATCTACTGCCATTGAAAATACAGTGTAAAGCGAAGCTTAAATGAACTGCAAGTAAAACATACCTTTGCGGGGGTGATGGTGTCGAAGTAGCGGCGGAAAAAGATAAACGTCTCCTGGGGCCTCCACACGCACCTCACGTCAAAACGGCGCGAGAACGGAACGACAAGAGGGGTCTCTACGTCTGGCACAGGCACAAGTCTCGGAATGTAAGCGTAGACCCACAACTGCAGAGTAAGTACCAGTATGCTTATCAGATAAAAGCGTAATAAAACATAAATTGCGAGCATCGTGTATTTGTCAAGCAGGTGCGAGAGTGTACAGGATGGTCGGGTATAATCGGGTAAAATGTGTGTGCCGGGTGCGCAGTATACAATCAGCGTGAAGCAGAGAGTACAGTGTGTGCAGTGTGTAGAGTACAGAAAATGTAGAGCAGCAATGAAAAACTGAAAAAGTAAACGTACCTCCCAAGCTCGCCAGTAGCCCCCGAGTAGCTGTCCGCTGCAACGGGAGGCTGAGCTCATGTATCCGTATGGAGTGGCCAAGGCAGCGCCACCCCAGTCGTAGCGTAAGATCTGTGTGACATCCATAAGAGCACTAAGCAGACAGAGGGGCACGGTGTTCGCCCGGTCGGCGAAAATGGTCGTCCCCAGCAGAAACATGAGGAAGCCGTGCGCATATCGCTCCACCGCCTCTTGGGTTATCGGAGCCTTCTCAACTAAGGCTGGCTGAAACCTGAACTGGACCTCGAACCATGAGTACCTGACGAAGCCAGGATGCGCGAGAGGTGGCACCTCGCCAAGCAAGTAGATCTGAGCGGCCTCCCACTCGTCCATGTTGGTGTCGAAGGGGATCGGATCACTCCCTCCCCCGATGCTGGTGAGCATCGAAAAATCATAGGGAGTCATCGTCATGTCTCCCATGGCAGAGAAGTGGAAGGAGTCGGTGGTGTCCCACCACCTCTCCGCTAGAGCGGCAAGGAGAGGCCTGCTCGCAGTGAGGCGCGAGACTCCCTTGCAGAATGTGCCGAAGCCGGCCTGATCCACGATGTGGCGAACCGCATCAGGTAGCTCCGTGTACCAATCTCGAGCGGCAATGTTCCTATACCCCCGGACGGCATGAGAATCTCCCTGTATTAAAAAACAAAACAGTTGCGAAGCAATGTAAAGTGTACAGTTTTGAAGAACAGTCAATTGATACGAATACAGCGTGTGCACGTTTTCAGATTCAAACAGATACTGGGTGCCAGTGTGCTTACAGTGAACTACAACATGTGATGTGTCAGCGTGTTTGGGTGGTTCAGTGCAGATACAGCGTGTGTGCACATTTTCAGTTCAAACAGATACCGGGTGCCGGTGTGCTTACAGTGAGCTACAACATGTGATGTGTCAGCGTGTTTGGGTGGTTCAGTGCAGATACAGCGTGTGTGCACGTTCTCAGTTCAAACAGATACCGGGTGCCGGTGTGCTCGCATTGAATTACAGTGTATGGTGTGTCAGTGTGTTTGCATGGATCAGAGCAAATACAGTATGTGTGTGCACGTTTTCAGTTCAAACAGATATCAAGTGCAAGTGTGTTCACAGTCAATTACAGTATACAGCGTATCGGTGTATCCGGGCTAAGCAGTTAAAGAGTAGAATCAACTATGGCAGTTAAAATGTTCTACATTGCGAAAAATAATAAAGAGAAAAGACTGTACCTCAGAAGTGCCAAAAGAAAAATGGGATGCCAGCTCGCGCAGAAAAAGCTCTGGGGCCGCCGTCTTATCGAAGCTCCTGAACTGGCGAAGTCCGTCGGGAGGCAAGATGTGAATCGTCGGTCGGTAGGTCGCCGGGTTGAACGGACGGACGCTCAAGGGGAGAAGCTTAGCACCGGGATCCATCTCATGATCCGGGGAAGTCCCGCCCCGTGGAATATCGTCCGCCATGTCAAAGGTGGTGTGAAAATGACCGGGAAAGTGGAAACCGGATGAGAATGCGAAAGGTCAACTAAAAAGTCAACCCCGAAAGGCCGGAAAAGCCGGGGAGCGAAAAGACACAAAGATCAAGAGAAACTCGAGGGGAGAAAACCCTAAAAGGTGGAAATAGCAAAAGAAACACCGAAACGATGAAATATTCGGTTCAAAATGTTCGAAAGGCGAAGAACTTCGCGAATCGAACGATGAAATGGGCGTGAAACGCAAGAAAATGGAGGATCGAAGGGAAGAAAACACTCTAGAGAGAGAGAGAGGATGAAATTTCGGCTAAGGGAAATGAAAAGAATAGGGTTTGAAACCCTATTTTAAAAGACCCAAGGCGAAAGGACAAAATTGCCCCGATTCAGCAAGATTTGGCCGGTCGGCTACATTTTTGGCTGTTCGGCCAAATATTCGGCCGGTGAGGTGTTCTAATGGCCGGTGGATGGCCGATGACCCCCCCTCATGACTGGTGAGCCTCCTACAACCTTTTTTTGGGTCAGATGAGTAGTTTGGGGCCTCCATTCTTCCAGATAGTGCAAGACAGTGCCTTTTCGAAGCTTAATCGGACTCCGTTTTGACCTCGGATTGTGTTTTCTGTGCGAAGCGCTTGAGTACGTGCGTGGTGTATCCTTTTTGTATCCTTTTGTCTCCTAAAGAGATTCAAAAGTGGCCCCGCATGCATACATTACAACGTTTTGTCGTGAAACGCGCGTTGGTTATACGTCACTTCACTTGCATCGTTATGCATACATCTCGCATTTTCATGCGCATGCCATACTTGCATTATTATGCACCTACGTCGGTCTAGGAGACCTTAAATCCTCTGAAGGTGTAAGTCCTTCGGTGATTGTCGTGCCCGAACGACTTTTGGTAAGTTGCATTGTCATGCATCTCAAGCGACATGCGTTGTCACGTATTCGAGTTCACATGCATTATCATGCATTTCAAGCAAATGCGCGTCGTCGCACATTCGAGTTCACAAGCATTTCGAACGACATGCGCGGTCGCGTATTCGAGATAGTATACATTGTCATGCATATCAAAAGATGTGCGTTGTCACGCATCTGCATCAACATGCATCATTTGCACTTTCAAAAGCAAAAAAAAAAAAAAAACAACAATCATGCATCATCATGCATTTGCATTTCAAAAAAAAAAGAAGAAAGAAAGAAAACAACAAAAACAACATGCATCATTTGCATTTTAAAAAACAAAAACATTGAAAATGCATCATCATGAATCTTCCTTTCAGTAGTGCATATGTCATGCATTTCATTGTAGATAGTGCATATGTCATGCATCATTTCAGTAGTGCATATGTCATGCATTTCATTGTAGATGGTGCATATGTCATGCATCATTTCAGTATTGCATATGTCATGCATTACATTGTAGATAGCGCATATGTCATGCATCATTTCAGTATTGCATATGTCGTGCATTCCATTGTATAAATTGCATATGTCATGCATCCACTGTATATATTCCATCTATTGCATATTGTAAATATTGCATTGTAGCTCACATGTATCCATTGCATCACCTCCGCCTACGGCTTTCGCCTTTCCAGGTTGAGCTTGGTCTGGTATGTGTCCGTACTCTTCACGTTGAAACACAGATTTGAGACTTTTGTGTACGCGCCTATTCCACTGCTGGTATTGTGGTTTGAGGGTTGCGGCGCCGTTTCTATGTTAAACGTTAGTTTGTATGTTTACATGCCTTTCCTAGGCAAGACACGGTTTGGCCGCAGGCCTTATCCATTGTATCCTATTCCATCCATTGCATATTGTAAATATTGCATTGTAGCTTGCATGCATTTACTGCATCACCTCCATTTATGGCTTGCACCTTTCCTTGTTGAGCTTGGTCTGGTATGCGCCCATACTTTTCACGTCAAAGCACAGTTCTGCATGTGTACGCACCTATTCCATGCTGGTATGTTGGTTTGAGGGTTGCGGCACCTTTTCTGTGTTAGACGTGGTTTGTTTGTGTACATGCCTTTCCTAGGCAAAATACGGTTTGGCCCGCGCGGCATATCCATTGTCTATATTACATTGTAGTGTAGTTTTTGCATCCAGTATTAGGATCATTATTCTTGCTTCAGCGGGTCATTTCCCCACTTATGTCATTCCACCCAATTACTTGTTCTTGTGTCTGTCTACATCACTCATAGTTCTGCATGTGTACGTGCTTTGAGGGTTGCGGCAACTTTTCTATGGTAGACGGACTTGTTACCTCCATCAATCTATTTGACATTTCTGTGGTTTTGAACCGCTTATGATTGGATCACGATTCGATTGCATTGCATTTTCTTTTGCTTTATTATACATAGTTTTGTATATATTGCATATCATTTTGCATTCATTTTGCATGTTATGCATGTTGCTAACGATATCGTACCTGTTAAGTTGCTTTCTTTTGCAAGCACGATATTGCATGTACGGTTCATTTGAGGCTGGTGCAACTAGACGAACCGCGCAAGTATTGTATTCTCCGCGTGAAACGTAGCAAGAATTACATGATTCTCTTACATCCTTTCTGCATTGTAATGTAGTTGGATTTGTGTTTGCTAGCTTAAAACTGTCACATGTTATGCTTCGTTATAGCTTTCTTTGCATGATCATAAGTTATGCTCGGCTTCTTGCATTTTCAATTGCATTTTGCCCCAGCCTTCGGGCACATATCTTGTTTGTCTTACTTTGTCAAAGTCTTCGGCTTTGTCAAAAATGGGTCGTCTCTGGGCTTTGACATTTACTCCTGTCATTGTTATGACTTTCGAGTTCTGTCAAAGAGGGGCAACTGTAGACACCCCATTTTTGACCGTCCTCAAGACTTGGACGTCGCCGCTTGAACACCAGGTGATCATCCTTGTTTGTGTTTGTCTTGAGTTCCCGGAGGTCTCAGCTACACGCCTTGCCTCAGGATCTCTCGACTCGACTGTTTTGTGTTTGGTTTTGCACCAAACACTTGTGTTTTGCCTTGGAGGGGCAGGGAATGGCTTGTGGGCCATCTCCACACACCACCGGCCATGGCTTGAGGCCACCGGCTGTGTTTTTGTTGCCACCGGCCAAATGTTTGGCCGACTGACACTATAGATGGCCGACCGGCCATCCCTTTCGGTCAAATTGCATTTTTGGCCGGCCAACTACTGTGCATCTGCTTTGCAGATATTTGTATGCTAGCTGGCATACACTTTGCTCCCCTCCATACACGTGTATGGAGGGATCTCCTTCTTGGCTAGCTTGTCTTGTAAGCTAACCAGATTGAGCCTTCTATAAGAGGGAGCCTCTTCTTCCTCCATTAGGGTTACAAAAAAAGACAAGATTTTCATAGAAAGCTTTGGTTTTAGGGTTTGAGTTGTGTATCTATCCTATATCTATCTCTCTCTCTCTCTCTCTCTCTCTCTCTTGTATTTGTGTGTGTTTAGCCTTAGTATTGCACACAAACACCTACCATCACACCTTCCTTTAGCTATTGAGGCGCTAAGAGGCTATTTTTGAAGTTTTTAGACTGGTTTGGAGCCAAAGAAGCAGCTGGAGTGCTGTTCTTGAAAGAGGTCTTCAAGGGTAAGGACTTTACTTTTAAATACCCCATTTTTGCATAGCTTTTTTACCTATCTTGCAACTATTTTTAGGCTTTGCATATAACATATAAAAGTTCTATTTTTGAGTCCTTTAAATAGTTGTTCAAGAGTGTTTTGAGCTTTGAGGTTGTTTGACCCCTCTTAAGGCTTGTTTGGCCTTTGTTTTTGTGTTATTTTGGTGAGCTCCGGGACCATTGTGTTTGGGCCTCCCAACCATTGAAATCTTGAGGGATTTCAGTGGTGAGGATGGTGCCTTGAGGTCCCAAGAAGGAGAGGGCCACCCCCTCTCCTTGTTGTCCTTGAAAAGGGCTATTTTTGCCTCTTGAGGGAGCATCTAATTTAGGTTCATGTTGGCCATGCCTTAAATGATTTTTGTGCTTATATTGTCACAATATAGCATTGTTGTATGTTGGTTTAGGTACACCATGCTTGCTTAGCATACATGCCTTGTAATGCCATGTTTAGGTCTTAACATGCTTTAGGTTTTGATCCATGCTCTAGCATGATTTTGGCCAAGCTTTGTGAAGCTTTTGTGTTTGTTTTAGCATGCTTAATTTTTGTTTTTGGTTGTTTTGGTCGACCATAGCATACTTAGTATAGCCACCTTGCATTTTGGCTTGTTAGCCTTAGGTGTGTGAGTGTGTAGCATGCATTACTTGCATTATTTCAGTGGTCTGGAACCACGTACCATGTTATTTCAGTCCTTACAACATGCTCGTATACTTGCATTTGATGCTCCTTTGTTGCTTTAAAAGGTTGTTGCCTTATGCTCCATGAATGTGCTTCTTTGTATGCTTGCATGTTTAAGCCACTTAGATGCCATCTAGGTGTTCCCTTAGCATTGTTTAGGTCTGCCTTGAACCTGTTTTAAGTCCTCTTGGCCTTGTGAGGCTTGTTTGACTTAGCCATGGTTCAAGTCTCCTTGGCTTGCCTCAAGTACTTGGACCAATTGCATGCCATGTTTGTCTTGTTTAAATTGGTTTGGCATCATCATTAACATGATTTTCAGAGTTTACATTGCAAGCTAATTGTCCATGTTTAGGCTCTTTTAAGTGTGCTTAAAGGTTGCTTGTTTGATGCTTAAGTGTTGGCCCATCAACATGTACATGTGTGTGTGTGTAGGCCCTCATTTCCATAGCATTGGCCACTATTTTAGGCTTGTTTGAGGGCTGCCTAAATTAGTTTAAGTCCACCCCTTTGCATGTTGTTGCATGCTCACCTTGTGTGTTGTTGCATACTAGAGTGTTGTTGCATGATTGAATGAAGTCACATGCTTGCCTGGATGTTTGAACATCCGCATTGTGTCTTGCATACTTGTTGGTTGCATTGCTTCATGTCTTGCATGCCTTGCATGATCATTATATACCTACATTGCACATTGCATTTCCATGTTGCATACTAGCCTCCATACCTAGAATGCATTGCATTGGCATGCATGCTTCACCTCTTAAGTTGAGTATGATAGAGGTTGAGCCCCCCTCCTTTGTTTGATTATGTGCATTGCATTCCATATCGAAATGCATACTTGGTTTCTTGGGCCATCATGCATGGAAATACGCGATTGGTGGTCCGAGAATCGAGAACCATATCCCTTTGAGTCATGAATATGATAAGGGGTGTGATTGGTGCATACATTGCTTGAAATGCATTGCCATGCTATGTTTTGCCCTTTGCTACTGTCAAAAACAGATTCTATAGGAAGATTTGGCCGGCCGACCATCTTTATTGCCGACCGGCCATCCATAAGTGGTCGATGGATTAATTTGTGGCCGGTGACCATTCTCCATGGCCGATGACCAATTCTTTCAGCCAGTGGTGTTCCACAGCATTCAGAGAAGTAACCCTGAGATTTGTGCAGTCTTCAGAGAAGGATAACAGTCAAAGCAGAGGCAACTTGTGCATGGCAGTGGCTTTTTCGAGCGGACCCGAGCGCGCATTGCCTTGAGCCCTCTTCCCAAGGCTGTTTATTGCTTTCATTAGATTAGTTAATTTGTTAATTAATTAATTGGTCTGTAATATTTAATTAGCTTGTAGGTTAATTAAATTGTATTATTCTTTCGGTCCCTCCGAGCGAGGGCAAATTTGTAATAAGTGTGGGTGCGTGTGTGCATGTCTTTCAACCCCCACTTCTTTCTCCCTTTTACTTACCTACTTTTGATGGTTAATATTAGGACATGTTTACTTTAGCATACTTATGCTATGCATGCGTGCATCATTCATTAGTATTGCATGCACCGAGCTCGGCGCATCATGCTAACTGCATAAAGTATTTCAAACTAACTTGAATACATGCTATCTGTGCATTTCCACATGCCATCCTAGGATTAGCCGAGCCTATTCTAGTGACATTTTGTATGTGTTGCATTAGCCACTTAACATGGACTAGGGTCATGCATATGATTGCTAACATGCTCTTGTCTTGGTTCGGAGTACATTGTAAGTATTTTTATGCTTTAGCGTCTCGCATAAGTGTGAATGTTAACTTGACAGCATGCTTACCATGTGGCTAATTACTTATGTAATATAACTGCCTGAATGCCTGTGGGTGAAGGTTGGATTGTTTGAGTTGGAACAACTCGTTGAAATCTGTGTTTTAGCCTACTTACGGGAAGCAAATTTCAAACCATCTTTCAAACAAGCGGATATGCAATGCCTTGTTCCAAATTAGGCGATCTAGTCTATAATTTTGTGTTGTGCGCATCACATAGTAAATCTAGGCTAATAACCGAAATAAGAGCACATAATGTTCTCAAAATAAGATATCATGGTTAGTAGAGGCCGATCTTCGGATTGGGCGAGAGGGGCTGCTCATTGTTAACCTTCCCCAATCGTACCCAAGTTCCCGAGCCGAGGCAACTTTGGTGATGACGGACACGTGGCCTTTGGCACCGAGTCAGGGTTTCCTAAATTCCCCCATTAAAAAAAATATTTAGGTGAGGACTCTGTATCTGGCAAACTAGTCCATGTTTGGGCACTTCTTTCAATTTATTTATTTATTTATTTATTTTTTCAAAACGATTTGCCGGATTTGGACTCTTTGGTTCTGATTAAGAACCGTGACACAAACGAGTTCGAACTGTGGTAGCATATGTCCCTCGGGGCGCGTCCACAGGCACGACTTTCAGATCTTGTTCTTGGGTATTAGGGTTTTCATCTGGAGGTATTTTGCTTGTTTCCTTTGATATTTGTGAGAGTTTATATCATGAATTGAGTGGATCATATCAAAGGGTTTGTTTGTTTAGTTTGTTTTATTCAAAAAGAGAGAGTTGTTCTTTAGTGAATTCCAAAGAATTTGGGCCTGAAGCTTTGGTGGATTCTGGAGTGGCTTATCGTCATTGGCGTTGTGGATTCAATGTTGGGCAAGATAATTCTGAGGTGAAGATCGGGCTGGAAGAGGCACATAGGGGTCGGTTCGATTTGGGCGTGGATTTTCTAGGTAATTAAGAGTACACTTGTGTAATTCTGTTATATCTTCTTAGTGGATTGTTTTGTGGCTTTTTCCTGTGGTATTTTTTTTTATCACAATTGGAGGTGCTCCAATTGTGATTTTTCCACGTAAAATCGGTGTGTCAATTTGTCTTTGATTATTTGATTGAGATTGCTATTTACTGGTTAAAATTGATACATAATCACAAATCAATATCTAAGGGATTTTTAGATTTTTCACCACTTTTCATCGATCGGGGAGTTGGCTCTGACCCCGTACGATTTCTCGATGCTCACCGGCCTATGGGTCGGGGTTGGCAGCCCGATCCCATTTGGTCCTAATATGATGCTGTGGTTAGTTGCATAGCTTCATCTTCTTGGAGCGATTCCAGATGCTGCTGGTCACAGGATGGTATGGTAGTTGGTTCCTGGATCACTTCACCAACCTTCAGCCAGTCACCCAGGAGGAGGTTACTCAGTACACCCGTGGATTTCTCATGTATCTCCTTGGTACTACCTTGTTTGCGAATAGAGAAAATATGGTGGGGCTATACATCTTTGGTGCGCTAGTGTATCTACCACAGGTGGTGGAATATGATTGGGGTGGTGTTGGCCTAGCCACTCTGTACTACTATATGAGCTCCATATATCACCGCAAGGCGGATTCACTTGGAGGCTACTGGAGAGTCTGGGAGGTACACCTCATATTTACTTTTCTATTTGGTTTTGCATTTCCTGCTTATACTTGCTTTGCCTTTTCTGTTTATATCTGCTTTACTGGTTCATTGTTTTCCTTTTGCAGTTGTGGGTTTACACGTATTTCACTTCTCTGGCTCCGGTGCCAGTGAGGTTGATTGAGTTGTTAGTACCTTGCTCCCGGTACTACAACTACCGATTCTAAAGGCGCCAACATGTAGACCGAGACTTCCCTTACTTCCGTCATTTTTTCGACACCATCACTGCATATAGGGTAACAAAATCTCTAGTCTTGCTCTTTTACTACTTTTTACCGTTGTTCCTATACTGTTGTTTCCATATTGCTGTTCAACCCCGGATACTTGATTCTTGCCTATCTTCTGTTCACAAGTTGACTAGAACAGGCGGGCATCCCTTAGGCGTTGAGGGTGACTTATGTTGCCGCATGGGAGGTCTCAACTATGCGAATTTAGTTTGAGGCTCTTTCGGAAGGGCGTATTATCTGAGGGAGTGATTTCTTCGCTAGACCTGGGCTAGGCCAATCCTGACGTCCCACATCCTCTTCCTTTTGGTATGAGGATAGTCGATGACCTCCAGGATAGGCCCTTGATCGATCACCTCATGCAGGGAGAGGACGGTGACCGATACCATGGGGCTGCTGACTTCACTGCCTTCTTACAGACTCGAGTGATGACGTTTCATAACCAGGGTGTGGTCTGTGCAGTTCCTGAGGTTATTACCGCTACCGCTGCTGCTGGAGGGGTTCTTGCTGTAGCTTCCGTTCTTGGGCTTCCTGTGATACTGATAGAGGTCATATACATGTGATTGGATGGGGTGATCGAGCAGATCCCCCTTGAGCACATTGAGGAGAGGGATCATAGGTTGGTGATCGCTCCCGACATTAAGCAGGTACACACTTCTCTTTATTTCTGCCTATTGTGCTTTATTACTTTCTGGCTACTGTGCTTTATTACTGTCTTCCCACTGTGCTTTATTACTGTCTGCCCACTTTGCTTTATTACTTTGTTTCATATTCTCAAACCTTTCCTCTTTTGCAGGTGTCTGTAGGGTACGTGGATGATCTCTTCTGGACAGTTGAAAGATTGCTTCTGATAGTGCAAAGGAGGCAGATTGCTCTAGTCACCCATGGGATTGAGGTACATTTTGTCCTTAGTTTGCTATTGCTGTATTGCCTTCAATTCTGTTGGTCTATTATGATATCTGATTTCGATATCTGATTCAGATATCTATACAGCTTGAGCCAACACCAGCTACACCTGCAGGACCTCTTCAAGCTAAGAGGAGAGAGAGACGGGGCCCAGTAAGAGGCAGAGGATGGGCTGACCAGGGGAGAGGTAGAGTGAGATAACGCTCACCCTTCGAGGCGTCTTTTGATGAGTACACGACCCCTGAGGATGAGGGGGATAAGGTCGACATCCAGTCTAGTAGTCCCAGTGATGATAGTGACGTACCTCCTCCGCGGTCGAGGAGGAAGCGGGCAAGGATGGGTTAATTTTTCTTTTCTTTTCTTTTATTTTTTTTTTGTGGTTAGGAACTATGTAGCTTCAGATAGACCTCTGTATTTTGCTTTTGAAGACTTTTCTTTTGTTTTTGGTCTCTGTAAAACAATGATAGAGGTCGGACCCACCAGTTAATGAAAAGAATATTTTGGAAGCTTTCTCTCGCATAATATGTGATGGATGGCATTACCTTTGCATGGTAACCTTGCACAAGCCTTTAAAACTGTGAATACTTGCTCTTGCATTCATTCTTGAATTAGATAACAACCTACAACCAGACAAAATGTAATATACAACTCGATAGCAGAAAAGCACAATGAAAATAACTCGAAAATACTACAAAATACTTGATACAAACAAAACAAGATTCAAAACATAGCCATAACATTCCAAGGCTAGAACCTGCTTTTTCTGCAACCTGCTCAGTTTGGGCCAACATTTAGACCT
The DNA here is from genome assembly GCA_025200525.1 of Camellia lanceoleosa. Taxonomy (NCBI): domain Eukaryota; kingdom Viridiplantae; phylum Streptophyta; class Magnoliopsida; order Ericales; family Theaceae; genus Camellia; species Camellia lanceoleosa. The sequence continues at coordinate 48,731,765 of CM045767.1, forward strand.
AGCTGAGTCCAAATAGGCATGGCCGTGCTTCAATGAGGTATGACCGGGTCTAAAAATGAGGTTGGTCAGTGGGATCCAGCTGTTATGCACTGCCTCTTCTTAAAGTCTATAAATGGTTGCTCCTATGCTGTTTTTCTGGCAGAATAGCAAGTCTTTGGTATTTTGCTCTCAAGATGGAGATGCTGCTCAACTATAGGCTCTGAGACTGGATAACCACTTTGGATAGCTCAGAAAAGGTGAACTTTTACGGTTTCAGCCTAAACGCTCTTTTTCCTTTGAGCCGTACTTTGTTTTGTTTTCCATTCCTTCATGCCGCTGTTTGATGCTGGAACTCAATTACACATATGTTTTATTTCGGATCACAAGAAATGTGTCTGACACTCAAAGAATTTCAAGCATCGATGGAAATCCTAGTGCGACAAAAAAATCATGCTTTAGCCCCATTTTGTCCATGCCCAGGCTTTGGGACGGATGTGTGGGCTCACTTTGCACGAGGCTCGATCCTCGGCTCATGATGGGGAGTTAGACATGCCAGGTTTGACTCGTTGGTTTTCCGCCATTGGGGATAAATGCGATCTCTTTTGGGGAGGTTATCGGCAATATGCCCTCTGTTTATGCTTACTTGCACACTTCTTTCTTGCCCCTAGTTGTGGCAGAGCTAGCATTAGGTTGATTGAGGTGGCTCAATGCCTAAAAGAGGGTAAGAGTTGTATTGGTTTAGCATTGGCCGAGACCCTGATGGGTTTGGATGCCTTTCATTGGAGAGAGACTACTCGATTTGCAGGGAGTCCACTACTTCTTCAAGTATTGTTTCCCATCCTTTCTTATTTATGATTCCTCACATCACTTGGCACTCACTCTCTATTTTCATCTCTAAACCCTTTTCTTACTTTTTTCTCAACGTGCACCTCTCCATTCTTTCATCTCTCTTATTTTTCATCCCTTCCCAGGTATGGCTCATGGATAAGTTGAAAGTGGTGGACCCTTGCCCTAAGTACTCAGCCAGAGCTTACTTTTTTTGCCAACAGCTAGTGGACTTCTCTTCAGAGGGATGGCGATGTGATTGGATGTGCAGTAGATCTGCGGCTGACATAGCTTGGCATTGCCCCTGGCTCAATTTGATTGAGATAAGCTACAACATGTCCCGACAGTCGGGTATACGGTTGATTGGCCTCACACACTGCGTGTTCTATTTCCCTTTCTGGTTCAAACACTAGTTTGGACATGATCAGACTTGTCTAGAAGAGGCGGCAGAATACCCAGCTTCATTTCTAGTTCATGTTGCGCACCTGACTCGGTACCTCATTGCTTGGAGGACGAGAGAACTTCTAGCCCCTGCCCTTAGCTTTAGTTGTGCCCTTTCTAGTGAGTGCTTGGCTTGGCTTGGCTTGAAGACACGAGGTGTAGGTTGGGCTAACTTTGGCTATAGAGGCTTCCACAAGCACGAGCTGAAGACGTAGAACCACCTGACTTATCTATGCCCCCACTTTATTGCTTTGACCTTTCTTTTCAAGTTTTATGATGTAAAAATGACTTTGATTTAAATCAGAGAGTTAGAGAATGTACTTGTGTTGAAATTAATGGAATTAAGGTTATGAGCACTAAAAATTTTCCTTATGGTCCCAAATGGTCTAAGTTGTAAAAGGTAAATTTTGAGAAAAATCAACTTTTATTAAAACTTTTCAAAATCGTTTTTGGAAATGATCACTGCTTGACACGCACGAAATCAGTCCTCAAGATACATAGCCCTGAATCAACAGATTACAACTGTCCATAACTACATCCACCATACCGGCCCTTGTGCCAAAACGAAGATCACATAACTGAGCTAACTGATAATAGAGAAAGATAGCCCAATCAAATAAGTGAATAGGACAGTTGAGTTGGAGATAGTTATGGCTGAACTTCAAGATGAAGTTGCCTACATATCCCGAAGATGGGAATCAGGCCTTATGTAGTTCGGTTCTGGTTCACTTGAGTATTAACTCTCTCATTTTGCGCTCTAACTTTTGCCAAAGTCACCCTTTTAGGGTTTTCAACCTTGCGAGCTCAGTTTTTCTTTATTTCTAATTTTTCATGCTCTAATTTTTGCTTAGGTCACCCTTCTAAGTTTTCGGCCTAGCGAGCCTCTCAAGGATAGTATTTCTTTAACTTGTCCATATTGATCAGCTATGAAATCTCCAGGCTATCTAGGTCCATAAGAATAATTGCCCCTCCTGACCAGAGAGATTTGATGATGTAAGGACCAGCCCAATTGGGTCAGAACTTGCCCCTAGGATCATAGATAGGGGCTCAGTTGTCTTTCAGTACCATGCCTCCTTTTTTGAGATTCCTAGACTTAACTTTTTTGTTAAAAGCCCTAGCAATTCTGCTTTGGTAGCTCTAGATGTGGTACAATGCCCTCAACCTTCTTTTGTCGAACAACAGCAATTTCTCGAATCTGCTCTGTTGCCAGTTTGCTTCCGCTATCTGACACTCAGCCATAATTCGCAGGGATGATACTTCAATTTCAATTGGCAGAACGACTTCCATCCCGTACACTAGAGAATAGGGGGGTTGCCCCTGTGGATATTCGAATCGACGTTCTGCAGCCCTAGAGAGCAAAAGGCAGTTTATCCGACTAGTCCTTGTATGTCTCAACCATCTTTAGCAAGATGTTCGTAACGTTTTTGTTAGCGGCCTCAACCATTTCATTGGTCTGTGGTTTATATGTTGATGACTTGTGACAAGCCACGTTATATTTGTTAAGCAGATCCATCACCTCTTTCTTGAAGTGTGGGCCATTATCTGATATGATCTCGTTCGGAACTCCATACAGGCAAATGATGTTATTCCTAATGAATTTGGCTACATACGACGCTTTCAGCACTGCATAGGTGTAGACACCCCATTTTTGACCGCCCTCAAGACTTGGGCATCACCGGTTGAACACTCAGTGATCATCCATGTTTGTGTTCGTCTTGAGTTCCCGGAGGTCTCGGCCACGTGTCTTGCCTCAGGATCTCTCGATTCGGCTGTTTTGTGTTTGGTTTTGCACCAGACACTTGTATTTTGCTTTTGAGGAGCAGAGAATGGCTTGTTGGCCATCCCCACACCTCACCGGCCATGGCTTGAGGCCACCGGCCATGTTTTGTTTCCACCGGCCATTGGTTATGGCCGACCGGCACTCTTTGTGGTCGGTCGGCCATTTATTTTGTCAAAATAGCATTTTTGGTTGGCCGATCACTGTGCATTTGCTTTTGCAGATATTTTTATGCCAGCTGTGCTAGCTGGCATGCACCTTTGCCCCCTTCCATACACGTGTATGGAGGGATTTCACTCTTGCCACGCTTGTTTTGTAAGCTTTGCAAGAGTGATCTTCTATAAAGAGGAGGCCTCTCCTCCTTCCTCTAAAAGCTCCAGAGGTCTAGTTTTTAGGGTTAGAAGTGTGTGTCTATTCTGTCTCTATACCTCCCTCTCTTGTGAGTTAAGTGTGTGTTTGTCCTTACTATTGCACACAAACACCTACCATTACATCTTCCTTTAGTTGCTGAGGCATTAGAGGGTTGATCTTGGACTTTTTGAGCTAGTTTTGATCCAAGAAGAGGTCTGGTCTTGTGATCTTGGAAGTGTTCTTCAAGGGTGAGTGTTCTTGCCCTTTATTCCTCATTTTTGCATAGCTTTTTTGACTATCTTGCAACTATTTTTAGACTTTGCATATAACTAATAAAAGTCTTTTTTTTTTCATTTCTTAAAATAGTTGTTTAAGGGTGTTTTGTTGTTTGGGGTTGTTTGACCCCTCTTAGGCATTGTTTGGCCCCCATTTTGTGCATCTTTGGTGAGCTCCAGGACCACCTTGTTTGGGCCTCCTCACCACTGAAATCTTGAGGGATTTCAGTGGTGAGGATGGTGGTTTAAGGTCCCAAGAAGGAAAGGGCCACCCCTTCTCCTTGTTGTCTTCAATATGTGCCATTTAAGCCTCATGTGTGAGCACCATTTTTGAGACCATGTTGGCCATGTTTCAGTAGGTATTTGGTAGTATTTTGCCATGTTTTACCTCTATTTTTACTTGGTTTAGACACACCATGCTTGCTTTGCATACTTGTCTTGTAATGCCATGAATTGCCTTAACATGCTTTGTGCTTTGAGACTTGTGTCTAGCATGTTTTTGGCCTAGCTTTGTGAAGCTTTTATGCTTGTTTTAGCATGCTAAAGGTCTTTTTTTGGTCATTTGGGTCATCCATGCTTTGTTTTGTATAGCTACCATGTAATCACCCTTGTATGCCTTGAGCATTGACCCCTCTAGCATGCCATCCTTGCTTTGTTTCAGTGGTTTGGAACCACTTGTCATGCCATTTTAGTCCATTTAGCTTGCTTGTATGCTTGCATTTGGTGTTTCTTTAAAGCCTTAAAGAGTTCATGTTTAATGCTCCATGAATGTGCCATTGCGTATGCCATCGTATGTAGGGCTCTAGGATGCCATGTCGTTGTGTTTTTGGCTTTGTTTTAGCATGCTAAAACTCTGATTTTGGTCATTCAATTCATGCCATGTTTGGTTTTGTTAAGGGTAGTTCAATACCTCTTTGGTGAGCCTTAGACCTCGGACTTTGCTTGCATGCTTTGATTGTCCTGCTTAGATTGATTTGGCATCGTTTTATGACATGATTTCAGAGTTTATAATGCATGCCATACGCCCATGATGTTCCTCTTTTAAGTATGCTTAAAAGTTGTCTCTATATGCCTAAGTGTTGGACCTTGTATGCATGCATGTTTGTATGTGTTTTGGCCTTCATTTCTATGGCTTTTAGTCTAAGTCCACTCTTTACATGTTGTTACATGTCTTACACTTTGCATGCTGTGATTGCATCATGTCTTGCATGTCCATTAGCCTTGTATGTTGTTGCATACTTGGCCCATCACATGCTTGTTTGTGTGCTTCAACATTCGTATTACGTCTTGTATGTTTGTTGGTTAGCATTGATGCTTCATGCCTTGTGTGCTTGTTTGCATTGTCATGTTGCATACTAGCTCACATGCCTAGGTTGCATGGCATTGGCATGCATGCTTCGCCTCTTGAATTGAGTATGATATAGGTTGAGCTCATTGTTTGTTTGTGTGCATTTCATCCCACATTGAAAATGCATACTTGGTTCTTGGGCCACCACGCATTAAAATGCGCGATTGGTGGTCCGGGAATCGTGTACCATGCCCCTTTCAGTCATGAATCTGATAAGGAGTGTGGTTGGTGCAAACATTGCTTGAAATGCATTATCATGCCTTGTTTTGCCCTCTGCTGCTGTCAAAATAGGTTCTGCAGGAAGCTTTGACCGGTCGACTACACCAAGTGCTGATCGACCATTTATGGGTGGCCGATAGCTCCATAGATGGTCGATGACCACCCTGCCATGGCCGGTGGTGTTCCGCAATGTCCATAGAGTGTTCCTTGGGAATTATGCCATTTTCAGAGGAGCAGAGTAGGGAAAACAGAGGCAACTTGTGCATAGTGGCAGATTTCCGAGCGAAACCGAGCATGCATGCATTGGACCCTCTTCCCGAGGCTAATTTTTACTGCTTAATTAGCTTAGTTAATTTGCTTAACTAGTTAATTGTCTGTAATATTTAATTAGCTTGTAGGTTAATTAAATTATGTTATTCTTTTGGTCCCTCCGAGCGAGGGTGAATTTGTAATAAGTGTGGGTGTGTGTGTGTGCATGTCTTCCAACCCCCACTTCTTTCTCCCTTTTACTTACCTGCTTTGATGGTTAGTATTAGGGCACGTTTAATTTAGCATACCTTACGCTATGCATGCGTGCATCATTCATCAAGTATTGCATGCACCGGGCTCGGCGTATCATGCTAACCGCATAGCATTTCAAATCTAACTTGAATATATGTTATTTGTTGCATTCCACATGCCATACTAGGATTAGCCAAGCCTATTATAGTTGCATTTTGTATGTGATGCATTAGCCACTTAACATGGACTAGGATCATGCATGATTACTAATTAGTTCATTGTTTTGGCACGGAGTACGAGGTAAGCTGTTTATGCTTTAGCATCTCGCATGAGTGTGAATGTTAACATGACAGCATGCTTACCATGCGGCTATATGCTTACGTGATATTACTGCCTGAATGCCTATTGTAGACACCCCACTTTTGACCGACCTTAAGAATCAGACGTCACCGATTGAGCGCTTGGTGATGTTGCATATCGTGCTCGTCCAGAGGTTTCAGAGTCTCGGCCGTGAGCCTTGCCTCCGGACTTCCGGGCTTTTCTATGCCTTGCCTCTGTTTGCGAACCAGGTTCGGTTTTCTCTATTTCTTTTCCCAGAGGGAGGGAGAGGTCTCGTAGACCATCTCTCAGTGGCTGTGGGCTACATTTCCTGGCCGTAGGCCATTTTGCCCATTCGAGCCGGTTCCGGTTTTGGCCATCGGCGAGTGCCTCGGTTTGGGACCGCCTAACCACCTCCGTTTGCTCCGATTTTTGGCATGTATCTTATTTACTCCCTTTTGAGGGACATTGAGGTCCGAGAGACCGACTTCGTGGTCGAACACCACTCCGGGTGCCTAACAGTTGGTTTTCGGGGCCTCGGACTGCGTGTTTCGGCCCCCGAACCTTCATTTTGCATCAGTTTTCGTTCATTTTTGGCAGGGAACTCCGTTTCATCACCAGGAAGGCCGTAGAAGGGTGGGAGGCCAGTAATTGTTCCAGCAACCAGTTATATTCCATCATCGCCCTCCGACGCCCGTTTTTCTCACTTCATAGCCAATGTTGACCACCCTTGGACCATTTTCTTGCACTCTAAACCCCATATTTGTGATGTACACACTTGGGAGGCCACCAATATGTGGTGGCCAGTTAGTAATTGTGTCTGAACCATTTGAACCCCTTTGAAAAGTGGGTTGTTCTCTCTCCTGGTTCACAGTTGCCAATTTTCAACCACAGGGTTGTGTTGAGGACACATGGGAGGCCACTAATATGGCATGGCCGGCCACTAATATTCATTGGCCTTTTTGACCCTTGGCCAGCCGGCCATGGGGAGGGCCAGCCGGCCAGATTCCTTACATCAAGTACATTGCAGATACACCCTCCTTTTTCCCCCAGATTCTGTATCCGGGGGCGGTGCCTTTTGGGGGAGAAACTTGGATTGTTTTCCCCCCCTTTTTCCCCTCTCTTTTCCCTCCTCTTTTGCCTATATAACCAGAGCTCTAGCTGCATTGGAGAGGGTTAGAAAATTTGCCTTCAAGCCTTGTATGCATAGCTCCCCTATCTTTATACCTCCAAGCTTCAAACACCCAAGTTCTTACACCATTTCTTCACCACCACCTAGCATCACACCACCACCTCCATTCCAGCCATTTGGAACTGTCTTCCAGAGCTGAGGAGCACCCAAACTTGGTCCAAGAAGTTGCTAAAGATTGGTCTACAAGGGTGAGTTGCCATTTCCCTCTTTTGAACTCATTTTTGCACTATTTCTTAACCCTTCTTGCTTATACTTTTGAGCTCCGGCCATAACTGAAAGTGGCATTTTTTTGAGCTCTATTTCATCTTTCATTAAGGGCCTCTCACTGTTTGAGGCCCCCATTTGGTACTTACTTCATTATCCCTCTTATATGCCATCTTCTTGCATGTTATTTTAGGCCTGTGTATAATCTGTTTTGGAGCATGTGTAGAAGGGATCATTACTATTTGACGACTCCATGTATCACTTGCTTTGATATCCATTTTTTGGCCCCATTTTTGCATGATTTAGTAGCCTATTTTGCTTCTGTTTTTGGACCTTGGTCCAAACTGAAAATGGCCTTATTTTGACCCCCTCTCCATGTTTCATTAAGGGTCTATTGCTGTTTGGAGCATCATTTGTATACTTTGTGTTGTAGCCTCTCTTTTAGGCCATATCTTGTATTGTATTTTTAACATAGTTGTACGCTGTTTTGGGCTCGGCCATCAACTGTAAAAAGTCATATTTTGGGCCCCTCTTCAACATTGTTGAAGGGCCCTTACCTGTTTGGGACCAGCATATATCAGTTGCTTCTTTATCTCTATTTTGGCCCTTATTTTGCATAGCATTTTGAGCATACTTGTATCTGTTTTGGGGGTTTGTTATAAACTGTAAAGCATCATATTTTTGTCCCCTCTTCAATATTGTAGAAGGCCTCTTCTCTTTTTAGGGACAGCAGCTTGCACTTGCTTCATTATCTTGCTTTTAGGGCCATTTTTGCATGCTAATTTAGCCTCATTTGTGCCCACTGTTTGGCTTTGATTTAAACTGTAAATATGCTTTTTTTGGGGCTGCCTTTCTTCGGTATTTACACCTCATTTTTAAATTATGCATGCATTGTATAGCTATAGGCCATTTCATGCACCAAAATTCATGTTTCGGGACTCGTTCCATGCATTGGGTACCATTTTGCCATGTTTTAGGGCTGTTTTGCATCTCATTTTGCTACTGAAATTTGCATGATAGTGTGCCATATTCCATGTCTTGCCATATCTTGTTAGAGTGGCATTCCGTGCCCTAGGGTCAGTCCTCGGTTTGCGTCCACGTGTGCACGCATCTCGAGTGTCTCATTTTCATCTAATGGCCTCTCATGTGAGTGTGGCTGAGGTCCACTTATGTTAGTGTAAGTCCATTATGCATTGTGTATGCTATTTCATTCCATAGCGTTGTGTATGCTAGGTTGTACGTTAGCGCATTGTGTATGCCATGTTACCTCGTGCATCGTGTATGCCATTTCATAGCATGTTGCATGTTAGGTTGTATCTTAGTTGCATTTCATGCTTGTCATGCATATTGCATTGTGTTCGGAATAGGAGTTAGCCCGAGCACGAAAAACGAGGTACGTTTCGTACTCTGAGTGACGGAACGTATCTCAATTCCCCGGTCACCGACACTCCGGATTACCCATGATGGAGTTAGGTTTTGTTAAGTTTTCATGTGCATTCATTCCATATCGAGTTGTGCAATTCGACTCCTCGGCCATCATGCATCGAGATGCGTGATTGGTGGCACGAGGATCGAGGCATGCATACATTTGTGAAAATACATTGCTATGCCCCTTTCCTGCTCTCTGTTGCAGCAAAATCAAGAATCAGCAGTCTTCCGAGGCTTGGCGCGCTTTCCAAGAACAATTGCAAAACAGAGGCTAATTGGGGCATCCTAGTGGATTTCCGCGCAAGGCAGCCTAAACATACATCATTCATCAGAATCAAGGCAGTCCCTGGCTTGCATCCCAGCTCATTATTTTCTTAGTTAATTTGTAAATTAATTAGGAATTTGTATTATTTGGACTGTACTATTCTTTTATTCGGGACTGTATATTTATTCGGACCCTCTGCGCGAGGGCATAATTGTAATAAGTGTGGGTGAGTGTGATGTATGTCTTCCAACCCCACGTCTTTCTTCCCTTTTATTTACCTGCTTATGATGGTTAGATTAGGGCATGTTTCAATTAGCATACAGTATGATAGCATGTTTGCATTCATTCATCTGTCTTGCATGCACCGGGCTCGGCGCATCATACTAACTGCATTTGTATTTCAATTCCAAGTTGAATACATGTTAGCTGTAGCATTCCATATGCCATGTTTAGAATAGCCGAGCCTGCTATAGTTTGCATCTTTGCATGTGTTGCATTAGGCAATTCTGTGTATCTAGGATCATGCATGGATTTCTAATGAGCTTTTGTTTTGGCTTGGACTACTCGGTGAGTTTTATGCTTTAGCATCCTTGCATGCGTGTGAGTAACTGCCATGATAGCATGCTTACTATGAGGCTATGTGCTTATGTGATATAACTGTTTGAAGGCCTGTGGGTGAAGGTTGAGTTATTTGAATTGGGACAATGCATTGACTGTGAATCTTAAGCCCACTAGATAGTGGCAAAACCATCTTTTCTAAGCCCACCTGAGGGTGGCAAAATTTGCATTTTAAGCCTACCTGCAGGTAGCAAACCATCTTTCAAAAAACAAACATGAAATATTTTGCTCCAATTCAGGCGACCCAGTCTATACTTGTATGCTGTGCGCATCACATAGTAACCTAGGCTAATAACCGGAATAAGAACATACAATGTTTTCAAAATCAGATATCATGATTAGTAGAGGCCGGTCTTTGACTGGGTGAGCGGGGGTGCTCACGAAGTGACCTTCCTCAATCATACCTAAGTTCCCGAGCCGAGGCAACTTTGGTGATGACGGACACGTGGCCTTAGGCAAACGAGTCAGGGTTTCCTAAATTTCCCAAAAATAAAATATTTAGGTGGCGACTCTATATCTGGCAAAGCAGTCCATGTTTGGCACTTATTTCAAAAATTTGTTTTCTCAAAATGATTTGCCGGATTTGGACTCTTTGGTTCAAGATTAAGAACCGTAACACAAATCGAGTCCGAGCTGTAGCGAGGTCCCCCCGCGGGCCTGTCTACACCTATGGGTGAAGGTTGGATTGTTTGAGTTGGAATAACTCATTGAAATCCGTGTTTTAGCCTACTCGTGGGTAGCAAATTTCAAATCATTTTTAAACAAACGGATATGCGATGCATTGTTTCAAATTAGGCGATCTAGTCTATACTTGTTTTGCCGCGCACATCACATAGTAATTCTAGGCTAATTAACCGGAATAAGAACGCATGTGTTTTTAAAAACTAGCTATCATGGTTAGTAGAGGCCGATCTTCGGATCGGGCGAGAGGGGGTGCTCATAGCTGACCTTCCCTAATCGTACCCAAGTTCCGGAGCCGAGGTAATTTTGGTGATGACGGACACGTGGCCTTAGGCAACGAGTTAGGGTTCCCTAAATTCCCCAAAATAAAATATTTAGGCGGTGACTCTGTATCTGGCAAAGCAGTCCATGTTTGGCACTTCTTTACAAAAATCTGTTTTCCAAAATGATTTGCTGGATTTGGACTCTTTGGTTCAGATTAAGAATCGTGACAATCGAGTCCGAACTGTAGCACGTGAGGCCCCACAAGGGCGCGTCTACAATAGGACTGAGCTTCTACCCACTTTGTGAAGTAGTCGATTGCCACCAAGATGAACTCATGTCCATTTGACCCCTTTGGCGAGATTGCACTAATAATGTTGATTCCCCATACTAAGAAAGGCCATGGTGAAGTCATATTGTAAAGCTTTGACGGCAGTATGTTCATGGGATTGGCAGGGATCTGGCATTTGTGGCATCGCCATACAAAACCAATACAATCCTCCTCCATGGTTGACCAGTAATAACCTTGTATGAGGATCTTCCGGGCTAGTATCACACCATTCATGTGCGCCCCACACTCTCCTTCGTGGATAGCCTCTATAAAACACTTCGATTCCTCTTTCTGCACACACAGCTTGTGCATTCCCAAATGACCTCTTTTATATAACTTGTTTTTGCAGATGATAAATTGGACGGCCAAACGCCTTATTTCCCATTTATCTTTGGCATTTGCCCCTGGTGGATACGTCTCCTTTTCCAGAAAGTTCCAAATATCGTAATACCGAGGGTTTTTTTCTTGAACTTCATCTATTACGGTAATGGTCTCATAGGCCGGCGTGTATTTTTATTCGATGATAATCAGACGCATCTTGACTCCAAGTAGGATGTCTACCATGGAAGATAGAGTTGCTAAAGCATCAGCAAACTGATTGTTCTCTCTCAGTAGATGCGTAAATGTTAGCTTTTCAAACCTTGGAATCAGAATATCCAGGGCCTGATGGTAAACCTTCATTTTCTCCTATTTGACTTTCCAGTCTCCATTTGCCTGAGAAACAACCAAATTCGAGTCTCCAATAACATCCAACCTTATTGCCCCTAGTTCTAGGGCAACTTCTAAACCAGCAATACACGCTTCATATTCTGTTTTGTTGTTAGACACTTTAAATTGGAGTTTGAATGCTAGGGCTATATGGGAGTCATCGGTTGCAATCAGCAACGCACCTATCCCATAACCGTACTGATTAGACGCTCCATCAAAGTACATCGTCCATATTTCCTCTTCTACTTTTAAAATGTCCTAATCTGGGAACAAGTACTCCACTGCCTCATCTCCTTCTACTGGATGGTCTGCCAAGAATTCCTCTATAGCTCTCCCTTTAATAGACTTGTGTGTGACATATTTGAGATCAAATTCAGAGAGAAGAAGTAGCTAACGAGCTAGCCTATCCGTAAGCGCTGGTTTCTCAACGAGGTATTTGATGGGATCTAATCTCGAAACCAGAATTATAGAGTGAGCTAACAAGTAGTGTCTCAACTTCCTGGTAGCCCATACCAAGGCTAAGCAAGTTTTCTCTAGGGGAGTGTAGCGGGTCTCATAGTCCAGCATCTTCTTGCTCAAGTAATAGATAGCCTTCTCCACTTTATCTTCAGATTCTTTAGCTAACATGCATCCCATGGTTGAGTCCATTACCGACAAATACAGAATCAGAGGCTTCCCTAGCTTTGGCGATGACAACACAAGAAGATTCTGGAGGTACTGCTTGACCTGCTCTAAGGCAAACTGACATCAATCGTCCCATCGAAACTTCTTTCCTTTCTTCAAGAGACCAAATAGTGGTTCATAAGTCAAGGTTAATTTGGCAATAAACCATCTTATGAATTTCACTTTACCCAGAAAGCTGCACACCTCCTTTTCAGTCCTTGGTAGTGGCATTTCTAAGATGGCCTTGATTTTGGAAGGATCTACTTCAATTCCTCTCTGCGTGATAAAAAATCCCAGCATTTTTCCTGCCGTTACGCCGAAAGTGCTTTTCTGCGGGTTTAATGTCAATCTGTATTTCCTGATCTGTTAAAAGAATTTGTCCAGTGCGGTGTAATGGTCTTCTCACTCTTTGGACTTGACAATCATGTCGTCCACATACACCTTAACCTCTTTGTGGATCATGTAGTGCAAAATGGTGGTTGCAGCCCTCTGATAGGTAGCTTCATCATTCTCCAACCCAAAAGGCATGACTCGGTAGCAGTACATATCCCATGGTGTGGTGAAAGTAGTATTTTCTCTATTTTTCGGAGCCATCAGAATCTGATTGTACCCAGAAAACCCATCCATAAATGAAAGTAAGGCATGGCCAGCGATGAAGTGTACCAACTCATCAATGTGTGCCAGTGGGAAGTCATCCCTTCGGACTCACTTTGTTCAAGTTCCGAAAGTCGACACAAACCCGAATATGGTCGTCTTTTTTTGGAACTGGGACAATATTGGCTAACCAGGTTGGATACTCAAACACTAACAAGAATCCTGCATCAATCTACTTGGTGACCTCTTTCTTGATTTTCAATGCCCAATTCGGACGAATTCTGCACAGTTTCTGTTTCACTGGTCGGACCTTAGGATCAAGAGGGATCCGGTGCTATATGATCTTAGGGTTGATTCCAAACATGTCTTCGTAGGACCCTGCCAAAACATCTTTGAAATTTTTTAATAAAGTGATTAAACGCTCGCGTTCCTCCGAAGACAACATGAACCTGATCTAGACCAAGCGTGGATCCTTCTCAGTACCCACATTAATAGCATCGATTTCATCAAAACAAGGCTTAGTACGCCTCTCATTCTCTCGATTAATCAAGTTTTTCAAAACCAGAGGAATTTCTTCCTCTTAATTTTCGTTAAAATTCTAAAAATCTTGGTCAATACAATAAATCAGCGGTATAGAGTAGTACACAGAATCTGCAGTGTTCTCATTTATCAGTTCTGGCTCTTTTGTTACAACATACTCAAAAGCAAAAGAAAAAGAAGGCCGCGATAGGACCTTGGCATCCAGGTTACCACCCCCGGAAATGCCAGACTCAAACTCCCTAGACTAACTTGAATCTGATCCCGACTCCACAGACTTAGTGGAATCAGATTTTGGCTCATCATCATTCGATTCTAAGCTAGAAAGAAAGCCCTTCTCCAGCTGCTAAGTAAGAAATGGTGCCTTCGATGCATCCAGAATACCACTAGTTAGGTCCACATTCGGTTCTTCCTCAATCATGGAGACAGTAAAGTTATCTCCCAAGTTCTCTGGATTGGTCACGGGATCTGTCAAGAGATCAGCCAGTGTTGCCCTTATGTCAACCTCACTATTGTCTGAGTCATCCTCTTTGCTCTGGTTAGTGTTGATTCTTGTTTCAGCCCTTTTCTCATCATTGTCCTGTAGCTGTAGATCAAAGAAAATCCTGAACCCGGGGACACGTTTCTTTGAGAAATTTACCCAAGGCTCAGGAAAGCTGCAAAAAGGGAAATCCTCTCATTCTCGAACAAAATGGCCATTCAACGTGCCTCGGATTGGCCTATGGACGAGCTCATAATGCTTCATAGTTCTCTTAGTCTTGGGTCTGCCCTTCATTTCCTCCTCCTTTTTGATCTAGTCCTCTTTGGTTGGCATGCAGGTTATGTGGCACCTCTGCTAATGCTACAACACCCTTTCGTCTACTCTTTCTGAGCCTTATTCCCAGAATATGCCGCAGCTTGTTCATAAAGTAGACGGACTGGCCACTGACATATATGCCTTCGTCGGTGACCAAAAGTGTCTACACGAGCTTCCGCTAGAGTGAATCCTTGAGAGGAATACATCCTCATCGCCATGTTTGATCTCTAGCATTGGCGTAGTCACCTCTGGAGGCGGATGGATGGATGAGTTTCCAAAAATTGTTGCTACTCCTCCCTCATGAGGATACTTCAAGATCTGATGGAGGGTGGAGGAGACAACCTTTATGTGATGTAACCAAGGCCTCCCTAACAGTAGGTTAAAGGTTGCTGGCACATCCAATACGTGGAACTCGATCTCTTGCTCAGACGAGCCCACCTAAACTCGCACTTTCACTGTGCCCGTGACCTCTCTACTTGTATTGTCACACGCTCATATCATGTGGGCTGTGGGGATAAAGTTTGCTTGTTTGAAGCCAACCGCATAGGCAGTATAGGAAGGACAAACATTAATGGCAGAACCAGTATCTACCAACACCACTGGCACCCATTTCTCTCTGCAGTCTGCAGAGATGTATAATGGCTTGTTATGAGCTGACCCTTCCAGCGGTAGCTCTTTGTTTGAGAAAGTGAGCATTGGTTTGGCACTGCTTGGAAAGACTAGATCCATAAGTTGCTCGGGCATAGTATTGATGGACAATTTAGCCTTGTCCATTGTCGATAATACTACCTGCCGATGCACCTGTGAAGCCATGAGAAGTCCCCAGATAGAGATATTAACGTGAATTTTCTTAAGCTGCTTCAGAACTAGCTCCTCTTCTAATTGCTTCTCCTTCTGTTTCTCGACCTCCTTGTCCTTTCCTGATGGCTTCGCTTGATCCAAGTGTGGCGGCTTAAAGTACCGTCCACTTCAGGCAAGATGGTCTATCTCCTCAGCATACCATGTATTATCTGGGACGCAGTCCCCCCCAGTCTTCGTCAGTATGAGCTAGATGCAAATCATTGCCTTCCCACCACTCACCATCAGCAGCTGACAAATAGTTGTTCGGCTGTACCTGAATTATTTTTACAGTGCAAGTGTCCCTCTCAAGGCGACATGCAGTTATGGTTTTCTAGTTGTCTTTAATTCTTTCTATTTTAAACTGTCTCAGCATAGCTTTTTGTCTAGTGTCTGTCGTTCCCACAACACCTACGGCTTGGGTGGGTTTCCCCATACATGTGCCCTCTTTCTCATTAACCTCCCTAGCTACAACATCTATCTTAGCTTTCTTTCCCTCTATTTTACCCCCAGTTTCTTCTTCCTTATCTGGCACATCACTCAGCCATCTGGTAGTATCGGTCGATCCGTTCAAGTCAAACCACCCAATCTATACATCTCCTTGATCATGATTATTGAAGAACTGCAGGTTGTCTAGATCATCTTCAGGATATGCAAGGTCGTCCAACCTTTGGTTCGAGCCATTCTCCCTAACCACATTAATGTCTACCGAGGCTGGTAGCACCACCTCAGGCCTGAGTTGAGTAGTATGAACAATATAATGGCTCAAGTCATATTTGCTTTTAGATGAGTCCCTGGGACATTCCGATAGCAGATTAGTACCTCCTTTTGAGGTCAACATCTCTTTCATCGTAGGTGCTGTCACCACTGATCTATGAGGTTTAGGTTGCACGTTAGATGTGTCCATCACACACAATTTTGTGCCCTCAAGAATGAATACTTTTGATTTCATTAGATGGAAGGGGCTAATATAGAAGCTGGGGTCATATGAGGTGGATAGCGTTTGGATGAGCTAAAGATTTTGAAGTGGGGGAACTTGGTTATGGGCGGGGAGTGGGTTGACAGTTACATTTGGTTTCTAGTGTGGAGCAATGACCTTGTTGTCAATGAGATCTTGAATCTTATGACGCAAGCAGTAGCATTGGTCAGTTCCATGATCGTGTTGCTGGTGGAACGCATAGTATTTTGCGGGGTCATGCTTGGATGGAAGAGGGTCGGGAAGTAGGCGAGGTTCTAAGGGTTTCAGATGCCCTTTCTTCATCAACTCCTGCATGGCTTTTGATAGAGTCATGTATAGTGGGTGAAAAATTCTACTCGGCGGTTGGGTAGGGTTGGATAGTGTTTGTGGGCCTATGTTGGCGAACAGGTCGGCAATTTTTGTTGTGGTGACAACACTTACGTCAAACGGCCTCGCAATTGTGCTACAGTTGGCAACATTGGAACTATGAACAAACGGCCTCTTATCCGGCTCCTTTTCGTCAGTAATAATCCCCTACTTCATGGCATCTTCAATTTGTACCCCCATTTCATGAAGCTCTTTGTAAGTAAACAAGGGGAGAACAATTATTTTCTGCAGTAGCTTGCCATGCAGGTTTCGGACAACCATTCTGATCTGGTCCTTTTCTGAAGGGTGAGTGGTCATCATGGATGCTTTAACCCTCTATCTTATCACCTTCCTTTGGCTCTTGACGCGTTGCCTCAAGGTCACGAGTTGTGACCTCGATTTGCTTATTGTAAGAGTACTGGGCAATGAAGGATTAGGTTAACTCCTCCCAGGTCTACTTTGTAGAATCTTTCACCTTAGCGTACCAGATGGCTGCTATACCTGACATGGTACGACCAAAGAGAGATAGCTTTTGCAGTCTAGTCAAACCTATAGGTCGCAAGATATCTGAACAACCGTAAGTGAACCATTAGGTCCCTAGAACCATCAAAGCGGTCAATGTGTGGCATCTTGAACATCTCTGGTAATGTGACTGCAGATTCGGTGTATCCATACTCTATGTCCAAAATGGAATTGACCCATTGCGCTTTTTTGAACAGCTTCTCCAATTTGTTGACTTTGAGCGCAATAGGATTAACCTCGAATTCAAACGGTGCCTCAATCTGATAAATCGGGGCTTTGGAAGCTTGTGTCGAGATGGGTTCTATTAGGACTAGGAAAACCAGATTACCTTGGGTTTGTGGATCTTAAGCAGTGGCAGGATTAGCAGTGGCATCGAGCACAGGGATAGTCGCGGTGGGTACATGGGACATAGAGGTAGTAGTCGGCTACGGTTGCTGTTGCTATAGTTGTAGCCTAGTTATAGCCTTGGCTTGACGGGCCGCAACCTCGGCCTTATAGGCCGCATTGTGCTGTAGTGTCTCAACTGCTTGTTGCAGCTGGAGTATTAAGTCTTCCATATTTGTTGGGGATACTGTGCCATTGGAATAGGTGACTGTTCTTGAGCTGAACTCGAAATAGTTGACTGTTCTCGAACCGGGTTGAATACAGGTGAGTTGAGAGGTGACTGCTGTAAGAACTAGACTGGTGAATTCTGTCTAATCCTTCTTCGTCTTGCAACTGGTGACAGTGAGGCAAACATAGGTTGTCCCCGAACAAGATCTCCAACCTTGCAAAGTCTTCCGACGCAGGTTCAGAGTACTTAGGGGATATTTGAACCTTCTGAAGCTATGGTTTTTAACTACCTAGCAAAAGAAAACAAAGAAAGAGAACAGTAATTAGAAATTGCACAGCACCTTAGCTAAGATGTTATCAATACAGACATGATCAAAGCTATAGAACTATACACCACACTGAATCCTGCCCCAAAACAGATACCAACCTTGCAACTGATATGCACATTCTTGTACAATTTCACTGCAAAGCACATACTAGTTTAAACGAGCCAAAACACTCCTATGAGGGGGGAGGGTTACCCTATCCCAATTTTTGTCATGAACTAGGGCTTTACTATTTCAATCAAGTGATTTCACGCAATTCTGCACACGGGTGAGCATCCTGTCTTAGTTTGGAATAATAACTATGGCTTACTACATGCGGCTAGGCCAAATGGTCAAAAAGGGTACCTCAGTAAGACTACTTAATATACTTCTCACACCTAACACTGAGAAGTGAAAGAAGGATCAAGAAGTACAACGGTAGTCCAAATCCAAGGGTTGTGTTTCCAACATGGCAGAGCCCATGACCGGTCAGCCTTTTAGTGAGCGTTTTAGGCAAACCTCTAGCAAACCGTCCAGGAATAGTAGATGGAAAACACAGTGACTTATAGTAACAATGCAGATGCAAATGCAAAAAACATATTTATGTAGATAAAATTTCACATCATGAAGTCCAAGTCAAGTTCTCTAATGTCCCCAGTGGAGTCGCAAGAAACTGTAGTTTGCTTTTCGTGCTTCTTTCAGATACGATAGCCTTACAGTTTAGACTCTCGTGGTTCTGAATCTGATTTCACAAGTGCAATGTGAAGTAGATAAACACAAATGAGTCCAAATCTGGCAATTCTTTTGGAAAATCAATTTTGAATCAAAATGCCAAAAATGGACTGCTTTGCCAGATTTCAGAGTCACCACCTAAATTTTTTTGGAAAATTTAGAAAACTCGTGACTCGTGCTAAAGGCCACTTATCTGTCATCACCAAAGTCTCTCAGCTCGGGGACTTAGGTATGAGAGGAGAAGGTCTTGGATTGAGCACCTCACTCACGCGATCAAAGATCAGCCTCTAATAATCATGATGTGATTCTTATTTACATTATATACTCTTGTTTAGGTTATTAGGCTAACTTTACTAGGTGATGCACACAAGTATAGACCTATTCATAAAATTTGGAATGCATTGATTTTATGTTGGTTTGAAAATTGTTTTGAATATATGTCACTTGAAAAAGCGATCTTGTATTGACACTGAACAAATTATTCCAACTTAAGTAAAGAGGCCTTCATCCATCGGCATCCAAACAGGTATATCACTTATGCACTTGCCTCATGGAATATGCTTGATATGGCAACAATCACACACATGCGACATGCCTTGGAGCCATACAAAGCAAAATAATTAGAAAGCATGCATGCTCCTAAACAATGCAATATGACTAATCCGACACACACAAAGATGCAACTAACAAGTTTGACTAGCATGTCATTTGATTCAATCCAAGACATGGGATAAAGCATGTATTCGAGCAAAGAAATGTGATTTTGACATTGGTTAGAATGATGAGCCAAACCCTTATGCATGCAGGACGAATGGATGCAAGTCATGGAACAATGCTAAGTAAACATGATGCTCTATGCTACCATTGTAAGCGGGTAAATAAAATGTAGAAAGAAATGAGAGTTGGAAGACATACACCACATTATTACATGTTTTGCCCACATGCAATAGGGTCTGAATGAGTGTCCAATTGTCCG
Source organism: Camellia lanceoleosa (assembly GCA_025200525.1). Classification (NCBI taxonomy): domain Eukaryota; kingdom Viridiplantae; phylum Streptophyta; class Magnoliopsida; order Ericales; family Theaceae; genus Camellia; species Camellia lanceoleosa. The sequence goes on from CM045767.1 coordinate 48,751,325, forward strand.
AATTAAACTAACTATTACAAATCCAAATGAGTAATGAATTAGCTAAACTAATTACTTATTACAAATTTTGGAATGAATAATAAGTAACTAATTGCCTAATTTATTACAACAAAGGCATTATGATAGGAATTAAAACAACAATAATTACAACAATGAAATTGCAACAAGATTATGTGTAACAATAACATGAACGACATTAATAATGCATAAGAATCGGATGCGTGCTCATGCAAACAGTCTGCAGAAGCTACTTTGTCCACCTTTCTAGGAATCTGCCTTGTTTCACCCTCAGCCACTGCCTCCTGATTCTGCCAAAATACCCTGTTTACCAAACACTGGAGCCTGGCCGGCCCCTAATGAGGCTTGCTCGAGTCCAAATAAGGTTGGTCGTGCCCTAATTTTTTGTAACAATCTATTTTTGTGCTCTAGGGTGAAAATAGAGCAGCTGTAAGCTTTGTTTGTCCTTCCTTCTCTTTCCTGTCATGGGAAACTTCAAGAGAAGGACAGGCTTTGTTCCAAAATCATCAACAAGCACATGTTGATGGCTTGATGATTTCGAACACAATTGAAAAAAAACTTAATAAATGCAATGAAGGATGACCACCCTTTTCTCTTATCATGAATTTAGCTCAAAGAGGAAGGTAGACATGCCTCAAGTCTCATCAAAATATCATGAATTGATAAGTGACAATTCTTGAAGCGATGGACTTGGCATAACGTTTGGCCAAATCCAACCAATTCTAAACATTTTTTTTAATGTTGGTTTCATTGATTTTAAGCCAATTTTTATTAGTTCTTTCCATTACTTAATCAATTTGTCCAAAGTGATGGTTAAGTCCACTAAATGAGAAGACATGTCAAACGAGAAGTGATTCATAACATGAAATAGAAATTATGCCTTGACGATGTAGCTCCATAGAGATTAAGCCATTTAGCATAGGTCTCTTTCTCATGCCTTGAATAACAATCAATCGTTTGAAATAGCTCTCAAACAAACAAAAGAAAATAAGAAAGGAGGGAGGATGCATAAATAAAAGTTGACTATTAACATGGAACTCTTTACATAACTAAGTAGTAAACAAAAGCTATCAACTCGAATGACTCGGTGTCTAAGGCCTAAACACCTGAAGCCATGAGGATGTACAACACAAAAAACAAAGTAGTCAAAGCATAAACTAATTAAATGAATTAAAACTATCCTAAACAGCCCCTAATATGTAGAAAATAGTGGCTAAAAATTATGTTTAAGAGCACCAAAAGATAGGAAATAACAAGCAATCACAAGGCTAGTAAATAAGAGCAAGGAGAGTTGGCTAGCCCCTCCATTTTTGGGACTTTTAAACCATGTTTTCCAGCCCTTTTAAACTCTTTGAAAGCCAAGAAAAATAGTGGTAAAACTAAGGAGATGAGCTATGAAGCAAGGTGTAAGAAAGGGTGTTAACCCTCTTTACCTTTGGTAGCTATTCAACCCCAAGTTCTAACACATGAAATGGATTCAAAACAACACAAAGACACAAGAAATAGATAGAAAGAGACAACAATGAAAGCAAGAGAAAAGGTGACAAGCTTATACCTCTTGAAGAGAGCAAGCTTTGGTTGTAAACCAAACTTGATCCTAGCACACTTTCAAGGTTGAATTATGATTCACAAATCTCAACCAAGGTCCTAAGGTTTAGCTCTAAGAGTGTGTATGGTGTATAGATATAGTTCAAGGATGACAAAATATCTCAACGCTAGCTTACAAAAGAAGAAGATCTCAAGGGAGCTTTTGCTTCTTTGAAATTTTTCTAACCCTCAACACAGTAGGATCAATTCGCATTTATAGAATTTGAGCAAAATAGGTCACAAATATCTTCAAAAATAGACAGCTGGTGGTCTCCCCCCCCTCTTTAGAACAGTGTTTCTCACCAATAAGGCATGGCCGGCTCTAAATGGCCACGATTGGCCCCCAATGAGGAACGACTGAGCCCTAATGTGCTCCCCAGTTTCCTCTGTTTAAGGCTCAATGTAGGGTGGAACAATGTTAAAAAAGGGACCTCTGAGGTAAGAATAGTGTAAATATGAAGGTTTTGGGATAGTTTCAGAGCTTGAGCTTAAATTCCTCCATTGAGAATTGGAATCATACACAATGTAACTTTCATCATCGAGTGCACAGGATAAAGCGCCCAAGTCTTGCAGGCGGTCAAAAACGGGGTGTCTACACCACCTTGTAGCTTTCTTTTTCACAAAACCCTAGTCGCTATTTGTAGACACCCCACTTTTGACTGCTCGTGAGACTCGGATGCTCGGTTCGGTGCACTCAATGATGAAAGTTGAATTGTGAATTTACAGTGATTCAGAATCAATCAGGCTCCTGAAATAACCTCAAATCTTCAACATTTACTTTGTTTGAACCTGTGAGCTTTATTTTTGGACCTTTTTCCTTCATGAACTGAGTTTGAGCCAAAAAACAGGGGAGGCCTTCAAAGCCCGGTCGTGCATTAGTGATGGTCGATTGTGGCTATGAAGGGCCAGTCGGCCTTCGATGGCGATAAACATTGTTTTGGGTGGGAGGCCGCCAGTTGTCCATTTTTGAAGATATTTGTCACCTTTTCAGCTCAAATTCTATAAAACCGAGGCTCTGGGATTGTTTTGAGGGCTTAACAAAATATCTAGAAGAGAGATATACACCTTGAGAGCTTTGACTCCTCCTTCTTCCATTGCATGGCATCCTTTGAGCTAACCTAGTTTGCTTACACCATCACTACACACCATACACAGCCTTGTTTGATCATCCTAAGGCCTTGATTGATCTTGAGGAAGTGTAATTCAAACTTGAGAGTGCATTGAATTTGAGTTTGAAACTCTAAAAGCAAGCTAGCTTCTAGAAAGGTATAAGCTTGCTTTCTCTGTCCTTGCTTACATTTTTGTTCTCTACACCATCATTCTTGTTATTTTGGCTGTTTTTGAGGTCACTTGAGGTGTTGGAGTTAAGTTGGAAGGGTTAACAAAAGGGTAGAAAGAGCTTGCTCTTTCTACACCTTTATTTCATAACCTAAACTCTTCTCCTTTTCACCCTCTTTCCTTGGTAGTCATACTGTTTTTCAGAGTTTTGAAAGGCTAAAATATGTGGTTTTGAGGTCCAAAAGTGGAGGGGTTAGCCACCCCTCCTTAGGCTTGCTTACTAGCTTTAATTCCCTCATATTTTGCTTGCTTTTTTTTTTTTTGCTTTTGTAGTGTACTTTTAGCAATGTTTTTAGCCTTTTAGGGGCTGTTTGGAGTTGTCATGGTCTTCAAATTGTTCCATGCTTTGGTTAGTTCATGTGTTGTCTCATAAATTGCAAGCATGGCTTATATTGTATTGTTCTAAGCTTTCCTTTGCTCTATTTCCATGTTGAGAGTCTCACCCTCAATAATTAATCAACCATCTATCATTTGTATTTGAGAATGATTTCAACCGATCAAGGTTGCTCGAAACATGTAAGAATGGCCTACACTTAATGGCTTAATCTCTTACGGGATTCATTGTCAACGGTGTAGCCTTTCTCTTATGTTTTAGAGAGACCTCTCGTTTGATGATGCTTCTTGTTTAGAGGATTGTTAACATTACATTTGGATAAATGGACTAATGAATAACAAGGCCTAATAAAATTGGTTTAAAATTTGGTTCACCACATTTAAAGAAAATGGCTTGAAAAGCTTGAACTTGGCCAGACGTTATGCCAAGCTTCTTATGTCAAGTGCCATCATACATCAATTCAAGGTGTTTTTGATGTCCTTGAGGTGTCTCAACTTCCCTTCTTTGAGTTCATTTCATGACAAAAAGAGAGGGGTGGTCCATTTGCATTACATTTATTGATTTTTGGTCCAAAATGACATCTGAGATCATCAAGCGATCATATCGCTCATTGATGGTTTTAGAGTCAATCCCAACCTTCTCTTGAGGCTTTCCTATGACAGAGAAGGAAGGGAGGACAAACAGATCTTGAAAATGCTCTATCTGTACTGATTTCACCTCAGAGCACAAAAACAAAGTTTGCACCGAATCAATGCACGTCCGGCCCTCTATGGCCCCGACCGGCCATCAGTAATGCACGGTTGGCCCTTGGTGTGTGGCCAGCAGTGTAGTTTTACAGAAATAGAGGCAGTCTGGGGCAGATAGAGCAGCTTTCAGAAATAGAGGCAGTCTGGGGCAGAATAGTTAGTTAATTAGTTTACGTTATAATTAATTAGCTTAATTGATTTGTAATTAATTAGTTAAAGTGTTTAGCTAATTAATTCATTTTGTAATATTTAATTAGCTTAGAATAGTTAGTTAAATATCATATAATAATTAGTTAGCTAGAATATTTAATTAGTTTGGTTTGTAATAGTTAGCTTAATTAGCGTAGCTAGTTAGCTTATTCATTTGGACCCTCCTTCGTTAGGGCGTAATGTTGTAATAAGTGTGTATGTGTGTGCACGCGTTTGTGTATGTTTTCCAACCCCACGTCTTTCTCCCTTTTATTTAATCGCTTTTGATGGTTAGATTAGGGTCATGTTTTGATTAGCATATCACATGCTTGCATCCATTCATTTGTCTTGCATGCACCGAGGCTCGACGCATCATTCAAACTGCATTGCAATTTCAATACTTCTTTGAATACGTGTTGATCGCATGTTGTTCAAATTGCTTCATATGCCATATTAGTAGTCGAGCCTATTAGCATTATTGCACGTGTTGCATTAGACATCTTAACATATTTAGGATCATGCATCTTTCTAACTAGTTTTTATTTTGACTTGGAGTACTCGATAAGTTTTTGTGTTTTGGCATACTTGCATGAGTGTAATTACCATATTGCTATGTTGCTATGTTTAGAATGCTTTCCATGAGGCTATGTGCTTACTTGCTAAACTGCATGAATACCTATGGATGAAGGCTTGTTGTTTGAATTGGAAACGAATGTGCATTTTAAGCCCATTTCGTTGTGGCAAATCCTGTTTTAAGCCCACTTGAGGTGGCAAATCCGCATCTTTAGGCCCACTTGAGGGTGGCAAATTCAAACCATTTTCATAAACAAAACATGAGTTGAATTGTTCCAAGTCTTGCGACTAGTCTATACTTGCTTGTGCGTGTCACATAGTAAAGCTAGTTTAATAACCGAAACAAGAGCCCATAATGTTTATAAAAGAACATATCATGATTAATAGAGGTCGATCTTTGATCAGGCGAGTGGGGGTGCTCATTTCAGGACCTTCCCCTCTCGTACCTAAGTTCCCAAGCCGAGGCAACTTTGGTGATGACGGACACGTGGCCTTTGCCATGAGTGAGGGTTTCCTAAATTTTTCCAAAATAAAATATTTAGGTGGCGACTCTGTATCTGGCAAAGCAGTCCAATTTTGGCACTTTTGATTCAAAATTGATTTTCGAAAAAGGTTTGCCAGATTTGGACTCTTTGGTGATTATCAGTTTCACATTGCACTTTGTGAGATTAGATTCAGAATCGCGGGAGTCCAAACTGTGAGGCCTTTTTTTCAAACCCTTTCCGAAAGGCGGGGCGCGAAAAAAGGCGAGTCTTCAGTTTCTGGCGACTTTGCATTTGCATTTGCATCGGTGTGCTTAAGTCACAATGTTTGCCATTTGCTATTCTTGAACAGTTTGCCGGAGGCTCGCTTGGAAAGCTTGCTAAAAGGCTGACTGGTTGCGGGCTCTGCCACGATGGGAACACAACCCTTGGATTTGGACTACCGCTGTACCGGTTAATCCTCATTTCATTTCTCGGTGTTAAGTGTGAGAGGTATATTAAGTAGTCTTGCTGAGGTACCCTGTTTTGACCAATTGACCTAGTTGTATATCGGAAGCCATAGAGACTGTTCCAAACTAGAACAGGTTGCTCACCCAAATGCTAGATTGTTTGCGTAGTGAACCCCTAGCTCCTGACGAAATTAGGACAGGGTAACCCCACCATAGGGGTGTTTTGGCTCTCACTTGCTTGATACGTGCTTTTAGAGTGAAACTCTATAGGAATGTATGTATTAGTTGCAAGTTTGGGTATCAGTTTGAGGGTATCAGTTTTAAGGCAGAAATTTGGGGCAGAAATCAGTGTCTGAGTACAGTTCTCTAGCTTATGTTTGCAACTATGTGTTGTTTCTGTCTAAGTCGAGGTGTTGTGCGGTTTCTGATTTTTGTTTCTTTTTGCTTTATTTTCTTTTTTTTTGCAAGGTAGTCTTTCACCATTGCTTCAGACGAGTCTGTTACGTCCCAAGCACTCTGGACCCGAGTAAGGCGACTTTATCGATCCGGGGATCTTGTGAGAGGACAGCTAGTGTTTGCTTCACTCTCGCCGGTTACCAGACGGAGGAGGGTTAGACATAACTCACTGATTCAGCAGTCACCGTTTACCTCGCCTGTGCCCAGTCAGGCACGATCATCTACTTCCATTCCAGACAGAGAGTACTCACCAGTTCCGGTAGTTCAAAGTTCTCCAGGCAACATGGAAGACATGCTTTGTCAACTACAGCGAACTATTGAGAACATGTAGCTAGACTCTGCCCGACAAGTTGAGACCACAGCTCGCCAAGTCGAGGTCATAGCCCGCTAAGTGGAGGTAATAGAAAGGCTTTAACAGCAGTAGCCACAACCAATAGTAGCCTCTGCGTCCCATACACCCCCAGTGGGAGTTCCAGCACTCGGGGTCACAATCAATGTCCAGGAAAATGCGGCCATTCAGGTGGATCCTATCCCACCTCAGACCTCCAAGGCACCGGCTTACCCGACAGAGGCGCCATTTGAATTCGAGGTCGACCCTACTGCACTGAAAGTCAACAAGCTTGAGAAGCTCTTTAAATGAGCGCAAGGTGTGAACTTGATCCCTGATATAGAGGACGGCTATACTAATTCGACAGTGACTTTGCTGGATAGATTCAAAATGCTGTATATAGACCGATTTGATGGTTCTTGGGATCTTATGGTCCATCTGCAGCTATTCTCTAACATCCTGCGACCCATGGGTCTCACCAGACTACAGAAACTGTTGCTCTTCAGCCAGACCCTGTCGGGTATAGCGGCCATCTAGTATGCTAAGCTTAAAGACTCTGTGAAGAGAAACTGGGAGGAAATGGCCGAGGCCTTCATAGCATAGTACTCATACAACACTCAGATTGAGGTCATAACTCGTGATCTCGAAGCAACTTGCCAAGAGGCAAAGGAGGGCTTTTTCGATTTTGTGACTCAGTGGAGGGCTAAGTCCTCTATGATGGCTGTTCGGCTAGCTGAAAAGGACCAGATCAGAATGGTCATCCGTAATCTACAACCAAGACTGTTACAGAAGATGATAGTCATACCTCTGTCTACTTTGGCTGACCTCCATGAAATAGGGGTGTAGATAGAGGATGTAATAAAGTAGGGTCTGATAGACCGTGAGAAAGAGCAGCCTAAGAGGGCTTTCACATGTAGTTCGAATGCCACTATGAGTAGTAGTGCAGCTGCAAGGTCTTCTGATGTGGGCATGGTCACCACCACGCCGAAAACTGCCAACCCCTTTGCTCGTACATCCGATACAACCTCACAAACCTCGAAGCAGCAACCCCGAGGCCAAAGGGTCTTCACCCCTTTATACATGCCCTTATCCAAAGCCTTAGGGGTCCTGATCAAAAAGGGGCACCTTAAGCCACTAGAACCTCGTGCCTTACTCGATCTTCTTCCTCCGAAACACAACCTGGCCAAATATTGCGCCTTTTATCAACAGCATGGTCACGACACCGACCTATGCTTCAAATTGCATCATGAGATTCAACATCTGATTGACAATAAGGTGATAGCGCCTCCTCAAAAGCCTAACGTCACTATAAATCCCCTCCTACCACATAACTAGGTCCCTCCACCTTGGCAAGTAAACCTCCTTCATACAATGGTCGTCCCTTATGACCCCAGTATATACATCACCCTGTAGACCGCCACGAACTCGCACTGCGCGCTCCCCCTTTTGGAGAGGGCATGAATTTGGGTTCATAGCTACTACAGTTCAGACTCCTGTCACGGTTTTGAATCTAATCTCACAATGTGCAATGTAAGACTGTTAAATCACCAAAGAGTCCAAATCTGGCAAATCGTTTTGGAAAATCGATTTTAAGCAAGAAGTGCCAAACATGGACTGCTTTGCCAGATTACAGAGTCGCGACCTAAATATTTTATTTTGGGAAATTTTGTAAACCCTGACTCGTGCCTAAGGCCACGTGTTCGTCATCACCGAAGTTGCCTTGGCTTGGGAACTTGGGTACGAGAGGGAAAGGTCCTGAAATGAGCACCCCCGCTCGCCCGATCAAAGATCGGCCTCTACTAACATGATATGTTGTTTTTGAAAACACATGTGTTCTTATTCCGGTTTATTGGCTAACTTACTATGTGATGCGCACAACATACAAGTATAAACTCAATCGCAAGAATTGAAACTAAACATCTCATGTTTGTTTTTCGAAAATGGTTTGAAAATGCTACTTGTAAGTAGGCTAAGACGCGAATTTGCCACCCTCAAGTGGGCTCAAAAAACAACATGATTTTGCCACTCCGCAAACTGGGCTTAAAACACACATTTTGATGAATTGTTCCAATTCAAGCAATGAAGCCTTCATCCACAGGCATTCATGCAGTTATAGCAGTTAAGCAAACAGCCTCATGGCAGTCACTTACACGCATGCAAGGATGCTCAAGCATAAACACTTACAGTGTACTCCGAGCCAAAACAAAAGCTAGTTAGTAATCATGCATGATCCTAGCTATGTCAACAATGCCTAATGCAACACATGCAAAAATGCAACTAAAATAGGCTCGGCTATCTAAGATGGCATATGAATGCTACACTTGATACATGTATTCAAATAGGAATTGAAATACAATGCAGTTTGAATGATTTGCCGAGCCTGGTGCATGCAATACGAATGAATGATGCACGCATGCAAAGCATAAGGTATGCTAATCGAAATATGCCCTAAAACTAACCATCGAAAGCTGCTAAGTAAAAGGGAGAAAGAAGTGGGGTTGGAAGACATGTACACACGCACGCACCCTTATTACAACATTTGCCCTCTCGACGGAGGGTCTGAATAAAATGAAAGCTAACTAGCTACGCTAATTAAGTTAACTATTACAAACCAACTAATTAACTAACTATTCTAGGTAATTAATTATTACAAACCAAATTGAATAACTAGCTAATCTATGCTAATTAGAATATTACAAAGTACTAAGCTAAATTAATTACAGCACAGGTAATTAACTACAACTAGCTAACAAAAGCGATAAATGGCCTCGCGGGCGAGGGAGATATGCATGCTCGGTTGTGTCCTCTCGGAAATCCACCGCCTTGCCTCAAGACGCCTCTGTTTGCACTCTTTTGAACCTTTGAAAAGTACACTGATTTCCATATTGCTTCTTTCTGACCTCAAGAACACCTTAAGGGCTGAAATTCCTCCTGTTGCTGCAACAGAGCACAGACAGAGGCAAGACAGTGTATTTGCAAGGAAATGTATGCACGACCACCCTCCCTATCATTTCTCAAGCTCAAGGGAGTGCGGTACTCGACTCTCGGGCCACCAACCGAACATCGCAATGCACGATGGCCAAGAAGCCAAGTTTACACAAGTCAATGTCAATGAATGCACACAAATAACACATAAGGGCCTCCACCTCCATCATGCCTGACAAGAGGGTTGCCGACCGATAAATGCTACACGTTTCATCACTTTGAGTATGAAACGTGCGACATTCCTTGTGTTTGGATTAATGTCCAATCCAAACACATGCAACGCAAACAAGATAATCAACCTTCAATGCTAAAGTGACATGCGCAAGGCTCTATCATGTAAGCAATGCATGCATGGCATGTTTAAAAGCTAAGGCAATCAAAGCTAATGAAACATACTACACATGAGGCATGCACTATCAATCTCAAATGGTTGAAGCAACCTTGGACAGAGGTCGAACATGCCAAAATAGTGGCTGAAATATGTTAAGATCAAGGCATACAAGGCATACAACGCAAGGAGAACATGCTCATTTGATGGCTCATTAACAATGCACAAAGACACAACTCTCAAAAGCTCTCAAGGAATGAAAGAAGTGAGAACATGACACACGTATATGCTCTGAAATAGCATGTTAAACGATGCCCAAACATGCAATCATCACAAATATAGCATAGTAGGGTGCTCAAAACTCAAGACTAGCTAAGGTACTTGCACCATAGCCATATCAAGCAAGCCTAAAAGGGCCAAGACGACTCAAAATAGTCCCAAGGTAGGTCAAAAAAATGCCGAAACATGCATGGAGTAGAGCTAACACATGCTAGAACGGGAGGCATAAAGCATGACGCATACAAGGCCAATGAGTGGGATTACACTACACATACCAAAACCAAGCACGAGGTGACTTCACCAACAAAAGTAAGAGTTGTAACATGGTAAAATAACACCAAAAACATGCTGAGATGGTAGCCCAAAATCTTAGGCAAGCATGCATACATATTGGCTCATAAGTGAAGCATAAGCCTCAACCCTCAAACACAACAAAGGGATGATAAATGCAAGAATATGGCAGCGGTATATGGTCTGAAATAACATGCCAAATGATGCCATGCCATGCAAAAAGCTCAAATATGACATGTTAGACGTCCCAAAGTACAAGGCTAGCAAAGCCAAATACACTATAGCTATGCAAACCCAAGCATGCATGACCAGAACCACTCAAATCAGACCTAGAGCATACTGAAACATAGCCAGAAATGTGCTGGAGTAGAGCATACACATGTTAGATCAATGGGCTAAAACACCAAATACACTAGGCTAGTGAACCAAATTGCACTACAAGTGCAAGGAGCATGCAAGAGGAAACCGAACCAACCCAAAACGGAGTTATGAAATGGCAAATAATGGCTAAAAACATATTTGAACTAAGCAAATTCAAGGCACAAAGACATGCTAGTTTGCAAGGCTACAAGTAGGATTACACTACAAGTGCAATAAGCATGCAAGAGGTGACCAAGAAAGCCAAAAACAGAGTTAAGGTAGGTCTAAAAAGTCACAAAAATGAGCCTAAACAAAGCCACTAAGAAGTAGAAACACATGCTCTTTTGATGGGCTATCAACACATGCAAACAAGAGAAGAGGAGGGGGGACAACCCCCACCTATTTGAGACCTCAAAACCACCTTTCTGCAACTGAAATTCCTCTGAGTTTCAGTGGTAAGAAAGCCAAAAAGAGGTGGTCCCAATAGCTTTAAAAGATAGCAAGAAGTTAAGCAAATAAGGGACAAGAGAGTGAGAGACACCCCTAACTCAAACAAGGCCTCAAACAACCTTTTAAAACACTTTAAAACAAAGGTTTTTGCAGTTGAAGGTTAAGCCAAAAGAAACATGCAAAGGTGGCTAAGTATGCGATCAAAACAAAGCTTTAAAAGGGAGAATATGACTCACCCTTGAAGAATAACAAGAACAACCACTTCTGAGGCAAAACCAAGCCAAAATCACTCAAATGCAACCTCCAAGAACCTTAGCTCAAGAGTGAAGGTGTTTCACTTGGTGTTTAGTGCAAAAGTGTGAACAAAACTCACTTTAAGGCACAAAATAGCACAAATATATAGAGAGAGAGGGAGAAATCAAGAGAGAGAGAGAGAGAGAGATATGTTTAGCCCTAATCCAAATTTCTGAACCAGAAAAAGGGAGAGAGAGCCCCCCTCTTATAGAATTCTAAACATCAAGCTTCTTGGAGAAGCTAGAAGCTTGGTGTAATCCCTCTATACATGTGTATGGAGGATGCCTTCTGTACCCAACAGTTGGCACAACTGGCAACAAAAATATCTGCAAAAGCAAAACACAGGCTGTAGACCACTCAAAGTGGTCGACCGACCACCCCACCTAGTCGACCGACCACCTCAGGTGGTCGACAAGGGAAAAAACTGGCTGGTAGGGGAGAAAAAGGGTCTATAAAGAGAGAAGAAGGTGGTGGCAGGCTGCAGACCACTTAGGTTGGTCGACCGACCACCCAACCTAGCTAACCTTCCACCAAAAGTGGTCTACAGGGGAGAAAACTGGTCTACACCCCTGTTCCACCCTTCAGGCAAGGGGTAACAAGGTTTGGTTGAAAAACAAACCAAAAAGGAAGAAAAACAAGAGTCCACAAGACAAGGCACTCAGCTCGAAGCCCCGAAAACTAGTCTACGGGCCACTACAAGTGGCCTACGGGAGGGAAAGGTAGCCTACAGCTACAAAAAGTGGCCTATAGGCCTTTGTTTCCCTCTAGGCAAAGACAGCAAGGCATGGTCCAAAAACCAGGCCAAGAGGAGAAAGTTAAGAGGTCCCAAGACAAGGCGCTCAGCCAAAGGCTCTGGAAACTCAAAACGAGCACAAACATGCACAATCACTGAGTGCACAGATGATGACGTCTGAGTCTTAAGGTCGGTCAAAAATGGGGTGTCTACACACCCCTGTCCACCTACCTAAGCCGACGTTGTTCATCCCAGAGAGCACAGACTTGTGTATGATGAACGCGTCCACATCCTGTAACGCCCCGACTTCCAGGTCGTTAATAAATCAAATCAATTTCAAATCAATCTCTAGATGCTTCAACTCCAATCGCTACTAAATTTGCTCCATGCCTGAAAAATAAATTAATTCGGGAAGTATACAATACAACAGGAATAGCAAGGTTCAGATAGAAAATAAATTAACAAAGATCCAGCAATTATACAACCGATTAGATTCGATAAACAAGCAATTTACCAAATTACACAAACAAGTCAACTCGACATATGATAATTTATCCAGAACCAAATACCCGGTCTTACTCGGTACATGACCAATGATCGGCCTCACCCCCCTCACCCAAGCACAACCGCTTATTCGGGGTATTGGTACAGAGTATATTGGCAAAGTCCACTCGATCCATGTACGGAGCATTTCCACATCATTTAGTCAGACAAATCAACATTTCCAATACAGATTAACTACACAGAGTTCATCAAATGACTAGAGTAATCAAATGAATCAACAACGAATAATTCTATAAAATTTATCAAACGATCAGAATAATCAAGAGTTTATGGGAATTAAAAATAAACTCTTGCAAAGAGAATTTAGGAAGCATATTGTATACCACCGAATTACCTCAAATCAATCTCCTCCTTCTCCAACACTTGAATCTCGAACTTTCTCCATAAATCTCCAAATTCTAAGCCATAAGGTATGTAAGGTTTCACAAAATCTACAACTCTCATCCTTTATGAAAATGCTTACTCTCACTCTAACCACTCTTAATCTAAACTCAAAATCTGTATAACAAATGGAGAGAGATATGGGAAAAATCATAGAAAGAAGTTGAGAGGTGGCTCAATTTATAGGCAACTTGGTGTAACATACTAGTTGGAATTTGAAAGGACAAGTTTGAATATGAATGGACCACTAATAAGGATAGTAAATGAACTACTAGTAAATGAACCACTAATAAGGATATTAAATGAACCACTAATAAGGATATTAAATGAATACTAAACACTAATTGATATTAAATGAACACTAATTAGAATTAAATGAACACTAACTAGAATTAAATGAACACTAGTTAGACTATGAATGGACACTAGTTGGAATATGAAAAGACTCTAAAAATATGGGGTGTCACAATCTATCCCCCTTAAAACAATTTCGTCCCCGAAATTCAACTACATACTGCCTTCGAAAAGCCCGGGGCTTCACACATCCCAACCCAAACCTGTGGTGGTGACCGTGGTAAATCAAGGTAGGGTGTCCTTGGTAGAGAATGGGGATGTCAGTTCAGTGCCTGAGGGCTCCATGGATTTATTTGAGGAGGAATACAACCTATGCCATTATATTGTGCCAACCAATCAGGCCAGACTATATGTGGAATTGCTAACAGGAATAGAGGTTAGTGTGGTCCGGGAGGATGGCCCAAGCCAGGGATTAGATGACTTAGCCGACCTTGAGGAGGACATCAGCAATCTGTAGTTCTACGACGAGCACGATCTGGGGAATGTATAGATTGATTGGTTTGATTTGAACGGGTCAGCAGATAACTCAAGGTGGCTCAGTGATGAACCTGATGTGGATGAGGGACTTCATCTAACGCTGGAAGAGCTAGAAGCAGGAACTGCTATAAGGGCCAGAACGGCCGATGACAAGGGAAAGTTGCCGGAGAGCACCGGTATTAAGAATTCTGCTCAGGAATTGGGCATTGTTAGTATTATTAATACAGACCAAGAGGCCACATTGAAACGGTTTGAACAAGAAAGGTATGAGAATAGTCAGAAAGCTGGAAAAGCCAAAGGCCATGTGGGGAATGACTGTGATGTGGAAATATGAATACTTACAACGAAACTGGACAATTGCCTGTCGGTTGCCAGAGGAATATGGTGGGAAGATGATGATCTGCATCTTGCCCACGCTAATGAAGATTGGGGCCAAGACTTGCCAGACGACACTTGGTATTTTGAGGAAGTTGATCACATGACTAGGAGCGGGCGGTACTTCAAGCCCCCACACCTGGACCAACCAGAAGCATCCAGAAAGGACAAAGAGGCTGAAAAACAGAAGAAGAAACTGTTAGAGGATGAGGCTATACTGAGGCAGTTAAAGAAGATCCATGCGGACATATCTATCTGGGGGTTTCTTATGGCTTCACACGTGCATCGGCAACCTGTCCTGTGAGCAATGGATAAGGCCAAGCTATCTATCGACACAACTCTAGAGCAACTAGTGGGTCTTGTCTTCCTGGGAGGTGTTTCGCCATCTTTGACCTTCTCAGATAGGGAATTGCTACCCGAGGGCTCTGAGCATAACAAATCGCTATACATCTCAGTTGAATGTAGAGAGAAGTGGGTGCCGGTTGTATTAGTTGATACTGGGTCTGCAATCAATGTTTGTCTATCACGCGTGGCCTATGCTATTGGCTTGAAGCCGACAGACTTTGTACCAATAGCCTAGGTGATCCGGGCTTACGATAACACAAGCAGAGAGGTGATGGGAACAGTTCAGATTAGAACACAGGTAGGACCGGCCCAACAGGATATCAAGTTTCACGTCTTGGATGTTTCGGCTACCTTCAACTTGTTACTTGGGTGACCCTGGCTGCACTAAGTAAAAATTGTTTCTTCCACCTTGCATCAGATGCTGAATTATTATCTTGGAAAAGGAGTGGCCATTGTTTTCGAAAATTCATCTATACATCCTCAGCCGGAGGTCACTACACAAGTACAGGAGATTGTACACGGTGACGATGATGTTTTCTTGTCTGGTTTTACCTTGGCTGAGGCTTGGATGGTACAAGATATCTTAGCTATTGATGAGGGGTTGTACGTCAGTGCTCAATCAGTCTACCTCATGAACAAGCTACAACATATACCCAGGATGGGATTAGGAAAAAACGGCCGGAAGGGCGTTACTGCACTGGCCAAAGTGCTGCATAGCCCTCATGCCTTTGGCTTGGGCTACACACCTACCAAAGAAGACTGGGTGAGAAAAGGAAAAGAAATGGCAGGAAGAGCCAAAGCAAGCAAAGTGGGAAGCACTATGAGCTTGTACATAGACCAATTCGGGGAACTCTGAATAGTCGCTTTGTCCGGGAAGGGAAAGACTTCCCATTTTGCGGCTTTCTTGAGCCATGGTTGAATTCTGAGAAGCGGCGTCTGCTCGGCGTTGAGATTTTTTTTGACCTACAGTTGTAAGAGGATGAAGTCATAGAGGAACAGATTGACCTACCTGCTGAAGAAGAACAGAGTACAGAGGGTGAGTCCAGCAACAGTAAACCTGAGATAGGAGCAACACTGGCTTGTCTCTTTTCAGATCCTCAAATCAAACCGGAGAGCTCGGGGGATGACTTCACCGTTTCCATGATCGGAGACCAATCAAGTGTGGACCTTTCCGGTGGTATTCTGGATGCATCTAACTCACCCTCTCTCATTTGGCAGCTAGAGGAGGGCTTTTTGTCCAGCAGTTTTGAATCAGGTAGTGAGTTGGAATCTGATTTCACAGAGTCTGTGGAGTCAGAATCAGATTCCAGTTCTTCTGAGTTAGAGTCCGGTTTTCTTGGGGTTGATGACCCAGATCCCGTAGTTTTGTCTAGGTCGTCTTTTTCCTTTTCTTTTGAGTCAGTTGTAACTGAGGAATTGGATGAGTTGGAGGCTCTAAATGAGAAAGATACCACTGCTATTTCTGAGTACTTCTCTGTGCCACTTATGTATTGCATTGATCACGATTTTCAAAATTTTGATAAAAACCACGAGGAAGGAATTCGTTTGGTTTTGAAACATTTGATTGATCAAGAGTAAGAGAGGTTTGTAAAACCCCTTGTTGATGAAATCACTCCAATTAATGTGGATACTGAGAAGGATTCGCATCTGGTCTAGATCAGGTCCACGTTGTCTTCGGAGGAACACGAGCGCTTAGTCGCTTTATTAAAAGATTTCAAAGATGTTTTCGCGTGGTCCTATGAAGACATGCTTGGAATTGATCCTGAGATTGTACAGCATTGGATCCGTTTTGACCTTGAGGCCTGACCCGTCAAGAAGAAGCTTCGGTGAATACGCCCGGATTGGGCTTTGAAAATCAAGGAGGAGGTCACCAAGCAGTTAGATGCAAGGTTTTCTCTAGAATCTAAGTATCTGACTTGGTTGGCCAACATTGTTCCGTGCCAAAGAAAGATGGCAGAATTTGGGGGCGTGTAGATTTCAGAGATCTGAACAAAGCTAGTGCAAAGGACGACTTTCCTCTACTGTACATCGATGAATTGGTGGACTTCACCGTAGGTCATGAGTTGCTCTCCTTTATGGATGGGTTTTTCGGGTACAAATGTATTTTGATGGCACCCGAGGATAGGGAGAAGACTGCCTTCACCATGCCGTGGGGAACTTACTGCTACAGGGTGATGCCATTCGGTCTGAAAAATACTAGGGCTACATATCAACGAGCTGCAACCACGATCTTACATGATATGAACCACAAAGAGGTTGAGCTGTACGTGGACGACATGATTGTCAAGTCCAAGGAAAAAGATGGCCACTACACCGCCTTGAATTTTTTTTTCCAACAGATCAGGGAGTATTGATTAAGGCTGAATCCACATAAATGCACTTTTGGTGTCACAGCAAGGAAAATGCTAGGTTTCTTGATCACATAGAGGGGCCGTGAGGTTGATCTTTCCAAAATGAAGGCCATCTTAGAATTGCAAGCACCGAGGACTGAAAAGGAGGTGCGAGGCTTTTTGGGTAAAGTGCAATTCATAAGATGGTTTATTGCAAAATTAACCTTGACTTGTGAACCGCTATTTGGTCTCCTGAATAAAGGAAAGAAATTCCAATGGGATGACCGATGTTAGTTTGCTTTTGAGCAGATCAAGTAGTAGCTTTAGAACCTGCACGTGTTGTCATCGTCAGAGCTGGGGAAGCCGTTGATTTTGTATCTGTTAGTAATCGACACGACAATGGGCTGCATGCTTATGCAGGAATCTGAGGATATAGTGGAGAAAGCCATTTATTACTTGAGCAAGAAGATGCTGGAATATGAGACCCGTTACACCCCACTGGAAAAGGCTTGTTTAGCCTTGGTATGGGCTACTAGGAAGTTGAGGCACTACCTATTAGCTCAGTCTGTAATTTTGGTTTCGAGATTAGATCCCATCAAATATCTCTTTAAGAAACCAGCGCTTATGGGTAGGCTAGCCCATTGGTTGCTACTTCTCTCTGAATTTGATCTGAAATATGTGACACGCATGTCTGTCAAGGGGAGAGCGGTAGCTGAGTTCCTGGCAGATCACCCCGTGGAAGGGGATGAAGCAGTAGAGTATTTGTTCCCAGATGAAGCCATTTTGCAGGTCGAAGAAGAGATTTGGACCATGTACTTTGACAGAGCATCTAATCAGTACGGTTATGGGATAGGGGTGTTGCTGATAGCACTTGACAATTCCCATATACCATTAGCCTTCAAACTCTGGTTCAAGGTATCTAATAATGAAGCAGAACACGGGGTATGTATCGCTGGATTGGAAGCCGCCCTGGAACTAGAGACGAAACAGTTGGACGTCATTGGGGACTTTAACCTGGTTTTGTCTTAAGCAAAAGGAGACTAAAAGGTTAAGGAAGAAAGGATAAAAATCTATCACCAAACCCTGAATGTTTTGATTTCTAGGTTTGAGAAGGTAACCTTCACACATTTGTTAAGAGAGAATAACAGGTTTGCTGACGCTTTATCAACTCTATCTTCTATGATAGACATCCCTTTCGGAGTCCGGATGTGTCTGATCATTATTGAATAGAGGTATGTGCTGGCCTACGAGTTGATTGCCACAATAGATGAAGTGCAAGATCAGAACCCCTGGTATCATGATATCTAGAACTTCCTAGAAAAGGAGGCTTATCCACCAGGGGCAAATGCCAAAGATAAAAGGGCAATACGGTGAATGGATGCTCAGTTTATCATTTGCGGGGGTAAATTGTATAAATAGGGTCATCTGGGAATGCATAAGCTGTGCATATCCATGAGGGGGAGTGTGGATCGCACATGAGCGGAGTAATGCTAGCTCGGTAGATTCTCAAGCAGGGTTACTACTGGTCAACCATGGAGGAGGATTGTATTGGTTTTGTTCAGCAATGCAACAAATGCCAAATTCATGCAAATCGCATGAGCATTCTGGCATCGAAGTTGTACAACATGACTTCACCGTGGCCGTTTTCAGTCTGGGGAATTGATTTATTGGGGCAGTTATGCCGAAAGGCTCAAATGGGCATGAGTATATCCTAGTGGCAATAGACTATTTTACAAAGTGGGTCGAGGCCCAATCCTATGCAGTGCTGAAAGCGTCGCATGTAGCCAAGTTCATTAGGAATAACATTATTTGTCGTTATGGGGTCCCGAATGAGATCATTTCAGACAATGGCTCCCATTTTAAGAGAGAAGTGATTGACTTGTTGGAGAAATACAACATGGCTTTTCATAAGTCATCCTCATATCGGCCACAAACCAATGGAGCTGTTGAGACCGCCAACAAGAACATCAAACACATTTTGCAGAAAATGGTTGAGACTTACAAGGACTGGCTAGACAAACTGCCATCTGCCCTCTAGGCCTACAGAACATCAATTCGGACATCTACTAAGGCAACTCTGTATTCTCTAGTTTATGGGATGGAAGTTGTTTTTCCGATTGAAATAGAGGTTCCGTCACTGCGGGTTATGGCTGAGTGCCAGATAGCAGAAGCGGATTGGCAGCAGAGTAGGTTCGAGGAACTGATGCTGTTTGATGAGAGAAGGCTGAAAGCACTGTACCGTGTCCAAGGATATGAACGTAGGATTGCCAGGGCTTTCAACAAGAAAGTTAAGTTTCGGAATCTTAAAGAAGGGGATTTGGTGCTCAAAGACAACCGAGCTCCCACCCATGACCCTAGGGGCAAGTTCAGACCCAATTGGACTGGCCCTTATATCATCAAGCCAATCTGGTCGGGTGGAGCCGTCATTCTTATGGACCTAGATGGCCTCGAATTCTCCCAACCAATCAACATGGACAAGTTGAAGAAATACTACCCCTGAGTGGCTCGCTAGGCTGAGCAGCCAAAAGGGCGACCTAGGCAAAAGTTAGAGCACAAAAAATTACAAAAAAGAAAAAAATTGAGCTCGCAAGGTTGAAAACCCAGAAAGGGCGGCCTTAGCAAAAGTTAGAGCGCAAAAGGAGAGTGTTAACATCCAAGTGAACCTGAACCTAACTACATAAAGCTTGATTTCCATCTTCGGGATACGTAGGCAACTTCATTCTGAGGCTCAGCCATAAACACCTTCAAACTCAACTGTCCTGTCCTGTCCTGTCTTGTCCATGAGATTGTTCAGGTCATCTTTGTCTTTTCTGTATCCAAGAGTTCAGTTGTGATCTTCACTATGAGAGCTGGTTACAATAGAGTGCAGTGATATTCAGACAAGGGGCAATTTTTCATTTGTTGGATTCGGGGTTGTACATCTCGAGGATAGATTCCATGTGTGTCAAGTTGTGATCCTTATCGAAAATGGTTTTGAAAAATTTTAATAAAAGTTGATTTTGTTCAAATTAATCTTTTTACAACTTAGACCATTTTTGGACCAAGAGGAAAATTTTCAGTGCCCACAACTTCAATTTCATTGATTTCAATACAAAGTTCTCTAACTCATGATACAAATCAAAGTTGCTTTTTATTACATTCAAAAGAAAACTTGAAAGTACAGATCAAAGTAATGCACTTGGGGGCATAAATGAGTCAGGGGTTCCTGCGTTCCCTCCCAGAGCTTGTTGAAGCTTCAGATGCTAAAGTAGGCCGGGTTTGCGCTTCATCTTCAAGCGAAGCTATGCATTCGCTAGATAAGGTGCAATTGAAATTGGGAGCGGGAGTTAGAAGTTCCCTTGTCCTCTATGCAGTGCGATATCGAGCTAATTGTGAACCTTGGATTGGAAATGAAGCCGGGTACTTTACTCCTTCTTCTGGGTAAATTTGGTCCTATACGAACTGACGCCTGAACTAGAATGGGAAATTGAAGATGCAGCGTGTCAAGCCAATCAACTGAATGCCAGGTTGCCGAGACATGCTGTAACTCATCTCGGGCAGATCAAACCAGGGGCAATGCCAAGCAATGTCGACAGCAGACCTGTGGCACATTCAATGGCACCACCATCCCTCGTTTGGGAAATCAACTAGCTGTTGGTGAAAGAAATAGCCTTGTGCTAAATATATAGGGCAAGAGTCCACTACCTTCAACCTGTCCATGGGCCATATCTGAAGAGGGAGGAAAAATAAGAGAGATTAAAGAATAGAGAGGTGTATGTGGAGAGAAAAGTGAGAAAGGGCTTTGAGAGAAAAACAGAGCATGGGTGCCGAGTGATGTGAGGAACACATATGAGAAGGGTGGGAAACATTACCTGCAAAAGTAGTGGACTTCCCGTGAACTTGTTTGTCTCTCGTCAGTGAAAGGCATCCAAGCCTATCAAAGACTCAGCCAATGCTAAGCCAATGCATCTTTTGCCCTCTTTCAAGCCTTGGGCCACTTCGACCAGTCGGATGCTAGACCCTCTGTGGCCAGGGGCAAGTAGAAAGTGTGCCAACATACACAAACAAAAGGCATGTTGCCAAAAACTTTGCCAAAGACGGTCGCAATGGTCGCCGCGGTCACCGGCGTCAGAAAATTGATGAATCAAACTGGGGATATCCAGCTCTCCGTTGTGAACCAATGATCGAGCCTCATGCAGGGTAAGCCCGCACATCCGTCCTAAAGCTTGGGTGTGGCCGAAATGGGACTGGGTTTAGATTTCCTCGTCATGTCGGGATTCCATCAAAACTTGGAATTCTTCAATTGTTGGGCACATCTCTTGCCCCCCCCAAAGCTAAAAACATGTGTAACTGGGTTCCAACACCTAGCCACAGCATGTAGGAACAGAAAACACAGTGGAGAACGACTTAGCGAGAATAGTGCATTTATCCCGAAACTCTAAAAATTTACTTTTTCCGAGCCATCTTGGGCCGCTATCCATTCTCGAAGTCTGTTGACAGATAATATTTCCATTTTGAGAGCAAACTATCAAGAACTTATGTGTTTGCCAAGAAAGCAGCATGGGAGTCTTATTTATAGAGTTTGGGAAGTAGCTGAGCATGATACCTGGACAACACTGACCGACATCACACCAATGGCCGGCCTTGCATCAATGATGGCCGACTGTGCATCAGTGAGGCCTGGCCAGGTCTCAGCGCTGGCCTAGTGCAAGTCTGTTGTAGTGAAGCTTGGCCTTTGTATGGATGAATGGCAATTGTACTTATGGATCTTGTTTTTCTTATATTAGGTGTTTGTCAGCTTTTTTGAGTTATTTTCATTTTATTTTCCATTATCGAGTTATATTTTACGTTTTGATTGATTGTAAGTTACTGTCTGGTTCATGAATCAATCCGAGAGCAAGGCATTCACTATTCCAAAGATTGCAAGAGCAAAGGTAATGTAAAGATCATGATGAGCAAAGGAGCCATTCAACAAAACTTGCTTTTCATATCTGTTTGGCCCAACTCCGATCATTGTTTTGTACAACCAAAGTAAGAAAGCTTTTGAAAAATAAAAAAGGACAATCTGAAGATTTTTTTATAAACTACCTAACAAAACAAAAACAAAAGCAAAGTAAAACAAAATCAGCATCGTCATCAACAGCCCATCCTCATTCTCTTCCTCTGCGGTTGTGGATAAGGCGCATCGTTGTCATCACTAGAGCTGCTTGACTGCAGGTCCATATCCTCTCCCTTATCCTCTGGGGTTGTAGACCCATCAAAAGACTCCTTAGAAGGCGAGCGTTGCCGCACTCAGCCTCTCCCCCTATCAGCGCCTCCTCGCTCTCTTATTGGGCCCTGTCTCCGCTGACTGGCTGTGAAAGGTCCTGCAGGCACTGCTGGCGCCGGCTCAAGCTGAAAAGAATACCAGATATCAAATAGAGTGACTTGGAATGTGTAACATGGTAATGACAGTAAGCTACACACAGAATGTACCTCAATCCCGTGGGTGATTAAGGCAATCTGCCTCCTCCGTACCATGATAAGTAATCTGTCAATCATTTGAAGGAGCTCGTCACCATAAGCTCGAGGAATCTACAAAACAAAGAAAATTGAGAAAGGTAGATAGAAGTAACTGAACAGTAAATAGTAATGGCTGAGAATAAGCTAAAGTGCAACATAGACTAGCATAAAAAGAAAGTGTACCTGCTCGATGCCAGGGGCAAATACAAGTTTGCGATCTCTCTCCTCAATGGGCTCGAGCGGGATCTGCTCAATCACTCCATCTGGACTCATGTACATAATCTCGGTAGGAAGCGCAGACAATCCAGGAATGAGGGCGGTGGCAGGCGCATCCTCCAGTAGGTGCATCACCAGCTCCAGCAACAGGGGTAGCAGCAATCGTTAGTATAGCGCGAGCTATGCCTGGGGTAAGAGGAACCATCACCTGAGTGCACAGGAAAATCATGAAGTCACTAGGCTCATGGTAGTAATCGCCGACCTCATCTATCATCAGAAGGTCCAGGTCGGGACTGTCCTGTAAATCATTTACAACCCTCATGCTGGCAGAGAGGGATGTGGAACATCAGGGCCAGCATGCCCCAAGTCTAGCAGATGAATCTCTTCCTCAGGTAGTATGCTCGGCCAAAAGGGCCCTCAAATAGGATTCTCAACATGGAAGCATGCCAGGCAGCGGTATAGGTCATCCTCAACTTGTGCGGAATACTTGCCCAAGGGTGCCAGTCAACCTAAGAAAATCGATGTAGTGTCAGAATGGCAGTACAATGTCAGAATCAGTGTAGTGTTAGAATGGCAGTGCAGTGTCAGACTCAATGCAGTGTGGTGAGAGATTGTCAGTGCAGTGTCGAAGTCAGTGCAATTTGAGAATGGCAATGGGGTACAGTGCGACAGTACAACAGTATAAGAAATGGTGCAATACATGATCCGCTGTGATAGTGTCGAAGAAACGGCGAAAATGTGGAAAGTTGTGATCCACAAAGCGACGCCACTCAAATTGTGAGTTGTAGTACCGAGAGCATGGTACGGACAACTCGATCGGCCTCACTAGAACCAGAGCCAATGAAGTAAAGTAGGTGCAGACCAAAAGCTACAAATCAAAGACAGATAGATGGCATGAGAAAATAGATCAAATGAATGCGAAATGCAACAGTGAATAAGATATAAAGTGCTTCAGAAAGGTGAATGCAAGATGTACCTCCCAAACCCTCCAATAGCCACCAACTGAATCTGCCTTGCGACAAGAAACAGAGCTTATAGAACAGTACAGGGTGGCTAAACTAGCGCCGCTCCAATCATAATTCGCTATCTGACGAAGATGTACCAGTGCCCCAAGGATGTACAATCTTACGGTATTCTCCCTGTTTGCGAACAGGGTAGTACAGAGGAGATATGTCAGAAAGCCACGAGTGTACTGAGCAACCTTATCTGTAGTAGCCGGCTGTGTACTAGAGAAATGATCATAAAACTAGCTGTAGCGCACCATCCCATGGTTAGTGGTGTCCAGAATCGCTTCAAGAAGTTGGAGCTATGCATCTCTCCACTTAGTCATATCTGGATCAAAGGGAACTGAGCCGCTAACCCCAAGCCGTAGACTGGTCAACATCGAGAAATCATATAGGGTGAGTGTTAGCTCCCTGGTAGAAGAGAAGTGAAATGAGCTAGTGGTGTCTCACCATCTCTCTACCAGGGCCCCGTAAAGTAAAGACTCAACCCTAATCTCTATGAGTCTGGAACAAAAGGGGTCGAAGCCGGCAGCATCCACCAAAGTGTAGTCCTCCGTAAGAAGCCGCTGGTACCAGCACTGAGGGCCGGAGATAGAGCCGTAGCCGCCTACCCTCTTGGCGATCACCTATCAAATGAAAGTTTTATCAGTGTATCTGCAGCATGGCTAAGTGATTTGTTCATCAAGTTCAACATTTCAACATGTGTGTAAAGTAAAATACAAAGTAAAATGGGAGAGGAGTTGTGTACCGTAGAAACGTTAGTAGAGAGATGCTCCATGGGCTCTCGTAGCAAGGTATCCTCATCTAGCCCAAGAATGAAACCCTCGAATCTCAGGATACCGCCAGGAGGTGGCACGCTTGTGCGTGGTCGGTATGTGGCTGCATCAAAAGGCCTCTCGGCAAGAGGGAGTAATGCAGCGCTTCCTCTACCTCCATGTCTGCACTGAGGGCGGCACCAACATCTACAGTAGGTTCTGGAAGGGGGACTTCGTCACTGGCCATGGAAAATTGAAGAAAAGTGAAGGGGGTGAGTGAAAATGGGTGAAATCCTAAATTTTAAACCCTAAGAGAGGGAGAAAATGGAGAAATTGTGGAAAATTAAAAGGGAACGAGAAAGTTTGGGCAAAAGTGAGAAAGTGAGGGAAAAAACCAAGATGAAACTAAAACTTCAACCAAAATGATTTTTAATCGGTTCAAAAGTTGGGGAATCAAGAGGGTTTTCAAGAAAATTTTTGCAAGAATTGTTGGGTAATTCTAGGGGAGTGAAAATCTAGAGAGAAAGGGGCTTTAGAGAAGGAGTGGGATGTTTTTCGACCCAGGATATGGTCCAAATGAGGTTTGTTTTATGTTATAACTAGCCACGGGTTCGGCTTTTACTGAACTGCCCTTTGCTGCTACCGAAGCCCGGCCGTGCATCATCGAGGCCCGATCGGCCTTTGGTGATTTTAGTTTTGCTTCTGCTGCTTTTCTTTAGGTTTGGCAATTTGTTTTGTTTCTATGTATTGTTGGTCGCTATTATTTTAATTCTATGTTATAATTGTAGGTTTTAATTTGGAATTTTAATTTTCGATTAATTTTGAGTTTTGTGAGAATAAATAAATGAATAAAGAAAAGAAAAAAGAAAAGAAAAAAGTGAAAGAGAAAGGAAAAGAGAGTTAGAATGGCAAAAGAAAAGGAGGAAAATTTGGAGCATCTTAATGCGTTTCAACCTCAACAAATGCCGAGCCTGCATTCCAGATGTACTTACTCGAGCCACGCCATTTCCTTATCTCAGCCCCAAGATTGTCAGAGTGGCAATTAAAATAGCAGGTTTTACCCATTGTCGGTATGAACAACATGTATCCTTTTGAGTTGAACATGTTGTAAAGTCTGCTGAGAGGTAAGGCTGAGGCATCGGAGTACGTTTGTGATTCCCTTCCTCCCCTTAAATTTTGCATAAAAAGTGCTCCTGTCTCATGCATAGAACATGCTTATTGCTTTCACTCTTGAATCATGCATTTGCTCTCGAATTATATATAGAATATGCGATTCCTATTTGTTACATATGCATAGAATATGCACTTCTTCACATTTGCATAGAACATGCACTTGTCCATTTGAGCATGGAACATGCTTCCAACTATCATGCATAGAACACATTGTCACTACGTTTGAATAGAACATACATTTTGTACTATTGCCTTGAATATGTATTCTAATGTTGCATAGAACATGCTTCGGTTCTCGTTGCATAGAATATGCTTCCATTTTGTTTCTCGCATGTTTTGCATAAAGCATGTCTCTAGCATTTTGATCTCGGTTATTTGTCTTGCATAGAACGTGTATCCTTATTGTATTGTACCTATTAAGTTTCTTTCTTATGCAGGCACAATATTGTTTGTGCGGTTCATTCAAAGCTGGTGCAACCAAGCCAGTTTGTATGTACTGTTCATTCAAAGCCGGTGCGACTAGATGATATTGTATGTACAGTTCATTCAGAGGAATTCCAGGTGAGATCATTCTTGTTCCTCGAACACCTTGTTTTGGTTAAAAGCATTTGGATGTGCCCCGGTGTTTACACCACTCCCTTCGGTTAGAGACATTTGGGCGTGTCCTGGTGTTCTCGTTGCCTATTCTCCTCTCGTGTGTGACGTTAGGACGCCTTCAGTTAGAGACATTTGGGCGTGTCTCAGTGTTCTCGTTGCCTATTCTCCTCTCGCGTGCAACGCGTTACGACGCTTTCGGTTAGAGACATTTGGGCGCGTCCCAGTGTTCTCGTTGCCTATTCTCCTCTCGCGTGTGATGCGTGAGGATGCCTTCGGTCAAAGACATTTGGGCGCATCACGGTGTTCTCATTGCCTAATCTTCTCTTGCGTGCGACGTGTTAGGACGCCTTCGGTTAGAGCGATTTGGGCGCGTCCTGGTGTTCTCGTTGCCTCTTCTCATCTCGTGTGCGACGTGTTAAGACGTTTTCGGTTAGAGACATTTGGGCGCATCTCGGTGTTCTCATTGCTTATTCTCCTCTTGCGTGCGACGCGTTAGGACACTTTCGGTTAGAGACATTTGGGCACGTCCCGGTGTTCTCGTTGCCTCTTCTCCTCTCACATGCGACGCGTTAGGACGCTTTCCGTTAGAGACATTTGGGTGCGTCCCGGTGTTCTCGTTGTATTTTCTCCTCTCGTGTGCGACGCGTTAGGATGCTTTGGTTTAGAAACATTTGGGTGTGTCCTAGTGTTCACACCATCCCTCATTTCCTTTCGTGTGCAACGCGTTGGAATCTTATTTGACGCCTCGGGTGCGTCTGTGATTTGTGTTATTCTTTGTCTTTCCTGTGTGAAGTGTAGTTAAGTTTGCATAATTTTCTTACATCCTTTCTGCATGAAATGTGGTTTGGTTTGTGATTCTCACGCGTGGCGTGTTTACTTACTTCTGTTTGTGTTTGAGACTGGTGTACCTTATGTCGCATTTCTTTGCATAACATTTGCATCTAGATGTTTCATTACAGCCTCATTGCATGATCATAAGTTATGTTTTTGCATCGTGCATATCATTTGCATCTTGCCCCAGAAGTACGCTGGTTTGATTCCTTGCAAAGAGATACGTAGGCAGCCTGGGGACGCGATCATTTTTAGTTCATGTCTTGCTTTCTTGTCCAAGTCTTGCGGCCTTGTCAAAATGGGTCATCTTCGAATACATTCACTCCCGTCATTTCATGACTTCCGAGTTCTGTCAAAGAGGGGCAACTGTAGACACCCTACTTTTGACTGCTCGCAAGACCTGGATGCTCGGTTTGGTGCACTCAATGATGAAAGTTGAATTGTGAATTTGTAGCGATTTGGAATCAATCAGGCTCCCGAAATAACCTTAAATCTTCAACATTTACTTTGTTTGAACCTATGAGCTTTATTTTTGGACCTTTTCCCTCCATGAGCTAAGTTTAAGCCAAAAAACAGGGGAGGCCATCAAAGCCCGGCTGTGCATTAGTGATGGTCGGCCGTGGCTACGAATGGCCGGCCGGCCTTCGATGGCAGTGAACACTGTTTTGGGCGGGAGGCCACCAACTGTCCATTTTTGAAGATATTTGTCACTTTTTCATCTCAAATTCTATAAAACCGAGGCTCTGGGATTGTTTTGAGGGTTAAACAAAATATCTAGAAGAGAGATATACACCTTGAGAGCTTTGACTCCTCCTTCTTCCATTGCAAGGCATCCTTTGAGCTAACCTAGTTTGCTTACACCATCACTACACATCATACACAGCCTTGTTTGATCATCCTAAGGCCTTGATTGATCTTGAGGAAGTGTAATTCAAGCTTGAGAGTGCATTGAATTTGAGTTTGAAACTCTAAAAGCAAGCTAGCTTCTAGAAAGGTATAAGCATGTTTTCTCTTTCCTTGCTTACATTTTTGTTCTCTACACCATCATTCTTGGTGTTTTGGTTGTTTGTGAGCTCATTTGAGGAGTTGGAGTTGAGTTGGAAGGGTTACCAAAAGGGTAATCTTTCTACACCTTTATTTCATAACCTAAACTCTTCTCCTTATCACCCTCTTTCCTTGGTATTCATACTATTTTTCAGAGTTTTGAATGGCTAAAATATGTGGTTTTGATGTCCAAAAAGTGGAGGGATTAGCCACCTCTTCTTAGGCTTGCTTACTAGCTTTAATTCTCTCCCATTTTGCTTGCTTTTTTTTTTTTTTTGTTTTTCCCGCTTTTGTAGTGTACTTTCAGTGCTGTTTTTAGCCTTTTAGGGGCTGTTTTGGAGTTGTCATGGTCTTCAAATTGTTCCATGCTTAGGTTAGTTCATGTGTTGTCTCATAAATTGCTTGCATGGCTTATATTGTATTGTTTTAAGCTTTCTTTTGCTCTATTTCCATATTCAGAGTCTCATCCTAAATAATCAATCAACCATCTATCATTTGTATTTGAGAATGATTTCAACCGATCGAGGTTGCTCGAAACATATAAGAATGGCCTACACTTAATGGCTTAATCTTTTAGGGGCTTCATTGTCAACGGTGTAGCCTTTCTGTCATGTTTTAGAGAGACCTCTCATTTGACGTTACTTTTTGTTTAGAGGACTCTTAACATTACATTTGGACAAATGGACTAATGAATAACAAGGCCTAATAAAATTGGTTTAAATTTTGGTTCAACACAATTAAGGAAAATGGCTTGAAAAGCTTGAACTTGGCCAGACGTTATGGCAAGCTTCTTATGTCAAGGGCCATAATGCATCAATTCATGGTGTTTTTGATGTCCTTAAGGTGTCTCAACTTCCCTTCTTTGAGTTCATTTCATGACCAGAAGGGAGGCGTGGTCTATTTGCATTACACTTATTGATTTTCGTCCAAAATGACATCCGAGATCATCAAGCGATCATATCACTCATTGATGGTTTTAGAATCAATCCCAACCTTCTCTTGAGGCTTTCCTATGACAGAGAAGGAAGGGAGGACAAATAGAGCTTGAAAATGCTCTCTCTATACTGATTTCACCTCAGAGCACAAAAATAGAGTTTGCACCAAATCAATGCATGGCCGACCCTCTGTGGGCGACCGCCATCGATGTCTGCAGTTGGCCCTTGGTATGTGGCGATGAGTGCGATTTTGCGATGTGGTGAAGGGCTAAAAGGTGAAACAGAGGCGAGCAGGCGACTTTTCGAGCGTCGCATGCAACCTCCATCCATCTTCCTTGGTGCTCACATCGAATGCAATTGATTGCTTTAATTGATTCATTAGTATAATGAATTATGTTGTAAGATTTGTTTAGTTAATTATTGGTAACTAATTCATGCAAACATTGTAATTATTTAAGTAGAATAGTTAGTTAATTAGTTTACGGTGTAATTAATTAGCTAATTGCTTTGTAATTAATTAGTTGAAGTGTATAGCTAATTAATTCGTTTGGTAATATTTAATTAGCTTAGAATAGTTAGTTAAATATCATGTTGTAATAATTAGTTAATTAGAATAGTTAATTAGTTTTGGTTTGTAATAGTTAAATTAATTAGCGTAGCTAGTTAGCTTATTCATTTGGACCCTCTTTTGCGAAGGCGTAATGTTGTAATAACTGTGTGTGCATGTGTGTATATTTTCCAACCCCACGTCTTTCTCCTTTTTATTTAATCGCTTTTGATGGTTAGATTAGGGTCATGTTTTGATTAGCATATTGCATGCTTGCATCCATTCATTTGTCTTGCATGCACCAAGTCTCAGCGCATCATTCAACCTGCATTGCAATTTCAATGCTTCTTTGAATACGTGTTGATCGCATGTTGTTCAAATTGCTTCATATGCCATATTAGTAGCCGAGCCTATTAATTGCATTATTGCATGTGTTGAATTAGACATCTTGACATAGTTAGGATTATGCATCTTTCTAACTAGTTTTTATTTTGGCTTGGAGTACTCGGGAAGTTTTGCGCTTTAGCATACTTGCATGAGTGTGATTGCCATATTGCCATGTTTAGCATGCTGTCCATAAGGCTATGTGCTTACTTGCTAAACTGTATGAATGCCTATGGATGAAGGCTTGTTGTTTGAATTGGAAACGAATGTGCATTTTAAGCCCACTTTGTTGTGGCAAATCTTCTTTTAAGCCCACTTGAGGTGGCAAATCCTCATCTTTAAGCTCACTTGAGGGTGGCAAATTCAAATCATTTTCACAAACAAAACATGACTTGAATTGTGCCAAGTCTTGCGACTAGTCTATACTTGCTTGTGTGCGTCACATAATAAAGCTAGTTTAATAATTGGAACAAGAGCACATAATGTTTATAAAAGAACATATCATGATTAGTAAAGCCCGGTCTTTGATCGGACGAGCGGGGGTGCTCATTTCAGGACCTTCCCCTCTTGTACCTAAGTTCCTAAGCCGAGGCAACTTTGGTGATGACGGACACGTGGCCTTTGGCACGAGTGAGGGTTTCCTAAATTTCCCCAAAATAAAATATTTAGGTGGTGACTCTGTATTTGGCAATGCAGTCCAATTTTGGCACTTTTGATTCAAAATCGATTTTCAAAAAAGGTTTGTCGGATTTGGACTCTTTGGTGATTATCAGTTTCACATTGCACTTTGTGAGATTAGATTCAGAATTGCGGGAGTCCGAACTGTGAGGCCTTCTTTTCTAACCCTTTCCGAAAGGCAGGGTGAGGAAAAAGGCGAGTCCACACCATTACCCTTTGCAGTCACGAACCCTAGCCTTTGCACCGCTGTTGCCTTCTTTCTTCAATCATGAAAGAGAGAGGCAAATGATGACCCATATTCCCGATCTCGATTACGATGGGAGAGAGATAGAGACAGATAAGGTAGGGCTTGGGCTAGGGCAATGTGGGGGTGATAGTGGTGGTGGTTGGAGATGGGTTGAGGGGTGGTGGTACGGTAGAAGATGGACAAAGTGAGGTTAAGAAAAGAAGGATGGTGGCTAGAATGGACTGGGGATACTCACCAAAACTGTGGTAGGTGGGGGTAGTAGGGTCATCATTGAGGGTGAAGTTTGCAATAGAGAAGTCGTCGTAAGGAAGGTTGCCAATGGTGAAGGGCTGCTGTATGAGGGGTTGCCAAAAAAGGGGTTGGGGGTCTAAAGAATATAGATATAGTTAATATTAAGATAACGATTCAAAATCAAAATTTATATTTTACATATTTAATAGCACACCCATCAAATAGGCATACACCCACTAATATATATATACATATTTTAAGATTGTCGAAATGTTGTCACAAAAGCACTTATAATTTTTCAATGAATTCATAGAAAAACAATTTCTAGACAGTGCTATCTATTTAGAAAGTTCCCACAATTTCAATGTAATTTTAAAATCATTTTAATTGTGTCGCATCATGAATATTTTTTTCTTAATTGAGAGTGTGAATACTAAATACACTTTACTTAAAAATCTGTGTAATGATATATATGAATTTGGAAGAATTTCTGAAAAGTGAAATGTTGAAAAAAAAAAAAAAATCAAACTAATGAAGGTACAATATTTATTTGTATAATTGAATGTATAAATCACTTGTACCCTTATCATTTTGTAATTATTTTTTCACTCTCTACTTTTTTTGATATTCTCCCTATAAATTTTTTACTTTATTATCTTACTACTCCATACTAAGCTCGTGAGTTTACATTATTAAAATTACATATCTTTCAACAAAAAAGAAGAAAAAGAAGAAGAAGAAGAAGAAGAAAGATAGTTACCTTTCGAATGTTTCATTTCGGTGTATTCAAATGATAATTGGGAGAAAATAAAATTTTAAGAGAAAATTGGTGAAAAATTCATCGCATGAGGGTTTTTTTTTTTTTTTTTTGAGAAGTACACTCTTTGTAAAATATTGTGGTGAGAAGTATATTTTGTTCTTTGAAGGACATTTTATTTTCAATTTTACCCTTTAACCTATATGTTGAAATCTTTTTTATCTGTTCAATTTTTTTTTGAAACTATCTATTCAATTATTTTTCCCCTATATGTTGAAATTCATTTAGAACATATCTATTCAAATCTGTATCTCTCTGTCATTTTTTTTTTCCTTATCTGTTGAAATTCAAGTTTATTTTCCCCTATTTGTTTGAATTCACCAAGTTTATTTCCTCTATCTATTGAATTTTGCAAGTCTATTTTTCCTATATATTTAATTTTATCTATTTAAATTGTATATACATACATATATATATATATAGAGAAAAGAGTGATAGAGAGAGAGAGATAGAAAGAGTGATTTGTTGAATTTTTTTATCAGTTCACTCACAATTTATTTATTTATTTATTATTTGTTCACCGATTGAAGAACTCGAGATCAAATTGAAAACATTGTATGTCCATCGAGATTGAATAGAGGAGGAATTGGGTCTTTGGATAACCATGGAAGCCATTGTATACTCTATTTGTTACTCAAAGTGATATCAAATTGAGATTACGATAATAGAAACAACAACACCAGGAGAATCTATCTATTTAAATCACTTGGCCTAAGAATTTAGAATCATACAATAGATCTCCCCCAAAATCTTCAACCCAATTCAAACTCATTTATACAAATCATACATACGTATAGATATAAAAAGAGAAATATGCATATCTAAAGAGAGAAATGTTAGATCTAACAAATGATATGCTTCTATCACCATCTCCTCCAACAATCTCCTCTATTCTTCTTCTAATCTCGACGGCGATAGCGATTCTAGCATTGGCGAAGAAGTCAAACTTTGGAGGTGGCAAGAAATCGAAGATTAACTCGAGGTTTTTGGATAGTCGTCTCATAGTGACGATGTCGGAAGACAAGGGTTCGAGAGAGAGGTTCGGTTTATGGATTCTTCTTTCTTTGTTACTGTAGACACCCCATTTTTGACCGTGCTCAAGACTTGGTTGTGCTTGCATATACATCCAGCCACAAGTTCGATTGCTCGTCGAGTATTCAAATTTCGCGGCGGAACATCACAGGTTTGAGCTTTCCAAACCCTATATCCTTTCTGTCCCATTTTTGGACCATGTGTGGATCCTTTTAGCATGTTTTTTGTGATGCCTTGTCGGCCATGGCTTGGCACTACCGGCCATCCACTCTACCTTGCCGGCCATTGATAGGCCCTGCCGGCCATCTATGGGGGCACTGCCAGCCACCAATGATGCCCGACAGGTTACCTTGATTTTAACAGATGTATTTTGGATATTTTGAGCTAGCTGTGGCTCACTGATCCACCATCCATACACGTGTATGGATGAATTGAGAAAGGCTTTTGGCTTGCATTGCTTATAAAAGAGGAGCTCTCTCTCTCTTTTTGAGAGGTTCAGAAAATTGAGACATCAAAAAATATCTCTCTCTCTATATATATTTGTGCTTGTTTGAGCTCAAAAGTGCCATTTATTCACACTTTTGCACACAAACACCTAGTTAAATGCCTTTGCTTTGGAGCTAAGGTACTTTGAAGCTTGTTTTGAAGACTTTGGACTGGTTTTGGCTCAAAAGTTGTGTCTGAAGTTGTTCTCTTGCCATTGTTCTTCAAGGATAAGAAACTAGTCCTTTTTAAGCTTTATTTTGCTTAAGTCTTTGCCATCCTTGCATGTTGATTTAGGCCTAGCTTTCAACTACAAAAAGCCTTGTTTTTAAGTGCTTAAGATGTTTGTTTGAGGCCTTGTTTGAGTTAGGGGTGGTCTCCCCCCTTTGATGGCCTATTTTGCTATGTTTAGTGTCATCTTTTGAGGCCTTTAAGACCACCTTGTTTTGGCCTTTTCACCACTAAATTCTAGAGGAATTTCAGTGGTGGAAAGTGTGTTTTGAGATAAAAAATGGATGGGGGCGGTCCCCCCCTTTGTATTTTGTTTGCTTGCCTTGTTGGCCTAATGATTGAGCATGTTTTTCTAGTATGTGTTGGCTTGTTCTCAGCTTGTTTTTGGCCTTATTTTAGCATGGCATAACACTGTTTTGGCCTGGTTGGGTCACCTCATGCATGCTTTTTATAGCCTTGTGTCCTTAATGCTTTAATCCATCATGCTAGCCTATTTTGGTTCTATCTCAGCATGTTTTTAGTATTGTTTTAGCATGTCATAGCTCTGTTTTGGGTCGGTGTGGTTGCTTCTTACATGCTTCACACACTTGTAGTGCAATCTTGCATGCTAGCCTAGCTCACTTGATGTTATGGCCTATCACTTTAGCATGTTTTGGCTATGCTACAGCAAGCTTTTACTCATGTTTTGCCATGCTTAAGCTCTATTTTGAGTGATTTGGGTCATGCATGCCTTGCTTTGTATAGCTATAGTGCAATATTGTTCACTAGCTTTGAGTTTCAAAGTCTTTAGCATGCATTACTTGAGTTGTTTGCATGCTTTGGCCTCATTTCTAACATGATTTCTATGTGTGTAGTGTATTCATACTCTCACATGTCTCACAGTTTCAATGCCTTTGGAGGGTTATGCTTTATGCCTCAATCATGGGTTAATTTGTATGCAAGCTTGCCTAAGCTTTTGGGCTACCATCTCAATGTGTTTTTAGTCTTATTTTGCCATATTACAACTCTGCTTTTGGCTGGTTCGGCCACTTGTGGTTTGTATCTTGTGCTTGTAGAGAAAATCCCATTTACTAGCCTTGCATGCTTGTTGTTTTAACTCATTATTCTGGCATGTGTTGGCTCTACTCCAACATGTTTTTTGGCCTTGATTTGACATGCTGTAGGACTGTTTTGGGTTGTCTTGGCCATATGTTTCATGTATTGCATGGCTGTAATGCAATGGGCTTGATTAGCCTTGTGTTTTGATGTCTCTAGCATGCTTGGTTTGAGATGTTTGCTTGCCATGACATCATTTGACACATGTTTTCAGAGCATATTTCATTGCCACACTCTCACATTTTCCATTCCTTCAATGTGTTTGGGAGTTAGGCCTTCATGCCTTGTTTGTGAGCCAATATGTATGCATGCTTGTATAAGTTTTTGGGCTCCCTTTTTAGCATGTTTTGGCCTTTGTTGTGGCATGGTTGAGCTCTGCTCAGAGCTAGTTTAGTTGTTTAAGCTTAGTATTGCATGCTCCTTGTGTGTTGCTCTCTAATAGCTTTGTGCTTTAAGGCCTCTTGCATGCTATACGTGTGTTTTTTGAATGTTTTGGCATCATTTGGAATGATATTTCAGAGCATATAGTGTTGTCACACTTCCATGTTTTTCACTCTTTAAGTGCTCCTGAGAGTTGTAACTTTATGCCTTATTTACAGGCGAATGCATGAGCATACAATTTCTTGCTTTCAATGCTAGCATTTCAGAGCATCTCAGCCACTATCTTGGCATGCATGAACTCTATTTAGGGGTTGGTTCAATCTATTGAGCACTACATTGCATGATTCTAGTGTTGTCTCTTTCACTTGTTCCAATGCTTAGGTCCCTAGACGCGTCTTGCATGCATTATTTACATGTTGGAATCTTGCATTTCATGCCAAGATGAGTTTGTTCCGTGTTTGCATTGCATCGTGTTCAACTGGACGTTATGCTGAACACAAGGTGGATTAGCACACTTCATACTTTGATCTCTCATGATAAGGAGATGGTCGAAGTGTCTTGTTTGTCATGCATTCATTGAGTTTGTGCAAGTTGGATCTTTGGCCATCATGCATTGAGATGCTTGGTTGATGGTCTTGGATCCAATGATGCCCTTCTGTTGATGTTTTGAAGTGATATGGAGTGGCACAGTACGTACATACCCTCGGGAGACCCCCCATTTCCTCTGTTTTGTGCTTAATTGCAACTTGGTGTCATAGCACACCAGTGGCCGGCACCCTCCCCCCTTTATCCTTGTGGCAGTGTGCATTCTTGGTCGACATGGGGGTCGGTAGCAGCTTCTCATAGCCGACATGCCACTGGTGCACTCCCCAACAGTGTTTTGGTAAGTTCTAGCTACAAGTTCTTGAAGACACCCTGCAAACAGAGCCTCAAGAGAGCAACTGAAAGGTGTTTTGAGCCGAGAAACCGAGTGCGAACATACATCCTTTTCTTCTTCAAAAAGGGCTGGAGTAGCTTAGTTTAAATGTTTACTTTTTAGTTAGCATTTGTTGTTTGTAACTTAGTTAATTTGTTAAAGTAATGTAATAATTAGTTGTAACTAGTTATTCAATTTGTTGTGCAATAATTAGTCTAATTAGCTTAATTAGATTAAATTGCTTAGCTCAGCTTAGATTAGCTTAGCTTGTATTCAGACCCTCCTTCGAGAGGACAAATTTTGTAATGAGCGTGCTTGTATGTGATGCATGTCTTCTAACCCCATTTCTTTCTCCCTTTTACTTATCAGCTTTCGATGGTTAGTTTAGGGCATGTTGCAATTAGCATCCTTATGCTTTGCATGCGTGCATCATTCAAACTGTATTGTATTTCAGTACACTTTCTTGAATACGTGTTTCAAAGCATGTTATCAAGTGTTGCATTCATATGCCATCTTAGATACCGAGCCTACTTAGTTGCATTTTGCATGTGTTGCATTGGGCATTTCAAATATAGCAAGGATCATGCATTGATTACTAACTAGCTTCTATTTTGGCTTGGAGTACACTGTGAGTGTTTATGCTTTAGCATCCTTGCATGTGTATAAGTGACTGCCATGATAGCATGCTTGCCATGAGGCTAACTGTTTAAATGATTAACTGCATGAATGCCTGTGGATGAAAGCTTCATTACTTGAATTGGAACAATTCATCAAAATGTGAGTTTTAAGCCCACTTGAAGTGCCAAATCATGTTTTCTAAGCCTACTTCAGGGTGGCAAATCCGCATTTTAGCCTACTTGAGGGTAGCAACTTCAAACCATTTTTGAAAAATAAACATGAGATGTTTTGTTTCAAATTGAGCGATTTAGTCTATACTTGTATGCTGTGCACATCACATAGTAAGCTAGCTAATAACCGGAATAAGAACACATGTGTTTTCAAAACAACATATCATGATTAGTAGAGGCCGATCCTTTGATCGGGCGAGCGGGGGTGCTCATTTCATGACCTTCCCCCCTCGTACCCAAGTTCCTGAGCCGAGGAAACTTTGGTGATGATGGACATATGGCCTTAGGCACGAGTCAGGGTTTCCTAAATTTTCCCAAAATAAAATATTTAGGTGGTGACTCTGTAATATGGCAAAACAGTTTATGTTTGGCGCTTTTTGATTAAAATTGATTTTCCAAAGCAATTTGCCGAATTTGGACTCTGTGGTGATTTATCAGTCTTACATTACACTTTGTGAGATTAGATTCAAAACCATGATAGGAGTCCGAACTGTAGTAGCTAGAACTACAATTCGTGCCCTCGCGTGCGGAGCGAGTTTGGGCAGTCTACAGTTTATGGCAACTCTGTTGGGGATTTAGAGAACTTGACTCGAACATCATGATATGTTGTTTTATCTACTCTTATATGTTTCTTTGCATTACATTTGCATTGGTGCACTTAGGACACCGGGTTTGCCATCTGCTATTCCTTAGTGGTTTGCTGGAGGCTTGCTTGAAAAAGTGTGCCATAAGGCAGACCGGTTATGGGTCTCTGCCACGGTGGGAACACAAACCTCGGTTTTTACCGAGGCACCCTTTTTGACCATTCGACCTAGTGCATATCGGAATCTGTAGTGACCATTCCAAACTAGAACAAGTTGCTTACCCAATTATATGTTGTTTGAAAACGCTGCGTGCGTAGTGAAACCCTAACTCCTGACAAGATAGGACAGGGAAACCCCACCCCTCCATAGGGGTGTTTTGGCTCTTACATGCTTGATATGTGTTGTCAGAGTGTGTCTCTATAAGTTGTATGTATCAGTTTGCAAGTCTGGGTATCAGGCCTATAGGCATCAGTATTTGAGGGAATCAGTTTTACCTGAGGGTATCAGATTTGAGGAAGTGATTTGGGAACAGTGATTAGTGTTTGAGAACAGTTCTTTCAGCTTGTGATTGTCAACTGTGTGTTGTCTTAATTTAAGCCGAAGTGCTGTCTGTTTTTTTGCTTATTGTTTCCTTATTATGTTTTATTTATCTTTTTGCAAGGTAGTTTAGCATTATTGCTTCCAACCAGGTAAATAGTCCCCAAGCACTCTGGATCAGAGGTCGAAGCCTTCATCGATCCGAGCATCTAGTTGACGGACAATCAGTGTTCCTTTCATTATCCCTGGTTACTAGATGAAGGTCAGTTAGGCACAGTTTATCAGTACAGCGGTCCTTATCCACCCCACTGGTGAGTAGTCGGACTGAGGTTTCCGTTTCTACCGCAGAGAGATATACCTGTTGTTCAGTCAGATTGGCACCTCATGGCAAGGATGGAGGACATGATGTGTCAGCTCCAAGAGACCATGCAAGCCATGCAGTGGGATGCTGCCTGCCAGGTAGAGGTTGCCGCGTGTCAGGCAGAGGTTGTGGCTCAATAGACAGAACTAATTGCCAGGCTCCAGCAACAGCAAGTCGGAGCATCTGCTTCGCATCTACCCCCACCCCCACCTAGAGTTCCAACACTTGGGGAGATTGCAAACGTCCAGGAAAATACGGACGTCCCAACGGGGCCAGTTCCATCCCCAATCCTACCTCAGTTGTCCAAAGCATCGACTAATCTAGTGGATACGCCGTTTGAATTTGAGATGGATCTAACAGCGCTGAAAGTGAGCAAGTTAGAAAAGATGTTCAAAAAAGCTCAAGGCATTAATTCCATTCCAGACATAGAGGATGGATACACTGATTCGGAGGTGACTTTGCTGGACCGGTTTAAGATGCCGCATATACACCGTTTTGACAGTTCTGGGGACCCCATGGTACACCTGCGGTTGTTTTCAAATATCCTAAGGCCAATGGGCCTCTCCAGATTGCAAAAGCTTTCTCTCTTCGGTTGTACCCTATCGGGTGTTGCAGCTATTTGGTATGCAAAGCTGGAGGACTTTGTCCAGAGAAGCTGGAAGGAGATGGCTGAGGCCTTTATAACTCAATGCTCCTACAACACGCAGATCGAGATCACAACTCGTGATCTCGAGACAACCAGATAGGAGCCGAATGAGGGCTTCTCTGACTTTGTAACCTATTGGAGGGCTAAAGCTTCTATGATGACCACCAGGCCGGTCGAGAAGGATCAGATACGGATGGTTGTGCGCAACCTCCAATCCAAGCTGATGCAAAAAATGATCGTCTTACCCCTTCCCACCTTTACGGATTTACACGAGATTGGGGTACAAATTGAGGACGCTGTGATGCAGGGTCTGATTGACCACGAGAGAGAACAACCCAAGAGGGCATTTACACGCAATTCGAATGCAGGCACGAGTAGTGCTGTAGCCGCCAGAACTTCCGATGTGGGCGTGGTCACTACCACTACTCCAAAAACAGCCAATCCCTTTGCTGGTACTTCCATTTCAAACCCCCAAACTCCGAATTATCCACGTCAAGGCAAGAGGGTCTTCGCCCCGCTGTATATGCCTTTGTCCAAAGCTTTGGGAGTCCTACTCAAGAAAGGACATCTAAAACTGTTAGAACAACGGCCTCTACCTGATCCTCTCCCTCCGAAGCATGACTCAACTAAATACTGTGCCTTCCATCAACAGCACGGTCACGACACCGACCAGTGCCTCAGGCTGCGTCATGAGATCTAGGATCTCATTGACAATAAGGTAATTGCACCACCAACCCTCTCCCCCCACATAATCAAAACCCTCCCCCTAGGCAAATAAACTTCATCCAGTCAACGGCCATTCCATATGACCCAAGCATATATATCACACCCTCTTACCTATCCAAGCCTAAGGTGTTCATTCCAAACAGCACGGACTTGTGCATGTTGAGCACCTCCCAAACCCAACCTGAACCGATAGTGGTGACCGTCGAAGACAGAACCGGGATGACTTTGGAGGCGGATGAGAATGTTGATTCAGAGCCTGAGGGGTCTAGGAGCTTTGTGTACAACCCGAGTGGTTATATCACATCAACAGATCAGGTTAAGCCAAGGGTAGAGTTGCCAGTTGGGGCAGAGATCAGTGTGGTTTGGGAAGATGGACCAAGTCAGGGGTTAGATGACCTAGCAAAGCTGGAAGAAGACATCGCAAATCTGTAGTTCTTTGAAGAGCAGGACTTAGGGGATGTGAACATCAACTTGTTTGACTTAGATGGGTCAACAGAAACTACTGGGTGGCTCAGCGATGAGCTAGATGTTGTTGAGACACCTCGGCCAGAACGGGGGCAATCAGAAGTCAAAATATTAGAAGTGGCCGGAATGGCCGAGAATCATGAGAGATCGCCGGAGAGCACCGGTGTAAAAAATTTTGCTCAAGATCTGGGCAGTTTGAGTACAGTAGATACTGAACAACAGGTTGCATTGAAGCGACATGAGCAAGAAAAGATCGAGGATCTTGAAAGGGCTAGGAAGGCCAAAGCCCCTGTGGGGACGGAATGTGCTGTGAGCACATAAACAGTTACAATGAAACCGGACAGCTGTCTGTCGGTTACCGAAGGGATGTGGTGGGAAGATGACGACTTACGTCTTGCCCACACTGACGAAGATTGGGGGCAGAACCTACTAGATGATACCTGGTATGTTGAGGAGGTTGACCATATGACCAGGAGTAGGCAGTACTTCAATCCCCCACACTTGGATTAAACCGAGACATTCGGAAAGGACAAAGAAGCAGAGAGGCAGAAAGAAAAACTGCTGGAGGAGGAGGCTATACTGAAACAGCTTAAGAAAATTCAAGCAGACATCTCTATTTGGGGACTGCTTATGGCCTTAAGAGTTCACAGATAGGCTATTCTTTCTGCCATGGACAAGGCAAAACTTTCAATTGATACCACGCCCAAAGAGTTAGGAGGGCTAGTTTTCCCAGGAGGAGCTTCCCCGACCTTGACCTTCACTGATAAGGAACTGCAGCCTGAGGGCTCAGATCATAACAAACCGCTCTATATCTCTGTCGAGTGTAGAGAGAAATGGATACCGGTGGTCCTTGTTGACATAGGATCTGCTATTAATGTGTGTCCGTCAAGAACGGCATATGCTATTGAGTTGAAGCCCGCGAATTTTATGCCTACTGCCCAGGTGATACGGGCCTATGATAATACCAGCTGAGAGGTGATAAGGACCGTACGGATTAAGACTCAGGTTGGTCCGGGGCAATAGGATATTAATTTTCATGTCTTGAATGTTCCCGCAACCTTCAATCTACTCCTTGGGCGGTCGTGGTTGCACCAGGTGAAAGCCGTCTCTTCTACCTTACACCAACTGCTGAAGTACCCCCATGAGAAGGGAGTGGCAATCGTTTTTGGAAATTCTTCAATACATCTACTGCCAGAGGTTTCTACACCAGTTCTGGAGATTGAGCATGGCGCGGAAGATGTATTTCTGTCAGGATTTACCGTAGTTGAGGCCCGGGCTGTGCAAAACATTCTAGCTGTTGATGAGTGGCTATACGTCAGCGCATAATCTGTTTACCTTATGAACAAGCTTCAGCACATGCTCGGGATGGGATTAGGGCGAAGTGGCCGGAAGGGCATTGCAGCATCGGTTGAAGTGCCTCACAACCCATATATCTTTGTCCTAGGTTATCTGCCTACCAAAGAGGATTAGGCGAGGAAAGGAAGAGAGATGGCCAGATGAGCCAGGGCAAAGCAAGCCGAAAAGCATTATGAGTTGGTGCACCGACCTATCCAGGGGACCCTAAACGGACGCTTTGTCCGGGAGGGGGAAGACTTTTCGTTCTGCGGCTTTCTGGAGCCATGGCTAAATGCAGAGAGGCGGCGCTTGCCGGGATTTGAGATTTTCTTTGACTTGCAATTATCTGGGGATGAAGTTGCCGAAGAGCAGACAGACCCACCAGCTAAGGTTGAGCAGTGCAAAGAGGAGGATTCCGAGAGCACAGAAATTAAGATGGGGGTAGCGTTGGCTTGTCTCCTCGCAGATCCTCAGATCGTACTGAAGTGCTTGGGGATAACTTCTCAGTTTCCTAGATCGGGGATGAAGCAGCTGTGGGCCCATCTTCAAGCATTCTCGATGCATCCATCACACTCTCCCTCATCTAGCAATTCGAGGAGGGCTTTTTATCGAGCAGTTTCGGGTCAGGTAATGAGCCGGAATCTGATTCCACTGAGTTTGTGGAGTCAGAATCAGGTTCTAGCTCGTCTCAGTCTGAGTCCGATATTCTTGGGAGTGATAACCCGGATGCCACTGTCCTGTCCAGGTCGTCTTTTTCTTTTTCCTTTGAGTCTGTTGTAACAGAGGAATCAGGCATACTGGATGTTATTAATGAGAATGGTACTGCTGTGGCTTCCGAGTACTTTTTTGTGCCTTTAATTTATTGCATTAATCAAGACTTTTAAAATTTTGATGAAAACGATGAGGAAGAAATTCCTTCAGTTTTACAACGTTTAATTAATCAAGTGTAGGAGAGGTTTGTAAAACCTTTGGTTGATGAAATCACCACAATTAATGTCAGTACTGAGAAGGATCCGTAGCTGGTCCAGATCAGGTCCATGTTGTCTTCGGAGGAACATGAGCGCTTAGTCGCTTTATTGAAAGATTTCAAAGTTGTTTTCGCATGGTCCTACGAAGACATGCCTGGAATCGATCTTGAGATTGTATAGCACCGGATCCCTCTTGACCCAGAGGCCCAACCTGTTAAGCAGAAGCTCCAAAGAATCCACCTGGACTTGGCTCTAAAGAATAAAGAAGAGGCACCAAGCAGATCGACGCAGGGTTCCTGTTAGTATCTGAGTACCTAACTTGGTTGGCTAATATAGTTCCGGTGTCGAAGAAGGATGGCAGAATTCGGGTATGTGTGGACTTCAGGGATTTGAACAAAGCTAGTCTGAAGGACGACTTTCCTTTGCCGCATATCGACGAATTAGTGGACTTCACTGCTGGGCATGTGCTGCTCTCGTTCATGGATGGGTTTTCAGGCAACAATCAGATTTTGATGGCACCCAAAGACATGGAGAAGACTGCTTTCACCACTTCGTGGGGAACCTATTGTTATAGGGTGATGTGTTTGGGTTGAAGAACGCTGGGGCTACGTATCAACGGGCTGCGACCACGATTTTTCACGATATGATCCATAAAGAGGTTGAGGTGTATGTGGACGACATGATTGTCAAGTCCAAGGAAAGAGAGGGCCACAACACCGCCTTGCAGAAATTCTTCCAACGGATCAGAGAGTATTGGTTGCGGCTGAATCCTCAGAAATGTACATTCGGTGTTACAATAGGGAAAATCCTAGGGTTCTTGATCACACAAAGGGGTATTGAGGTCGATCCTTCCAAAATCAAGGCCATCTTAGAAATGCCACCACTGAGGACTAAAAAGGAGGTGCGAGGCTTTCTGGGGTAAAGTGCAATTCATAAGACGGTTTATTGCAAAATTAACCTTGACTTGTGAACCACTGTTTGATCTCCTG
Organism: Camellia lanceoleosa; assembly: GCA_025200525.1. Taxonomy (NCBI): domain Eukaryota; kingdom Viridiplantae; phylum Streptophyta; class Magnoliopsida; order Ericales; family Theaceae; genus Camellia; species Camellia lanceoleosa. The sequence goes on from CM045767.1 coordinate 48,794,908, forward strand.
AAGAAAGGAAAAAAGTTCCAATGGGACGACCGATGCCAAGTTGCTTTCGAGCAAATCAAGCAATATTTACAGAACCAACATGTGTTGTCACCTCCTGAGCGGGGAAAACCGTTGATTCTATACCTATTAGTGACCGAAATGACAATGGGCTGCATGCTTACACAGGAGTCTGAGGACAAAGTGGAGAAGGCTATCTACTACCTGAGCAAGAAAATGCTAGATTACGGGACCCGCTACACTCCGCTGGAGAAGGCTTGTTTGGCCTTGGTATGGGCTACCAGGAAGTTGAGGCACTACCTATTAGCTCACTCTGTAATACTGGTTTCGAGATTAGATCCCATCAAATATCTCTTCGAGAAACCAGCACTTATGGGTAGTCTAGCCCGTTGGTTGCTTCTGCTTTCCGAATTTGATCTGAAGTACATGACATGCAAGTCAGTGAAAGGTAGAGCGGTAGCAGAGTTCCTAACTGACCACCCAGTTGAAGGGGATGAAGCAGTTGAATATCTGTTCCCAGACGAGGCCATTCTGTATGTCAAAGAAGAAACCTAGACTTTGTATTTTGACGGAGCGTCAAACCAATACGGGTATGGGATATGGGTGTTGCTGATAGCACCCGACAATTCCTATATACCTCTAGCATTCAGACTCTAGTTCAAAGTATCGAACAATAAGGCAGAGTATGAGGCATGTATTGCTGGACTAGAAGCCGCCCTGGAACTAGGGGCAAAATGGTTGGATGTCATCAGGGACTTGAACCTTGTTGTATCTCAAGCTAAAGGACATTGGAAAGTTAAAGAAGAAAAGATGAGAATCTATCACCAGACCTTGGATGTTCTGATTCCTCGGTTTGAGAAACTGAACTTCGCTCATCTGTTAAGAGAGAACAACAAGTTCGCTAATTCATTAGCAACTATATCTTCTATGATAGATATCCCTTTCAGAGTCTGGATGCATCGATCATCATTAAACAGAAATTCATGCCAGCCTACGAGCTGATTGCTGTCATAGATGAGGTACAAGATCAAAACCCCTGGTATTACGATGTTTGGAACTTTTTGGAAAAGGAAGTGTATCCACCAGGGGCAAATGCCAAAGATAAGAGGGCAATTCGAAGAATGGCTGCTCAATTCATCGTCTGTGGGGGTAAACTGTACAAGAGGGGTCATCTCGGGATGCATAAGCTATGTGTTGATGCTGAAGAATCCAAGCGCCTAATGGAGGCCATCCATGGAGGAGAATGCAGAGCGCACATGAGCGGGGTGATGCTAGCTCGGAAGATCCTTAGACAGGGTTATTACTGGTTAACCATGGAGGAGGATTGTATTGGCTTTGTCCAGCGATGCCACAAATGTCAGATCCATGCAAACCACATGAACATTCCACCGTCGAAGCTGTACAACATGACTTCACTGTGGCCATTTTCAATCTGGGGGATTGATGTAATTGGGGCTGTCACTCCGAAGGGGTCCAATGGGCATGAGCACATTCTGGTAGTGGTAGACTACTTCACGAAGTGGGTTGAGGCCTAATCCTACGCGATGTTAAAGGTGTCGCATGTTGCTAAGTTCATCAGGAATAACATTATCTGTCGCTACGGGGTCCCGAATGAGATTATTTCGGATAATGGTTCCCACTTCAAGAAGGAGGTGATTGACTTGTTGGAGAAGTACAACGTGGCTTCTCATAAGTCATCTACATATCGGCCGCAAACCAATGGAGCAGTTGAGGCCGCCAACAAGAACATCAAGCACATTCTGCAGAAGATGGTGGAAACCTACAGGGACTGGCCAGATAAGCTGCCATTTGCTCTTTGGGGCTACCGGACTTCAATTCGAACTTCTACTGGGGCAACTCTATATTCCTTGATTTATGGGATGGAGGCTATTCTACCTATCGAAGTTGAGGTTCCGTCATTACAGGTATTGGCTGAGTGTCAGATAGCTGAGGCAGATTGGCAGCAAAGTAGGTTCGAAGAACTCATGCTCTTTGATGAAAGAAGGCTGAAAGCACTGTACCATGCCCAGGGTTATCAACGAAGAATTGCTAGGGCTTTCAACAAGAAGGTTAAGTCCAGGAATTTGAAAGAGAGGGATCTGGTGCTTAAAGACAACTGAGCTCCCATCTATGACCCTAGGGGCAAGTTCAGACCCAATTGGATTGGCCCTTACATCATCAAGTCTATCTGGTTGGGTGGAGCTATCGTTCTGATGGACCTAGATGGCTTAGAGTTCTCCAAGCTGATCAACATGGACAAATTGAAGAAATGCTATCCCTAAGTGGCTCGCTAGGCCGAGAACCCGAAAGGGCGACCTAGGCAAAAGTTAGAGCATGAAAAATTTCAAATAATAAAAATTGAGCTCGCAAGGTTGAAAACCCAAAAAGGGCGGCCTTGACAAAGGTTAGAGCATAAAAGGAGAGTGTTAATACATGAGTGAACCTCAACTGAACTACATAAGGCTTGATTCCCATCTTTGGGATACGTAGGCAACTTTATTCTGAAGTCCAGCCATAAACACTTCCAAATCAATTTTGTCCATGTGATCATGTTGGTCATCTTTGTCTATTCTGCATTCAAGAGCTTGGTTGTGATCTCCAGTGCAGTGCTATTCAGACTAGGGGCAACTTTCCAGTTGCTGGATCCGGGGTTGTACATCTCAGTGATAGATCTCGGGCGTGTCTAGTTGTGATCCATATCGAAAATGGTTTTGAAAAGTTTTAATAAAAGTTGATTTTGCTCAAATTAATCTTTTTACAACTTAGACCATTTTTGAACCAAACGGAAAATTTTCAGTACCCACAACCTTCAATTACATTGATTTCAGTACAGAGTTCTCCTACTCTTGAATACAAATTGAAGTTGCTTTTTATTACATTCATAAAGAAAACTTGAAAGTACTGATAAAGCAATAAATTTGGGGCATGGGTAAGTCAGGTGTTCCTGTGCCCCCTCCCAGAGCTTGTGGAAGCCTTTGATGCCAAAGTAGGCCCAACCTGTGCCTCTTCATCAAGCCAAGCTATGCACTCATCAGAGAGGATGCAACTGAAAGTGGGAGCGGGGGTCAGAAGCTCTCTCGTCCTCCATGCTGTGGCATACCGAGCTAGCTGTGCGCCTCGGACTGGAAATGCAGCAGGGTACTCCATCTTTTCTTCTGGGCAGGTCTGATCATGGCCAAATTGGCGCCAGAATCGGAATGGGAAGTAAAAGACATAGTGTGTCAGGCCGATCAACTGAATCTCAGGTTGGCGAGACATGCTGTAACTCATCGCCGGTAAATTGAGCCAGGGGCAACACCAAGCAATGTTGACAGCAGATAAGTTGGACATCCATTCACACCACCATCCCTCATTAGGGGCATTGACTAGACATCGCCGGAAGAAATAGCCACGAGCTGAATATGCTGGGCATGAGTCCACAACCTTCAACTTATCCATCAACCATATCCGGGGAGGGATGGAAAATGAGAGATTAAAGAATAGAGAGGTGTACGTGGAAAGAAAAGTGAGAAAAGGGTTTTGAGAGAAAAATCGAACCTGAGGGCCGAGTCATGTGAGAAATATATGTGAGATAGGGTGGGAAACATTACTTGCAGCAGTAGTGGACTCCTCGCAAATTTAGTCGTCTCTCGGCGATGGAAAGCATCGAAACCCATCAGTGTCTCAGTTAGCGTCATGGCAATACAGCTCTTGCCCTCTTTTAAACCTTGGGCAACCTCAATCAAATGGACGCTAGACCCTCCGGAGTCTGGGGCAAGCAAGAAATGAGATAACATGCACAAGCAAAGCGCATGTCACCGAAAACCTTGCCAGTGATGATCGTCGCGGTCACTAGCATTAGAAAATCGACGAATCAGGCTCGGAATGTCCAGTTCTCCATTGCGAATCAAAGACCGAGCGTCATGCAAAGTGAGTCCACACATCCGTCCTAAGGCTTGGATGTGACTAAAGCGGAATTGGGGCAAGATCTCTTCATCACACTGAGATTCCATCAAAGCTTGGAAGTCTTCAAAAGTGGGACACATCTCTTGTCCGCCAAAGCTAAACACATAAGTTACCGGATTCCAACACCTAGCCGCGACATGTAGCAATGAAAAACGCAGCGGGGTGTGGCTCAGCATGAATAGTGCATTTATTCCAAAACCCCAAAAATTTAACTTTTTCGAGCCATCCAAGCTTACAATCCAATTTGTGAGGTTTTGGGCAAGAAATGCTTCCATTTGGGGAAAAAATGAGTTGAAATGAGGGAACCACGAAGCTGGAACCTTTAAAAAAGATAAGGTATTGAGTGGAGGACAGATGTCGACATTTCAGAGGGTCTGCCATCGATGGCCAGCACCTGCTAATTGATGGCCCCAGTGGCTTATCAGTGGACGGCAGGCTTCTTTGATGGCTGGTAGGCTATCCCCAATGGCCAGTAGGCCTTCCCCTGTGGCCAACAGCCTTTCCTTCATACCCACTGACCTTCTTGGTGAAGATCTAGTTGTTTGCCGCAGTAGAATCCTATTATTTGCACCTTTTAAGGTCTTGTTTTGATCCTTTTTCGACTTAAGTTTATTTGTTTAAGTTGTAATCGTTTGGTGTTTGTGAGTTGTATTTTTGTTGCTTATTGAGTTGTTGTAATTTGCTTACCGAGTTGTAAACTTGTTAAGGTTTTATTGTTGCTTATTGAGTTGTGTTGTTTGTTGTGTTGGTTCACTACCTAACTTGGCAATACGCGAGTGTTCAATATTCATTTATCTCACTTTTAAGAAAAATAAGTGCGATGTGATGCTTAGAATATAAAATGCAACACTTTTTCAACAAAAAGCTGCTTTCATTCCATCTTGGTTTCTTTTTACAAAAGAGCATAAGTTTTAAAGAAAATAAAACTGCCTGAGGCTGTACAATGTGCAAAAACAAAACAGCTGAATCGGCGCCAGTCGCCTCAAAAGTGGGAAGCCCTCCTCGTCCTCTTCCTCGACGAAGGCCCGGAACTACCACCGTCAGCTCCGCTACCTGAGTCTAAACGCAAACCATCTCCAGCCTCATCTCCATCCCGAGACGACTTTGACTGTGGACTCACTACCTCCTCGTCAGACTCATCATCATCTGGGGCAGGCCCTCGCGAACTACTCCCGGTGTGAGCACACCTAGCTCTGCTTCGGCTGTGCACTGGAGTCCCTCGTCTCGCTCCCCCTGCTACTCTGGGAGGTGCTGAAGGACCCGCCCAGCTGATGCAGGCACAATAGGGATCTGATAAGTCTCCCCAGAACGTCTCTGATAAGTCAATGAAGTAGGCAGCTTTGGCTATCCAGTCACCTGCCTCTCCTCAGGATCTCTCCTCCTACGGGATCTGGTCATTCTGCCTCTCTCTCTCTCACAGTCGGGGCTCTCACCCCCTCACCTCCATGAACGCCAGTCAAAGATGGCATCAGATGCGTCTGAATGAAGGTCGCGTAGTCGCCCTCCATGCGAAAATAGTCCGCATCCAATCCTACCATGAACTGAATCACCTGGTCGGCGAACAGCCTGTGTGTCTCCCTCATAGATGCAGGAGGTGCCGTTGGTATAAACTGGGCAGGTGATCTCAAGGTCTGGCGTACGAAGCGCTTGCTCAAAAACCAAGCCCGATAGATCGGGCCATCGAAGAGGATGTGGTAGCAGGAGACAATCCGGGCAACGTTGTACTGATCTCGGAGTCCTAACGGTATTGCATCCCATGGCCACCATGTGATCTGAGGAAAAGAGAACGAACAAGATGATCAGTCGTCAAATAATTAATGCGAATGCATCAAGTTAACTGAAATAATTTCGTTGTGAAATTACCTCATGCGCCATGACCGAGTCGAAGTACTGTTGGAAGAACACAAAGCTCTGTCGTGTCCTATAGCGGACCTGGCCGTGGTATACATCAGAGAATCAGACTGTTGCTAGCGTCTCCTCCACGTGCTTCGGAGCCAGTGTCAGGAAGTATGCATGCACCCACAGTTGTAAAGGAGATGTGATCAATACGGTGTATGAACAGAGTATAGAACATGCAGAAAGCAGAACGCAGTACAATACATAAGGAGTGCAGGTCTAGAGCAGAGATTAGACTTTGTATGTGCAGTGTATGGTATGCAGTGTGCAGTATGTATAGTGTACAGAAAATGCAAAACAGAAAGCATACAGTGCGAGAGCAGATACAGAGAATGTAGAAAGTACAAGTGTTGAACAAAGTGAAAGCAGAAAATGCTAAGCAAATAATGAAAAGGGAAATCTAAGCTGTGTACCTCCCAAGCTCGCTAGTAACTGCCAATCAGGGTCCCACACATCCGAGAGGTCGAGCTCATGTATCCGTACAAAGTGGTAAGGCCGGTTGCGCCCCAATCATAGAAATGGACTCACTGGAGCACCACCAGGGTGCTCAGGAAGTATAAACCCACGGTATTCCACCTGTTTGAAAACAAGGTGGTACCGAAAAGGAATAGGAGGAAGCCCCTGGCGTACTGCTCTACCTCCTCATTAGTCTCGGGATTCTCTCCTCTGTAGTGCTCCTCGAACCAGGTATATCCAACCATGCCTGCTCGAAGTGTTGGTGGACGCGCTCCAAGTAGTGTATCCCATGCAGCCACCCACTCTCCCATGTCGGGATCGAGAGGAATAGGGTCACCTCCTATGCCCAGGCCAGTGATCATGGCAAAGTCAAAAGGAGTCATCGTCATCTCTCCCGTCGAGAAGAAGTGGAAGGAGTTGGTGGTGTCCCACCACCTCTCCACAAGAGCCCCTAGGAGAGGGCGATCTCTATGACCCGTGTCAAGCTAGAGCAGAATAGGCCGAAGCCAGTCCCGTCTATAATCTGGTGGACCCTTGCAGGAAGCTCGTCATACCAATCCCGAGCTGTCGTCGCACCATAACCTCTGAAAGAGCGGGATCCGTCCTGTGGTAGTGCATGTGATGTAATCAGATCAAGTGACAAAGGTATAGTTGAAAGTACAGTTGAAAGCAGATTAGTGAGGTATTGAAAATACATTTGAATTCAGAACAGTGATGTATTGAAGATACAGTTGAATTTAGAGCAGTAATGCATGAGGTACAGTCACATACAGTACATGCAGAGCAGTGATGTGTGAAGTATAGTTGAATACAGAGCAGTAATTTATGAAATACAGTCAAATCAAGGCATGTGATGCAATCAGATCAAAACAGTGCAAGAAATGAAAATAGTTGAAAGTAATACTGCAGAAAAGTAGAACTGGCACCTCCACGGCAATGGCCGACAAGTGAGACATGGGCTCTCTCAGCAAGAGGTCATCCAGTGCGTCCTAATCGAAATCAGTGAAGGCGTGGATGCCTCCTGCCACTGGTACAATATGAGTCTCCAGGTGATACCTCATGGGGTCAAAGGGGTGTATGCTCGGTGGTAAAGGCTGAGGCTCGACCCCCGGCTCAGCCGCAAAGTCCACGGCAAGCTCTATCGGAGGGAGTGTGGGGAAGCCCCCATCGTGCGGGATATCGTCAGCCATCTAAGATAGATGCAAAATGAGCAAAAATGAGAAAAGATGAGCAAAATGGCGAAACTTTGAACAAATCAAAGCCTAACAGAGGGGAAAGTCAACAAAAATCAAAAACCTGGGAAAAGTGAACTAACCTTGGGACAAACTTAGGGGGAATGATCCTTGAATGGAGGAAATGATGAAAGGCACCTCAGAATCAAATTCTGATAGGTTCAAATCGAAGAGAACAAAGGGGTTTTAGCGATTCAAGGTTGTTTAGGGTGTTGGGAAACATGTAGAATGCGCGGATCTAGAGAGAAAAGATACCTAAAGAGCAAGGGAGAAGGGTTTTATGCAAGGGGTTATGAGGAAATGAAATGATTTTGGGTGTCTTTAAAGACCCATGGCCAAAAAGACTAAAAAGGCCGAATCTGCCATCGATGGCTGGCAGCCCTTCATGGCCGGGTAGGGGGCCGGGTAGGGGGCCGGCACCCTCCTATCATGGCCGGTAGGTCTTCATTAAATTCTACTATCTGCTTTACCATGGTATGTGTCCTTGGGTTCCAAGAATTCCAAGGAGTGTTCAAAACTTGATTTGAAATGCCTCTGTAGAAGCCCGAAATCATTGTTCTCTATGTGCGGTGGTCATCGCCCATCAACCCGCACAAGGTGTATCCTTTTAATGCGTCGCAACTCTTTTGGGAGGTAAATCAGAAGTTGCCTTCAAGATGTCTTTATTGAGCATGCTTTTGTTGTCACATAGCATTTACATGTTGCATTGAACATGTATTTTAAATTGTTCCATAGACCGTGCATCTTCGTGTTCGCATTGAATTTGCATCGTCAATTATCTTGCATAGAACATGCATCGGTTTCATTTCTTGCATGTCAAGTATTGAGCATGCCCTGGCATCACGTTACGATCGTTCGTTTCGCGTAAGACATGCATTGTATTGCATTATGACAATCAAGTTTCTTTCTCGTACATACACGATATTGTATGTACGGTTCATTCAAAGAAGTTCCATTTAAGATTGTTCACTTACTGTATCTATCATACTTTGTTCACTTAGTGTATCTATCACACTTTGTTTATTTAGTGTATCTATCAGACTTTGTTCGCTTAGTGTATCTATCACACTTTGTTCATTTTGTGTATTTATCGTGCATGCTTACTTAGTGTATCTATCACACTTTGTTTATTTAGTGTATCTATCACACTTTGTTCACTTAGTGTATCTACCACACTTTGTTTCCCTTTGTGTATCTACCACACTTTGTTTCCCTTTGTGTATCTATCACACATGTTCACCTAGTGTATCTATCGCATATGCTTGCTCACTTTGTGTATCTATCACACATGCTCACTTAGTGTATCTATCACACTCTCTTCACTTAGTGTATCTATCATACTCTCTTCACTTAGTGTATCTATCACACTTTGTTCATTTTGTGTATCTATCACACTCTCTTCACTTAGTGTATCTATCACACTTTGTTTATTTAGTGTATTGATCACACTCTCTTCACTTACTGTATCTGTCACACTTTGTTTATTTAGTGTATCTATCACACTCTCTTCACTTAGTGTATTTATCACACTTTGTTTAGTTAGTGTATCTAACACACTTTGTTCACTTAGTGTATCTATCACACTTTGTTCACTTAGTGTATGTATCACACATGTTCATCTTTGTGTATCTATCACATATGTTCACTTAGTGTATCTATCACACCTTGTTCACTTTGTGTATCCATCACACATGTTCACTTAGTGTATCTATCACACTTTGTTCATCTTTGTGTATCTATCACACATGTTCACTTAGTGTATCTATCACACTTTGTTCATCTTTGTGTATCCATCACACATGTTCACTTAGTGTATCTATCACACTTTGTTCACTTAGTGAATCTATCACACTTTGTTCATCTTTGTGAATCTATCTGTAGACACCCCATTTTTTACCGTCCTCAAGATTTGGACGTCACCGTTTGAACACTCGGTGATCATCCATGTTCGTGTTCGTTTTGAGTTCTCGGAGGTCTCGGCTACGTGCCTTGCCTAGGAGCTCTCAACTTGACTGTTCTGTGCTTGGTTTTGCACCAAACACTTGTTGTTTTGCTTCTGAGGGTAGAGGAAGGCTTATTAGCCATCCCCACACCTCACCGGCCATGGCTTGAGGCCATCGGCCCTGTTTTGTTACTACCGGCCATTGGTGATGGCCGATCGGCACTCTTTCTGGTCGGTCGACCATCGTTTTGGTCAATTTGTCATTTTTGGCCGGCTGACCACTGTGCATCTGCTTTTGGCAAATATTTTATGCCAGCTGTGATAGCTGGCATACACTTTGCACCCCCTCCATACACGTGTATGGAGGGATTTCCGTCTTGCTTAGCTTGTTTTGTAAGCTTTGCAAGATTGGAATTGCTATAAAGGGAGGGCTTCTCCTTCCTTCTCAGGGTTCCAAAAAGTTCCAGAGGGCTCTGAGATTAAGGTTAGGGTTTGTGTATCTATCTATCTCTATATCTCCCTCCCTTTTTCCTTTGTGTGTGCATAAGGTTGTTTTGTCTTTAGTTTTGCACTAAGGCACCTAGTGTTACACCATACTTCGGTTGTTGAGGTGCTAAAGGGTTGTTCTTGGAGTTCTTGGGCTGGTTTTGACCTAAGGAAGGTGCTGGAGCTCTCTTCTTGAAGAAGGTCTTCAAGGGTAAGAATCTTACCCCTTTATTCCCCATTTTTGCACAAGGTTTTGACCTATCTTGCATCTATTTTTAAGCTTAGTGTATAACTAGTAAAAGTTCTAATTTTACATGCTTTTGAACTTTGCTTAAGGTTATTTTGAGGTTTGGGGTTGTTTACCCCCTTTTAGGCCTTGTTTGGCCTCCTTTTTGTGCTATTTTTGGTGAGCTCTGGGATCACCTTGTATTGGCCTCCTCACCACTGAAATCCAGAGTGAATCTAGAGGGATTCCAGTGGTGGGGATGGTGTTTTGAGGTCCTAAGAAGGAGAGGACCATCCCCTCTCCTTGTTGTCTTCAAAACTTGCCATTTTAGCCTCATGTGTGTGCACCTTGGTTAAGTCCATGTTGGCCATGTCTTAGTTGATATTTGTGGTTATTTTGCCATATTATAGCACTCTTTTAAGTTGGTTTAGACACATCATGCATGCTTTGCATACTTGTCTTGTAATGCCATGAAATTGCCTTAACATACATCATGATGCACCGTGACTTTTTAGCATGATTTTGGCTTAGCTTTGTGAAGATTTTATGCATGCTTTGGTGTGCTTAAGATCTGATTTTGGTTATTTGGGTCACCCATGACTTGCTTTGTATAGCTACCATGCAATCTCCCTTGTAAGCTTTGAGTATTGGATTCTCTAGCATGCTCTATTTTCATCATTTCAGTGGTTTGGCACCATTAGTTCTGTCATTTCAGCCCATATGGCGTGCTTGTATGCTTGCATTTGATGCTCCTTTAGTGCTTTAAAAGGTTGATGTCTAATGCTCCATGTTTGGACCCTTGTGTGTGCCATAATGTGTAGGACATTTAGATGCCATCTAAGCGTGTCTTTGACCTTGTTTCGGTCTGCCTTGGGACTGTTTTGAGTCCCTTTGGCCCTTTGAGGCTTGGTTTGTATGGTCATGGCTTGAGCCCCTTGGCTAGCCTTGAGTTTTGGGCTTGGTTGCATGCTTTGCTTGATTTATTTAAATTGTTTAGCACCTTTTCTAGCATGATTTCAGAGCTTACAATGCATGCCATTTGTCCATGTTTGTTCCTTTTAAGTGTGCTTAAAAGTCCCTCTTTTGTGCTTAAAGTTTTGGACCATGTTTGTGTGCATGTTTGTATGTACATTTGCCTTCATGTTCTTAGCATTTTGGTCGTTGATTTGGGCTTATTTGAGAGCTGTCCAAATTGGTTTAAGACCATCCTTCGCATGTTGTTGCATGCTCGCCTTGCATGTTGTCACATACTTGGTCTATTAACATGTTGTTGCATGTTTAATTGCGTTTGGCATGCTTTTGTTAAGTGGCTTTGTATATTTGCATGCATTGTCCCCCACATGTTGTTACATGTCTTGCATGCTTGCACGCTTAAGTTGCATTTTGCATGCTTGTTAGCTTGCATCTTGTCGTATGTTTGATATGTTGTCACATATTATCGCATGCTTGTTACATGTTTGAATTACTTGCATACTTGTTCACACGCTCATGGTGCATGCCTAGCTTGCATGCCTAGGTTGCATAGCATTAAGCATGCATCTCTTGCCTCTTGAATTGATTATGATAGAGGTTGGAGGCCTTTTGTTTGTTTGGTGTGTATCGCATTTGATATCAAGATGCACAACCTGACTTCGTGGGCCATCATGCATCGAAATGTGTGATTGGTAGCCCGAGGGTCGAGTACCATGCTCCCTTGAGTCTTAAACATGATAGGGAGGGTGGTTGTGCAAACATTTGCTATGAAATGCATTGCCATGTCTTGTCTGCCCTCTGCTGCTGTCAAAACAGGGTTCTGCAGGCATAGATGGCCGACCGACCACATTGAGTGCCAGCCGACCACAAATCTCTGGTCGAGAGCTACATAGATGGTCGATGACCAATTTATCATGGCCAGTGGTGTTTCCTGTTGGTCGGTGATCTCCCGCAACCTTTAGGGAGTATTCCAGAAGTAACTTTGGGACTTGTGTAGTCTTCAGAGGCATAAAACATTGTAAACAGAGGCAGCTTGTGCATGATGGCAGATTTCTGAGCGGAGCCGAGCACGCATGCATTGGACTCTCTTCCCGAGGCTGTTTTACCACATTATTAGTGTAGTTAATTTGCTTAACTAGTTAAGTGGTCTGTAACTATTTAATTGGCTTGTTAGTTAGTTAAATTTGTATTATTCTTTTGGTCCCTCCGAAAGAGGGCGAATTGTGTAATAAGCGTGCGTGTGTGTGATGCATGTCTTCCAACCCCCACTTCTTTCTCCCTTTTACTTACCTACTTTTGATGGTTAGTATTAGGACATGTTTTGATTAGCATACTTATGATAGCATGTTTGCATCCATTCATTTGTATTGCATGCACCGGGCTCGGCGCATCATACTAATTGCATAGTATTTCAAATCTAACTTGAATACATGTCAAGTTGCATTTCACATGCCATCCATAGATTAGCCGAGCCTATTCTAGCTGCATTTTGCTTGTGATACGTTAGCCACCTTGACATGGACTTGGATCATATATTTGATTACAAACATGTTCCTTGTTTTGGCTTGGAGTACTAGGTGAGCGTTTATGCTTTAGCATCTCGCATGAGTGTGAATGTTAACATGAAAGCATGCTTGCCATGAGGCTAATTGTTTAGTTGACTTACTGCCTGAATGCCTGTGGGTGAAGGTTGGATTGCTTGAGTTAGAACAACTCATTGAAATCCGTGTTTTAGCCTACTTGCGAGTAGCAAATTTCAAACTGTCTTTCAAATGAGCGGATATGTAATGCTTTGTTCCAAATTAGGCGTTCTAGTCTATACTTTTGTGTTGTGCGCATCACATAGTAAGATTAGGTAATTAACCGGAATAAGAATGCATAATGTTTTCGAAATTAGATATCATGGTTAGTAGAGGCCGATTTTTGATCGGGTGAGCGGGAGTGCTCATAGCTGACCTTCCCCAATCGTACCCAAGTTCCCAAGCCGAGGCAACTTTGGTGATGACGGACACGTGGCCTTAGGCAACGAGTTAGGGTTTCCTAAATTCCCCCGTAATAAAATATTTAGGTGGCGACTCTATATTTGGCAAAGTAGTCCATGTTTGGCACTTCTTTCAAAAAAATCTGCTTTCAAAAATGATTTGCCAGATTTGGACTCTTTGGTGATTTATCAGTCTTGCATTGGACTTTGCAAGATCAGATTAAGAACTGTGACAATTTGAGTCCTAACTGTAGTGAGCATAAATGAACAAAACAGGATTTCTCCCAGGACGTTCGGGGACGTCTACATTTTCTGGCGACTCTGCTGGTGAGTTAGAGAACTTGACTCGAACTCATGATATCTTGTTTCGATTACACTCATGTGTTTCTTTGCATTGCATTTGCATTGGTGCGCCTAAGTCACAGTGTTTGTCGTCTGCTATTCCTGAACGGTTTGCCAGAGGTTTGCTTCAAGAAGCATGCCATACTACTGACCGGTTATGGGCTCTACCACGATGGGAACACAAACCCCGGTTTTCCCCGGGGCATCCTTTTGACCAATGGACCTAGTGCATATCGGAATCCATAGTGACTATCCCAAACTAGGACAGGTTGCTCACCCGATTATAGGTTGTTTGAAACCGCTGCGTGCGTAATGAAACCCTAGCTCCTGACAAAATAGGACAGGGAAACCCTACCCAAAATAGGGGTGTTTTGGCTCTTGCTTGCTTGTTATGTGCTTTTTGAGTTGACCTCTACAGGGAATGCATATATCAGTTTGCAAGTCTGAGTATCAGGCCTGAGGGTATCAGTATCAGTGTTTTGAAGAATCAGTTATATCTGCGGGTATTAGATTCAGTTTTTGGGACAGTGATTTTAGGGAACAGTGATCAGTAGTAGAGTACAGTTATTCAGCTTTGCTTGTGTCTGTTCTGATTGGGCCGAAATGCTGCGTGTTTTCTCTTTCAGTTCAAAGATTTAGTACAAAATAGCCAGTGTTCTCCTTTGCTGAGGCAAGACAGACATCTGATCTGTTAGTCACCATTTAGTTCAGCGGACTTATGATGATGCAAAGTTCAGAGGAAATAGTGGTTATGGCAGCCGCATTGGACCAAGGAAACATCTTGCGGGATAAGACCAATGTTGAAGTACCATACCCGCCCAGGTCGCCTGCCGCGAGCCCGGTCTGGGCACCCTAGTCGTGTCAAACTCGTGAGGCCACCACGTTTGAATTGATGGGAATGATCGGCGATCTTCAGCGTTCTGTGGCTGATCTCGTCTACGGAATGTCGGCTTCACCACCAACCACATCCTACGCCGGGAATTTTGTACCACAGGAGGCCCCGCTATTGGGGCGAATTGTGATTGAGCTTAGCCAACCTGAGGCTGTCTCAAGCTATGGCCATGACATGGCAACAATAACCGGGTTCCACTCTAATGTAGCAACCCAAACCCTCGATTAAGCTGAGGCTAGAGGTAAGAACAACATGGGAACAGATGCTGATCCCGTTGAACAACTGCTGTGGGCAGTCGAGGCTTTGAAAGCCAGACGATTGAGTAAACAGCAAATATTCGCAGTCGTGGCTAAGACTGTGGATGATGCTTTCCCCACTTCAACCGAGGGGAGTTCCAGCCATGCAGAAAATCGGGATAGGCCCCGTCATGCTAGAATAGTTCCCTCCAATCCCAACCCTGCACTGGGAAAGGATCAGAAAGTCAAGGCGGCACCTGCCGATCCTTTTGCCAGTGCGTCCGGCAAAAGTTATCAAACCTCAAAGTATCTACCTCGAGGTCGCAGAGTATTCCACACCCTTTATATGCCTTTGTCTAAGGGGCTCCAGATCCTTGCTGAAAAGGGCCATCTTAGACCCCTTGAGCCTCGGCTTCTCCCGAAGAATCTCCCTCCCTCACATGATGCTACCTTATACTGCGCGTACCACCAGCAAACCGGTCATAGCACCGACAACTGCTTTCATCTTCATCATGAAGTGCATGATTTGTTCGACAATGAGGTCATCCTCCCACCTACCTCAGCGAAGTCTGTAACTGCTGAGTTGTTAGATTTCGAGGATACTGCAAGTATGTGATCATAAGTTGGTCCATCTGTGGTGAGGCACTCAGTTTACTTCGGATGTGGCGTATGGCATGTACTTTGGAGCATTTGCGAATGCTAGTTTTGCACTTTCTGACTTGGGTATTTAGTCAGTTTTGTTATCTTGTATGTATATAAGCAGTCTTTTTGTACTATGTCGGTCGGGTTTGTCTTGTTGTATCGAGTCAGTCCCATTGTATAGAAGTACGGTGATTTCAGGGGTGTTACCTCGGATATCATTATTTTATTTTGTGTTTATCCTTTTGCTATCTTTTGAGTCTGTCTCTGCTGTGGAGCCAGTTGCAACCAGGAAATTTGATCGAAACAGCTGTGGCTGTCATGTTTTTGTGCGTATTGCTATTTTGAGTCTGTTGTGCCAGCAAGTTTAGAATGAAAGGGTAGCGCATTTCACCTGCTCTTTTGTGCCTGTAAGTCATTGTATTGACCTAAGTTTTTCAAAACTTTTTGAACAATGTGATGAAAACGAAGAGGAAGGAATTCCTCGGGATTTGCAAAAATTTTTGAGCAAGTGAGAGAGAGAGAGAGGCGTGCTAAGCCCTTAATGAATGAGATCATGCTTGTTAGTGTGAGTACTGGGAAGGATCCTGGCTTGATCCAAATTGGTTCCGCACTGTCTTCAGCGCGAGTGATTTGTCACTTTATTAAAAGATTTCCAAAAATTTTTTGTGCTGCCCTGCGAAGACTTGTGTGGAATCGCTCTTGAGATTGTGCAGCCTAGGATTGCTCTCAGCCTCAAGATTCAACCCCTTTGCTCTCAAAACCTTGAACGTGAATTCAGAATGTTCAACGGCCAACTGCAATGTGAGGCTTGTATGGCCAGATCAAAAGCACCCCTTGAACAAGGGGCAAAAGACGTCAGAGAATGTACTCGAAGAGTCCACGACGAAGATCGGCAAGAATGCCAAATCCCAGAAGGGAAGAAAGAAGAAGGTATCACTGAAGGACAACTGAGTTCCAATCCACAACACAAGGGGCAAATTCAGCCCCCCATTGAATGGACTCCTGCATCGTCAGCGAACAGCCGTCGTTCTCTTGGATTCAGATGACTTCAGGATCTCAAAAACCATTTGGCATGGACCAAGCTACACTTTTACCCTTGAGAGGATCGCTGGGCCGAAAACCCAGAAGGGCGACCCAGGCAAAAGTTAGAGCAAGAAAAAGAAGAAAAAGAAAAAAAAATCCAAAGAATGGAAAAAAAGAAAAGAAGAAAAAATGAAGAGAAAAGATGAAAAAGAAAAGAAATGAAAAGAATTGAAAAGAAAAGAAGAACAAAGCTCGCAAGGTTGAAAACCTAGAAAGGACGGCCTTGGCAAAAGTTAGAGCACAAAAGGAGAGGTTAATACCCGAGTTTTCCTTAACCCGGAACTACGTAAGGCTTGATTCCCATGTTTGGGATACGTAGGCAACTTCATTCTGAAGTCCAGCCACAAACACTTTCAAAGTGACTGTGTCCATATATTGGTTTTGACCATCTTTGTCATTCTTGTATCCAAGAGTTCGGTTGTGATCATCACTGTGAGGACTGATTACAGTTTGTTGCGGCGCCATCCAGACAAAGGGCGACTTTTCGTTGCCTTGAGTTGCTGTTCAAACAAGGGGCAACTTTCCGTTGCCAATGCAGTGTCCTTCAGATAAGGAGCAGTTTTCCATTGTTATGGATCCGAGGTTGTGCATCTCAAGTGTAGGTTCTGTGCTTGTTGAGCAGTGACCATTTGCAAAAACAGTTTTGAGATTATTTTACTGAGGTTGACTAATTTCTCAAAAATTATTCCATTTTTGAAATCTAGACCTTTTCTTGGACCTAAAAAGGGAAAATTTTCAATGCTCATAGCCTAACTTACATGATTTCAAATCAAAAATTGAACAAACATGCTAATCTAACTGTCACATTGGTCAAAATTGTTTTAGTAGAAAACCAAAACAAAAAAAATGGTCAAAATGATGAACTAGGGGCACAGTTGAGTCAAGCTTCCTGTCTTCCCCCCCATTGTCGATGCATCTGCCAGAAAGGGCACTCTACTCGCTACAAAGGGCACAATTGAAGCAAATAGTAAAGAGCTGAAAGCTCTCTCACCCTCCAAGCAACGAGGTATCAAGTCATGCACGAAAGCACGAATTCGAGTGGATCAGGATACTCCACTCCCTTATTTGGGGCATCGACTAAATGTCACTAGAGGAGTAGCCATGAGCTGGTAATGTTGGGCATGAACCCACAACCTCTTGTTTATCTGTCAACCACCCAGGGGAGGGATGAAAAATGAGAGATTGAAGAATAGAGAGATGTGTGATGAGAGAAAAAGTGAGAAAAGGGCTTTTCTAGAAAAACAGAGCCTAAGGGCCGAGTGATGTAAGAATCACAAATAAGAAAGGGTGGTAATAATACCTGGAGAAACTGGCTCCTCGTGAATTGAGAGGTCTCTTGTCTTTGTAACACGTCTATGTGTCGTGTCTTTTGTTTTGTTTACCTCAAGTTTTGTTTTGAGTCTTTTTCGAGTGTTAATCGATGTGTTTAGGTCATGTACCTTTTGTTGAGTCGTAGTAAGCTGTGTTCAGTTGTAGACTTAATACTCGGTGGAGAACCTTTTTCTCATTTTCAAAAAAAATCGTTTTGTGCTCAGAGTGCTGTGCCATTCTCCACATTTGTGCAAAGCAAGACTAGTTCTTTCAACAACCGCAGGGTTTGACCCAGGTCATGTCAGAATAGTAAAACTTGGACCTATCTGAAGCTTTTGTTCTAGGATTCCGGGCTGCGAAGCAAAAAAAGAAAAGGAAAATTTGAAGCATCTGAATGTGTTTCAATTTCTGTCGTTTCCACCTTTGTATTCTGTCTTTTTAGATTGGACTGTTTGTTCAGGATTCGCCGTGTGCAGAATGAACCAAGTGCTGTGTTATGGGCTGTATGTTCAGAATAAGCAGTATTGTTGTTGGCTGGTTCATTACCTGGTTATTACGATGCAAGTGTTCCAATTCTCAAACAAAAGATCAATCTCACTTACATTGTTATGTAATGTGATGGTATGTGATGCGATGTGATGTACAAATGTAACACTTTCTTTTTCAAACAAAAAGCTTGTTTTATTTCATCATCTTTTTGAGTATATAGCTTTGAAGAAAATAAAACCTGTCTGCAGCAGTACAATGCGCTCAAGCTATCAGCAAAAAGAAAAGTAAAACAAAAAGAAGAAAAGCGCAAAAGTCTAGATCAATGCCAAGTGGTCTTAGGCCTGAGGGTCTGTCCTCGTCCTCTTCCTGGACAAAGGTCCAGGAGCATCATCACCGGCTCCATAGTCTAAGCTCGAGTCATCTCCGGTCTCCTCCTCAGACGACTCTGCCTCTGCCTCCTTCTCGGACTCATCATCGTCGGGAACCGGTGCTGAAGAGCTGCTCCCAACATGAGTGCGCCCCGCTTTGGTGCGGGGATATACTGCGCCACCTCTCCCTGCTTCTCGAGCAGGTGTAGATGGTCCTGCTGGAGCACCTCCTGCAGTCGGAATCTGGAATGGGGCCTGAAAAGGACAAATGGAAAACGCATCAGTACGCTACCCAAAGCATATTATGAATACTGTGAGTAGTGTATGAATACAGAATGCCGTGTTTGAGTAGAGAGTATGAATGCTGTGAGCAGTGTATGAATACAGAATGCAGTGACTGAGTGCAATATATGAATGTCATGAGCAATGCTATGGACAGTCTACGGGTTACAGTGTATCAAATGCCGTGAGGGCCGTGTATCAAGTGCTGTGTTGATAGTACGATGCATCAGATTTTGTGAAACAGTTTATGTAGTATTTGAGATTGTGGTCAGAAAAGCCTACCGGGATATTATAAATGGCCAGTAGGTTGAGGCTCCGCTGAAGCATCCCCATCACGAAGGCAGTCAACTCCAGAAACTGGCGAGTATACTCGGAGGAAGCCTGCAAAAGTGTGCATCAGTATTCTGCGGAATATCAAACAGAAATGAAATGAAAATGTAGTAGTACATACCTGGGGCAAGTCGTAGAACCCGACTAGCTCGTGATCAGCTGGAGGAGGAGTGATGGGGATCTGATAAGTCTCTCTACCCTGCCCTCTGCATGTCATCATCGTAGGCAGCACTGGCCACCCACCTCCTCTCCTTCTTTGGGACCCACTCCTACTACGGGCCCGAGCCATCCTCGGCGCTCCTGCTCCTGCTCCAGCCGTTGGCCTCTCCCTCTCAGCTTGACCACCACTACTCAGAGGCCGCATGATATAGGTCCAGACGTACTCTGCGTAGTTGCCCTCGCCTCTAAAGCCTTCTGAGTCCCAACGGATCATGTAATCTGCCATCTCCTCGAGAGTGTACCTCTCGGTATGCCTCATGTGAGTAGGAGGTGGCTGCAGAACTATCTGCTCTGGCACGCCTAAGGTTTGCCACAAGAAGCGCTTGCCCAGGTACCAAGCCCGACAGACCGGGCCCTCTAGCAAAATCTTAAACCAGGAGGTCTCCTGAGTGCCCTCATACCGCTCCCGTACTGCGATGGGTAATGAGGCCCATGGCTGCCAGGTGATCTGCAAACAAAATACAGTTTGTTATCTACTGCTGCTGAAAATGCAATGCAAAGAGAAGCTTAAATGAATTGTAATGTTTGACATACCTCTGCTGCGGTGATGGTATCGAAATAGCGGCGAAAGAATATGAAAGACTCTTGAGGCCTCTACTCACACCTCACGTCGAAGCGGTAGAAGAATGGGATCATGGGAGGCATCTCCTCCTCTGGTATTGGGGCAAGCCTCGGGAGGTAGGCGTATACCCACAACTACAGTGTGACAGAACAGATATCAGTATGCTTATCAGATAAAGCAGAATGCAGAATAAACCAAAAATCGCAGAACCGTGTATTGTGCAGTGCATAGTGCGGAGTGTACAGTACAATTAGTATACAGTCAGTGTAAAGCAGATTGCATGTTTGCAATGTGTGCAGTGTGTAAAGAAGATTATATGTGTGCCGTGGGTGTAGTATATGACTAGTGTGAAGAAGACCGCAGTGTGCACATTATCCAGAGTACAGAGAATGTAAAGCAAAAATGTAAAACAACAGAAGAAGATGTACCTCCCAAGCCTGCCAGTAGCCTCCGAGCAGCTGTCCGCTGAGGCGGGAGGATGAACTCATATAGCCATAGAGTGTGGCCAAGCTTGCGCTACCCCAGTCGTAGCCGCGGATCCTGGTCACGTCAACCAGTGCACTCAATAGGCAAAGGGGCACGATGTTCGCCCAATCGGTGAAGAGAGTGGTCCCCAGCAGGAACATCAGAAAGCCGCGTGTGTACTGTTCCTCATCCTCCTGAGTGGTAGGCGCCTGGATCCTGAAGTGGTCCTCGAACCACGAGTATCGTACAAATCCTGGGCGATCAAGAGGTGGTAGGTCGCCAAGCAGGTACATCTGAGCGGCCTCCCACTCGTCCATATCTGTATTGAAGGGGATCAGATCACCCTCTACCCCGATGTCGGTAAGCATCAAGAAGTCGAAGGGAGTCATCGTCATGTCTCCCGTGGCCGAAAAGTGGAGAGTGTCAGTGGTGTCCCACCACCTCTCCACCAAGGCGGCGAGAAGAGGTCTGCTCGCAGTGTGGCGTGAGAGCCCCATGTAGAAACGCCTGAAGCCAGCCTGGTCAACGATACGGCGAACTACCTCAGGAAGCTCCATGTACCATCCCTGGGCCACGATGTTCCCATACCCTCGGAAGGCATGAGAATCTCCCTGTGGTCAAAACAAACAATTGCGAAGCAGTGTTACAAATATAGTGTTGAATGCACTCAGAATTGATGAAAATACAGTGTGTGTGCGCGTGTTTAGATTCAAACAGATACCGGGTGTTGGTGTGCTCACAGTGAACTGCAGCAGATGATGTATCAATCCAGCGTGTGTGCACGTGTTCAGATTCAAACATATACCGGGTGCCGGTGTGCTCACAGTGAACTACAACATATGATGTATCAATGCAGCGTGTGTGCACGTGTTCAGATTCAAACAGATATAGGGTGTGGATGTGCTCATAGTGAACTACAGCATATGATGTATCAATGCAACGTGTGTGCACGTGTTTAGATTCAAACAGATATCGGGTGCGGATGTGTTCACAGTAAACTACAGCATGTGGTGTATCGGTGTATCCGGGCTGAGCAGTTAAAGAACAAGATCGACTATTGCAATTATGTTCTACATTGCGAGAAATAAAACAGAGGAAGAGTATACCTCAGAAGCGTCGTAAGATAGATGTGACTCTGGCTCGCGCAGTAGTAGCTTTGGTGGCACGCCCCTGGCAAAACTCCTGAACTGGCGAAGTTCGTCAGGAGGCAACACGTGAATCGCCGGCCTGTAGGTCGCCGGGTCGAACGGTCAAACACTTAAAGGCAAGAGCTCGGCCTCGGGATCCATATCCTATTCCGGAGGAGTCCCGCCTCATGGGAGATCGTCTGCCATGCCGAGAATGGTGTGAAAATGGCCAGAAGTGTGAAAACCAGGTGAGAATCTGAAAAGTCAACCCCGAGAGGGTGAAAAATGACTGAAAAGGTCGAGGTTCGGAAAGGGCACAAAGATCGAGGTAAACTCGAGGGAAACAAACCCCGAGTGATGGAAATTGAGAAAGAGACACCGAATTTGAGATTTGTTCAGTTCAAAATGTTCGAAACGCGAAGGAGTTCGCGAATCAAACGATGAAATGGGCCCGAAAACCAAGGAAAGACGGGGATCAGAAGGAGGAAAATAACCTAAAGAGAAGGGGGGATGATTTTCAAGCAAGAGGAAAGTGAAGAGAATAGGTTTTAAGCCCTATATTTAAAGACTCGTGGCCAAAAGGACAAAATTGGCCCGATATAGGCATTTTTGGCCGATCGGCCACATTGTTAGCCGGTCGGCTAAATAGATGGCCGATGGCCTTGTTTTGTGGCCGGTTGATGGCCGGTGGACTCTCTCGATGGCCGGTGAACCTCCTACACCCTTGTTTGGGTCATTGATGCGGTTTGGGACCTTCTATTACTCAACACAGTGTAAGAGAGTGCATTTCCGAAGCTTGACCGGCCTTCGTTTTGACCTCGGACCATGTCTTCTGTGTGTAGCACTCGATACGCGCATGGTGTATCCTTCTTCGTATCCTTTAGTATCTTGGGAGATTCAGTAACTGCTTTGAATGTGTTGCATTACGTGTGTTGTCTTGTTTACGATAAACATACAGAAATTGCATTGTCATGCATCTCAAGAAACGTGCATTGTTGCGCATTCGAGTTCAATTGCATTGTCATGCATCTCAAGAAACGTGCGTTGTTACGCATTCGAGTTCATTTGCATTGTCATGCATCTCAAGAAGCGTGTGTTGTCGCGTATTCGAGTTCGTTTGCATTGTCATGCATCTCAAGAAGCGTGTGTTGTCGTGTATTCGAGTTCGTTTGCATTGTCATGCATTTCAATTATATGCATTGTCATGCATTTCAACATCCCACGTTGTCATGCATGCCTCATTTGCATTATCTTGCATTTCAGCATCTTGCATTGTCGTGTGCACCTCACATGCATTGTCATGCATCCCATCCACCCGTGTTGTTTCGCATTCTTAGGTTGCATTGTCTTGCATCCTCTCGTCGAGCCGCGTTGTTTCGCATTCTTAGGTTGCATTGTCTTGCATCCTCTCGTCCAGCTGCGTTGTTTCGTATTCTTAGGTTGCATTGTCTTGCATCCTCCCATCCACCCACGTTGTTTTCGAATTCTTAGGTTGCATTGTCTTGCATCCTCCTGTCTACCCGCGTTGTTTCGCATTCTTAGGTTGCATTGTCTTGCATCCTCCCGTCCATCCGCGTTGTTTTGTATTCTTAGGTTGCATTGTCTTGCATCCTCCCGTCCATCCGCGTTGTTTTGTATTCTTAGGTTGCATTGTCTTGCATCCTCCCATCCACCCGCATTGTCATGCATTCTTCACTTGCGTCGATATGCACGTTTCGCTTCCACCTACATTGTCATGCATTCTTCACTTGCATCGACACGCATGTTTCGTCTCCACTTGCATTGTACATAGCATGCATTGTATATACTGCATTGTACATAGTTTACATTCCATTGCATATAGAATATATTGCATTATAGTTTGCATGCATTTGTTGCATCCTCCATCTATCGTTTGCACCTTTCCAAGTTGAGCTTGGTCTGGTATGTGCCCATACTCTTCACATTGAAGCACGGTTATGATATTATGTGTACGCACCTAGTGTTGTGGGTGATGGCACCGTTTTCGTGTTAAACGTGGTTTGTATGTGTCCATGCCTTTCCTAGGCAAGATACGGTTTGGCCACGCGCCTTATCCACTGCATTCATGGCATTTTAGTGTAGTTTGTTGCATCCAACATTTAGGATCATGGTCTTTTCTGAGCAGAGCATGCCTCACTTATATCATCCCACCCAATTACTTGTATCTTGTGTTCCGTCTACACACACATAGTTCTACATGTGTACGCGCCTATTCCACTGATGGGATTGTGGTTTGAGGGTGTCGGCACCTTTTCTATGGCAGATGGATTTTGCATCTCCATCATCTTTATGATATTTGTGTGGTTTTGTACTGTTTACAGTTTGATCATCTCAAATGCATTGCATATCATTTGCATTGTTTATACATAGTTTTGTAAATATTGCGTTATCATGCATCCATTTCGCATTGTTATGCGCCACGCATAGGTTGCATTGTCATGCACCCCTTCACTCGCGTTGTCACGCAGTCTTAGATTGCATTGTTATGCATGTTGCTAACGATATTGTACCTGTTAAGTTTCTTTCTTTTTCTGGCACGATCAGACGAACCGGACAGGTATTGTATTCTCCGTGTGAGACGTAACGAGAATTACATAATTCTCTTACATCCTTTCTGCATTGTAATGTAGTTGGATTTGTGTTTGATTGCTTAAAACTGTTGCATGATTTGCTTCGTTACAGCTTTCTTTGCATGATCATAAGTTATGCTCGGCTTTGTGCATTGTTTTGCATTTTGCCCTTGCCTTCAGGCGCGTATCTTTGTCTGTGGCTTGTATGCTTTGTCTAAGTCTTCGGCCTTGTCAAAAATGGGTCATCTCGGGGCTTTGACATTCACTCCCGTCATTGTTATGACTTTCGAGTTCTGTCAAAGAGGGGCAACTATAGACACCCCATTTTTGACCATCCTCAAGACTTGGACGTCATCGTTTGAACACTTGGTGATCATCCATGTTCGTGTTCGTTTTGAGTTCTCGGAGGTCTCGGCTACGTGCCTTGCCTTAGGAACTCTCAACTTGACTGTTCTGTGCTTGGCTTGAGGCCACCGGCCCTGTTTTGTTCCTACCGGCCATTGGTGATGGCCGGTCGGCACTCTTTTTGGTCGGTCGACCATTGTTTTAGTTAATTTGTCATTTTTGGCTGGCCGACCACTGTGCATCTACTTTTGGCAGATATTTTATGCCATCTGTGATAGCTGGCATACACTTTGCACCCCCTCCATACACGTGTATGGAGGGATTTCCCTCTTGCTTAGCTTGTTTTATAAGCTTTGCAAGATTGGAATTCCTATAAAGGGAGGGCTTCTTCTCCCTTCTCAGGTTTCCAAAAAGTTCCAGAGGGCTCTGAGATTAGGGTTAGGGTTTGTGTATCTATCTATCTCTATATCTCCCTCCCTTTTGCCTTTGTGTGTGCATAAGGTTGTTTTGTCCTTAGTTTTGCACTAAGGCACCTAGTGTTACACCATACCTTGGTTGCTAAGGTGCCAAAGGGTTATTCTTGGAGTTCTTGGGCTGGTTTTGACCTAAGGAAGGTGCTGGAGCTCTCTTCTTGAAGAAGGCCTTCAAGGGTAAGAACCTTACCCCTTTATTCCCCATTTTTGCACAAGGTTTTGACCTATCTTGCATCTATTTTTAAGCTTAGTGTATAACTAGTAAAAGTTCTAATTTTACTTGCTTTTGAACTTTGCTTAAGGTTGTTTTGAGGTTTGGGGTTGTTTACCCCCTCTTAGGTCTTGTTTGGCCTCCTTTTTATGCTATTTTTGGTGGGCTCTAGGACCACCTTGTATTGGCCACCTCACCACTGAAATCCAGAGGGATTTTAGTGGTGGGGATGGTGTTTTGAGGTCCTAAGAAGGAGAGGCCCATCCCCTCTCCTTGTTGTCTTCAAAACTTGCCATTTTAGCCTCATATGTGAGCATCTTGATTAAGTCCATTTTTTGGCCATGTCTTAGTTGATATTTGTGGTTATTTTGCCATGTTATAGCACTGTTTTAAGTTGGTTTAGACACATCATGCATGCTTTGCATACTTGTCTTGTAATGCCATGAAATTGCCTTAACATACATCATGATGCACCATGACTTTCTAGCATGATTTTAGCTTAGCTTTGTGAAGATTTTATGCATGCTTTGGTGTGCTTAAGATCTGATTTTGGTTATTTGGGTCACCCATGACTTGCTTTGTATAGCTACCATGCAATCTCCCTTGTAAGCTTTGAGTATTGGATTCTCTAGTATGCTCTATTTGCATCATTTCAGTGATTTGGCACCATTAGTTATGTCATTTCAATCCATATGGCATGCTTGTGTGCTTGCATTTGATGCTTCAAAAGGTTGATGTCTTATGCTCCATGTTTGGACCCTAGTGTGTGCCATAATGTGTAGGACATTTAGATGCGATCTAAGCGTGCCTTTGACCTTGTTTTGGTCTACCTTCGGACTGTTTTGAGTCCCTTTGGCCCTTTGAGGCTTGGTTTGTACGGTCATGGCTTAAGCCCCTTGGCTAGCCTTGAGTTTTGGGCTTGGTTACATGCTTTGCTTGATTTATTTAATTGGTTTGGCACCTTTTCTAGCATGATTTCAGAGCTTACAATGCATGCCATTTGTCCATGTTTGTTCCTTTTAAGTGTGCTTAAAAGTCCCTCTCTTGTACTCAAAGTTTTGGACCATGTTTGCATGTATGTTCGTATGTACATTTGTCTTCATGTTCTTAGCATTTTGGTCGTTGATTTGGGCTTATTTGAGAGCTGCCCAAATTGGTTTAAGACCATCCTTCGCATGTTGTTGCATGCTCGCCTTGCATGTTGTCACATACTTGGTCTATTAAAATGTTGTTGCATGTTTAATTGCGTTTGGCATGCTTTTGTTAAGTGGCTTTGCATATTTGCATGCATTGTCCCTCACATGTTGTTACATGTCTTCCATGCTTGTTAGCTTGCATCTTGTCATATGCTTAATATGTTGTCACATATTATCGCATGCTTGTTACATGTTTGAATTACTTGCATACTTGTTCACATGCTCATGGTGCATGCCTAGCTTCCATGCCTAGGTTGTATAGCTTTAAGCATGCATCTCTTGCCTCTTGAATTAATTATGATAGAGGTTGGAGGCCTTTTGTTTGTTTGGTGTGCATCTCATTTGATATCAAGATGCACAACTAGACTTCTTGGGCCATCATGCATCGAAATGCGTGATTGGTGGCCCGAGGGTCGAGTACCATGCTCCTCTAAGTCTTAAACATGATAGGGAGGGTGGTTGTGCAAACATTTTCTTTGAAATGCATTGCCATGTCTTGTCTGCCTTCTGCTGCTGTCAAAACAGGGTTCTGCAGGCATAGATGGCTGACCGACCACATTGAGTGCCGGCCGACCACAAATCTCTGGCCGAGAGCTACATAGATGGTCGATGACCAATTTATCATGGCCGGTGGTGTTTCCTGTTGGCCGGTGATCTCCCGCAACCGTTAGGTAGTTTTCCAGAAGTAACTTTGGGACTTGTGTAGTCTTCAGAGGCATAAAACAGTGTAAACGGAGGCAGCTTGTGCATGATGGTGGATTTCCGAGAGGAGCTGAGCACGCATGCATTGGACCCTCTTCCCGAGGCTGTTTTACCGCTTTATTAACTTAGTTAATTTGCTTAACTAGTTAAGTGGTCTGTAACTATTTAATTGGCTTGTTAGTTAGTTAAATTTGTATTATTCTTTTGGTCCCTCCGAGAGAGGGCAAATTGTGTAATAAGCGTGTGTGTGTATGATGCATGTCTTCCAACCCCCACTTCTTTCTCCCTTTTACTTACCTGCTTTTGATGGTTAGTATTAGGACATGTTTTGATTAGCATACTTATGATAGCATGTTTGCATCCATTCATTTGTATTGCATGCACCGGGCTCGGCGCATCATATAAATTGCATAGTATTTCAAATCTAACTTGAATACATGTCAAGTTGCATTTCACATGCCATCCGTAGATCAGCCAAGCCTATTCTAGCTGCATTTTGCTTGCGATGCATTAGCCACCTTGACATGGACTTGGATCATACATTTGATTACTAACATGTTCCTTGTTTTGGCTTGGAGTACTAGGTGAGCGTTTATGCTTTAGCATCTCACATGAGTGTGAATGTTAACATGAAAGCATGCTTGCCATGAGGCTAATTGTTTAGTTGATTTGCCTGAATGCCTGTGGGTGAAGGTTGGATTGCTTGAGTTGGAACAACTCGTTGAAATCTGTGTTTTAGCCTACTTGCGAGTAGCAAATTTCAAACTGTCTTTCAAATGAGCAGATATGCAATGCTTTGTTCCAAATTAGGCGATCTAGTCTATACTTTTGTGTTGTGCGCATCACATAGTAAGATTAGCTAATTAACCGGAATAAGAATGCATAATGTTTTCGAAACTAGATATCATGGTTAGTAGAGGCCGATCTTTGATCGGGTGAGCGGGGGTGCTCATAGCTGACCTTCCCCAATCGTACCCAAGTTCCTGAGTCGAGGCAACTTTGGTGACGACAGACACGTGGCCTTAGGCAACGAGTCAGGGTTTCCTAAATTCCCCCGTAATAAAATATTTAGGTGGTGACTCTTTATCTGGCAAAGCAGTCCATGTTTGGCACTTCTTTGAAAAAAATCTGTTTTCAAAAACGATTTGCCAAATTTGGACTCTTTGGTGATCTATCAGTCTTGCATTGCACTTTGCAATATCAGATTAAGAACCGTGACAATTTGAGTCCGAATTGTAGTGAGCCCAAATGAACAAAACGGGATTTCTCTCGGGACGTTCAGGGACGTCTACACTATCACACATGTTCATGCTTGTGTATCTATCACACATGTTCACTTAGTGTATCTATCACACTTTGCTCACTTTGTGTATCTATCACACGTTCGCTTTGTGTATCTATCGTACATGTTTGCTAAGATTGCATAATTTTCTTACATCCTTTCTGCATGAAATGTAGTTCGGTCTGTAATTCCCATGTGTGGCGTGTTTACTTACTTACTTGCGTGCGAGTTTGCTGTAGCATTTCTTTGCATAACATTTGCATCTAGATGTTGCATTACTGCCCTCTTTGCGTAATCATAAGTTATGTTCTGCATTGTGCATGTCATTTGCATTTCACCCCAGCCTGCGGGCACATTTCTATATTGTTATATTGAATGTTTGCCTGAGTCTTCGGCCTTGTCAAAAATGGGTCGTCTCTAGGCTTTGACATTCACTCCCGTCACTTCGTGACTTTCGAGTTTTGTCAAAGAGGGACAACTGTAGACACCCCATTTTTGACCATTCTCAAGACTTGGTTGTGCTTGCAGGTACATCCGGCCAGAAGTTCAATTGTTCATCGAGTACTCAAATTTCACAACGGAACGTCATAAGTTTGAGCTTTCCAAACCTTGTATCCTTTCTGCCCCATTTTTGGACCATGTATGGGTCCTTTCAGCATGCTTCTTGTGATGCCTTGCTGGCCATGGCTTGGCACTGTCGGCCATTGATAAGCCCTGTCAGCCATCAATGGGGGCACTGCCGGCCACCAATGATGGCTGACAGGTTACCTTGATTTCAACAGATATCTTTTGGATATTTTGAGCTAGCTGTTGCTCACTGATCCACCATCCATACACGTGTATGGATGGATTAAGCAAGCCTTTTGGCTTGCATTGCTTATAAAAGGGGAGCTCTCTCCCCCCTTTTTGAGAGGTTCAGAAAATTGAGACATCAAAAAATATCTCTCTCTAGAATTCTCTCTCTCTCTCTCTCCCTCTCTCTCTCTCTCTCTCTATATTTGTGCTTGTTTGTGCTCAAAAGTGCCATTTCTTCACACTTTTGCACTTTGAAGCTTGTTTTGAAGACTTTGGACTGGTTTTGGCTCAAAAGTTGTGTCTGAAGTTGCTCTCTTGCCATTGTTCTTCAAGGGCAAGAAACTAGCCCGTTTTAAGCTTTATTTTGCTTAAGTCTTTGCCATCCTTGCATGTTGATTTAGGCCTAGATTTCAACTACAAAAAGCCTTGTTTTTTTGTGCTTAAGATGTTTGTTTGAGGCCTTATTTGAGTTAGGGGTGGTCTCCCCCCTTGATGGCCTATTTTGCTTTGTTTAGTGTCATCTTTTGTGGCCTTGAAGGCCACCTTGTTTTGGCCTTTTCACCACTGAATTCTAGAGGAATTTCAATGGTGGAAAGTGTGTTTTGAGACCCAAAATGGATGGGGGTGGTCCCCCCCCTTTTGTACTTTGTTTGCTTGCCTTGTTGGCCTAATGATTGAGCATGTTTTTCTAGCATGTGTTGGCTTGTTCTCAACCTGTTTTTGGCCTTATTTTAGCATGGCATAACACTATTTTGGCCTGGTTGGGTCACCTCATGCATGCTTTTTACACTTGTAGTGTAATCTTGTCATTTAGCCTTGTGTCCTCAATGCTTTGATCCATCATGCTAGCCTATTTTGGTTCTATCTCAGCATGTTTTTGGTGTTGTTTTAGCATGTCATAGCTCTGTTTTGGGTCGGTGTGGTTGCCTCTTACATGCTTCACACACTTGTAGTACAATCTTGCATGCTAGCCTAGCTCACTTGATGTTTTGGCCTATCACTTTAGCATGTTTTGGCTGTGCTCCAGCAAGCTTTTACTCATGTTTTGCCATGCTTAAGCTCTGTTTTAAGTGATTTGGGTCATGCATGCCTTGCTTTGTATAGCTATAGTGCAATATTGTTCACTAGCTTTGAGTTTCAAAGTCTCTAGCATGCGTTACTTGAGTTGTTTGCACGCTTTGGCCTCATTTCTAACATGATTTCAGTGTGTGTAGCGTAGTCATACTCTCACATGTCTCACACTTTCAATGCCTTTGGAGGGTTATGCTTTGTGCCTCAATCATGGGTTAATTTGTATGCAAGCTTGCCTAAGCTTTTGGGCTACCATCTCAATGTGTTTTTGGTCATATTTTGCCATAATACAACTCTGTTTTTGGCTGGTTCAGCCACTTGTGGTTTGCATCTTGTGCTTATAGAGAAAATCTCATTTACTAGCCTTGCATGCTTGTTGTTTTAACTCATTATTCTGGCATGTGTTGGCTCTACTCCAACATGTTTTTTGGCATTGATTTGACATGCTCTAGGACTATTTTTGGTTGTCTTGGCCATATGTTTCATGTATTGCACGGCTGTAGTGCAATGGGCTTGATTAGCCTTGTGTTTCGATGTCTCTAGCATGCTTTGTTTGAGATGTTTGCTTTCCATGACATCATTTCACACATGTTTTTAGAGCATATTTCATCGCCACACTCTCATATTTTCCACTCTTTCAATATGTTTGGGAGTTGTGTCTTCATGCCTTGTTTGTGAGCCAACATGTATGCATGCTTGAATAAGTTT